>JANRMT010062791.1:233302666-233362147 GCA_026402145.1 Polypterus bichir lapradei | reverse complement strand
TTTTTGGTTTTTTTTTTTTTTTTTAATCTGAGACAATTAATAGTTGTGTGAATGTTGATTATGTAACTTGTACTTAGAAAGTTACCAAAACCATGGTTAAATTCCTTGTATGCCTGCATACTTGGGCAATAAATCTGATTCTGATGATACCCCCAAAAGTACTAATACCCAAGCCCTAGTGGTTTGTTCTATAACAATACCAATTCAGAAGAGTGTCCAGGCATCTTAACCGGATTCCATATTCAAATTGAAATCATAGCTATATAGTTGAATTTTTCTTTGTGTGGTGAGGTGCAAGAAAGAAAGGCAGTTGGGAGACACAAATTTTATTTAATTGAATATGCACAATAGAGGTGGTTTACCAGGAGGGTTAATTCTTCTCCAGAGAGTACACCCAATGTCATGTCTAGTACAGATACTCCCTCCCTACCCAACATCTGACCCGTGTTGATTTAGGGTGGCATTTTTAATAGAAGGTCTTTTGGAATTCTAGATCTTATTTGAAGTTAGTATTTTACTGTGTGGAATGAGATGCATGGACCTGGAAAAATTAAAGAGGGTAGTATATTTATTAGAATTGTAACCAGATGAGTGTAGTAAGATATTACCAATCATGCATATCACTGCTGGTAAGTGGTGATAATAGTGATGAGTTTAATTTCATCAACATAATTTGAAGTTTAAGTGAAAATTGAAAAGGTGAAGATACAGTAAATGCACTTTCTTGTTTCCATGTTATCAATTTACACAGGTTTTTATGCTACCCCAGTGGTATAAACATGTTATATTCAGTGTTTTGCTCATTTCATCCTATTAGCCATTATAAAGCACTTCCACTTGAACTGTAGAAATCAGAGCTAGAGAGTTGGTATTTATAGACAAAACGTAGCATCTAAAAAGCACTGTATTTTTTTGTAGAATTGATGTTTTCATTTTACTTTCTCCTGTTCTAGATCCAAAAAGTGCAGCATAGAGTATCGGTAAAGAAAAATCACGCTGTAAAACTGGCAAAGGACCTTGCTCAGGCTAAAGTAGCAGCTGGGCAAAAGCAAGGAAAACGTAAAAATGAAATTAATTCCATTTCGGTGAGTTTATTTTCATTTAAGCTGTACATATAGTGTTTTTATTGGTGAGACTTTACAGTAAAGTTTGCATAAATATTTTCTCTATTTACCTCAAAACTGAAGTTAGCTGTCTTGTATTTTGCATAGAATCTAATGAACTTGATGTACAGTCTTCAATCCAGACAGCAGCAAAAATTGTAAAATATTCCTTTTTCTCAAAAGAGGAAAAAAAATAATTGTAATGATTTTTGTCAAAAGTTTTGTGATTTGGAGCGAGGTGCAGTCAAAGCAAGGAGAAGTGTTTCAAAAGACCTGTATTTCAGCATTAAAACTCCCAAGTTTTAAAGGTGTTTCGAATCAGTGAATGGCTGAAATTCAGGGCTCTATAGTTCCATCACTTTTTATGAGCACTTGTGCTCCCAAGTTAAAAAATTTAGGGACACAGCCAAAATGCAGTTAGTTGTTGTACTGTAATGTGAATGGATCACAGAATTTTAAATATTCTGCACCAGTGTTCAAGTTATCATAAGAAACTGATTTAACAAATTTAATACAATTAAACAGAATTAAGAAAGAATTGCCTAACAGCTTATAGTAAGTACAGAAGAAAGGGCAGCAAGCACTAGACATACCAATGTATAGAACATTTTTCCTAGTTTATTTTCTGGGCTCTTGACAAGTTACCCAAAAGAGCAATGGCACCAAATTTTAACAGTCATGTGAAAAAGTAAGTACACCCCTTTGAAATTTTAAACGTTTTCAACATATTTGAACAGGCAAAGAATAGATATTTATGGAAATGGCGCCTACAGATAAAGCTGACATACTTCAATAAACACACAAGGAGAATTAGCATTTTCAATCATGTATTCAACAATAATGTCAATGGATGAAATGGTGTCTACTGGGGAAAGAAAGTTCATCCATAGCTTCAGAAGCTGGTATTGCAGAAGTAATGTCTTTTAGGCTTTTTGCATAACTGCCAACCAGTCTCGGATATCAACTGGGTGAAATTTTTGACCACTCCTCCATGCAAAATTCCTTCAGTTACAAGAACTTTTGTGAGGTTTCTTGCATGTACTGCCTATTTCAAACTGTCCAAACCAACAACATTTCAGTAGGATTCATATTAGGACTTTGACTTGGCCAATCCATAACCCTCCCATTTTTGTTTTGAGCCATTCTTTGGTGGAATTGCTAGTGTCCTTTGGAGCGAAACCTTGGGGCTTGGTGGCAGGATTGGCACTCCAGCTACTGTTTTTTTTTAAAAAAAAAACAAAAAAACTTGCAATTTTTTTCAGTGTGGTGCTGATGTGTCACCCACTGTACTTGGGTCGCGATCCAGTTAGTTTGTCATCTGGTTTGTGCGGCAGTGTGTTTTCCCAGCCTCTCTCTGTCTCTCTCTCTCTCTCTCTCTCTCTCTACACGCAGATCATTAACATGTTGAAAGGTCCATTTCTGATTCAACTTCCACTTTCCGGCAAATGGCCTGACATGTCTTTTTTAGCACTCTTTGATATGATGCAGAAAGCTGCCCAAGCCACAAGGTAGCAAAAATTCCCCAAACCATAACATTTCCACTTCCTTGCTTCACGTTTAGTATGAGGATCTCCTCCTGAAATATTGTCTTTGCTTTGCACCACACAGGTCTACTGTTACCGAGGTTAAACTACTTAACTTTGATTCATCTGTCCAGAGCATACTGTTCCAGAAAGTGTGGTATTTGTCTTTATGTTCAGTGGCAATATATAGTCTTGCTGTAACTCTGCTTTTGGACAGTGAAGGCTTTTTTTCCTGGCACACCTTGAATGCAGATCATATTTGCACAATCAAAGGCTTTTTTTCTGACAAACCTTGAATGCAGATCAATTTTGCACAATCTCCTTCTGATTATAGATGCATGCATTTTGGCACCAACTGTTACAAGAGTTACCTACAGATCCTGCCATAGATTATATTTATTTATTTATTTATTTATTTTTTGTAAGACTAGGGGGCTTCGCTCGCCAACCCCTGTGTTTGGTTAATCGGATATACAATTTAAATTTTTTTTCTTTGGAATTGTTTAAATTTTATTATTTGCACTTTTACTTAAGTTTCATTAAAAACAATATTTTTTGGAGACACATTGTGACAACGCAACGTTTAACTGCCTGTGAGTGAATATTTCTGTTTCTCTAATAAATAATCCGACTTTTTCTAATGTTTGTCCCTGTGATTTATTGATTGTCATAGCAAAAGCTATTCTCACGGTAAACTGTAAACATTTTAATACGAATGGTATATCGTGATCTCCTTTGATGTGTAATGATATTCTCAGAATATATACATTACCTTTCTTTTTGCCTGTTAAAATTTGCATCGCTTTTCTGTGATCATTAATATACACCTGACCGAATTGTGTATTCTTTGAAATTCAGCTTGTTGCTTTAACTGTTGCTGGCCCACAGATTCTCATAGCATATGGTCTATTATTGTGTAAATCCACGTTTTGTGCATTGAATGATGCGAATGCAAAACGACTTTGTTGTCTACTCTTTGCCTTTTATTTCTGACCTTGATTTGTCCTGCTCTTTTTTCAATTGCACCTGGTTCTGATGATTAATCACCTTTTGTTTTTCGGTAATTTGCTTTGATACAGTACCGACTGACATGATAGTGTCACAAAAGTTTTACTTGAACAATCTCTGACTTCGTAATCCTAAACACAATTTTCTTACCACCTTACCACATCAATCAGTACCCCGCTATCAGTCTTCTGTGCTGTACTCCGCCCTCCCACCATTCGGACCGAACAGTCACTTAAAACCAGAAAGGCCTCAACCTGGCTGGGATGCTACAATAGTTTCTAATTTTACTGCTTTCATATTCTGTACCTTTCTCTGCATGTGTATTGTGCCATCGTTTGTTTGAACCTTTTGAATTCCACTGCTTTCATAATCTCTTATTTGTCTTTTTTTCTCTGCAACGCCTTTGGGTCTGTATTCTCCGTATTGTCCTTATACGCTTTAGGGAAATGTAGGGAGTACTTATCCCACGTGACAAGTCTTGATTATTGCTAATTTAGATTATGAGAATGAATATACCACGACAGTTATATGTGTAGCTTGTCACTTTTATATCACCTTTATCTATAAGCATTGTTTGCATGAAGATCTAATATTTGCCTTTTTGAACATGTTGATGGATTGAACAATTGTCATCGGGTGTACTTTTTCTGATGTCTGTGTATCAGATGTCTGAAAAGCCATTCTAAATTCATTTGGCTCTTGAATATTGGGAACAAATAATGTTTTTGTACATTTACTCAGAATTAATAGACTACAAAGAACAATCTTTAGAAAGTAGGAAATTCCTTCAGGGACCACTCATTTCATACTCATTTACTGTGTCATAGGTACAAGCTCACCCATTATAATTCCCTGTACAACAGTGAGTTTACTCTGTTGATTATTATTATTATTATAATAATAATTTATTTATCTTCTGAAATACTTGGTTGAAGAAATGTGGCTCTCTGCACACTTGTTGAGATAACAAATATTCTAGGTACAGCTTTTCTAAGCTGATTCAGATTTGGTCATTTTTGGTAGACATTGCTTTCAGTAGAGTTTTTGATGTCATTCTGCACTGAGGATGCAATGCAACACTTGTTTTTTTGTCAATGGTCTGTTTGGTTGTGACCTTTATTTGCCTGTATTTAGCGAACTGTATGTTCTACGATAACCATATTTTGTTCTTCAATAAAGAGGACAGTGTGGTGATGGGAGATTGGTGGCATGTATTCTCTAAACTCCCAAAGTAATGAATGTTTGCTACTTTTTCTAATCAAAAAGTTGATTTTATTAATTTATTGTTTTGTGGTTGCTATTTCATATCCATAATGGTTAAAAAAGTCTTAATGTCTGAGAGAAAAATGAAGGCTGTGCATTCATCATTGTGTAGGATACCTCAGTGGTTGCAAAATGATCAGTTTTAATGAAACATTTTGAAACATAAGAAAACCAGTTAAATATTATTTCTCATGGCTATAAAGACCACCACACACACAGTCTGACTGCTGTACACACAAATTGGCATGTGCAGTTCATCAATGGTTAACTACTGTGATGCTTAACCATATGAAATGCCAAAACACTCTCTAGAGCAGTTGCAGCACCTTCTCTTTTTCCTGGTCTGTAACTTTGCTACTGAGTTTTCTGCCTTAACAGTAGTTTTGTGGTTTGCAGAGTGAACATGTGTTTCCAGGTTGCTAGGAACTTTGTTTGCTACTGATATACCAGCTATGCCAAAAATTTTTGATGGGTTGGTGTTCTCAACTTCGTTTGATTCATTTGAGGATTTAAAAGTATGCTTTACATGTCTGCATTTTTTCCCCTGTTGTAATATTTTGCAATACTAGAAGAATACTGGCTACTTATAGTGGTAAATCATTTTATTGCTGTCGTGTGTGGATGGTGGGGGGGGAGGTTGGGAAGAGAGAGAGGCGCGCGAGTGCATTGTTGCAATTTTACTTTTCTTGGTTGTTTATTAAATTACGGATTTTTCAAATGTTCATTTTTTTCCCTTTGCTTAAAACTCATTAAAAAAAAGTGTTTTTAGCGAGCTATAGCGCAAACTCTTGCAGTGTTACTTTTCTCTGTTGTTCAAGATTTTCTCAGTGTTATTAAATGTTTTTACATTTAGTTTACTATTATGCTGTGCATTCTATGGTGTAATTAACTATATTTGTGCTTAAAAACTTAAAAAATATATATATTTACATACATTTAGTACGGTCTGGAACGGATTCATTGAATTTACGTACAATCCTATTGGGGAAATTACTTCGGTTCCACTGTATTACTGTCAGAGAAAATTACAAGCATTTTACGGAAATACAAACCAGTATTACTGCGAGAGAAAATTAAAGGCACACAATACAGGGACGCATATTACAGCCACATACAAGGTCCCTTGCCATTTAATATAGAGTGTTCCTTCTAATGTTTATGCACTACTGTTCTAGCGCCCGTTATTGTAACGGGCTTAATGTCTAGCGTCAGTATAATTTTTGACATTGGTACACTTGCATGTTCCCTCTGAAAAGCTCTGAAAGAATCACATTGTAGAGTCCTGAAGTACAATCCAAGTAAAAAGAGCTTTATTCCTATATCTTAAAACTGAGTGCTTTTAAGTACATTGGCAAATGAGGAGATGTAAATGAACTGAGTGTTGATTTTAATCCCCTGTAATCTTTATTTATACAGCCTAATAAAGTTCTCCGGTTGGACAACTCTCTTACTGGAAGTCCAAGAAAGCAGTATTCACAGCTGATTGCCCAAGAAAAGCGAAGGCTGCAGCAACTGGAACTAGAGTATGCCTTGAAAATACAACAGCTGAAGGAGGCCCAAATGCTTCGAAACAAGGAAGTACTTGAGAATGTAACCACTGTAGTAGAGGAATCTCTCCAAGAATACGCCTCATTTCATGAACTGCCTCAACCTTCCCTCCATGATCTTACTCAAGACAAGCTGACTCTAGACAGTGAAGAGAATGAAGCTGAAGATGAAGTATTATCTCCCTCTGTGAGGGAGAGGCGACGTTCGTTTAGGGAGTCCAGCAGCTTCACAAAACCTAACCTTAAACATCCAGAGACACCAGCAAGTAAAGAAAGCTTAAACAAACCAGTCAAAAAGGCAGTGGAGGAGCCAGAGCTTTTCCTTGGTTTGAATATTGAAGATCTGCAGAAGCTTTATAAAGAAGCGGACTGTGTGAAAGAACTCTTTGAGAAGACCACAGCAATGATGTTAGTCCCTGCTAAAGGTTCTGCCTCTGGCCAGGTATGAGCCATTACTATAAAGTGAGAAAACTACTTCTGACTGGTAGTGGTTCATTTATTTTCACTGTAAATCTGTGTTTATATAGGAGATACAAGTGGATTTGGATGCAGCATCTCAACAAGCACCTCGCAGTGAACTGAAGCCATCACCATTTGGGCAATATCACAGCCCTCTTTTGGCATTTAAATCTTACAGGTAGGTCCTACTGTGAACTAAAAAGCATAAACACTGAAGTATTTTGATATCTGATATCCCAGTAGCACAGTACATATTTTAGGGTTCTAGGGGAATGGAAGACAAACTACATTTAAAGCAGAAACCCTGTAGTACCCATTTACACAAAAGGTGGTTGGATTCTCTAAGAAACCTTTAAAAAAACTATCTGGATGAGATAATAAGAGAAACTGTTTAGTATAAAAAGAATAAAGTGCACTGTGTGGTTTCCTCCAACTCTGAAAATTTTATCTTCTGATGCAAGTTACCAATTAAAAAATCCTGTTTTTAATTTTTTTTTCATTTTTTGTGAATCCTAATAAAATGTAAAACATTATGAAAAGTAACTTAATCTGGAATACACTTGAATTTGGATTACTATGTTATTGAATTATAAAGACACTTATTTATTAAGTCATGCTTCCTTTTTTTTTTTTTTAAATCTCAGTAACCCGGTTTACTGTATTTTCTTCATTTTCTGTCTCTCCCTATTTTTCTTTAGATTCAGTCCATATTTCCGGACGAAGGAGAAGCTATATCTAAGTTCTGTTTCCTATAGCAATATAATTGAGCCAAAAAAGTGCTTTTGCAGATTTGACCTTACAGGCACATGTAATGCAGATGACTGTCAGTGGTGAGTGTTTAAGATGAGTGAACTTTGTGTTTTTTGACAGCATATTGACTATCATATTTTAATTAAAATTTTCATGTAATATTTAAAAATCACTGTGCTAAAGATGATAAAGAGGGGACAGCAAATGATGTGTTTGAGAAGGTATTTTTGTTTTTGTTAAAAAAAAAAAAAAGAAAAGAAAAACTAAAAAAAAATGCTTTGGTGTTCTGGAATAAATCCTTAGGCTATTAAAAATAAATAACCCATTCATTGACTTAAATGTGTTGTCTTGGTTGCCATGAGCTGTAAACAGTTGTCAACTTTTTATTGAAAACTTTTGAGTATCAGAAAAACATATTACCTGCATTCTACTAATAAGTTAAGCTTCCCCTCTGTGTTGTGTACATTTTTAGATAGATTAATTTTTAATAAAAAAAATGAAAAATTGATTCTGTTCTTTTTACTGTATGTTTGGGTCATACTGTTGTAAACTTGTCAGTTTGCTTTTCCTTTAACAGGCAGCATATGAGAGATTGCACCTTAAGTCGAAACACTTTGTTTCAAGATATCCTTTCTTATAATTTATCATTAATTGGATGTTCAGAGTCCACATCTAGAGAAGAAATCAGTATTGCAACAGGTAACTGATGGATCTATTGTGCGGGTTAGTCTGACCCTTTCTATAATAAAATGTGTTCTTCCAAAAATTATTAGGGTAGCTTTTCTTGGTCCTGGATTTGCTGAATTTCTGCAAGCATTTTTTTAAGACATCTTGTAATTTGAATTGTTTGGTTTCTGTAAATATGATCATCTTGCGTTGTGCAACTATACTAACAAGAATTTAGAATTGTTTGATTGTTTTATTTTATCCTGTGAACAACTAAATATAAAAGTAGCAAAGCAATCTCAGTGAGTTAAAGATTCTTGTAAAACTTATAAGTTGTAATGTGTATGTGTCATTGTTATTGGGAAATGAAAGCTTTTTCAAGATAAGGTGCATTAATATGAACATTGTATTATACTAGGGATGTGTTTAATTTAAATTTCAGTTTTTATGTTCTCCATTGACAGTAAATCAAATGTCAATCCTCAGTGAAACATTTCTGTTATTGGTCAGAAAGGGGAATTGGTGTTTGTCCTGTGGATACATTGCTAGCACCTCTGAAAATGCTTGTTGTCTGAGGCTCTCTTTGGTTTAACTGTTAACTGTTATCCATAAAATCCTAGTTATGTTTTTTCCTGTGACCCTAAATCTTAAGTCAGATATTTAAAACTTTTAAATGTGACATTAACAAAGAAATGACTACATGTTTTTTTTTATATATTTTTTCCCAGAAAAATATATTGACAAGCTGTTTGGTGTAAATAAGGACAGAATGTCAACAGACCAGATGGCTGTACTACTTGTAAGCAAAGTAAATGAAAGTAAAAGCCACGGTACGTGTTGATGTTTCTGTTTTATTTTTGGTTCAGCATGGAGGCAGTAAACTGTTCCTGTAGTTTGGGACTAAAACTTTAAAGTAGTTGATGGATGTCAGTGATTAAATTTATTACTGTAGTTGGGAATGAACAGTTAGTGCAGATGAACCTCTGAGGAAAATAAATATATATATATATTTTTTTTTATTGTACTATTTTTTTAATAATTTATATTATAATCAGTACTTTTTCCACTGTTAAAGCACATACAGTAAGGCAGCTTGCTTTTGTCTGTGATGTGATTGTGTCTTTTCTTTCCCCCTCCTCCTTTGCATCTGTCCACCTTCTTGTGGACAGGGTCAGTGGCATGTACTGTGCTAGGGGTAATGGGCTGGGTCAAATCTTTTCTTGTGCATATTTAAAATTCTTGTTATAAATGTGCACATGCCTAAACAGGCATATCTATCTATTAGGATAACCAGATGTTGTTTGTTAAAAAATAGGACCAGAGTAGAGAGATGATTGAAACTTGACATATGCCTTAATATATATTGGATCTTTATTAATTTTTGTAAACATTTTGATCATTTGCCTTAAAACTTAACAACAACATTGAATGCAATTTTCCTGCATTTCTTTGAACAACACATTTTATGAGATAGAGTATGTGGCCAAAATATTCCTCCTTCTGGGTGGGTCTGCCACATGATTTTTGTGTCTCTGGGAATTGAATCCCATACAGCCAAAGGTGCAATAGTGGCATCAGGTACTGGTGAGAAGACCTGGCTTACACTTCGCGTTCAAAATTTTTAAGGTCAGAATTCTGTGCAAGCCACTTGGGTTCCTTCACACCACATTAATCAGACCATACCTTTATGGATCTGGCTTTTTGCACAGTGGCACCATTGTGCTGAAACAGAAAACTGCTTTCCCTTACACTGTTGCCACAAGTTTGAAGCACACAATTATCTGAAAAGTTTCTGTACAGTATACTGAACCAAGGGGCCTAGCCCAAACCCTAAAAATTAACCCCACACCATTATCTTTAATCCACCAAACTTTACAGTAGGCACTATATTGTCTGGAAGGTAGTGTTTTTCTAGCATTCGCTAAGCTCAGATTCAGCCATCAGACTGTTTTGAGTAATGAAGTTTGATTCACGACTCCAGAGGACACTGTGGGTGTGGACACTGATCCAAATTCTGCTGGCAGTGTACATTACACCACGTCAAGCAAAGCTTGGCATTACATGTAGTATTCTTATTCTTGTGAGCAGCTGCTTGGTTATGGATTCACTTCATAAAGCTCCTGACCACAGTTTTTGGTCCGATATTGCTTCCAGAGGCAGTTAGGGACTCTGTTGTGAGTAATGCAACAGAGGATAGGTGATTTTTACATGCTATACTCTTCAGTACTCTGTGGACCTACTCTTTCAGTTTGTGTGGCCTACCACTTTTGTGACTGTGCTCTTATTACTCCTGACTGCTTCCACTTCTCAATAATAATTACACACAGTTGACTGGGGCAGGTTTATCAGAACAGAAATTTTGCATACTGATTTGTGGCAAAGGTGGTTCTTATGACATTGCCACATTTTAAAGTCATTGAGCTCTTCAATGCGATCCATGCTACTGCAAAAGTATGCCTTTGGAGATTGCATGGCTATTTTCTTGATTTTATACACCCATCAACAATGGGTGCAGCTGAAACAACAAGCATTGGAAACAGTTATACAGGTAATCCTGCTAAAACGAAAACCCTATCAGTACTGTATATCTTCTAAATTGGAGGTTTAATTTATATAGTTTCCTATGTGTGAACCTTTCTACTTTTTAAAGTTTGTAACAACCTTATTTTCTTTGAATGTATTCAGTAGTTTTCATTAGTAGCTAAACATGCTTTTTCCATAACACACAACCTGGGAAGTCGTTCACTTATCATTTTCATGCTAGATATTCTAAATAAGCTTCCAAGTTTATTTAAACAGACAAACTAGCTTTTAGTGTGGGGTCTCCTGGGTTGAACTGTAAAATATGATAGAATAAGTCAACCTGGTTACAGAGGCAAGAACAAAGTGGTCAATTCGACATGCCAAGTTTTCTGTGCACAATGATGATAATAAAAACTTTTGTCATCTAAGTATATCTAAGTAGTTCATACTCTACACATTTCTTGGTCTTCAGTATTATCTTGCATACTTTAGCTCATACATATGCTTTAAGCACGATCTTTTGGACTGAACTGCTTAATGCCATATGCCAAAGCCATTCAATGATGCTTGATGCTTTTAAAACTATACAATAGACTTCAGACCAGTTCAAATTTACCAGCAATCATATTTGTCAATTTTATTGTGATGTATTATCATCTACGTGTTTCTGCTTGAAGAAAATAGTTTATTTTAGTTTAATAATGTTTTAGTAACTGTTTTGGATACCAGATTTTGAAGTCTTGATTTGTTTTTCAGTCCCTCCTTTTACAACTTTTAAAGAGATACGCAACTGGAGACCTAGGCAACAAAAGTCTCATGTTGATGATGGCAGCAGCAGTGATGAAGAAAGCCCAGAACTGGTTAATTATGGTAAGAAAATAGTAATCAGAACATAGGCTGCTTAATATTGCCTGGTTTGAAACCTGGGCCTCTTTGTTTTCATCATTGTAGTATGTATAGTTTCCAAAGAACCGAAGAAACCCAAAAGCTCCAACAAGAAGCTTGGCTGAAGAACAAGATCTATGTTCTAGATTTATGCTAGTAATAATAAAATTGCATTCAGTGTTAGAAGTAGAGTAGGTCCTGCATACACACTTTTCTATCAAAAACACCATTTGTTTAGATTCTGTTTATAAAATATAACTTGCTCATGTTTCTTGGGTTATACTTCTGACCACACACTTACACTTGGCACAGTGTAACTTTATAGCTGCTTTTCAGTCAAAAACCATGTTACACTGTATATATGGAATGAATGCAAGTATTTTTAAGTCCACTGATTGATCGCCACCTATGAAATGTACAGACTGGTTTTTTTTTTCGCAGTTGTCATGATTTGCCAATTAAATAAATCATTTTACTGTAAGAAACATGAAATATGTAAAGATGCCCCTAGATTCATTTGCGGTTTTTGAAGTTTAGAAAGAATGTTTTTTCAGAAAAAAAAGGAAAGGGTGATTATTTGGGTTAATTTTTCATTCATCTTAGGTGCTAAGGGAAATAAGTTTTGTTAGCTCCTGGTAATCTAATAAACTACAATCTTCAAACCAGCCTTTCTAATTGATTCAGCCTATTCTTATCCCACAGGATATATTTGGAGTCATTATTGAGACATGTTTACTTGAAGTTTTGACTCATTAATTGTATTGCATTAAGTATGTTCTTGGTGCTGTTTAAGTGGCTTCATTTCATTTGGCATAGATCGTTGTTTGGAGCGTCACTGGAAAAATAGCTCCTTGCTGGATGCATTTGTGACTCCTGATGATGTGCGATACTTCACAAGTGAAACTGATGACATTGCCAATTTGGAAGTTAGTGTCTCTGAAAGTTCAAGAGATGTTCAGCTCTGGATCAAGTTGGCATACAAATACTTGAATCAGAAAGAGAGGTATGAAATATGTTTACATGTTAATATAGTATATTGTATGGAGTATATGGACTGTTTAGGTGGTGTCTTAATGTGGTTTTACGCTTCATGTTTCTAGCTGAGCTGAGTTTGCTACAGATTCCTGAATGTTTGTGTTCACATAAAACATCCAAATCTCCGAATGTGTCAGATTCCTTATGCATCACATACAATGGCCTTTTATTGCACTTGATATTTGCAGATTTATTTTTCCAGTTTTGGTTTGTTTTCTTCAATTTAATATTACAGTTTTGAAAATGTTGCATCACTTATAAGGTATTCATGCACCAAAATAGCATAATATATGTTCTGTATTACATTTTTATGGTGGGTTAGCCTACACAAATATTAATAAAAGTAGTTAATTTGGCTAAGGATTTGTTAGGCAGTTTTGGTGGAGCAGATAATGGGAGTCAGGGCATAGCTTAAGCACAGCTTTGAGTATATGGAGATAACTGAGTAATTTATATTTTAATTATACCTTTAACTGAGTGCATCTTCATAACATTTTAGAATTTTTTTAGCTAATAGAGACTGCCATCATCAAGTGCACATGGGTATAAAAGTTAGTTCCAGTGTCCATAAAATTAAGTCGCGTTACAAGTTAAGCATGGAAAAGATGGAAGATGTAGTAAATGATATGAGAAGAAACAGTTTCACCTCTGAAGATGTGAAAAACTGAGAATTTGTACAAGAATTTTGGCAACAGCTGACACAGCTGTTAAATACTACACCAATTATATAAAGAGGTTGATCAGACAGACAGAAGTAACTATAGACCAAGTAAGCCCTACAGTCGTGGCCGAAATTATTGGCACCCCTGGAATTTTCCCTGAAAATGCACCATTTCTCCCAGAAAATAGTTGCAATTACAAATGTTTTGGTATACACGTTAATTTCCTTTATGTGCATTGGAACAGCACAAAAAAACAGAGAAAAAAATCCAAATCTGACATCATGTCACACAGAACTCCAAAAATGGGCCGGACAAAATTATTGGCACCTTTTTAAAAATTGTGGGTAAATCGTTTCATTTCAGACACATGATGCTCGTTTGAACTTACCTGTGGCAAGAAACAGGTGCTGGAAATATAGCAATCACACCTGAAGCCAGTTAAAATGGAGAAAAGTTGACTCAACCTTTCTGTTGTGTGTCTGAGTGTGCCACACTAAGCATGGAGAACAGAAAGAAGTGCAGAGAATTGTCTGAGGACTTGAGAACAAAAATTGTAGAAAGATATCAACAATCTCAAGGCTACAAGTCTATCTCCAGAGATCTTCATGTTCCTTTGTCCACTGTGCGAAACATAATCAAGAAGTTCACAACACATGGCACTGTAGCTAATCTCCCTGGACCTGGACGGAAGAGAAAAATTGATAAAAGACTGCAATGAAGGATAGTCCGAATGGTGGATAAACAGTCCCAATCAACTTCAAAACATATTCAAGCTGTTCTGCAGACTCAGGGTACAACAGTGTCAGCTCAAACTATCCGTCAACATCTGAACAAAATGAAATGCTATGGCTGGAGAGCCAGGAGGACCCCACTGCTGACACAGAAACATAAAAAAGCCAGACTAGAGTTTGCCAAAATGTACTTGAGGAAGCCAAAATCCTTCTGAACGAACGTCTTGTGGACAGATGAGACCAAGGTAGAGCTTTTTGGTAAAGCTCATCATTCTACTGTTTATAGAAAACAGAATGAGGCCTACGAAGAAAAGAACACAGTACCTACAGTCAAACATGGTGGGTGTTCTAAAATGTTTTGGGGATGTTTTGCTGCCTCTGGCACTGGATGTCTTGATTGTGTTCCAGGCAACATGAAATCTGAAGACTACCAAAAGATATTGGGGCGCAATGTAGGGCCCAGTGTCAGAAAGCTGGGTCTGCGTCAGAGGTCATGGGTGTTCCAGTAGGACAATGACCCCAAACATACCTCTAAAAGCACCCAGAAATTGTTGAAGACAAAGCACTGGAGAGTTCGGAAGTGGCCAGCAATGAGTCCGGATCTAAATCCGATTGAACACTTATGGAGAGATCTCAAAATTGCTGTTGGGAGAAGGCGCCCTTCAAATCTGAAAGACCTTGAGCAGTTTGCAAAAGAAGAGTGGTCAGAAATTCCAGTTGAGAGGTGTAACAAGCTTGTTGATGGTTATAGGAAGCGCTTGATTTCAGTTATTTTTTCCAAAGGGCGTGCAACCAAATATTAAGTTGAGGGTGCCAATAATTTTGTCCAGCCCGGTTTTTAAGTTTTGTGTAAAATGATGTCAGATTTGGCTTTTTTCTCTGTTTTTTGTGTTGTTCCAATGAACATAAAGGAAATAAACAGGTGTATACCAAAACATTTGTGATTGCAACAATTTTATGGGAGAAATGGCTCATTTTCTGGGAAAATTCCAGGGGTGCAGATAATTTCGGCCATGACTGTACGTGCATCTTTAATAATGGAAGGAATTCATCAGAGAAAAGATTGAGCAAAATATGGCAAGAACAGAAGTTTTACTGGCAGTCAAAATGGGTTCAGATGGTTGGTTTAAGTGCGACGTGCATTCTTTGTCCGATGTAAAACCCTCGCTATCATCGGAGTTCACCTCTGTTATAGCACATCCTTATGTGCAAACAACAGTGTCAGATCCGGGAGAGTGTGAACGTGGCTGAGAGAATAAAACTGAATAAAAAAAAAAACAAAGCTAACTTTTACAAGTACCATAAATTTACACCGGCTGTTACAGACTGAAATCAAATGTATGTTTTTATTCTGAAATAATAAGAATAAAAGCAGCTCACATCTCAAAAGGCAGTCATCTGGGATCGAACTTGTGATTACCAGTCAGCAGTTCTTACCGTTATGCCACCAAAGTGGTCATACCAAAAGCGTGTCAATGTCGCAACCTAATGCAGGTTCTTTTTCTGCAGTTATATTCTTGAATAAAAGCGTACTTTTTTTGCTATACTTGTACCTTTTGTGAAAGTGTTTATTTGATATTTGGACTTCAGGCTTCACACACTATATGCTTCATGTCTACAATTTGTCAGTTAGTACTAAAACATGCAAAACGTTTCTGTTTTAACAATGTGTTTACATAGATTGTTGTAGACACGGAACACACATGGAATGCATGTGCTCCAAATAACGATATAGTATTTACTCTATACAACTCTTAGCAACTGACACGCGCATAAACAGACTTGAGCTGAGAAAACTTTGATGGTTTAGCATGCTGCTTATCAACACATTTACAAGACAAAAGACGCTTGCAGAGAGGTGTGAAGAGATTTAAGATGGGATGGATTTACATTGGTAATTCTAGTGTTAATATATATAAATGATTCAAACAGCAGTTTGCTCTCTGTAACTTGTAGACATGTATGGGGATGTACCCCAATGCCTAATGTTTACTTTGTGGGGTAATTCCTAATTATGCAATTTGTAGGTCCAGGTCATCAAATGAGGACACATTTTTTCAGTGCAAATACTCTTTAGATCAGGTCACATCATAACAAAGACACCAACATTCACAATACTTTAGAAGTCATACTCTTTCAGTCACTCAGAAGTCATGTCAAACCTTCAAATTTATATCCACACAAGATAAGTAATCATCAAGAATGAGTTTCTCTGAATCCGTTCTGGTGTTACTGTTCCATATGAGCAAGCTCAATCAATTATATTTATATTTTTTTTTTATCATGAAAAAAATCCAACATGGTTGTACCCAGTCATCAGGTAGCTTACAAAAATGTCTATGTCAAAATGTTTAATTGGTTAAGAGAATTATTTCAGTGAAGAGTGGACCAAAAATTAGATTATATAATTTTTATCCCAGTGGGAAATGTAGATGCATACAGCAGCAGAAAAATAAAGGTATAGACTTGGCAGAATAAATAATACAATCAGTCTATAAATAATTGTGCAGAAATTGGAAAATTTAGTTTGGGACATTGGGAAGAAGCATTAAATTGCCTGATAGTGGTGAACAGAAAAAATCTCCAGTGGTGCTGCTTTGGCCTTTCTTTTACTGCGCCATTGTGTTGTCAAAATCATTGTAGTTTGCTGTTTATGTGAACCCCCAGGTATTTGTAGCTTTGCACCACATTCATGTCCTTCCCCTCTATGGGGTCTGGTCTCAGAGACTCTCTTGCACGCCAGAGGCCCAACATCAGCTATTTTATCTTGCTGATGTTGAGTTGTAGGTGGTTATCCATGCACCACAAGTTTTAAGTTCTCCAAAAGCCTCCTGTACTACAACTCGTCTGTATTATTATTGCAGCCTAAGAATGAGTCAAACCTGTTGAAAAAATGGTTCAGTTCATTATTGCTGTTTTCCCCTACATGTTTTACAGCCTGCTTGTAGCCAGTAATAGTCCTCTTCCAATTCTACACTTCCTTTATATTGTTCTGCTGTACATGTAACTTGTGCTCTAGTTTTTCTGTAGTGGGGTTTTCCACTCATAAAGCCACTTCCTCAGTTCTGACTGCATCTACTTGATTACCTTCTTATCATAAGACCAGCTGGATCTCCTCTTATACAGTAGGGCTTTCTGGCCTTTTGTGATCTGTTTTTTGCTGCTGGGGAAAACGTCCACTGTCTTGTTGGGAACTGTGTTATCCACACAAAACTGGAAGTAGTCTGTGATACAGTGACGTGAGTCTTTAATTGTTAAAGGCATCCTACAGAGCCTCCTCAGTTTCTGTTGTTCATTCCTGCATGAGCCTAATTGTTTATATCCAGGTATGAGCTGTACCAAATTATGGTTCGATCTTCCCAAAGGTAACAAAGAAGCAGGGTTATATGCCCCTTTACTTCTGGCATATCACAAGTCTGTGGTCCCGTTTTTCTCTTGTTGTACAGTCCACAAACTGGTAAAAACTGGTGAGGGTGGAGGAAAGTGAAACATTGTTTAAGTCCCCAGAAATCGAGATTAAAGTCCTTGGATAGTCAATTATGAGTTTGTCTACCATAGAATATACAGTACTGTGTCTTTTGTGATTACTATCTATGTTGGAGGGGCATAAACTTCCAGCTTAATACCATGTGAAAAGTCCCTCAGCATATAATAGTCATAAGTCAACTATGAGCAGTTAAACATTTTGATTGCATACCCATTCTTTAATGGTAATGAGTACAGAAGACACTATTCTACATTCACAAAAACAGCAAGTCTTTTTCCTAGCGCTTTCGCTCCTGTTTCTGTCTACTCCCATGATTTTAAATCCATTCAATGCAGCTGCAGTGTCCAATGTTTTAACTTAAGTCATGTCTCCATGAATTCTCTAATTGCGGAGCGAGTCTCCTGCTGACTTTCTCCAGGGATTAACTCCGGCACATTGGGAGACGAAGGGCACAGGTCCAGCAGTTGATGTTGTATGTAAGTGAGTGCAAGATCTTCCTCACAACTTTAGTTATTCATATTATTAAAAAAAAAAAAAAACAAACAATGGAGACTAACACAGCAGCTGCTGTAGCAGGCAGCTACTCATGGTAGCGCCAGAAGAGAATAATCTGTGTGATGTGTTCGCAAAATTCAGTTGACTTGTCTGACTTTTAGTAAATGGTCATTGTCCTAAAACAATCCAAAATGAGTTGCATGACATTTACAATGAATCTGTCAATAAAACCTTACCATATATTGAGCATTACTGTGAGGATGAAGTATTCACCACAAGGTTTCTGGAAGACAGTTGTACCTCAATCAAATGAAATTTCATAGCAGATAAGGAAAGAAGCTGTTGGAAATTACCAATCGGGAAAGGATTATTTTGAAGACTCTGGGAGTCTTAACAGATTCAACGGAAAGCCTTTATCTCTAAAACAGAACATTTGGAAGAGTTGTGTATCCTCCTAGAAAAGTTCAATCAGCCAAAATGACTCCAAGGGCACAGTGATGATTCATTCAAGTAGTCTTCCAAAGGGCTGTGACCTCAGTAGCCTCAGAGAGTTCATGACCTCAAAATAAGAAAGAGAAGAATATAAATGGAAAAGATGAAACCCCTGTTGGCCAAGAAGTATTATTAATGCCCATCTTGCATTTGCAAAGGAACTCCTGAACAATCCCCAGGCTTTGCAGAATAACATTTTCTGTGCATAGTTGAGTCAAAAGTACAACTCTTTCAACAACACAGACACAGCTGTCTGGAGTAAAGCCAGAACAGAGTTGGACAGTGAGAATATTATACCTACAATAAAATGTTGGGGTGTTGGCCTTGTAGGAAGGCTTTGCTGCCATTATTGATGGAACCATGAACTTTTTACATGACCAGACATGATATGAACTTGAAATGTTTATTATTTAGCATGACAGTAATACAAAACACAAAAGTCAGTCAACAGAAAATTGAAGCAAAATTCAAATTTTCAGAGTGGCCTAGTCAAAGTTCTTGAAACCAATAGAGATACTGTGGCAGAACATGAAACGAGTATTTCACAATCACAAACCTACCAGTGTAACAACAAGGGAAAACATTTTAGAATTTGTGACTGACACATCCTATACAGGTTCAGTGATGCCCATTTTCTGATGGAAATGGTGTTGGTCAAACAGGCATTTTTTTTTGGAAAGTCTTTCGGACAGTCGTTTACATAAGCATTGAAACTCTCACTCCCTTGGTATTCTAAAATAGTGAAGCCCATATTTTTCATCCAAACTCTCCGCATTTTACTCCCACCAGTCCTGACTCTTCTGTCGTGTCCATAGATTTCTATGCACAGATATGGCAGTAATAACTGACTCAAAGTAAGAGCTACCATTGTTTGTTTCCTGCACCTTCCTTGCCCCCACAGGCTGATTAATTCACAAATGTTCTGCTGTGAAAACCATTGAGAAGTAGAGCAGTAGCCAGAATAATGTTAGTATTCATGGTAGTTGTTTTTGTGCATATTTGAACATCCTGAGGATGGAAATTTGTACACACTCGTATCGGATTTTGTATTACTTGAAAAAAAGTAAACAGTCAAGCAAAAAAATCGCATATGAGCAAAAAAATGTGTTGACTCACTTTATAGCTGCAATATGAACAAGGCCTTGGTATTAAATTTGCATAGGCTTTGATACAAGTTGGTTATACTATACCTAGCAAGTCAGTTATTCACATGACTGAATTACAATTTTATAATGTCATTATTGAAATTTCTAGAACTTTAGTAACTTGTGTTTACCAATGAATTATTTTGTGCATTTGATTGGCCTCTTTTATGCAATGTTTTGTCCTTTTGAATATTATAACAGAGGTGATCAAATTATGTGTCAACATTATTCTCCCTGTTAAATTTGAATCAGAGCTCATTTTGAAAGCAATGTTTTTCATTGTTTATCGACAAGAGATGGTAGTAGCTAAGAGAGAAATTAACTTCTTTTATTTTGTTTTCTAGTACCCCATCAGAATGCTTGGATTCTGCATTAAACACTTTGGCCCGAGCACTTGAAGACAATAGAGAAAATTGTGAAGTGTGGTGCCACTACCTCAGCTTGTTTGCCAAGCGAGGTACAAAGGAAGAGGTGCAGGAAATGTGTGAGACAGCTGTGGAGTATGCCCCTGACTATAAAGTGTGGTGGAAGGTAAGCAACATTTTGATTTCCCTCGCCTTTATAATACACCCCTGGGAATGTCACATTACATGACCAGACTCCTAGAAGTGTGCTGGTAAAGGGTATAACTGAAAATCTCTGGAAAATTGTGTTATGTAATATAGCCTTTTATCTACTTGAGAATAATTAAGTGTAATGTTTTATTGAAGTACAGTATCGTTTTTAGACATACAAACCCCGTTGTGATAGAGAATGCTATTAATTCCATTATGTAAAAGTACAAACCAGTTGTCACATTTTACATAAGTAACTCGGAGTCAGGAAGGGATTAACCTGATACATTGCTTTTCATTATGTTTGTCATCTTTGTGCACTTTATAAATACATTATAATTCAATTTTTAGTTAGGAAGCAACTTTCTCAATAGACCAGTTCAGAATTTCACATACTTTGGAGCCCTGTGGTTCCAAGTGACTTGCTAAAGGTGTATTTTTGTGACACTGTCAGAATACCATCTTTTTTATATTGAGAATTCATTAGTGAGCATTACTCATTCAGCATTGTTGTATGTAGTAGCTTTGATAGTTAGCTTTGGAATCAATTTTACGCAAATAGTATAATAGAGTATGAACCACAATGCAAGTCACTTCAAAGCAATTTTTATGCAAGAAGTAAATGTTGTTTCTGGTTTTATATTAACACATTGTGAGCAGTGGCAGGTGAAGTGGGGAGCTTGGGATGCAGGGATTTTACTCTCGAAACCCTCATCACTAATTGACTATGCCTATATGAAAGAATATCTCTGTTCTGTTTAGTGTTAATTTTATCTGTTATTCACCAATATTTAAATCCCACTTCTAATGACTTATTCATTTTTAAGTTGATCACATTTTTTCTCCCTACTTATAGTTCTTAAACCTGGAATCTTCTTTTGATGGAAAGGACTATGTTTGTGGAAGGGTGCTGCAATATCTCCTTGGTACAGTAGGGGGAGACAATAAATCAGAGGTGTTGTCTTTTCAACTATTGGAGTGCCTGCTGTATCGTGTGCAGCTTAGTCTGTTCACTGGTCGACAGCTGCATGCTCTGGCTATACTACAGGTGTGTAGGTCCTTATTCCTTTTGACCTTTTATTATTTAACTTAAATAATGTGCAAATAAAATGTGTATTATTGTCAGATAGAGGTAAAATAATTATAGCATTCTATATGCTTTTTCTGCTAGACTGAAATATTTTATCGGCTGAAGGTTTATATTTTGATAATGTGTTTTCTTTTACAGTAGTTACAACTGTGATGTCAAAGAACAAGCTTTTTATTACAATCTACTTTATATTTGAATATTGTTATTGGGATGTCAAATGTGAATTCTGCGATTCAGCCATGTAGGAAATATCCCTTAAACTCTCCTTAATTCACTTGAGACAATGAAAGCTACTGCTGTTTGTACTGTAATATAATTTTGTGGTGTTTGCCACAGTTACTTCCCTTCCTATACATTGATTTTCAACCTCATTTGTTCAGCTCAGCAGCAGATTGGTAATAGTAGTAACCCACTGTGGTGAGATATGCTTTCCAGATACATGTCAACATGTATCATGTGAAATGCTGCACAAAGAGTTTGCTTTCTTCAGAGTGTTTCATGTGCATGAAATAGTGTTTGTTAATGAAAACTTCTTTATTATGTGTAACATAAAACAGTTAAAACACTTAATTTGATATTTAGCTGATATTCACACTTTATAAATTTGCTTTTACTGAAGAAATAAAACAAATGAAGCCGATAATGAAAGCAGTCGTTTGGGGTCCATTCCAAAACATTGAGGAACATGAATTGCCGCATTTCAAAGCAGACTAATGGTAGAAAAGAAAGTTTTTGCTTCTTTTGAATTGATAGTGTTTTCACATTTGCTAAAACTGTTTTTGTAGGAGTAAATTTGAGTTAATTTCTAGCATGCAGTGCACATATGTAGAATTACTGCTTTGACTTGATTCAAGAACATTTTATAAGCTTTTAAAGAAATTGTTTGAGCAAAATACTTAAATCTGAGCTATTGGGTAACCTAACAACCTTGTTGGTGTAAACTGTCTTGTATTGTTGGTTATATTTTTGATGTTTATTTACCCCTGCATCCTGTGGCCAGTCTTTCTGTCTTGTCCACATAAAGAGGGATTGAATAAAAATTCCCTTGAGGCTCTTCACAGTGGTTTCTTGGCCCTTCCCATGCATTCCGATGTCACCCTTACCTGAACGGGCAATCGGCTTCCATCTGTTTAGGGTTAGCGAGACGCCATCTGGCGTCTCCAGTGCAGCTCTGTGAACACAGACGGAACGGATGAGTTTCCAACAATAACGCAAGGTCAGCGATACCCTGGAGCTGAGGAAGGGCAGAGTCACAACATTTTAACAAGTGCTTATCTTATGTTTTCTTTTTTTTTTTTTTTTTTTTTCTCTCTTAGCACACAAGGCTCTATCCCATCTGCAAGTTTGTATTTTTTTAGATACTGAATTTTTATTTTTTGTAGCCTGCCAGATATTGTCAAGAATTGGCAGCTTTTTTTATGTAAACAGCAGATAGAAAATTGGAAATAGCATTGCAGTATGAATTACTTTAAAGTTTACTTGTTTTTTTTTTGTCTTTAACAAGTTATTTTTCAAGATAAAGTACAAAATGTACCTAATTCCATTCAAGAACAGCCATTCTAATTTTTTTCTTCCATTTATTAATTTTGAGCATTAAAATAGGTGTGGTTTACAGTGTTGTTGATGAGAAGTCTGTTTTTCTCCTAGAAAAAATGCTAAATGTATTTTTCTCTAATATTTTTCCTCCACACTTTATAGAAAGCTGTTTTATACTGCATGAAAGTATTAACCAGATCTGAAATAGAATAAAGAGCTCAGTTGTAAGTTACAGTTCACCACTAAACTATTATCCACAGCATTTTGTGTTACACATATATGTATTTCTCTCTCCCTCAGAATGCTTTGAAATCAACAGATGGTGAAAGAAGCATTGCTGAACACCTTCTTATCAGCGACCGCTGCTTAGCTTGGTTGTCTTACATTCACCTCATTGAATTTGGCTGTCTGCCATATAAACTGTATGATCCAGCAAATAGCAACCCGTCACGCATTGTTAACAAGGACCCTTTTTTAATTCCATGGCAGTCTGAAAGAGATATCAAAACGGATCAGGATATGCTTTTTGCACTGTTTGAAGGTGAGTCTGACGAGGACCACGTGATAGCTCATGTTGGGTTAAAGCAATCCATAATATTAATCTTAGATTATGAGTATGTTGAGTGTTGATGAGGCTGTTCACAAATGAAGTATGCCCTCCTTTGTGCCTAATACTTGTGAATGAAGTGCATGTACACTGTCAAATCAGTGATTAATTTTATTTTAATGCTTAGCAACACTGTCAGTTTAAGCCTAGGTTTAACACTGTAAGCATTCAAGAACTTTGCAAATGTTCTGTGTAGCATGGGTGAAAGGAAGCTTACTGTTTGAATTTCATTACCCTGGAAGCAACCTCTTTTGAGTATTTTCTCTGGGGTTCATGTAATTGGTTTGCCTTTACTCTGCAGCTCAATTAATGGTGGCTTAGATTAAGTGTTGTTAACAACCTCAATGTTTACTAGCTGGTGTTTGATTTTAATCGGCATACAGTGGCTACCCATGCACAACCTAAAGGAACTGTGGCATGGTCTGTCTCCAATGTTACCTGGTGTAATAGTAGCACACTAAGTAAAGTTACATTCACATATGTTTTTCAGTAATTTCAAAGTGAATCTTTTAATAATATTAAAAATGTCAGTTTTTAAGGGAATACTATAGTCATGGGGGACTTTATTTACCCAAATTTTAACGAGATAACCTTGCAAATAGCGCAGTACAAGAGGAGTTTTTAGACATAACCAGTGACAGTATAGTAAAGCACTATCGCGGGCAGAAACCTATCTAATATATGGTGCAGCGGTCACTATGGTGAAGTGACCATAGTATAATATGATTCTTAGTGTTTTCATAGAGCACATATGCAAATACTAAAAATAGGTAAATTTAACTTTGGAAGGGCAAATTTTGAACAGATGTGGCAAAGTCAAAAATGAATTAATTGAGATAAGCTTTTAAGTATAGACACAGTTGCAGGGCAGTGGAACAGATTTAAGAACATTTTGCATTTAATGCACAGCAGATACATTAGAAAATCTTCATTGGGTTAATACAGCTTACTTTTCTTCTCCTTTATTGGGAAAACAGCTATATAAGGTGTATAATACTAATAACTATAATGCTAACATGAACATGAGGACACCCATTAAGAAGATTAGGGAGACTAAAAGACAGTTGGAGAGAAATATTGAAGATAAAGCCGAAGATGACCCAAAGAAATTTTTTCAGTGTTTTAGTAGTAAGAGTCCAGGGGACGATGAAGTGTATCAGGAATAGAAAGGGGGAGTTAAAATATACAAACACTGAAATGGCAAATATTCTAAACTTCTTTTATTGTTTAAACAACTTTTAAACATCTGGGCGTTTTTGTGTATGAGAAAGTGGAAAACCTTTCAGCAGTAACAGGGTCTACTAAGAAGTTAATGAGACATTTGAAATTGTAGAGGGAGAGGTAGTGCCTAAATAGGTTGAAACCTAACAAATCAAGACCAAATAATTTAATCCTTGAGTGCTTAGGGAGATCAGCGAGTCCTGCAAGGGTTAATCTTGTTGCCAGGGCTATTGTTAATATACATAAATTATCTGGGTACAAATATAAACAACAAACTGGATAACTGTGCAGATGATACCAAGATTGATGAATTGGCAGGTAATCTATGATCAGGCGTTTTATAATTTTGTGTGGTTCGCTTGTTATCTTGATCAGTAAAACATATAGACGGAACCCCTTACAATGTGTGTGTGTTTTTTTTTTTTTGTTTTTTTTAATCCCTTTACTCTGCATTTTGATCTAGAAGTGTACAAATGGTTATTCTAAACTTTTTCTGCACCCTAAAAATATTCTTTTACGTTTGAATTTTGTCTCATTCACACTTAAACCCGATATCCCTCACTGTTTAATGCTAAGATCTTCTGATTAAAGCAAATGAAAAATGACTGTCATACTTTTGATTTTCCTTTTATTACAACCCTTTTAAACCCCCACTTTGAAGTTCCTTGTCAGTCAACATGCTCTATCCACATTTAGTGTCCATCTTACGTGGCTGCTAGCTTGACATATAATTCCTAAATCAAAGAAGTGTATTTAAAAATATTCAGGCCACCTATTAAAATATTGCTTAATCTATAAAAGAGGAAAGAGTAGACAGATTTTGTAACTTTTCAGTGTGAGTAAACAGGTACCCACATGCTTTTTTTCTGAATGGTGCAACATAAATGGTCCGTTGCTGACCATTGAATACCTTCTGAATAATAAAGCAAGTCAGCCTGCCTCTTATCTGCTCTTTTACTTTACTCTCTGTTCTCACTGCTCTGCCTGTTCTTGTTTGGCATGGAAGTACTATCCCTCATCCTTGTCACTCAAATCTGAGTGCTGCAAATATAACCCATGCAACATTGTCATAAGCGCCTCTTGA
Source organism: Polypterus bichir lapradei (assembly GCA_026402145.1). NCBI lineage: Eukaryota > Metazoa > Chordata > Cladistia > Polypteriformes > Polypteridae > Polypterus > Polypterus bichir. The sequence continues at coordinate 233,336,281 of JANRMT010062791.1, read as the reverse complement.
TTTTCAGACTCAAGAGTAAAGGGGGAAAAAAAACTACAATAAAATTAAGGATTTCAGCACTTTTCATGGCTACCTTTACAGGTCACTTACTTGAGAAGGTCTTGCACTTCCAGCCATCAGTACTTGACTGAAAGCAATATGGCAGTGCAGATACTTGGGATTTTGATGGCTCTTGTATTTAAGTAACAGTTGCCCGAGTACCGCTAGGAATAATTTTTTTGTCTGTTACCATTTTTCCTGCTGTTTTTCACCACTGCAGCCATTACCATAATAAAGAATAAAAGAAGCACTTCAAATGTAAATTTAATGCCCAGAATCGTTGACCAAAGTTTGACTGTATTAAAATATTTAGTTATTTTTAATTGGAATATGCAAACTTTTTTTTTTTTTTTTGGCTAATTTGATGGCCCTTCAGTCTACCATGCACATTTTGGTGTGTGGGATGAGTGAAATACTTTGAGAAACCCCTGAGCAAGCACTAGAAGAATGCACCAACTCTAAACAGATGGTAACTGGTTTGTGATCTGAACTCAGTATTCTGAAACTTAAAGGTAGAAGAGCATCATTCCAATTGCACACAGTGCTACCTAACAGGAGATGTAATACAGTTGTCCCTACATATTTACGCCTAGTATCCCTACTGTAGTGATAGTGATTGGGCTTGATTGGGCTTCCTTTTTGAGGGGTCTTTAAGTGGGGAAGATTCTCCTGCCCAGCCCGAGATGTATTAACCATGGGATCTGCTCTCACAAATGACAGTGTTTGAATTTTGCTTTTCTAGGTTTGTTTTATATATGTAAAATTATGTAGGAATTAACTCTGTAGATTCCTTTTATTTAATTGCTTTCTCTGATAATTCTGATAAAAAAGTTCTTTCCCTCACCCTCTCAAACTCTGTACTTCAGGATAAAATTGGTTTCCAGGGAGCTGACAGTAGCAATTACAGTGGGTATAGTACAGAATCATCAACTTCAAAACATTCCCTTTTTTTTCTGCCACCTCCATGCTTTACTGTAGGTATGGTGTGTTGTGGATGGTGAGCTGCATTGGATTTCCGCCAGGTTTACTGTTTGGTATTGAGGCCAAATAGTTTGATTTTGGTCTCATCTGACCATAAGACCTTTTTCCACTTGGCATCAGAATCTTCAAGGTGTATTCTGGCAAAGCTCAAACTAGCCTTAATGTGGCCTTTCTTGAGAACTGGGTTTTTCCTTGCGACCCTCCCAAACAAGCCACAATTGTGGTGCGGTTGTGAAACTGTTGTCACATGCACACAAGGCCCACTCTTTACCATAAAATCATGTAGCTCCTTCAAAGTGGCCATTGGCCTCTTGGTAGCTTCTCTTACCAGTTCCATCCAGTTTGGAGGGACGGCCGGATCCAAGGAAGGTCCTAGTAGTACCACACACTTGCAACTTCTTTACTATGCTCCTTGGGATTGATAAAGCCTTTGAGATTTTTTTGTATCCATCTCCTGCCTTATGTCTGTCCACAACTCTAAAACTTTTGAAAGTGGCTTGCCACCCATAGTCAGTTGTTTGCTGTCAGTTGCACTTCCAAGCAAGGGAATGCTCCAGGAGCAGCTGTTTTTATGCTGCTTCACACTGATTACATTTGATCACAGGTGGAAGCCAGTAACCATGGTCTATAATGGAAATGATGCTTACTTACACTTGATTGAGTTTAGCAAGGAGGTGATCCTTTATTAATCTCAGTATTTCTTGATTTTTATTTTTTAAAATTCTTCTGAATTGTAGCTGTGATATCTTTCACACAGATGTTATAGATTACATTGAGTAAGTAAAGCTGGTTTGTATGTTTTTATTTAAGGTTGTAAAGCAAAAAAAGGGAATATTTCGAAGGTAGAACTACAGTAGGCTATACCTACTGTACAAGTAACTGGGATCCTAGTCCAAGTTACCAGTGCATTGAATAACCTGATGGGTGCAATCAGTCTGTAAAGTTTGTAAGGTTTTATTCACCATTGGGAGTGTCTGAAGGAAAAAAAAATATTAATGAACTTTTACCGGTTTAAACTCTCTTGTTCTTTGCAGTTTGCATTTTTTAAAATTATTTGTAAAAGTTCAAGAATATGTGTCATAGTGATTGGTGTTTCTGTCTCTCAGACCTAGTATCCTGGGTTAAAATACTGCTCTGGTTTGATGGTTTTCCTCCCACATCCGCAAAAATGTGGTTTCATTGATAGGTGTGTGTGCCAGTAGGCACAATGATGGACTGGCAACCCAACTGGGATTGAGTCCATCCCTTGCAAAATATGCTGCAGTATATCACTTTGCTCTTTTATCTCCACAAATGCTTTTTTAATTTTTTTTTTCTGTATTGTAGACGCTGTGCATGCATGTACGGAGGAACACATTCCTGCTGGAGAGAAGACTGCTGCTTGCCTTCCAATTTACAGGAATATGATTCTCTTAAATCAGCTTTTGGATAGGTAAGTTACGTTGTTAATGTGTGAGGTTTTTGAGACATTGTCTTGCCTTTGTCACATGCTGCTTCACCTTCCATTTTTTCCAGGTGTGACGCTGCAATTCAGCTATGTGAAAAGCTCCTGGTTGATTGCCCTGTTTCTCAAAGCCTGCTGGAAACACTTGAAAATCTTTATGTAAAAAATGGCGAAGGTGATAAAGCAGCAGAGATGTGGCACACAGCTTTCCGAAACTCCCCTCACAGTGGAGCAATATTTTACTCTGCTTGCAAGTTCCTTGTATCACAGGTAAGCCACACTTCTTGTTTTGTGATACAAGCCACCATTACCCTTGTTGATTTCAGCATTCTAGTTTGGTTGTTTCCACCAATATTCTGCCGGGCATCCTTCATTTATTTAGATCAGTGTTTCCCAAACTCGGTCCTGGGGACCCCCTGTGGCTGCAGGTTTTTGTTCCAACCAGATTCCTAATCAGTGACAGCACCTGATAACACTGATCTCATTTAATTAGCTGGTATAGCAGCATGAGCTTTACATTTATAAGACATTTATGAATATTTCCGCTTTTGTTATAGATTTAAATGCTTAACTCTCTTTTGTTGATTTCATTATACTTTGCCCTTTCTCTGTGCAGGTTTTCCCCCTTCATTGTATCTTTAATAATGACAAAAACAAGCAGAGCAGACACCCAGGCAAACAACACTGAATAATCAAAGGCTGCAACTACTTTAGAGTCAGACCCACTAATTAGTAAATAATAGATTAATTAAACAATTAGAACACCTAGAAAAGTAGAATGAAAATATTGTTAAAAAGAAAAAAAATACATTATTCCTATAAAACTACTTGGTACATTTTAATATTTTTTTAGCACTTAGTTTTCTAATTTCTATATTGTTCCCTAAACGCAAAACTTGGGAAATAACACATCACTTAATTAGCCCAGCAGTTCAATTGAAAACAGAAGCTTGTTGGAACAAAAACCTACAGCCACAGGGGGTCCCCAGGACCGAGTTTGGGAAACACTGATTTAGATGATGCTCTTATGTAAAGTGAATTCCAAATGAAATATATCTTTTTACACATTTAAGGTTAAATTTGAAAATTTTTTTTCTTCTTTCACTCCTTTTTTGGTCCTTTTTTCCTTTAGGGAAAATCCAGTGCTGTCTCAGAACTGCTTCAAGAGTTTGTCATGGCTTTCTGTGAAAGTTCAACTGAGAACTCTGTTAATATATTAAGGTGAGCTGTAGCACATTTAGAACTTTTGGCCGCTGCTGGAATAGTTCCTTTAATGGTAGTTTTTAGTTTTGTAACATGAATTAAAGAAGCACCCATCATCATTCAAATAAATGGTGTCAGGGATTAGGAATCCTTGCTGCACTCTGTCTCATCAGGTCATTTCTGGACTTAAAAGTACATACTGCTGCAGATGTTGTGCAATTTTTTTTTTCTTGGCAGAGTGCTTTTTCTTTTATATAAACTTCTGGTTTTATTTATTCACTTGAACGGAAAGCATAGCCTGCAGCAATTGAGGATAAAAACCATCCTTGCTTGAACGAACAAAGGTACTTTGTGATGTACATGTAAATGCTGGGTATCTTGTTAACCCAAGCAGATGAGAAGTGACTTGCATCACATTTTGCGTGCACTTCAATTTAATACTTTTAAACTGCGCCAACCCAAAGGTCAAAGCATTTATTGCTTTACAGCTCTGCACAGAGGCCTCTTCAACAAAGCTGTCTTCTTCTTAAAGATAAGGTGGCAGTAAAAGCTGTTGGGCAGGGTGAATACTTCATTGTGTGATTTGACAAGGGTGATAGAGTTAATAATGTACACTGTGTATATACAAAGACTGTCAGTCCTTCAGCTTCACACCCACCCAGCCCCACTGATTTACTAATTAATGAATAAAGGGGTGCTTGTTTTCCCCTCTTTAATAAGTATCCTTTAAGTAGGACCAAGGAAGGCACTGCCCTGAATATGTGTGTGAAGAAAAAGGAAAAGTGCCATCCTCTCTTCACTTTGTCTTTAATGACCAAAAGAAACCTTCAGATAATTCTGGGCAGATGTTGGGGCTACTGGAAGATTTGATACCCTTCCTGTCATGTTTGCTGGTATTTTGCCAGTAGTGGTTCATTTTAAACTCTGATTCCTTGCTGACTCTGAAGTTTTTAACCCCAGGGTAGGGCGAGAGCAATTTTATCAGCTACAACAGTTAATTTGATTGTTTATAATCGTTTTTTTTTTTTTTTTGTGGGGTGGTTAATAATTGCTGGATTGAGGTTGTGCAAGGAAATGGATGTTAAATCCTTATGGAAGGAAAAGCTAAAGTGAAATATTCAAAGGGTGTCAAAAGATCAATCTTTCTCACTCAAGCTTTTCAGGTTCTCATGAGGGCTATGTTTTTTTTTTTGTTTTTGTTTTTTTTTTTATATAAAGTGTGACTCATAGTGATTTCCCTTAGTTACTGCTGTATTGCATAGTACTGACTTTATAGAGTTATCATCTCATTGAGTGTAAACTGTCAACCATTGCCAGTGATCAAGCCGATACTGTTTCAAAACATTTTTTTAGATAAGTTGAGAGAAAGTAGAAAAAATATTTGTCTGTACAATTCTGTAACTATTTCAGAGTGTGTAGCTGGTTCTGGTTCTGGTTGAGACTGATTTTCCTAACTTAACCTGGGAGAGTGTGCTCCTAGTGGTCCACATGGCTGACTCTCTCTTAAGATCCCTGTAAACCATGTCTTGTTAGGAACTATCAACAGTGCTCTAACTTTTGAAAATGATGTGGAAAATCAGTCTATCTGCACATCCTCAACATTTTTATTTATTTAACTGGCTTTGGTTTGTTTAGTATGTTGTGCCTATGGTGTCATATTTCCAATATATAGCATTATGTTTCTGCATCAAATGATGCAGACCAGCACTTTTTCTTGTACTTAATGTATATTAGTGACAAAATAAATTGAACCTTTTTGTATGTATATCGTATTTAAAGGATTTCTGGAGGCAAATGAGAACTATGCAAGCAAAAGTTTCTACTTTGTATGCCTTTTTATATTTCACAGTGAAAGTGATATAACTGCCTTGTCTTAAACACACCCTTTAATGCATTTGGATACACCCTTTTGGACATTAAAGTTTTATGAATACAAAGATGTTTGCAAAAGAGTTTCTTTGGTTCAACTTAGCATTTGTGTTCCGGACATGCTCTCTAGAGAATTTGTTGTGTCTCATTTCATTAACTTCTCTCTCTTTTGTTTAATTGCAGGTATTTTTTAAATGTGCCAGTGCAGTATAACTTCAAAGCTCCATGTATCAAAGAGCCATATAGCAGTGAGCTTCAAGCTCAAGTTCCCTACATGTGGCTTATCTACTGGTAAGTCATGTGGGGCATTTTTTAACCTTGTTTTGTATTGGCATCATACAGCAACTTATGAGTAAACATCTAATTTTTTGTGTGGTCATTAGTTTAGCTTAGGTTTGTCAATCAAAATTCAGTTATTTTTCAATTCAGGTTTTTTGTTTAGCAGTCTTCACTGAGTGCAGTCTCAGAGCACTGTAACAAGTTCACAGGTAATTGTAGTTGGTTCATTCTATGTCAAATCAACTGATTTTTCCAGTAATTCCATGCATTTCAGTCTCAAAAAATTCTGGAAAGAATGCCAGGTCTACCCATGTTATTAAGGAGACACCCAATACAATTATTTTGATGTAAGATCAGTACTTTCCAAGATGCATCCAATTTTGTGAAAGGAAAGGGGTTTCACAGCTTTATTTTTTCATCGGTTTCTCAAGACAATACCTGATGACCTAAACCATTATAGTGACCTGTACCATTATAGTTATAGTATGTAAAGAAATCAACATGTTTGTTCCAGGTGACACCACTTGATAAGAACAGACCTTCAAATGTAGAAAAAAAAATATTTTGTGTCTTTGGCTTTTTCAGGTTCAGGCTTTCAGAAAGCATACTTCTAATTGATATACAGTAATCCCTCCTCGATCGTGGGGGTTGCATTCCAGACCCCCCCGCGATAGGTGAAAATCCGCGAAATAGAAACCATATGTTTGTATGGTTATTTTTATATATTTTAAGCCCTTATAAACTCTCCCGCACTGTTTATAAATATTCCCCGCAGAGTTATACAGCATAATCCCTTTGTATTCTCTTAGATATTAGGTAAGATTCATTGAAATTATGTATATAAACACACTGTTTATATACAGTAAAACCTAAATATTATTTTAAAGATATTGAGTGTCTCCGATATCACATATGTTACAGCCATTACGATAGACAGGTCACCAGCAATAAATACGTACAATGCAAGAAAAATAGTATACAGTAAATGTGTGTACAGTGACACTAAACGTACGTACATGTACTAAGCACTGTAAGAAGAAAATTAATTATGGTTACTCACCAACAATGACACGATGACTTGTCCGATAACAATGAGTTTAATTTTACTGCACAACAAAGGAGAGCGTTACAGCCCTTGTAAAGGAGCCACTTCAGGCGATTGTGTAGCACTGCCGTTGTTCTTCTTCTGGCAGTCTTCAATCCAAATCCCTAAAGCAGATTCCATCCAGACTACTGCCTTATTACATCCACTTACAACTCGTTTTGCACCCTGGTTAAAAGGACACTGCAGCCGTAGATCTTATATTCCTTTCCTACTTTTTAAATAAAAAGAATCGTAGCCTTCAACAAATCCAAAACGTTTACCTTTTCGGCAATCGTTAACATCTTCTTCTTGCGCTTGGGCACGGCCCCTGAAGCAGTAGCAGATTGTTTTGGAGCCATAATGAAGGGCTTGACTATGCACAAAGATAAACACTAAAGAGCACAACTCTTTACACAGCGAAACACGTTGATGCTGAATGAGCGAGACGAGACTTCCTGGTTAACACTGCCTTCAGCACGCAGGAGCTCAACTGCGTGCTCTGATTGGTTAGCTTCTCAGTCAGGAGAGCTTAACTGCGTGCTCTGATTGGTTAGCTTCTCAGCCATCCACCAATAGCGTCCCTTGTATGAAATCAACTGGGCAAACCAACTGAGGAAGCATATACAGGAAGTAAAAAGACACATTGTCCGCAGAACCCGCGAAGCAGCGAAAAATCCGCGTTATATATTTAGTTATGCTTTCATATAAAATCCGCGATAGAGTGAAGCCGCGATAGTCGAAGCTCGATATAGCGAGGAATTACTGTAGCCTTTTCCATGTTTAGATACTTACAAATGGTTTTTCAAAAAGGTTATAAACAAACAAGAAACTTATCAGGGTTTGACCAGCAGACCTCTCAAATGTAAAAAAGAAATAATTTTGGGTCTAATTTTCAGACCTTCTTAATGCATGGGAATGTCTTGACATTTTTTAAATTATTTTTTCTGTATCCTACATTGTCCCTTCTTTCTCAAAAAACAGTCTTAACTTATGTAAATCTTTCATTTTTATTTTCCATTCTAACCATGGGTTAAATTCACCATTTGTCAGTGATGGTAATCATCAAGTTCTTCATCACTAAATTGGGTATAGGATTAATGGAAAACATAAATAGCCAAAAAGGCACAGTAAGCACAACACATGAACAACAGCTGCTTGATTTATCATTAAATATAACACTAGTTATAATGAAATGCTAACATCATGGTATTGCAGGAATGTGACCCATTTCATTTCTGTTTCAATCGAAGTGCAGAGTATAGGGTGTCTTCGTCTTTGAGGTCAAGATGGTACTGCCTCCCACTGACTGTTGTAGGTGCACTAAGCAGTACAATGAAACACTGTAATGGCACTCAACAAATATTGTTTCTAGGTGGTCAGTGGAACGACTTTACAGAATAGTTTTGATGCATTAAACATATCAGGATGTCACCGGACACCCGGCTGACTTTGTGATTGCCATCTTCTGTAGGGATGCAAAAGTGGTATTCTTGAGTACCAGGTACTCCTTTGGCCATGGAGAATCACATTCTCTGTTCAGCAACATAAGAGGGCATTGTGATTTGATATAAAGAAAAGTCAGAGATTTTTGATAACTTACAGATTAAAATCTCAGTGATTACCATTATTCACACATGGTGCATTCGACCTATGTTTAGAATGGAAAAGAAACATGAAACATTTGCATTAGAAAGTAAGGTTTGTGTTTTGAGAAAGAAAGGGACAATGTAGATGTAAAATATTTTTTAAATTATCTATACATTCCAAATGCCGTTAAGATGCTCTGAGAATGACATCCAAAATGATTTTTTGGATTTGAGAGGTGTACTGTTCAAACCCTGATAAAGATTCTGTTTATTGCGTTTTCCGAAAGCCTATATAGTTATCGGAATAAGGAAAAAAAGCAAAGTACTGTGTTGGTTACAAATATGTGTTTCTGAGGTCTAAAATAGCTAAAAAAAAAAACCTCAAATTTTCATCAGTTTCAAGGGACTATTTTGACCATGCAGAGACATCTGCACCAAATGTTCTACTTTCGTCATGTACTATACCAATTATTGTACCAGTGTGCAAAATCTGAGCCTGCTTGGTATTTTAGTTGTTGAACTATGGGCTGGATAAAGTCAACACTCCCTTCTCCTCGGTGAACTGGCTGTATATCTTACTTCAAAAAAAATTTACAGGGTGTCTCCTGACTAACATGGGTGTAACTCGTCATTTTTCCAGAATTTTCAGTCCAAAGGGCAAGGGCCATTGGTTGATTTAACATGGAATGACCCAGTTTCAAACTTTTCAAAATACTAATTACATAATCATATAGAAAGACACAGTAAAACAAAGCAGCTACAAACTGATTACCATTGATCCTCACAATAATTGAACTATGGCCAGTTGACCACTTGAAAGAGGATAACAAACCCTAGTCAGTAGAATTTGGTTATAATGGACACCAACACACGGTCACAATGCTAGAAACATAAGTTAACTGGCTGCCCAACCCTTCCTTGGCATTCTACAATAGTCTGTGTGGGACCATCTAAAAGATACCACATTATATGAATTTTTCAGCAATTTTCAGGTTGTTGCCTTCATTTACATAGTCTTAGCATGTGAGAGGCAGTCAGCAGAGTGCTCCCATGTAGACAGTCATGTCATGTGACATGTCCATTGACTCACTGCACTTAGTCCATAAGGCCCCCTGATTAAAATCAAGCGGGTGTGATTTTGACTTGAGTCATTAGGATGGGCCCTATGTGCGTGGCAGCAGACAATCAATGAATGTTCATCCAGAAGTACACTGCATTTAATGTAGTAGGAAGAAATAAGGAGCTATGGGTGTTTTAGACCTCACAAACAGAAGACATTTAGTACTACTTACTAGAATACTTAGATTTTTATAGTTACTTTCTAAATTTAAATACTGAACCTTGGGAAAAAAATGTAAATTCTTAATGAAAGGTATGTTGTGGCCTCAACTTTCAAACCGTGTCATGGCCATTGAGAAGTCATGTGGCATCAGTTGTACTTAAGAACATACGGAATTAGACAAACAAGTGGAGGCCTTCCTGTCCATCAGGCTTGTTTGTTTAACTAACACCTAAGCTGTCCCAGTATCTCATCTAGATACTTCTGAAACGTTGTTAAAGTTTCTGCTTCACGTGTCTCTTGTTTGTTCCAGATTACCCCAATTTTTTTGAGTAAAGAAGTGCTTTCTGCTTTAGTTCTAAATGCCCTTCCCTTTAATTTCCCACTGAAGTCCTTGAGTATGAAATTCCCTGTTTAGTAGGAACCAACTTTCAACTTAAGTTAATAAACAAAGTACAGCCAAAAACAATTAATTTCATCAACATTGTTATTACACATTCCATCAATAAAATTGCCCATCCAGAAATTTTGTGTGATCCTATCTGCACTATTTGTCAGAGGTGTACCTTTTTTCGTTGAACATGTGCCAAAACGGTGGCGCAGCGGTAGCGCTGCTGCCTCGCAGTAAAGAGACCTGGGTTCGCTTCCCAGGTTCTCCCTGCGTAGAGTTTCCATGTTCTTCCCGTGTCTGCATGGGTTTCTTCTGGGTGCTCCAGTTTCCTCCCACAGTCCAAAGACATGTAGGTTAGGTGGATTGGAGATTCTAAATTGTTATTGGTGTATGCTTTGTGTGTGTGTGTGTGTGTGCGCCCTGCGGTGGGTTGGTGCCCTGCCCGGGATTGGTTCCTGCCTTGCGCCCTGTGTTGGCTGGGATTAGCTCCAGCAGACCCCCCCATGACCCTGTGTTTGGATTCAGCGGGTTGGAAAATGGATGGATGGATGTGCCAAAGCAGAGCAGGAATGTACACCTACTACAGTAAAGCTAAAGTGTTTTCATTTATTTAACATTTTTAGTCAATTTACAGTTGTCATTCGCAATTTAGTTTGTTTGTTTTCACATTAGTAATTGGGATTAATTGCTCAAAATTCCTCAGAGAACTCCATGCTGGGAGACTAATCCAAAATCCTGCTTTACAATAGCAAGATCATGCTAAAAAGTGTAATGTAACAGTGTCTGTCCAACCCTGAGTTAAAACACAGGGTCACCCAAATGGAATCTAATAACAAAATACCTAGTCACCTGGTTTGAAAAGTAATTGCTAATTTTTTTTTTTCCAGTTTATGGCAATCTGTGCATGCTACCTTTCCTGAAGCAGCAGATACTTTTGAAAGAGCCTTGGGTGTTGTGATGCAGCAAGAAATAGTGCAGAAACTTTGGCTGGAGTAAGTGGAATTCTTGTTGTATTTGTTTTTCTTTGTTAGAAAGTGTGCTTTTGTTGACATACAGACCCATTCAAAGCCACTCCAGTGTTGTTTTATGTCTCCATTGTACGTGTTTCTTAATAGCTTAGGTTGGAGAGGCGGCGGCTGGATTTTCCATGAAGTTCTCCTACGTGGAGTTTGACACTTTTCTCTCGCAGTCTTTTGATAAAGCATAATGTTCCCTTTGTTCAGGAATGAAAACGGGTCTGCTGTACCTCAATTTAAATTACAAGCTTGAAATGTCACTTTATTGTTATGCTTAATCCTTCCTATGCATGTCTTTTAATTTTGTGGCAAGTAAGCTGTGTTTGGACTTGCTGGCCCGACATCAATTTTAACGGCTTTGTTTTCTTCTCCAGTTATCTAATTTTTACTAGCAGTAAACTTATTGGATCCAAAAACAAGACCCGAGACTTCAAAATGTTTACAGATCTACTGCATAGGTGTTTGGTGACAGTGCCCACTCGATATACTGTCCCTTTCAGTTCGGCTGTGTATTGGACCAACTTTGAGTTTCATAGTAAGGTAAGCACCCTTGCATCATCATTTAAATAATTTTTTGAAACTGTAAGCAGCTAGTCTAAGTAAACTGGAATGTAATAGTGAGATTAGGTGCACTTAAGAGTTTCAACGTATATCACATTTAATCTTTGAAAAGTGTACATTTGTGACATGCTTCTTATGTTTCACAGGTGGTATCTTTCTATTTAAGCTGTCTTCCCCAGATGCAACATTCCAAAGCTTTGGAACGGTTCAGATACATCATGCCAACTAATGTTGAACTGGCATTAAGGTATACTAATATGACATACTGTTAGACAGTGAGTCTGTGTGTAATCTTTGTATTTATTTGGGAAATGTTACACATTTTTAGGAGTGATTTATTTGCTTTATGACCCTTCTTATTTGAAAGTAAATTAAACAGATAAAATTGATAATACTTTTTGTAAGAAAGGTGGTTTTAGATTATTTCATAGTGGTGGGCAAACACCGTCTTAGAGAGCTGTTGTGGCTGAAGATTTTGTCATATCCAATTAATTAGGAAATGCCCTGAGTCTTCAATTTTCACCTTTTTATGATCCTTCAATTAAAAGTGCTTAATGGTGAAAAGCTGTTTTTCTTCACCAAATATTCCACATTTATTTAGTAAAATCATAGATCTGTACTTGATGTACGACTACTTTTTATTTAATAGGTTGGTTACTTCTGAGTAGGCATTAGAGTGAATGATGAGTGTCAATTAATACTTTTATTTTTTTGACCGAACCTTGTCACTTCTACTTCCTTGCTCTCAGACAGCTGTAGATGTGCACATACAGTCATATGAAAAAGTTTGGGAACCCCTCTTAATTCTTTGGATTTTTGTTTATCATTGGCTGAGCTTTCAAAGTAGCAACTTCCTTTTAATATATGACATGCCTTGTGAAAACAGTAGTATTTCAGCAGTGACATTAAGTTTATTGGATTAACAGAAAATATGCAATATGCGTCATAACAAAATTAAACAGGTGCATAAATTTGGGCACCCCAACAGAAATATTACATCAATACTTAGTTGAGCGTCCTTTTGCAAATATAACAACCTCTAGATGCCTCCTTTAGCCTTTGATGAGTATCTGGATTCTGGATGGAGGTATTTTTGACCATTCTTCCATACAAAATCTCTCCAGTTCAGTTAAATTTAATGGCTGCCGAGCATGGACAGACTGCTTCAAATCATCCCATAGATTTTCGATGATATTCAAGTCAGGGGACTGAGACAGGCATTCCAGAACATTGTACTTCTCCCTCTGCATGAATGCCTTTGTAGATTTTGAACTGTGTTTTGTGTCATTGTCTTGTTGGAATATCCAACCCCTGCGTAACTTCAACTTTGTGACTCATGCTTGAACATTATCCTGACGAATTTGTTGATATTGGGTTGAATTCATCTGACCCTCAACTTTAACAAGGGCCCCAGCCCCTGAACTAGCCACACGGCCTCACAGCATGGTGGAACCGCCACCAAATTTGACAGTAGGCGGCAGGTGTTTTTCTTGGAGTGTGGTGGTGTTCTTCCGCCATGCAAAGCGCTTTTTGTTATGACAAAATAACTCATTTTTTGTCTTATTAGTCCAAAGCACTTTGTTCCAAAATTAATCTGGCTTGTCTAAATGAGCATTTGCATACAACAAGCGACTTTGTTTGTGGCATGAGTGCAGAAAGGGCTTCTTTCTCATCACCCTGCCATACAGATGTTCTTTGTGCAAATTGCACTGAATTGTGGAACAATGTACAGATATACCATCTGCAGCAAGATGTTCTTGCTGGTCTTTGGAGGTGATCTATGGGTTGTCTGTAACCATTCTCGCAATCCTGCGCATATGCCGCTCCTGTATTTTTCTTGGCCTGCCAGACCTGGGTTTAACAGCAACTGTGCCGGTGGCCTTCCATTTCCTGATTGCATTCCTTACAGTTGAAAGTGACAGTTTAAACCTCTGAGATAGCTTTTTGTAGCCTTCCCCTAAACCATGATACTGAACAATCTTTGTTTTCAGATCTTTTGAGTTGCTTTGAGGATCCCATGCTGTCACTCTTCAGAGGAGAGTCAAAGGGAAGCACAGCTTGCAATTGACCACCTTAAATACCTTTTCTCATGATTGGACACACCTGTCTATGAAGTTCAAGGCTTAACGAGCTAATCCAACCAATTTGGTGTTGCAAGTAATCAGTACTGAGCAATTACATGCATTTAAATCAGCAAAATTACAAGGGTACCCACATTTTTGCACAGCCAGTTTTTCACATTTGATTTAATTTAATACAACTAAATACTGCTTCACTAAAAATCTTCACTAAAAAAAACACCCCAGTACTCAGATGTTCCTAGGAAATGAAAGACATACTACTGTTACCTTTTTTTTTATTGAAAGTACAGTAAATTATTATGCAGGCTTAGAGGGGTTCCCAAACTTTTTCATACGACTGTCGATATATTTCACTTTTTAAATGGTTCTCCTATGTTCTAGGAATTCTGTGTATACTATTTTTTTTCTGACATTTGCCCCCAGTATTTTCTAGCATCTCGTAAGAGCACTGTGTTCTTTCCTTTACCCTTATACAAAGTGCCTTGTTTATATTATCAGGATTCTGCAGTCTCAGAATCAGCATGCCTTTGCCTTCCTTACTTGTGCCTCAGCTGGCAACTGTTAGAGAGAAGTGAGTTGTGATGAAGAGATTTAAGATGAGACAAGCCTCAACTTGAAAGATGTTAAATGGAAAGTCTGGACCAGCCTTTACTAATTTTACTTTGTAGTGTCTGCTTTTATTAGGGAAAAATAAAAAGGACACAAATTTTGGATAGGTATATTCTGCTTGTTTACTCTCCTTTAGCACGTACCATTTACAAAATAGTCACTCGTGCTTCCATCTGTGCACTGATGTTTGAACAGAGGACATGCTGTACTGAGTTACCAGGAGATTTTCAAATTGACCTCAGTTGTCACTATTGTTAGTGCTGTGGAGGCATATGCAAGAATTGTGTGTGCAAGTATCAAAAGGCATTGTAATGTGTACACCTATGATTCTGTAAATAAAGGATTTGAAAGTGTATTACTCAATATGGGACGCCAAGTAGACTGTCTGAAATGGTTACTGCCTCTCAAGCACATGGCTCTTGACAGTCATTTGTGACCCATTACTAGCCTTCACATTGCAGCCCTCCCACATTTCCATATGCATCCTTTGTTCTACTGTAAAGGCCATATGCATGGGTCAAGTTTTAGCTGAATCTGTTAGAAAAGACCAATATAAATACTTACAGCAAAGGTGTTAGATCATGTAAGGACAAAGTGGGATCGTAGAGCATGAGAGCAAGTCTACAGGCATGTCTAAGAGCTATGAAGTACAACTAATATAAGCTCAGCACAGAACCTTTATCATTGAGACCAATATTTTATGTTCATCATTTTATTAGGAACCCTCACAAAAAAGTGAGAACCGAAGAGTCTCAAAAAACTAAATATTCTAAAACCAAAACATTTGACTTTATTAACATCAATAGTCTGTGCTTTTGTTTTTATAAATGTCAACAAAACCAGGCAAAAAAAAAACAGTTGGCTAAAAAGGTTTGTTTACTGTCTTAATTTATGTCCTGTTTGTCAGATTGATTTAAATAAAACCACACATCTGTTGTAGCCTCCAGGACCAAGTTTGCCCATCACCGTTATCAGTGTTTGTTAGCTATGCAAAGGCAGAAAATTTATGTGCATCTCGAGGGTACTTTTTTCCTTAGCTTTTAGATTTAAAATGTTAATTCAGTTACATTCATTATGGAGAACTTCAATAGCAGTATTCCACATCATTGTTCCAACACAATTAAAGAAGATAACTGTGTTCAGAATGCATCTTTCATTTCAAACAGGATTTGGATGCCATCGGATGTGTTTTATTTTAGGCTCAGTAAATGGAACAGTGATAATTTAAGCTGAATACCTCTTTAATTAAACTGAAAGATACTTAATTTTAGAGACCCATTTTCAAACCAATGTATTATGAAGTTATTTATTAAATGTAGTTTTAGGTGTGTAAATTATAGTTTGAGTTCCAAATCAGTTTGGTTCCTGAGTCAGTGCTGTGTGTAGCCATGAGTGAGTACAGTGTATCCTACAAGTGCCTTAATGTAAATTATTTTAGGCTGAGACTGTAATGGTCAACCCAGCCACAACTTGTTAGCAGGTGCTGCTTACTGTACTATATGTTCTCGGTTAAAGGAATGGGTCTTTGTTTTTGGACTGTTTTTTATGCAATCACAATCCTTAGACTTAACCATGGTAAACTGGTGTAACAGGAGCTCATATCTCCAGATAACACCGGTATAATGGTTATAAAGTCTTCATAAGCCACATAACAAGTACCTTGTTTAAACACAGTGTGGCTCATACAGCAGTAGCTTTGGGTAGAGGTTAGTGATCTTCTTGCTGTTAAACATTATCTGACCTGAATTGAGTTTTTTTTCCCTTTGGTGGTGTAAGGAGCACTTTAAGGAACTCCTACACCTGATAAATATGCACTTATTGGAGGAAGCAATACCCAGATGTCTTGTTTGGGTTTGGTTCAACACTGAATTCACATTCACAGCAGTGATTTGGATATTGTGAAGCTGTTGTGGTCAATGTGCTTCTTTAAAGTTGCATGGAAGTGGGTGGCAGGCAGTAGACAAATTAGAGGTCAGAAAAGTTTGGCATTTTCCTTGCAGATGTAATTGTGTAATTGGCCACTACATTGGTGCAGTGGCAGCATTTTAAGACTTTTCTCTTGGATTATGTTGTTGAAGCATGATTTACTGGTCGGTCAACATCTTCATCCATCCCCATAATCACAAGCCCTGGGTGGTGACTGAGAGATGGTTACAGTCAGGTTCCTGCACAGGGTTTTTGGGCTCATTCTCTCTTGAGAGGATTTTGACCTCAGAATAAAATTCCCGCTGCTCTTTGTCAAGCCCATAAGGTGGTTTAGACATGTAGTTGGGGTGCCCCCTGGACACCTTATTGTAAAGGTGTTCAAGGCATTGCCTACTAGGAGAGCAGTAAAGGATAGACAACAGACTGACAATAGACGCGCTGGAGGGATTAAAGCAATATCTGGATAATACTGAAGAAGAGCTAGTGGAGTCTTCGGGGGATAGGTATGCTTCGTCAGCCTAGCTCAGCATTTTGTTAAAATGACTGATTTCCATATTACTAAATAGATGTAGCTGCACTAGAGAAAGTCTAGGGAAGAGCAACTAAGTTGATTCTGGAAATAAGAAGTACGAGCTAAGAGGAGAATTTCAATGAATTCAATCTTTTCATTTTAGGGCAAATTGAGATTAAGGGTTGATGTGATTGAAGTGTTTAAAATTATGAAAGGAATTTGTACAGTGGACCCAGGCTGTTACTTTAATAATTTTCTAACAAGATCACAGGGACTCTTTTGAGACTTAAGGGCAGATTTCTCACAAATGTTAGGTTTTCCATTACTTGAAGAACCATAGATTAATGTGATAAATTACCAAAATTTGTGGCAATAGGGTAGAACTTCAGGGACCTTCACATCACAACTTAATGTTGTTTTGGACAGTCTAGGTGAATAGAAGTAACATGTTTATTCAGCTCAATGCCGTGTTCTTTTCACAATTGTTCCAATGATGCTTATTATTGTGCAATAGCCTTGAGCACAGGTTCAGCACACAGGGCAGGACCTGCAAAGGCTTTGGTAATGTTCTTTGAGTTGAATAAATGCTAACTGGCAAGTGTGAAGTTAAATGAGAACTGACTAACCACTGCTTATGTCTATAGTGCTCTTTAATAAGAAGTCAAGTAAAATTATTGGCTAACTAAAAAAAGATTACAATATGCAAGCTTTCGAGACAACTCAGGCCCCTTCGCCTTGCATATTGTAGTCTTTTTTTAGTTAGCCAATAAAAGGTGTCATTTTACTAGACTTCTCACTGTATTTATAATGGGTAACATGGCACAACACCTTAGTGCTGTTTTGTAGATTTTTTTTTTTTTTTTTAATAAAACATGGAGGCAATTTAAAATTAGTCCAGCTATCCAAATATCTCAAACATTGCTGGTTGTTTTGCTGGATATTCAGCGGCCAAAAAGACTATTTTCTGGTAAGTGGCTAAATGTATAAATTGGCAATGTGAAATATCTGTTGTCATCTAGGTTTCTGCACGAGGAATACACAGAGGGCAATATCCAGCACCTGAGAGTACAAGCTCGAATGTTAACCAGCAGCATCCCTACCTGTCTGACCACCTGGAAAATGTAATAAAGCAGATGAGTCTTGATGCTCTTTTCTTTACCCTCCTCGAGGTCTGTCAGTGCTTTTCTGTTATAGGACAATTGCAGACATACCTTTATGAAGGAGGACTGGCAGTTTAAGTAGCGATGTTTAAATGGGCATTTTTATTTTTACTCTTCAGTGCCATTGCTGTTGAAAATGAGTTGAAAGGGCGGGCAGAGGTGAGTGTATTTGAAGTGGGGAAGTAAATGTACCTGAGAAAGGTGAGCTTTGTTTTCATTTTGCAACTCTCATCTCACTTAGCTCTATGTTCATTAGTTTTTTTTTTCCCACTCTCTATGAAAGATTTGACTAATTAGGTAAAGTTTTCTGCATTGTCATATTTTCCATGAAACCAATAGTTATTTTTAGTGTAAATATGAAGAGTAATCTTCAGATATTGCTTATTTGCATTTATATTGTGTGCTAATTCATATTGTTTTATAATTTTGCTGTTTTTAATCCAAATATAAGTGTTAGTAAGTAAAATTATTTTCTTATGGGCACTTTTGCCATTTGCAACAAACACATTTTTAGCAGTGTAACTGCATAATACACTTGGCATAATTGCAATCTTTGTTGCTTTACTTTAACAACCACGATAAATGTCCTTACGTTATTCTGGAAATGCCAAATGAGGTTTGATATAATAAGAATTAGTCCCATTTTCTAAAAAATAAAAAAAAGGGTTTTAAAGTTCAGTCCTGTGGGTTTGAGGCTTTCGCCCCAACAGATTTTTTTTAATTTGACTTCAGCTTTCATTAAGCAATTTTTTCCAAATTGTGTTTTTAAGAACTGGTTGCACATAATATTTACTGAAAGGTTAGATGCGTTAATTAGGTATTTTTGTTTTTAGTACTTTGTTTTTCTTTAATGTTCTGGATATTTAAGTCATTATTTATTAAGAATTACACCACTGGGTAACGCTGACGTAGCTATCCTTTAACATTCAGAGTTGCTTGCCCCTTTGCTCTGCTTGTTGCTAATTATTGGTATTTGAATATAATGAAGAAAGCAAACTCCACAGAAAAAATGAATTAAAAAGACAATGACAAAACAGTTAAGCATGTGCAGATATTGCAGAATAATACACGAATGGTTTATCTCTGGCAGTATCTTGTAACTCTCTCACTGATTCACTTTTTCCTATTACAGAAATGGAGAAGGAAAAAAGGTCAGCTAGTTAATGAAATTAAAATAAAAGTAAAAATGTCTGCCAGGTTGTGAAAGTGGCAGGAATGAAAATTTACAGAAACAGCAGGGACTGAGCTTGAGAACGATTAATCTAACACTTCAGTAGTTTCACGTTTTACTATCCAATGCCAACTGCCTGGCTGCACCCTTTTTCCCCCAAGTGATATTCATATGGTCAGTCCTCAAAGTAAAGGGAACTGTCCACTGTAGAGCTAGATAGTACACAATTTCAGGTGTTCAGTCTATCATTTTATATAATTGTGTATATATTCCATTAATGTATAATACCGTGTGTGTTATCTGTAATGTACGCATATATTACATAGTGTTGGTGTATATTTGTAAATTTTTCAGTTTATGTATGGCTGTGCTCTGTTTGCAAAATATGCATAAACGTATATTGGTTTATTATGGATGTAAAACACTCTAGGCCTTAATGTTGAAATAACTATTAAGTCACTAAAGTGATTCCTTAAAATGGCTACAGACACTTGACATTTCGCCAGCAGTTGCCATTTCACTGTAGTGTCTTTTGCTTTCTGTGCATTTCTTTAAAAAAATTGCGGTTATTTGAGTCACACATGGACTGTTAAAGCCCTCTTGATGTTTGTGCTGCTAGCTAAAATGATTAAGATCGCAGATTTTAAGATTATCCTCAATGTTAGTTCTCCCTTTAGGGATCAAATGATGAATGCCAGTTCTCAAGTGCCATTTGTGAATAGACACATCTTGGCTTTTATTCACTGAGCTCTTGATACTTTTAATATCCACGTTGCTACAGCTGTAACTGCAACATGCCTTGAGTAATCTCAAGGGACTGGTTTTGGTCAGTACTGTTAGGAACTGAAGTTTATCACAGAGAAATGGAGGCTACCTTAGTTTGTTTATAGCATACCTCATTTGTCATTCTGAATGGCCAGATGTTTTAAAAAATGAAAGTATTTTTTATAGTATTGAGTTTTAAATATTCATTTTTCCACAATTACTAAATCATTCTATCTTGAGCATTTTAACACCATACATAGCTAATAAAAGACATAAGGTGATTTAGTGCCGCATGGCAGCAATCTATTGATTGAATGTAGTGGTTTGTCTTAACTGTATTTATTTATGTACGACTGTGATAGTTTTAATATTTTGTGGTAATGTGCTATTTGTTTGCAATTCTTCCTTTTACACTGATCAGGTTGTAGCCCGCCTGTAGAGTATCAAAGGGTTGTACTATTTGTAAAGCTTTTTTCCCCAGAAGGTTAGAGGTTCTTGAAGGAATGTCTAAGCCATTGATATGCAAGTTAAGTTTCCACTGTCTAATTGTGAAATAGTTCCATTTGCTCAGTTCACCTGTAAATTTATTAATTTTTGCTTTTTAACCTGCCTGTTTTGATACACTATCAAAGAACCCCCCAAAATACCCAATGAAAGTGGGGTGGGCTGTACAAGGAATTGCATATAAATGACATAAATAAATTAGTATAATATAAGAACTGCTCATGTGGAGAAAATAAATTCAATTCTTGAAAGTGAAAAAATGCATTAGCCAAGAAAGCAAGGCTCGTTACTTGGTGTGAGGCGGTATTTCTAGAGACATGTTTTTCTTTCTTTGTTCTCCAGTGATGACAGTCTTCTTTTGTCTTTGTTTTAGAAAGTGCAGAAATAGTTTTCTGCTGCTTTAGATTTTTATTCTGATTTGCATGTTGTATGCTGACCTGCTTTTTTAAGATAATGCTTGTTCTCTTCAAATATTTTTTTAAAGAAGTGTTTCAGCAGGTAGAGAACTCCGTTGTATGTTCTTCAGCATGTGATACCTTGAGTAATTCAGTTAAATAGCTTTTCTGGTGAAACAGCATAGTAGTGTTGCTCAGCAGTGAAAGGTGGAGAAAATTGTTAGAATTGCAGCCTTTGTGGTGGTTGCATATTCTCTGTGTACCTTCATGTTTTTTCCTCTGGATTCTCGTGGTTTTTTATCTACATAATGCTTTGGAAAAATATTTTAATTTACCATGCCCCTTAAACTCTAAGTGACCAGGCCGAACAAGGGTTCAAAAATGTTTTTTAAAAAAAATCTTTTGCCTCATCATCTGGGTCAACTATGCCACACAACTGACACAAAAAATAACTGGTGTTCAAACAATGTGTGTCAACTTCACAATCATCATAATCACGTTGTTACAATATGTGCAGTTGACTTGAAATCATATGTGCAGTGTTTCATATGTTGTCTCCAAAAAAATTGAAAAAAACTAATTATTCTAGAAATTGCATACTATGACAAATAAATCAGCATAATATAAGAACTGCTCATGGGGAGAAAATAAGTTAGCTCTGGCTCAGTACCATCGCAGATTTCATAGCATTGGATAGCTGAGACTGTTATATTTCCAACAACACGTAACAAGGCCATGTTTGAACAAAAGGACCCAGCCCAGGCATGCATAAACTACTGTCATACCGCGGAAGTCAGAATTTTCATGTGTTTTCACATATTACTTCACAAAACAACAGCGAATATATACTAGTGATACATCAGTGTTTACAGCACTTTCTCCTGATCAGTACAAATCCACGTGCATGTTTGTATGATGTTATCGATCATGAGATATCCTCCAAAGAGGAGGAGCTGGGGAGCCATGACTGGCATCTACCACATCGCGTTTCTAGATGGGTAGCTGTGGCTCAATGGGTCATCCGTTTCAAGCCAAGCTTCATAGTATTGTATAGCTGAGACTGAGATGTTTCCAATGATAGGTAATATGTCCATGTTTGAAAAATGGAGAGAACCATAGGCAAGCATAATCAAAAAATGTGTGATTTTTTTTTTTTTTTTTTTTTAACTGTGTGTATACAAATATGATAAATGTTTGTGTGTATGTGAGAAATCATTTGTATTTTATATAAATATAGATATTTTTATTCTGAGCGTCCCTCCTTGGTAAGCTTCTGGAGATAGGAGGGGTGCCCCTGGTGACACATGCTGTAACATTTCTTTAAATGTTTTGGAACGCCTCAGAGGTGTTAAAACAGACCTGGCATTTACTTGTACACGAGACATTCTGTATCAGAAAAAAAAAAAAAAAAATCACTGAGCGCCTGTTTTTTTTCTCCTAGTTCAGCAGCATTTTCTAAGCAAAGGAATGTTTAAATTTGACACAAACACAAATTCTATCACATTTGAGAAGCTATCTGTCAGGGTTTAGTGAAACATTGAATAAAAAGGCTTTATTTTGGTGTATCTTCCCCTCAGTTGGAAATTGCTGAAAAATCCCCTCAAGAGTATAAGAGGAAAAGTGTCCTGCAGTAGCCTAGCCCCCTATGTTGGTTCTATTCTTGTGCGCGATGATCATGGTGTTGGCTTGAGCCATCCAAATCAATATGATGTACTGTAATTGGCAGCATAATGGTTAACATGTGGATTGTGTAGCTTTGGTAAATAAAGCAATCAATTGCTGCTTAGGAAACATTTGCTAGATGTTTTCTGTTGTTTTCCATGGATTTCATACAACTTTATTACACAAACTTTTCTTGTTCATAGTTGTTAGTTTTAAACATGTAGTGTAAGCTGTTTGGTGCTTTTTTGCATGTCTAGGCTCTATAATCCAAATAACACAGACTAATGAAAGGGACCATAACTGTTGTAATGAGCCACTTAACAGTTTCACTGTCATGGTTGTTATGCCTGTGACATGAGTAAGCTCACTGTCCCTCTTACGTGTTCTCAAAGTTACACTTAATGTTACATAAACGAGGTTGGCGTTAGCAAGGACATGTGATTATAAAATCCACAGGCCACTCTTGTTGTAATATTCCATTATAAGCAGTTAGGTTTACTTTACAGTTAGACTAGTCTGTCTCAGTTTTAAGTTTTTATTTTTTCCTTGTAATTTGTGCATTGCCCCTAATCTTGTGCTTCTTTTCTTTCTTTACTATATTACAGGTCCACCGTCTTTATCGCCAAGCTCTACAGAAGCTGCCCCTCTGTGCTTCGTTATGGAAAGATGTAAATTTTCCTTTTCACCCCTTGAGTCCTTTTTCTTTTCTTTCTTTTAACTTTGTGTGTTTCACCTTTATTGTAAAATATGCTTCAATTTTTTTTTTGTTACAGCAACTCCTGTTTGAAGCTTCAGAAGGAGGTAAAACTGATAACCTGAGAAAGCTTGTTTCCAAGTGCCAAGAGGCTGGAGTCAGTCTAGACGAGCTTTTAAGTTTGAGCTCAAACAGAACGGAAGGAAAGGATCACTGACCTACGGGTACAGTTAGTCCTCTGTCCCCTCCCCAAAATATCTTAACGGCTTAAGTAAAAAAAATTTTCTCCATGGAGAGAGAGAAAAAAAATTCTAGTGTCTGCAAGATGCAGATGCAAGTGTCGCTTCTCCCCAGTTCAGTATTCTTTCCTGACGCCAGGGAACATTTTCTGTTCAAGACATCCAAGAGCCAAGGCTAAAGAACTCCTCCTGCTTGGCCTAAATCTGGGCACTTTTAAGAATCTTCTTACATCATGTACGTAAGTATGGTTCTTCAGAATGGCAGATCTTATTTTATTTTTATTTTTATTTTTTTTCCTCTTTATTTTTGTACTGTCATTGAGTTTTTACTCAAGCTTCAAGTTTGATGCCTGTGACATCTTTCTTTTGGTGTTAATGTTTACATGTTAATAGGAGGGCTAAACAACTCGTTCTGTCTTTTACTTTGTCGTACATATATATATTTTTTGTTTTCTTCTAAGAACCATATTTTGTAAATTTTCTTTATTTCAGGATATTAATTTATATAAAAGCGGAACATCAGGTATTTTTTTTGAAAGTAATCTCTGCAAATTTATTATGTCGATCGCGTTTCGGTAGAAGAAAGTCTTTTCCCGGGGTCTCTTCTGCTTATGATGAGACTCTGCCGCAGAGACTACTGGAACTTGAAAGTGCAGCAGAGCTTGCTGTTGGCTCCCCATTTTCCACATTCGGAACCTGGAGAAAGAATAAAGGGCAAGAGCTCATGTGCAATCATTTTGTGAAAACAAAAGTAATTTTATCAATGTTTATATATATATTTATAAAAAATATCTATATAAACAGTTATAAAGAATATCTAAAAAGCAGTTGAACACCAACCTTCATTTGGCTGTTTTGTATGGAATACTACTTTGTAGTATTGTTATCTTAATGTGTTTATATTAAACTCTTTTCATTATTTATACCAATGACTTGCAGAGTCTTTCTTTAGCCTTTGTTGACTTTGTTTTTTGTGTAATGCATTCTGTTAGCCCTGCACAAAATCAGGTTCAATAAGTAAATTTTTCACTAATTTAAACTTATCAGCAATCAATATGTGTTATATAGCACACATCACGATAAGTATTGTCATAAGGTCCCTTAAAATACAGACAAAAAGTAAAATACATGTAGACCACAAGCTCTTTGACAGCGTCAAACTTACTGTGCTCCTGCTCTACAAGGGGCTAGATGAAGATTAGCAGTATCTTTTCAAATAATGTATGGGAGCTCTGAGGCTAAGTAAGCGTTGATTGGCACAATCATTTCCTTCTAGTGAATAAAAATGGAGGACTTTAGAAAGGCAACAAGAAAGTTTTAAACATGTTGGTTGGATATGCAAGCAAGAAGTGACATTACTATTACTCCTACCAAGATTCGACTGATTGGTGGGGCAGCTCCAGGGCTGCATTTTAACTTGTCTGACATTCCTCCTGTTGGTCCTACTGTTTTCTTGATGCTTATCGTCCTACACAAAACAAGCATTGTGAGTTTGCGTACTGTAAAAAAAAAAAACAAGAAAAAAGGCAGAAAGACTTGGGGATCCATCCCGTATATTGTACACAAACAGGCAAATGAAATCAGTAGCTCCAGAGAACTATCTGGTTTAGTGTCCAAATAGGGGCAAAACAGGAAGTGAAGGTGCTAGGCTTTTATAGTTGCAAGGTGAAGAAGAGGAAGGTCCATGGGGTTCAAAACCGGAAGTGAGGTTGGTAGGAGGTGTGGCTAGCAAGGGAGTGCAGGACCTGGAGGAGTTTCAGGCAGGCCTCTGGTCAGATGTTTTGCAAAAAAGGAAGAAGAGAGGTTGATGCACTTCGCCAGTCCCTGCCCTTATTTTCCACCCTTGGTCAAGCCCTTAGCCTGCCTTCCGAACGCACGTTTGTGACAGTAGGCAGTGCATTTACAAACAAGATTGGATGAAGATCTCATCAGTTGATTTGTATACCATGCAGTCAAGAACCTGGGGCTGGTGCACACCAGTGATAAAGATGTACTTTAGCTTGATTGTACTTATTTGTTCTAAGGGGAATTTTGCCTTTTACAGAAGCTCAAGAAATAAGAAACGGCATCGTCAACCACCTCAAGCACAAAGAAAAGCAGAGAATGCACAGCTTCTGTAAAAGCTATATATGAACATGGTTCACCACAAAGCTCATTTTATGCATATGGTGTGCTAGTGCTTTACTAAAGTGGACAATCTAGTCCAGATTATTTTGTGTGTAGTCATCTGTGTCTAAAACTGAATGACAAAACTATGTCCATCAGGTTTTATTAACAAAATCCACCCACCTACCCATCCTTGTACATGGCATAGGCTCAGATGACCATACTTTTCCTTTACAGGTCTACCTGAGCAAATGTCTGGACTGTAAGAGGGAAGCCCATGGGGTCCAGTACCTTGGCAGCAGCACCACTAACTGGTTATCAATTAGGTATACAATAAAGTGCATCTTTCATTTAAATTCAAGTGCATTTTGGTAAATACATGACTGACTGACACTTGTTCTCTTCATGTGGCTTAAAGAAGCATAAAGCTGAAAGTTTAAAATAATACATAGCTGGATGGTTATTGCGACTCTTCGACAAGTAAAGTGCCAAGTCTGGCATCAAAGTAAACAAAACTTAATTGGCAAAATACTCTGCTTACAAATACACAAGCAGCAAGAACTATCACAGAAAACACTGTTATTGTCTTGGGTAAGGAAGGAAGGAAGCAGATGAGCTTCATCTTCTAGCTGTGATCAAGATCAGAGTGATGCCAACTTGAGCAAACAGTGCAGTGCCTGAATTTTGTCTTGCAGACTCAGTAGTACTTCAGTCCTGAGTGGAGGGTTTCATTTCAATGTTTGTTAGTAGCGATGCAGAGGTCAACTTCACCTGATAGATGCAGATTTTTACTAAACACCGTCTGGTTGTAGTTTGAAATTCCATGTACAGTACAATTTACTAAACCTTGATATCATATATAATAAATTACATGCATTTAGTATGGATGAGAAATTCTACCACTTTAAAATACTCAAGGTTTTGGGTTTACATTATTTGTGGCTCCCCAATAGTGCACAGACATGTATTAAATGAGTCTCAACAGAGGTGCCTAACAGCTTCTGCATGCAGAGCTTTGATCGAAGCAAACTTGAGTGGACTGCGTCAACGTGTCTGCTACTCGTGTCTTCCACTAGAGGGCTCCTTGAAGATCACTTTAAGAGAAGGCTGTTTGAATATTCCAAGTGCAGTTAATGGTGATTTCAGTTGTCTGCTGCTACTACCATTGGCCTTACAATTATTATGAAGGTTACGGGAAGGCTCTCCTGCTCCAGCAGGCCCAAAGAAACCCTTGTGGATCATCAATTAGTCTATCAAAAAGTCTGCATTTAAACACATTCATCCAAAACATGGCAGATGATCATGTGTAGACTCCATTCACAGTGTCTACCAGTGACTGGCCACCACCTTCAACTGCTTCCTGAACAACTGTCAGACCATCTCCTCTGACAAGTCCCCCTTCTGCTTTTGAACTGAAGACCTGTAATTTATCACGTGAAATAATCTCAAACGGCAGACTGCCAGAACAATGGGTGTCATAGCACAGCTACTACAGCTGACAGACATGATGCTTTTCGATTCTCCCACAATTTTAAAGGGGATTCCATGTTGTACAGTCTGCCCTAGTTCAAGTCACAAGGATGCAAATCCTGGTTTGGCAGTGGGTGAGAGGACACCAGTTAGTTATTGTAACCCTCTGGACCTTAACGTTCAGAAGCAATGCAGTCCTTTCAGGGCTCCTTCAACTAGCATACAACCCGTAAGCACCAAAGTAATTCATCTGCGGTGGGTTTTCCTGGCAAATGGCTTTAATTTTCCACTTTAAGTCACGGTGTCTGCATGTGCATGTTAAACACATTCAAACAGGGGTGTCTTAAGCCCCGGGGGCGAAATGAGAAGTTAATTATCTCATGTGAAGCAAAGCACTCATTGCTCAAGCAACATTTTTATGCTTCATTTTAGTTGTCTTGCTTGGTCAGATTTCCCACCTGTAATTTTAGTTTTTAGCAGCCGCATTAGCTATCTATCTATCTATCTATCTATCTATCTATCTATCTATCTATTATATAGTGCCTTTTCATATCTATCTATCTATCCTTTATATAGTGCCTTTTCATATCTATTTATCTATCCCTTATATAGTGCCTTTCATATCTATCTATCCCTTATATAGTGCCTTTTCTTATCTATTTATCTATCCCTTATATAGTGCCTTTCATATCTATCTATCCCTTATATAGTGCCTTTTCCTATCTATCTATCCCTTATATAGTGCCTTTCATATCCATCTACCTATCTATCAGACAACATCTTTATTAGGTATACCAGGTTGGACCCCCTTTTTGCCTTCAGAACTGCCGTAATTCGTTTTGGCACAGATTCAACAAGGTTTCAGTAACATTCCTCAGGGACTTTGGTCCATATTGACCTCATAGCATCATGCAGTTGCTGTAGATTTGTCAGATCTCCTGTTCCATCATATCTCAAAGGTGCTCTATTAGATTGAGATCTGGTGACTGTGGAAGCCATTTGAGTCCAGTGCACTCATTGTCATCTTCAAGAAACTAGTCTGAGATGATTTGAGCTTTGTGACATGGTGCGTTATCCTGCTGGAAGTCGCCATCAGAAGGTGGGTACACTGTGGTCATAAAGAGATGGACGTGGTCAGCAACAATACTCAGGTAGGCTGTGACATTTAAACAACACTCAGTTGGTACTAAGGGGCCCAAAGTGTGCCATGAAAATATCCCCCACACCATTACACCACTACCACCACCATCACCAGTATGAACCGTTGATACAAGGCAGGATGGATTCATGTTTTCATGTTGTAGACCCTACCATCCGAATGTCACAGCAGAAATCGAGACTCATCAGACCAGGCAACGTTGTTCCAATTTTCTATTGCCGTGTGAATTTTTGCCTCAGTTGCCTGTTCATAGCTGAGAGGAGTGTCACCCGATGTGGTTTCCTCCTGCTGTAGCCCATCTGCTTCAAGGTTCAACGTGTTGTGCATTCAGAGATGCTCTTCTGCATACCTTGCTTGTAACGAGGGGTTATTTGAGTTACTGTTGCCTTTCTGTCAGTTCAAACCAGTTTGGCCATTCTCCTCTGACCTCTGGCATCAACAAGGCCCAGAGAACTGCCACTCACTGGAAATTTTCTGTTCTTTGGACCATTCTCTGTAAACCCTAGAGATTGTTGCGCATGGAAATCCCAGTAGAAATACTCAGACCAGCACATCAGGCACCGACGACCTTGCCACCTTCAAAGTCACTTCAATCACCTTTCTTCCCCATTCTGATGCTCGGTTTGAACTTCAGCAGGTCGTCTTCACAATGTCTACAGGCCTACATGCATTGAGTTGCTGCCATGTGATTGGCTGATTAGAGATTTGTGTTAACAAGCAGATGAACAGATAATAAAGTTGCCGGAGTGTGTATTTATTTTTTGGACTGAAGCATATCATGATATGGAATCAAATGTATTTAACTCAGTGTCACAGAAGAAGACAAGCCATGCATTGAAATACTTATAGCTCGTAATCTAGGAAATGAGTAAATATGGATCAAAATATGCTTAACCTTCAATCTTCCAGAAAAACACAGAGAGTTAGTGTCCCTAGTTAAGAAATCACTCAGCCACGTGATCAAAAAAAGTGTGCATTGAAAGATGCTGCCAGTTTCTGCTAATGCTGTACTACTTTGGATTGGCATGGAGGCATCTGTGCAAGTGTCCTCCGAATCTGATAAGAAAGGTCTTACCACATGTGCTGTATTGTAAAGAGCTGGTGCTCCACTGTGATATTTGTGTTGTGATGAGAGGAATCTTTACGAATCTTTATGAATCTTTACGAATCTTCTCAGGTCTATATTTTGTACGCTTTGGTGACTGTTGAATCAATTTGGTTTTTAAGAAAAGCGGGGTCCATAATGAATGACAAATACCAACTCTTCTACATTGTCTACGTAATTGGAAAATGAGTTACAGCAAAAAACAGATTAAAACCCGCACAGGCCCCAGGGTGCCACATGCATATATTTACATGTTATGAACAACACCTACAAAAATAAAATGAGCTGGGAGGTGAGCCCCTTCAGTAATCTGAGCGACTCCTACATTAGATCGAGGGGATGCGTGTTGTGTGGAAGAGCATAAGGTAAAAACAGAAACAGAAAACATTTTTCCTCGCACACACCCAGAGCCTTGCATGACTTACAGAGACATTTATGCTTCAGATATGATTCTACCAATGTGTACCTTTTGCTGTTGTCAAGAAGAAGTCAAGCAAAATTGCCCCTTTTTTTGGCTAACTAGAAAGATTAAAATTTGCAAGCTTTCGAGGCAACTCAGGCCCCTTCTTCATGCAGTTTGTAATTTGCAATTGTAATTGATTACATCTTGCCTGAAGAAGGGGCCTGAGTTTAGGTGCCTGTGCTGATATCCGTCTGTCACAAATTACTCCTGACACTCTTCTGCACCCATTCCACCCTGCCTGCACTCTCTTTTTCACCTCTCTTCCACACTCCCCGTTACTCTGTACTGTTGATCCCAAGTATTTAAATTCATCCACCTTCACCAACTCTACTCCCTTCATCCTCACTATTCCACTGACCTCCCTCTCATTTACACACATGTATTCTGTCTTATTCCTACTGACCTTCATTCCTCTCCTCTCTAGAGCATATCTCCACCTCTCCAGTGTCTCCTCAACCTGCTCCCTACTATTGCTACAGATCACAAACATCATAGTCCATGGGGACTCCTGTCCAATCTCGTCTGTCAACCTGTCCATCACCATTGCAAATATGAAAGGGCTCAGAGCCGATCCCTGATGTAATCTCACCTCCACCTTGAATGCATCCGTCACTCCTACCGCAGACCTCACCATGGTCACACTTCTCTTGTACATATCCTGTACAACTGTTACATAGTTCTCTGCCACTCCTGACTTCCTCATACAATACCACAGCTCCTCTCGAGGCACCCTGTCATATGCTTTCTCCAGGTCCATAAAGACGCAATGCAACTCCTTCTGACCTTGTCTATACTTCTCCATCAACACCTTCAGAGCAAATATTGCATCTGTGGTGCTCTTTCTTGGCATGAAACCATACTGCTGCTTACTAATCATCACCTTACTTCTTAACTGAGCTTCCACTACTCTTTCCCATAACTTCATACTGTGGCTCATCAATTTTATTCCCCTGTAGTTACTACAGTCCTGCACATCCCCCTTATTCTTAAATATCGGCACCAGTACACGTCTTCTGCACTCCTCAGGCATCTTCTCATTTTCCAAGATTCACATTAAACAATCTTGTTAAAAACTCCACTGCCATCTCTCCTAGACACCTCCATGCTTCCATAAGTACTGTATGTCATCTGGACCAATGGCTTTTCCATTCTTCATCCTCTTCATAGCTGTCCTTAAGGTACGCTTTCCATCTGCTCAACACACTCTCCTCGCTTGTGAGTACGTTTCCATCTTTATCTTTTATCACCCTAACCTGCTGCACATCTTTCCCAGCATGGTCCCTCTGTCTAGCCAATCGGTACAGGTCCTTTTCTCCCTCCTTAGTGTCCAACCTCTCATACAACTCATCATTTCTCTCAAAGTCTAACCTGTCCTTCCTATGCTTGAGGATGACCAGTAGTTTGCACCTGGTGGTAAACCCTCTGTCTTTACTTTCATGAAGTCTTCTCTTGATTGTAGACTTTGGCAGGGATGGGACTCCCTCCCAGAGAGTGGTCTTGGTTTGGCTAAATGTTGTGAAGGGGTTCTCCATCACCAAGGACAGAATTCTGTAATCATCTGGCACACTTGTCTTCTGTGGTTGTCCAGACCTTCTGGTGTTGCTGAGCTCATCGGTTCCTTCTTTTTAAGAATGTACCAAATGGTTGATTTGACCTCTCCTGGTGTTTCTGCTGTCTCTCTAAAGGGTTTGTTTTGTTTGCTCAGCCTAACGATGGCCTGGTTTTATTTGCATGGACAGCTCTTTGGACCTCATATATTGAGAGTTCACAATGACAGCTTCCAAATACAAATTCCACTTGGAATCAACTGCAGACCTTCTATCTGATTAACAGTAAATTAAATAATGAAGGACCTGCTGACACCTGGCTATGGGACAGCTTGGCAGTCAAATATCCAAATACTTTGGAGCCCCTGGAAATATGAGGACCATGTATAAAAATGGCTGTCATTCCCAAACAGCCCATACAATAATTTTGTTACCCTCTTTGAATTAAAACGGATAGTCTACACTTCAATTACATCTTGATTGCTTTGTTTCAGATCCATTGTGGTGGCGTACAGAGCCAAAATTATAAGAATTGTGTCACTGTCCAAATACTTATGGACCTGACTGTACACTGTTTGATGTGAAGGAATAAAAATGGTAATGCCTTTTAAAAAATGTAAGGCATTGCTGTCAGTAAAAAAAAAAGTCATCAGTTAATTTCAGATGTATTATCTTCAGCTCACAGTACAATGGCATTCTTATTTCCCTGCAAGATCAACAAGCACCACCACACTGCCACTTTCCTTGACTGGCATTCAGAATCTTGAACTAAAGTTTATGTAAATTATAACATCACCCCCCTGGGTTCGCTTCCCAGGTCCTCCCTGCGTGGAGTTTGCATGTTCTCCCCGTGTCTGTGAGGGTTTTGTTTGGGTGCTCCGGTTCCCTCCCACAGTCCAAAGACATGCAGCTTAGGTGCATTGGTGATCCTAAATTGTCCGTAGTGTGTGCTTGGTGTGTGGGTGTGGGTGTGTGTGCCCTGCGGTGGGCTAGATAGATAGATACGAGGTGTGGCAGAAAAGTAATGAGACTGATTTTTTATTTACCAAAGTTTTTATTTTTTTCAAACATCAATGTTATCCCCTTCAAAGTAGTTTCCCTTGGGCAGCTACACACCGATGGAGACGTTGTTCCCACTGTTGGTAGCAGCGCTGGAAGTCTGCAACCGGTATGGTGTTCAGCATGTCCGTTACACTCTTTTGGATGTTTTCTAAAGTCCCGAAATGACGTCCTTTGAGGACATTTTTCAGTTTAGGAAAAAGGAAAAAGTCAAACGGACTGAGGTCAGGTGAATAAGGGGGCTGGGGAACCACAGGAATGCGTTTTTTCGATTGTCCTTCTGCTCAATTGTGAGGTTTTTCGGCACCATTTTGGCACAGACCTTTCGCATGTGCAAATGTTCAGTCAAAATTTGATGAACGGTAAATCTGTTCAAATTTAATTGTTCACTCAACATTCTTAATGTTAAACGATGGTCTGATCTCACAAGAGTGTTCACACGTTCGATGTTTTCATTGGATTTCGAAGTTGAAGGCCTCCCTGAAAAACTTGAGCTCGGGATAAAGAATGTTCCCCATAGACCTGTTTTAACTTTTCAAAAGTCACACTTGCCGATTCTCCAAGCTTAACACAAACTTTAATGGCACAACGTTGCTCCAAATTCCGCTGTTCCATTTTGTGTGACGCACAACCAAAAACACAACTTCGCTAATAGCAGTCACAAAAATCACGTAGTTAACGGAAGGAGTTGAAACTCGCACTGAGCTATGGGAGGGTACTGATACACGTGCTCTATCAAGGACAACAGCGCAGCGTTGCCAGATCGCTTGCAGTGTTGCCAGTCTCATTACTTTTCTGCCACACCTCGTAGATAGATACTTCATTAATACACAAGGGGAAATTCAGAGCTAGCGCCACGCCCAGGATTTGTTCCTGCCTTGCGCCCTGTGCTGGCTGCTGATATAGCGGGTTGGAAGATGACTGACTGACTGACACTAGAGGGTCAGCTCAGGCTGGATGGTTTGGAGTCAGAGAGGTGAGATTGCGTTGGTTTGGTCATGTGCAGAGGAGAGATGCTGGGTATACTGGGAGAAGGATACTAAGGATAGAGCTGCCAGGGAAGAGGAAAAGAGGAAGGCCTAAGCAAAGGTTTATGGATGTGGTGAGAGAGGACATGCAGGTGATGGGTGTAACAGAACAAGATGCAGAGGACAGAAAGATATGGAAGAAGATGATCCGCTGTGGCGACTCCTAAGGGGAGCAGCCAAAAGAAGAAGAAGAAGATTAATATATGTATGTATGAAAATATATTTATAA
>JANRMT010062791.1:233262749-233282972 GCA_026402145.1 Polypterus bichir lapradei | reverse complement strand
ATCTATCTATCTATCTATCTATCTATCTATCTATCTATCTATCTATCGCACTAAAAGCGAAGTCGTTTTTCAGTGTCACCCTGTGATGAAACACTGCGGCCCCGCGACATGTGTTTTCCTAGTAAAACTTGGCGATTTATAGTTTAGTTTCAATGGCGGACTCTCACCTGAAGCTTTGTGAATGGAGATGTGCAGAATCAACGTCCTGGTTGGGATGAAATTTGACAATGAAAGGCAAATGCCGCCATCACTTTGTCACGCCAACTTGAACTCACGTGATTTAACGGTTTTCAATCACTTGCTGCGACCTCGACGCGCCAATAAAGTGAAAAAAGCGCCGGCGATCAATGAAACCTGCAGTCGGATCGCCGTTATAATTACACAGCAGCACGAGATCATTCATTCTTTCATCCATTTTCTGTCCAGATAGTTACTCCACCTGGGCAGCAGCTGGGTGCAGGATTTGAAACCTGAAAGGGGGACGAGTGAGGTGGCTCCCTGCTCCACTTACTCAAAATTAGCTTCTGAGAAACGTGTAATTCCTACTGAAAGCTTACGGAGCAAGACACTACAGCAGGTGCAGGGAACAAAACGCTCACATCATCTGGCGGTCCACGTTTCCATCGAGGAGAGAGGGGCGAAGATCAAAGGTAAGTGGCATACAGTGAGGTGAGGCCACAGCATAAGCGTTACATAATGCCCATTCAAGGTGGAGGACAATAAAGACGACATGATAATTCTTTTCCATAGTGCCTTTACCAGAGTAGCATAATAAAGTTACTGTAACTTGGCAATCTTTTAATGTGATATATATAATTAGGAGTCTTCCTGCACCATGTTTTTTTTACAATGTGGCCCTGCATGGCAAGTGAAGCCTGTGGTGCCCATGCTCTAAACAGGCATTGGGAAGTCTAAAGGTCAGACATTTACAGAGACAGTCAACAGTGTGATTGACCGCAGCTTTCCTGGGGTAGCTTTAAAAAGAGCAGTGCACTGGCATGAAGCTCTAAGCTACGAGCGCATTTATGTTACAGTAAAATAAACGCGAAATGACTGTCACTGTGTGTAGACTGTATGTTCTCCTGGTGTCCAGATGGATTTTCTTCTGAGCAGTTCATTTTCTTCCAGTCTTGCAAAGATGGCCATTAGGCTCAAATTAGTTTAATTGTATGCATCGTTCATCACTGATTTGGTTGATTAGCAACTTTACAGTGTCCTGATATGAGGGAACACGTGTGTGTGTGTGCCTGTGTTTGGGTGTGTGTGTGTGTCTCTGTGTGCGCGTGTGTGGGTGGGCACGTGTGTGCCTCTGTGTGAGTGTGTGTGTGCACGTTCTGGGCCATCCAGGACTGGTTCTTGCTCTTCACCCGATGCTGCCAAGATGCGATTAAAAACAATCCTGTCCTATACTAGAATTAACAGGCTTTAGAAATTAAATACATGGATGACAAAATAAAGGAGCTACTGATTGAATAAAATAATGACAGGCTGAGAGAAAGTGAATCTCAAGTAATGAATTAATAAATGAATGACATGCTGAGTGAGTAAATGCCTGAGTGAATGAATATGAAATTGAATACATTATTCATCCATCCATTATCCAACCTGCTCTATCCTAACTACAGGGTCACGGGGGTCTGCTGGAGCCAATCCCAGCCAGCACAGGGCACAAGGCAGGAAACAAACCTCGGGCAGGGCGCCAGCCCACCGCAGGGCACACACACACAAGCACATACTAGGGAAAATTTAGGATCACCAATGCACCTAACCTGAATGTCTTTGAAAACCTACGCAGACACGGGGAGAACATGCAAACTCCACGCAGGGAGGACCCGGGAAGAGAACCCATGTCTCCTACTGCGTGGCAGCAGCGCTACCCACCACACCACTGTGCCACCCATTGAATACATTATTTAATACACAAATGACAAAACAATTTAATGATTTAAGGTTTGAACATATACATTATGGACTGAATAAATGAATGAACGAACAAGTAACTGAATAATTCACTTCTTGACCTAATGAACAAATAAATGAATGAATTAGTAAATAGTTAATTGAATGAGTGACCGAATGAATGAATGAATGAATAACTCACTGAAAAGCAGGCTGAATGACTGACTGAGAAAAGGAAATTATTGACAAATAAAAATTGATAGAATTTATTGACTGAGTGTCTTAATTGACAAATCCATGAACGAATTAATGAATAAATGTATGCTAAGCTGACCAAATATGGACAAATGAATAAATAGCTTATTGGATGACTGACAGGCGGAAAGAATGAATAGACAACTTACTGAATGATTGATGGTAACAGAATGAAAGATTAATTGAACGAGTGAATGTGTGAATGCCTGGCTGACCAGCTCCATGAAATTATGGACAGGCGAATGAATGAATGAATGAATGAATAGCTACTTTACTGAGTGAATGGATGAAAGAATAAATGGATGAATAGACAAATGAAGGAATGATTAATACAATAAAAAAATAAATAATTTACTGACCTACTGAGTGAATGAATGAAAGGAGGACTTA
The DNA here is from genome assembly GCA_026402145.1 of Polypterus bichir lapradei. Taxonomy (NCBI): domain Eukaryota; kingdom Metazoa; phylum Chordata; class Cladistia; order Polypteriformes; family Polypteridae; genus Polypterus; species Polypterus bichir. Next base: position 233,280,428 of record JANRMT010062791.1, on the reverse strand, counting down.
CTGAATGATGGATTGGATGTCTAAACGTCAAGACAATAATAAGTGAATTAATGAGTGAATTCCTGGCTGACCTGCTCGATGAGAGAATAAATGACTGAATTATTGAATGCATGAACGAATGAAGGAACAACTCACTACATGTTGGCCTGGTTAAATGATTGAATGAAAGATTACTAGATTGATTTATTCAATCAGCCTAATGAAATAATAAACAAATGGAGATGAATTGACAAACAGCTAATTAACTGACCGACTCATTGATTGATCGACTGAACACGAGGAGTATGAACAAATGAAAAATGATTAATGGATTGATCAATCGAGTGGATGACTGGATGAATGAATGAATGAATGCTTGGCTGATTAACCTAATGAAATAATCGACAAATGAATGCATAAGCGGATCGACATGTAGCTTATCGACTGGCTGAATGTACCGATGAATACCAAACTGAAGCAGTGAACGAGTAACTGGCTGTCTGGCTGAATGAATGAATGTTTAAATTCCCACCAGTGCGCACTGTTCACGTGTTCTCCCTGGGTCTTCCTGGGCTCCCTCCAGGTATTTCAGTTTTCTCCTACATAGAGATTGACAGAGCTGGCTCTAATTCCTCCAATTTGGCATTAGAAAAACAAACATCAGGACTTGGATGGACGGGTGGATATAAAAAGTGCAATAAACCAGAAACCAATTAGGCATCCATCAGGCTTTTTCTTTTTGTTATTCGTTGTAAGGCCTTGGCTTACAGTCTCCCATTAGAGCTCGACGTTTTGGGATTTGTGTCTTTTTTTCTTTACTTGCATGAGTGACTTACTGTCAAACATGTCAGCTTCAGGTAAACCAATAACGTGTCTGACATCCGTGAACGTGTTCTCCAAGCGCCTCAAGCCCAGGCAGTAATTATATACATCCTCATGTATACATTGGCGTAACACAAGCACCCCAGGACAATGCCTATGGATGCTGTCAGGGATGAGGGCTCCATTCTCTCTGAGGGCAGCATGAAAGCCAAGCTGCCAGCCTGATGGCCATACACAGCCCAGTGTGCAGCTTGCCCGCGTGGTAATGTGCTACAAGTTCTGGGCTGAGCTCCAGAAACGTCCGCAACTCAATCACATGTGTGCTGCATTAAGGGACCAACATCTGCCTCCTCAAAAATGCAAACACACAGATCTACAGGTCCGCTTCCTCGGAACAACACAAATAAATAACCGGCGTTGAAACATTAAACATGTCTGGCATTTGGCGTGTGTGAGGGGAGGTGACGGGTCCAGCTAGGATGAAACTCCATTTCATTTAATTTGGCTAATGGCTCGTGTGCTATGTAAGAATAAATACAACTGAGTTCAGCTAATGAATTTCATCCTGTCCAGGATGGTTTCTGCCTTGCACCTGATGCTGCCGGGGTTGGCAGTCCAAACAGTTTGATTAAGCATGTTCAGGAGTTGGATGGTTTCGTAATGGTATCCATTCATTGTCTGAGCACACTTTCTCCATAGGAAGGTGTTCATCTAGGCAGGAACCAACCTGGGTGAGATGATAGAACTTAGTGAGGCTCAGAGATGTTCATACACTTAACTTGGGCTAATTTAGGGTCAGACTTACTCACTCAGTCACTCATCATTTCAAATAGCATCTTACACAGCAGGAGCCATTGGTAGATGAAACAATGCAAAGCTGCAACCCCTAAGCGGGAGACCCAGCTGTTACTTCAGAATGAGTTCTTCCACAAGAACAGTGGGACATGGTTGGAAAGAATAGAAAGTGTTTCTTCACACAGAGAACCACAGACACATGGAATTAGTTACCAAGTAATGTGGCAGACAGCAGGACTTTAGAGACCTTCAAAGCAAGAAAGGAGAAATTGGATGGATTGGATTAGTGAGCATGATGGACTGAATAATCCGCTCTCGTCAAAATTGGTCAAATTGAACCACAAGTCACTCTGGGCAAAGCCTGCAAACAAAAGGGCATTCATCCAGGGTACTTGGGACCATGAGCAAGGCCCTTAACTTGCAATTGCTCCATCCTGGGTATGAAGTTAACCTGCATCCAGGAAAAACTTGGTGGTTGGTGGATGGATTGGCATTCCAGCTACTGTAAAAAACCTCACCCTGTTCTTCCATTCCATTCGAACTAGTGGAGTGCTGAGGTGTCACCCATTGTATAGCTGCGCTCGTGATGTGGTGATTCATCGTGTGGTGGGTGCGGGAACACGCTGTATCGGTGCATACATCCAACCTCACCATTTCATGGAAGGCAGGAACCCACCCAGAACAGGACACCAGACCAGTGCAGACCATACATTTAACTTCACTCGGAGTCGTCAGTTAATTTAAAATGCAGGGTAATGAGGACCAGTTTGACTTTGCTGCACATACAGCATATGCCAGCCTGATGAGCACGTAACTTACTTGTGACAGCTGAAACCACCTGCATGCCGACTGCCCTTTGAGATTGTGTGGTAGGCTCCCTATTAAATGCACATGGATGATTTGTTTATAATTTTTTTAAAATGAAAACTATATACTCTACGCTAATCCTTCTCCTGGGTTGGTCCTCTTCTTGTACCTATTGCTGACAGGACAGGGAGCAACATCCATTACCTGAAATTGATAAGCAGGCTATAAAATAGATAGGTGGGCAGTTGCTTTATGCGAACTAACAGGGTGACGACACTTCAAAGAGCCCTTGGTGACACTTCCATAAGAATCGTCAGCTCCTCTTTCATACTTGGTGATCGTAATATAAGCATGTTAGCCATTTATTTAGGAGCTAAAACAGTTATTTGTCTTGTTTTTTCTATGGAGCACAGATGGAATGAGAAATAGAGAGGGACATGTCAATGTGCATTGGGAAGGTGTTATAACCGTTAGCGTTCAGGGGCAGCTGGGCGACAGACAACTCGGCGAAAGACAATTCGGTAAAAAGACAACTTGCTGAAAAGACAACTCGGCGACATCCTTTACCAGTTAGGTAATAGTTAGGTTAAAAGAGATTTTTTAATGATATTTAAATGACAACATAGGGTGCTGGAAAATCCACAGAGTCACCTGCTTTATGAGAGTCCCAATACGTTGAGAGTAAAGATATTCCTTAAGCCATACTCACAGGTCACCTTTTGTATTCTAAATAATGTTTTCATACGAATTCAATCAATACAATTTATATAAAGGATTAGCAATTTTGGTTGCAGAAGATAATGTAAGATAGAGTTTGTTCCATCTGCAGAATAAAGTTCGTTTGTCAATTATATAAATTTATTTTCAACATTTTAAATCACGTTGTCGTTTAAATATAATTCAAAAATCTCTTTGAAGCTAACTATTTCCTTACTGGTAAAGGATGTCGCCGAGTTGTATTTCGCCAAGTTGTTTCTTTGCCAAATTGTCTTTCGCCGAGTTGTCTTTCGCCAACTTGTCTTTTCCCAGGTTGTCTTTTGCCGAGTTGTCTTTTCCCAGGTTGTCTTTCGCCGAGTTGTCTTTAGTCGAGTTGTCTTTCTTCGAGTTGTCTCTTCGCCGGGCTGTCTTTCTCCGAGTTCTCTTTTCGCTGAGTTGTCTATTCGCTGAGTTGACTGTCGCCCAGTTGCCACTGAACCATTATTTTAGAAATCATTGCTTTTCCCCTTCAAGCCCTAAGGGGATCACAAGTAGCTTAACTGTTTCATGTTCTCATAGTCACTGTGCAGGGTTTTCTTACTGTTTGTGTGGAGTCTCCATATCCTCCCCATGTCCATGGTGGTCTTCTCCGACATTTTGAAGATGTACAGGGTAGGATACTCATAATCTTGAAATGACACCAAGGTGTGGACGTGTGGTTTTGTGGATGAATGTGGCGGTGTGATAGACTGGGGACCTGTTCAAGACTCTCGCCTGCCTTGTGTCTGATGATGTCATGATTAGCTTCAGTTTCTTGTGACTCTAAATTAAAATGAGTTGGTTCTCATAAAGGATGAATGGATTGCCATGTGAGCTATGCCATTGAAACAATATCCGGAGTGCAGCGGTGAGATGGATTTTAGGGATTAGTTATGGAGTGGTTAACAAAAACTGTACAGGCCCTTCAGCAAATATTCAGACCCCTTTACCTTTGTCACATTTTGTTATATTAGAGCCTTATGCTAAATCATTTTTTCCCCCACATCAAGCAACACTCAATACCCTAGAGTGACAAAGTGTAAACAAGATTTTAAAAAGTTTTTCAAATTTATTAACGTAAAAATAAAACTGAAATATTCCATTGACACAAGTATACAGTCCTCTTAGTACTTCGTTGAAGCCCCTTTTCAGTGGTTCCAGCCTGGAGTCGTCTTGGGTATGATGCGCCTGAATTTGGGCATTGTGTGCCATTTCTTCTCTGCAGATCCTCTCAAATTATGTCAGGTTGGATGAAGACCATTGGATGACAGCTATTTTCAGACCTTTCCAGAGATGTTCCATTTGGTTCACGTCTCGGCTGTGGCTTAGTCACTTAAGGATATTCCCTCAGTTTCTTCTATACAGTTTGTTCTTAGTGTCATTGTCCTGTGGGAAAGTGAACCTACGATCCACAGTGCTCGGCAGCAGGTTTTCATTAAGGATATCGGTGTACTTACTCCATTCAGCTTTCCCTCAACTCTGACTAGACTGCCAGTCTCGAACCCCACAGTACGATGCTGCCAACACCATGCTTCATTGTTGGAATAGTATTGTGCAGGTGATGAGCAGTTCCTGGTTTCCTTCAGACATGATGATTAAAATTAAGGCCAAACTGTTTAATTTTGGTTTCATCTGACCAAAGTCTTGTTTTTCACAGTCTAAGAAACTCCAAGCAGTCTTCTATGTGTCCTTTAGTGAGAAGAGGCATCTGTCTGGCCACACTTCCATAAAGCCCAGATCTGAGGAGAGTTGCACTAATGGTTGTTGTTTTTCCAGCTGGAGTACAGGCAGGTGAAGTGACTTGCTCTGGGTCACACCCTGCCAGTAGCAGGATTTGAACCCATAGCTTCAGGGTCTGAAGTCCAAAGCCTTAACCACTAAGCCATCTATTTATCACTGGGGAGGCTCATCAGGCACTCCACACATCTATAGCCTGTGATAACTGACAACATTTCTCTTGCTCAGCATCTTGAAAAGCATTAAATAAATTGAATTCATCTACATCTTGTCTCTTTAAATGAAACAAAAGCTCTGCCGAAAGGATAGATTGTATAGGGATGCATGCGTGTGTAAGGACAGAGAGCTTATAGAAGAGCTGCTACACTGACTTTTGCAAAAACAGCAAAAGGAGGGTCACTCCTGTATACTTGTTAGGATCGGTTTGTTTTTGAGTCCCAGAAGGGGGCACTACTTTGCCACATTCCCATTCCCAGTCAAATCCCAATCCTGATCGAGATAATCAAAGTTCAAAACAGAAGAAATACAAAAAAAAAAAAATCAATACTCAGGAGAAATGCTCTTTAAAGGTCTGACAATCAATGAACCACTGAAGGACTCGCTTCTCACCCTGAATTTATAGGCCGGGGGCAGTCTCCTAGCAGTGATACGAGGGTGGTCCCACCTCATAGGGTTCCATCCACAAAATACAGCAAACAGAGTATGTTAAGGATACATAGAATATTAACAAAAATGACATAAACATACTTGAAAGAAGATGCAAAAAAGGAAATACATGTCAGCCAGGGTAAACATGGCACAAATATAGCAATATGAGATCACACATTTGCCCCCCTCTCCCCCCATCGCTCTGTGCCTTGCTGTGCCATTCATATACAAAACCTGCACTCCCAAATGTTTGGACACGGTGCCATTGGCATCTGGATTGCTGCAACAAATTGCCAAGTGCAGTAATATGCCTCACCCACTAGACTAGTCTCCTTATTCAGTCTTAAAATAAATAGCACCCATAGGGAAAATAATGCACATGCAAGATTTGAAACTACACTGTACAATAAAGAAACTGAACATGGTGCTATTAGTTGTACAGTATCATCCAACACCTGAGACTGAAATTTCACCATCTTGTAAGGATGTGTCAGAAACTACAGAGTTGATGCTAATGAAAGCATGCTGAGCCGTGGTGGACCTATGGCCGTCCTTTAGGAGTTTGAGCTGCTCCTGCTACTTTCACATACTTTAGCACTTAGTCTTCTTGCTGCTGCCCACTAACGATTTTACAGAAGGTACCCCAGTGCTGTAGGTAATAGAATCTAAAGCAGTAAATAATGTTAAGTAGCCACTGGTCCTTTTATGGTTACTAAACCTAAAACCTAATATAGAAATGTTCAAGGTGATGTCTTAAACTCTTTTCACCGTTTCTTCCTTCTTTCTTTATTCCCCTAAATAAGCGGCAAACGCTTTGACGTTTTCATGATCAACTGTGACAGCACTCCCTGTTCAGTGAACGTTTTCAGCTATTATAATGGAGACATCGCCTGGGCTTTGTCACTAATGATTGTCCACCGCACTGCAACCTCATGTCTGGCTAAAGAGTAAAGCCGCTCAGCATATAACAAATGAATCTTTCTAACTGTAAATCAGGCCAAATGACAGGCTTTGTTCTGTATGCCATTGCATATGCTTATTATGTGTGTCTAAAGAAAACACTTTTCACGTGTGCATTTTGTCAGACGTCATTTCACTAACCTGTGCCAGGAGCTGCTACTAGTTTTGGGCACTGAAGTGGAGCTCGTGAAATAAGAGTAACTGTGCTTGAGTTCATCTTTTGTAATTTGCAAATCCAAGGAATGATAAGGTAGGTAGAAAACCTTTTTAAGGGGTGGCGGTTGTTCAGAGCCCTTACCAGGCTTGGCTTGGACGGCTATATAGTGAAGGGACCCAGGGAGAGAGAATATTCAGGGTATTACCTCCCCCAGAGCACTAGATGGCATCCCCACTGGTGCCTTGGGCTCCCACAGGGCACCATGGGAGCTGAAGTTTGGAGCAGCCCTGTTGGGCCCCGTGGGCACCACCAGCAGGTGCTGCAGGTACTGCTGAGCCCTTTGTTGCAGCACTTCCACCAAACTCAGAAGTGCTGCCAGAAGAAGGTCATGGTCATGGTGCTCTATAAAAGAAGCTAGCTGCCACTACTCCGGGAGTGTGTAAGAAAAATGAACTGCTTGCAAGTTACTAAGGGTTAAAAGCTGACAAAGCTATTTTTTGCTATAACGGCAGGTTATTCATACAGGTATCTGTCTTAAGACAGGGTGCAGTAAGCTGACCGAGGAAAATTTTCTCTTAGGAACACGTCTGTTAGACACAGGGGAGATGACCTTTCCTTCTTTAGGGCCCATCTGACATGTACAAAAAACAGAGACGGTTAGCCAATTCTCACAATGTAAGATGAAATGCTTAGATAAACGATATTATGCTTTTTGATAAGTAAGGGGAAGGGGCGGACAAAACTGAAAAGCGGAATCTGCGCTCTTCTGCCTCACCGGTGCATGAATAAAGACTTATTTGATTATGACTCCTGCCTTCCTTGGAGGTTTCTTCCACAGGAGCCAGAGTCGGGAGGAAGAGAGATGAAGCTTACTGGGAGGAGTGGAGGTGGAATGAGAGAGAAAGAGAGAGAGAAAAGGGAAGAGAAGAGGAAAGAAGAAAAGTGTGTTTGAACTGTGCCGTGCAGGTGGGAAACGGGGAAAAGCATTTCCCACGAAAAAAAAAAAATGAAAACGCATGTGATGAACTTGTGTCCTGTGTCTGTCAGTGTCGGGTTTGGGCGGCAGGAGCGCCCTCTGCTAGCCACAAAGGCCACCATGCATCAAAAAGCAAGCATCACACGAAGTTGAGCAAATGTTGCTAAAAGATATAAAATACAAAGTTTTCATTGTACTTCTGTGTATACATTAGGAGGATCAGTACAATGTTTATATTCCACAAGATGATCCTCTACTTTTAGGCACTCTAGACAATGGCTGTGTATTTCCACACAGAATTATCCATCCATCCATTATCCAACCCGCTATATCCTAACTACAGGGTCATGGGGGGCTGCCGGAGCCAATCCCCGCCAACACAGGGCGCAAGGCAGTAAACAAACCCCGGGCAGGGCGCCAGCCCACAGCAGGGCCACATAGAATTATTTTATACATTATAACACCTTTCAAGTAACGCACCATCAGCAAGCCCTTCTTCTTTCCTTTCCCATCTCATTTTCAGCCACACTTTCCTATGAACGTGAATTCCCAGTTGACTGTGTGCACAATCTCAAACTGAGGACAGTGGTGGGCCGTTTACTAAACACTTCACTCATCCGCTCCCCAATGAGACGTTTGTTTACCGAGGACTTGGTCCGAGTGTTTTAATTACAAGTTATGTGAAATGTGTGTTGCTGATTAATCTTACTGTCATATTTGTAAACCTCAATTATTACTCACATTTGCTTGCTTTGCTTGGTATCGTTTTCTTTCCTCCCTCTGCCCTTGTTAAAGAAACATCTCTCTATTGCTTTTTCCTGTAGTGCTGACCGTACATTTCCCCAGGGGCTAATTACTAAAACTCATCTATTAATAGTCGAGCCTGTGATTAGCGAGTCCATTTCCCCCTTCTATGCGTCTGTTTACTTAGGCATCGGTGTGACTTCCCTGAGATGCTCGCATTCATAAAAGGAAAGACAATTTGTAACAGAATGTTGTGCAATCGGAATGGTGTCTGAAAAGAATGTTCTTGAGGCAAGTGAGGGGAGATTTTTATCAGGTGAAATTTAAAGGAGCAGCAACCACATTCCTTCTAGCAACTAAAAGTTTAACTGTGACAGATGAACACATCCCAGAAAAAAAACATCCAGACATCCAACCATTCCTTTTCAAACTGACTTATTTTGAGCAGGATCATGGGACAGCTAGTGCTCATTCCATCAAGCATCAGACGAACAGCAGGACCAATCCCTGGACAGGGTGCCAGAAAAACAAATCAGTGAAATGTGAAGTTGTCTTAGGGTGTGCAGTGTGGAAGGGCTGATGCAACACCACCACCAGCAATTCACTTGGATGCTCCCAGAGATTTCAAAAGGAGATCCAGGCCCGTGACAAATTATTAAACTAAAGAATTGAATTGAATAATTAAAACGTGGTCAGTTAACACCACCTCCATAGCCAAGAAGGTGCAGAAGCAGCGTCTTTAATTCTTTCGTGAGATGAAGAATGAAGCCTACCTTCCCCCATTCTCATCCCATTCTACAAGGGGCACCATCAAAAGGGTGCTGACCAGCTGCATCACTGTCTGGTTTGGGAACTGCAGTGGCAATGACCATAAGGGCCTACAACAGATAGTGTACAGTGCAGAAAAGATCATTGGGACCTCTCGGCCCTCCATTAAAGACATCTTTACAAAGCTTTGGGAAGGACTGCTCTGTTCCTTTAAGGGGGTGATAGCTCCCTAGTTGGAATAAGTTCTTTTGTAATTGCGGCATTTTAAGTAACCTGAAACTATATAGATATAATGTAAAAAAGGCAACATCCCTCCCATAGTGATACTGCGGTAAAAATCACATAAGAGAAAATAACTTAGCTTTCTTTAATGACGATTTACGCAGCATAACAGACGAGGAAGCCATGACAACACTGTGTGTATAGTTTGTCATTTTTCATCACTGCGCTGAAAGGATTTTCAGGATGGATCACGTTATCACCCATCTGTCCATCGGCTTCAAAAGTGTTTGGCTGCTGTCCAAGTCTTTTCATACTGTCTTCTCCACATGCAGGCCCTTACTTAGGTTCCAAACAAGGGAAGGAGAGGATTCCATTTCATCTCTAACATACAGAAATAGTACAATGCCTATTTTTGTAGTTGTACCTTCTCTTTTCAAATGCTTGCCTAGCAGTTCTAAATGCTGAGAGCCCCTGTGTGCTAACTTTGGCCTGGCCTGTACATGTGAGTGGATTTATAAAATAATTATTGTACAGAGCACAGTGACATTCAACTTATATTCTTATTACAAACCCACCCCTCCCACGATCTCTTTGTTCTTCTGCCATATGGTAGAAGGTACCAAAGCATTCAAACCAGTTCTGACAGGTACTACAGAAGCTTCTAGCCCTTGGCTGTGTGGGCTCTGAACTCTGAGCTGACACCCAAACCTCAGATCTGCTCCTGCTAGCACATTTATATGCAAAACATTTGTTACACTTGCCATTACTGTTGCTTTTTATTATTAGCTATTGTTATCATTTATTTACTTCTTACTATTTATTTATTTATCAATTTATGGTATTGTATAGTTGTTTACCTTCTTTGTACTTGCCCTGTATATATTTTGCACTGTGGTCCTGGGGAATGTTATTTCATGCCACTGTATAATGTGTATAGATGGTATGGCCATAAAGCTACTTGACTTGACTTGGAAGACCACCAACATATCAGAGAAGGGCACTTTGAGAAAAGAATGGAAAAAGCAAGGGTTAGAGTGTAAGCTAAACAGGAGTACAATACGATTACAGTGGTGCCTCATACTTCAAATTTAATTCATTTTAGGAGGCAGTCTGAACTCTGAATTGTTCAAAGTCCAAATCAGTTTTCCCCTTTAGAACTAATGGAAAGTGAATTAATCTGTTCCCAGACCCTAAATAATACACCTTATAATAAATTTAAACAGCAAATGCACACAATTTAAGGTAAAAATAACACAATTAAATGACCTAAATAATAAACCATGCAAACAATAAATAAAATAGGTAAATACTGTATCTCTTTGCGATACGTTCCTTTTCCACCTCAATAGTCGATACTACAACCTTCCTTTTAGGTTTCATTTTTTTCACACTCTTCTTGGATGGCATGGTTAATAGATACCACGGCCCACCTGCCAAGCTTTTTGCCTGCCTAAGGTAAAGTCATCCCTGATGGAGGATCGCAGTAATTGTGGGGTAGAGGGGTCCATTCATCAGATTGGCTGTTTCAGCTGTGAAATGGCAAAATGGGGAGGCAGCTTGATGGCTGAGGTCTCCAGGACTCTGAACACATCCAAATCATATTATGTGATATCATCTACTGTTAAATTCTGCTCCATACTTGTAAATTTTTATTTTTTTTATATTGTATTGAGGATTTGTTCTGTTCTGTGTATTGTATTGTATTGACCCCCTTCTTTTTGACACCCACTGTATGCCCAACCTACCTGGAAAAGGGGTCTCTTTTTGAACCGCCTTTCCCAAAGTTTCTTCCATTTTTCCCTACAAGGTTTTTTGGGAGTTTTTCCTGGTCTTCTTAGAGAGTCAAGGTTGGGAGGCTGTCAAGAGGCAGGGCCTGTTAAAGCTCATTGCGGCACTTTTCTGTGTGATTTTGGGCTATACAAAAATAAACTGTACAGGGGGTCCTCGGGTTACGACACAGTTCCGTTCCTACAACAGTGATGTAACCCGAATTTTGGTTTAAGTCGAAACACACTCTAGCCTAAGTCACTTATCTATCTTAACACATTTGCAAAATCATAATCTAGAACATATAAACACAAAATCTAAGCCTGAGAAAAAAGAAAAGGACATAAATATACTGTACTGTACACTGTACTGTAGTAACAGAAAAAAGGAGTGTAAAAAAATGCTTACCTTTATTCCTTCTCACATCTCAATTTTTTTAAGTTTTTATGGGAGTGAGTGTTGTAAACTCGAAACGTTGTATGTCGAAACGTTGTAACCCGAGGACCCCCTGTATTGTATTGTATTGTAGATAGAGGTTATATACAGGGTGAGTCAAAATTATGTTAACATTTGAAAGGCGGAAACAATTTATTCACAAAACATACTTCATATGTGCAAGACGATTTACAGGAATGTCTCAACCTGTTCGCCGTCACGTTCAACACACAAAAACCAACGAGCAACAGTGCCATTCAAAGCCTGGACACGTATTTCGCAGGGAATAGATGATACCACAGTCCGTATTCTGTCCTTCAGGTCATTGATATCACAAACTCTCCTGCTTCTCATAATTGATGTAAACATGCACTCCTTCACCATACCCCATAACCAGAAATCACAGCGTGTCAAATCAGGGGAGTGTGGAGGCCATGGCAATGGTCCACCACGACGTATCCATTGACCTGGAAAGGTGTGGTCGAGATAAAAATAATCCTTTAGTGTTAACATAATTTTGACTAACCCTGTATACTGTATATATAACCAAACACACCAAAAATAAAGTGAAATAAACACTGAAAACACACAAGCGTAATGCAAGGGATGCTTTCACAATAAGAGCGAGAGATGACTTGGGCTCACAACAGATGACGTTTATACTCGCTGCATAACCACAATCCATTGTTGCATTTTTTCACTACATGTTCAATTTGAACATAGAAGCATCGTTTGAACTCCGGATCAAAGTTCTCTCGAATTTAGCATTTTAACTCTGGAACATTCAAAGTTAGAATTGTTTGAGGCACTGTATATGAGACCACGGCAGCAAAATGGGTGACTGACACTAGTTCATTACTGACCACCAATAAAGGTTTATGAAAAAATCGATATTAATTAATCATAAATATAAACACAACAAATTCTTAAAACCCTCTTGGATAGCTACACGTACCCACTAATTACAACAACCAAACACATAACAAATTATGCAACATGCACACATAAACCTGGCAACAATGAACTGTTTGAAATGTATTAGTTTAAAATGTCCTTACAGAAAAGCAATCGGTTGGATGTGAAGTATTAGTAGAAATGGAAGAGGCAGGGGAGGTCAACTAAGTGGAACTTTTCACCCTATTATTAGGTCTCTTCACGCCTAACCAGGTTAACTCCCAGTATAACCAGTGCTAGTCTTGGCTTCTGCACAGCTAGCTGACACGATGAAGTCATTTGTCTCTGACACACACACACACACACGCACACACAGTCTTTGCTCCTTTCTCTCCTGTACATCATGTTATTCTTTTTCCCATCGTCTTTTCTTCCCCTTTTTTGTAGGTTTATAGAGTCCTTAATTTAATGTATACTTTAATATACTTACATTCACATAAACAGTTTTCTTTCTTTTCCATTTTTTTCTTTTTTAGTCATTCTGGTGTGTGTTCAGACCATATTGTGTGTGTTGGGACCAGATTCAGGAGCAACAGAAGACCTCATGATAATCTGGGCTGCCAATGAGCTTGTCCTGTTTAATGAAAAGACAAAAATAAGGATGATGCCTGTTATGATGTCGTTCGGGCATATATTCGGGCTTAAACAAAATAAAGGTTATGGAAATTGCAGTCAGTCTATTGATGTCCAACTAGCAGTATGAACTTCTCGTGAGTGATGCCTCCTTCCGGGAGTCCAGGGGATTTATCCTTGCAAAAATGGAAGGGGCGGGGCCAAGTACCTTTGCTGGGTGGATTCTCTGCATTGTGAGAAGGAGAGAACAGGGTTAGCGGCTGTGGTCTTTCATGATATGGCAGGTTATTACATACCTTGACAAAGCTTTTCAGGAGATCCACAGATGTGCATGCGTGACAGTGTATTATTTATTTATTTATCAATATATGTATTTCTTTATTTAAAGAGTTTCTATAAAAAGGTAAATTTCCCCCCGGAGCCAAATAAAGTCTATCTATCTATCTATCTATCTATCTATCTATCTATCTATCTATCTATCTATCTATCTATCTATCTATCTATCCTTGCACATGCTAATAAACTTGGAACACATTGCCACCCTCCAGTGCCATGATTAGTGAGTAGAACAGTCTTCCCTGAAAATTCTTGTATGAAAGGTTACTTCTGGTAAAGCGTTACGAAACATCTAGTCGAGGCATATGTCTTGCTTACCAACCACTATTGCTGATCTCGTCGCCCAACCATTTCATTTGACACAACAGAACATTGTACTTGCCCCTTTTTGTGACAGACAGGACCATGTTTCCTGATGGAGCTGGTGATCTATGAAGGGTTAACCAGTCTGGCAAGTTCAGCTGCAATTTTTCACCTCTTGTTCTTTTTTCCATTCTGTCTTGGTAGCTAAAACCACTGAGTTCCTTATTCCTTGTCAGGGGGACTATCAGACTAGGTGAAGTGAATCACTTACTCCACCGATTTCACAAGAGTATGTCTTCTAGTTGCTAAGATTATGTAAATGAAGGCTACAACTGAAAATCTCTGGAAAAGTCATCTAAACGCATCAATCATGGTGGAACACAGAAGTAATTACACATGTCCAAGTTGGAAAGAACCTGATTGGGGGCAAAATACAGAAGTAATTACATGAGTTCAAGAAAGAACTCAATTAAGCACTGGAGTCCAGAAGTAACAACATGTTGACTAAGAAAGAACTCGGTTGTGGCTGGAGGACGGGGCAATTTACACGTAGCTGAGACAGAACCTGATTGTGGGCTGGAACACAGAAACAATTGTGTGTTAACTGAAGAAGAACCTGAACAACGGTGTAAGACAGAAGTATGCGTGGTTGAGGTTGAGTCATGAACGTGAGCCAGGAAATACAAACATATTGACTGAGACGGAGCCCAGTTTTGGTTCAGAGTGGAGAAATAATTAATACGGAAAGGAACTAAACTTGATTTTGAACTGGAACACAGGAGTGGAAGTGTAAACACATATGTTTGATATAAAGAGAGAAGTTTATGTGAATAAATATTAAGTAAATATGCATGGTTTGGGCCAGATCCATGGAATAGGGTTGAACCAAATTTTTGGCCACCAATTTGTGGTATTCAGCCAAATCAGTAAAAATACAGGATATTTTGGCACTGTTTCTGTTGGTCTCTTGCAGTGGTTATGGATGATAGCTCCTAATCTATAGGAAATGAGTGATAAATCACACTGCATAACATTGTAAGTGTCTAATGCTTGTGGTCACTTTAATGATATGGCAGCCATATTGGTGTGGCTCAAGTGACAAGCACATCACATTTCAAGCAACTAATTAGCATCATGGTGACCAGACACACCAAATGGTGGCAGTTGTATAAAGAAATCTATGAAACAATAAGCTTATAAATCTTACATTCCTGAAATAAGTAATAAAACAGAGAACTCCTGACCATGATAGAACACAGACTACTGAAAGTGTATACGTAAAATCATCTTGAAAGAAGAACTAAAGTAATATGTGACAAGAACAGGCTGCATGCTGGGATGCACAAAGAAAAATAAGATACCTCTAGATGAAGAAATATAGTTAGAAAAACGGTAAGCAGTTTTGACCAAGGACCAACTTGCGATAACATGACTAATTGTACATGGTTTGAATAACTGCAAAATGCACACGAGAAAAGAACACGGATATGTGTCATTTCCTGTAGCTTCTGTCTGATTATGTTGCGCTCCTCTGGTATGTCATGGAGGTGTTTGTGAATTCTCTGTGCAAGTGTTTATTACAATTTCAGTCTCATTCAGCATACAGCTATGGGACAATGAGCTTTCATTTAGACAATTTAACATCATGGTTTGGCTTTCACTGTAATTCCCATAATATTTTAGCAGCACATACTGGGCTGGTAACATCACTTCAAAAGAGGCCCTCCGAGTCATCAAGCTAATTAAAAAGGGCAGGCTCAGTTATTGGACACAATCTGGACCCTATGGAGGTCGTGGTGCAGGAGAGGATTAAAACAAAACTGAGTGCCATTATGAAAAATGCTGCACACGCTCTTTGCGACACATTAACTCTGCCAATGAATTATTCACCAGAACTGTGTAAAAAATAATTTTCTTACTTTATAGTCATTCTAGTGTGTGTATATTTATTTATTTAATTACTTTTCTACCTATTTATGTATTTATTTATTTAAAGACCCTCTGTAAAAAGTCCAATTTCCCTAGAGGCTAAGTTCTATCTATCTATCTATCTGTCTATCTATCTATCTATCTATCTATCTATCTGCTTGATCACTTTCTGAATTAGGTCTGAAAGTAGAAGAAAATGTGGAAATGAAAAAGAAATAACACAGCCTGCCACTGTCAGTCATACTGAGTTCACTTTCCAGAATTCATGAAGAAAAGACTCAATCCTGAATGGAGTACAGAGCTAATTATTTTTGGTAAGGAACTGTATACCTGTACCTGTGCCAACATGTTCTTGGCTAGGGTTGAACTCTATAGACACAGTAATTCCCTAGGCCTCTACAGTGTAAAATCAGTTTTCTATTTCAAGAGTTAAGGATCCCTTGAAAGCTCCTGGGATGTGTAGTATTTTCACAAGTCTCTGTGGAAACTGGGATGACATAGAAATGCTCCCAGGTAGGCTGAAGTGGCACCAGAGGCAATCGCAGGATTGATTAGATTGTGCCCTTCACTTCTTTAGTTGGACAAGCTTGGAGTCGGGAGAGGAGCTGAGACAAGGGCTTGTCTGGCAAAGAGGAAGAGAACTGCAGTTTATTGTGGTAGAGAAAGACTTGGAGGTAGGAAGGAGAGAAGTAGTTATATGGGTAATCTATACTAATAAAAGGCAAAGCCCTCACTCACTCACTCACTGACTGACTCATCACTAATTCTCCAACTTCCCGTGTGGGTAGAAGGCTGAAATTTGGCAGGCTCATTCCTTACAGCTTACTTACAAAAGTTGGGCAGGTTTCATTTCGAAATTCTATGCATAATGGTCATAACTAGAAGCTATTTTTCTCCATTTACTGTAATGGAGTTCAGCTCGAGGGGCAGAGTTTCGTGTGACATCATCACGCCTCTCACGTAATCACGCATTACGTAGAAAACCAGGAAGAACGCGCTGAAGAAAACATGCATTATATAATTAAGAAGGCAGCGAAACAATTAGAAGCAAGCGACTGACATATAAAACCATATTCAGCGGCTCACGTGAACTGACGCAGTGCGCAGACAAAAAGTAACAGTTCCAAAGAGTGCTGAACAAAAAACGAATTACACTGCTACGCTCAAATAGATAAACCACATGCCGTGGCACAATAGTAGAGCATTTGCCTGTAGCGCCCACGTCCGAGGTTCGATTCCCGAGAGGGGATGCACTAAGTATGTAAGCGCGCTTCTTGATTTATTTTAACCTTGCATCCCCTTAGTTTGAGACGTATGAAAACGCATGCGGTTAACGCAGAAAGACAGATCACCTATTGAAGCTTCATGAATAATGGATACTTTATTCGCGATCAATGATTGTTTTGGTAAAGCCATACTAAGTGTATTCATTAGATGAACGGTAAAAAAGTAAGAGCGAGGGGAGGGTGACTTATTGAGGCATGCAGGCAAAACCACAATAGCACACGGGCTCAATGTACTGTAGTGCGCATCAACTCGATCTGAAATGCGCGATCACATTCGAAAAAATATATCTTTTCAAGTTCTATTTAGTCCATATGTGTCAAACTCAAGGGCCACGGGCCACATCCGGCCCGGCGTGTAATTATATCCGGCCCGCGAGATCATTTTATATACTGTATTATTGTTATTAATGGCCCGGGTATTGAAGCGCTGGTAACACAATAAACTACAGATCCCATAATGCAGCGCTTTAGCTGCCTTGCTGAACACTTACCGCGTTAATCAAGTCTAGCTTATGATGCTGCAAGTTATTGCGAAGCTAGCCCACACGATGCTGAAGAGAAAAGTTGATTCTGAAAATAGAGCCTATAAAAACCGATGGGAGGCTGAGTATATGTTTACTGACATTGCCGGTAAACCCGTGTGTCTCATTTGTGGAGCTAATGTGGCTGTAATTACAGAATTTAATCTTTACAACGACTGACAAACACAGAATGTAACTTGAACACAACACATCGTACAAATACGA
>JANRMT010062791.1:233243048-233257749 GCA_026402145.1 Polypterus bichir lapradei | reverse complement strand
ATATATATATATATATATATATATATATATATATATATATAGATAGAGAGAGAGAGAGAGAGATGACAACAACACTCATATCAATGACAAAACAATTACATTAACAATCATGTTACGTTATTTTTAAAATATTTCCTTTTCTTTTTCATAACTTCTTTAACACACTACTTCTCCGCTGCGAAGCGCGGGTATTCTGCTAGTTAATTATATATATGTTAATTGCACAAATAATAAATAAATATATAAATAATATAAATAAATAAATAAAGAAATAAATAAAAACACATTACAAAATACATTTAATGATGAAATGTATTTTACACAATATGCAATTAATGATGGTAATCAATATTCATTCAATATTCATTTTATGCTTTGAAGAAAACATCATGAAGTGGTGGAAATTCTGCATTGCTCGACGTGACATGTCAAGTGCAATGCCAGCGATTTCCTCTTCAATCCTCCTTCTTAGTTCAGCAATGGTTGCAAGACGTGTGCGGTACACTTGGCTTCTAAGATGTCCCCACAGAAAAAAAATCACAAACAGTGACATCTGGGGATCTCAGAGGCCATGGAATGTCACAGTTGCGTGACATGACGCACCATCTAAACAATCGTCAAATAGCTTGTCGATTGTCGGGCAGTATGCGAAGTGCCTCAACCTGGAGACTTCTGTTTTTAGGCTGAACCCATTTTTTCAAAATTATGCACCCATGTTGTAATCGCACGAGCAGACATGACACGATCATGACATCCTAACTGGTAATAACGCCGAAATTCCCTTTGCGCAGCGGTCACACTATCACCTTACTTATAAAAGGGTTTCACAGTGAACGCTCATTAAGCGCCACTCCACTACTCCAGTATAACTAATGGCAAGGGGTTCTAAATGAGGTTGCATTGGTCCCAAACAACTGCCGATGCCCCAGGGTCGCCAACACCTAGTTCCAAAATTTCCTGTTTCCCTGCACCACCCTATATTTTGTCATAGAGAGTCATGGAAAGTGTAGTGTAGGTAGTCCCAGAGGGCCATAGTCTTTATTCTTTGTTTTTTCTTTTCTTTCTTTTTTGTTTTTGAGTTTACTCCTTTCATTTATATCTACAGTTGAGTGGTTATTTTTTATTGTCTTATTACTTTCCTGGACTGTGCTAGTGCCTTTCTGAATATGGGGATTGCTCCAGTGTGCCCACATTTACAGTACAAGCATGTTAGCTGTCGAAGACAAGTAATAGAATAAGTTTAAAAATATTTGATATCTCTTGCCTTAATTAATCCTTGGTGTTAGTCCTTTAGTCTTTTCCTTGGTATCCTCAAGTGTCTGAACCTTTGTTGACTGGCATTCTTTCGGTCGTGTGTGTTTCCATAAAGCCTTCTTCTCAGACTCTGTCATTTTGAGGTGCTTTGTTCATCTTCAGTCTGCTTTTAAGCTGCCTGCAAATAGCTGAGAATTTCTTGCCAGTCCTTTTGTGAGTCAAACAGGTTGGTGTAACTTTATATATACAGATATGTAGTATATGCTCTGTATATTTGTATATTGAAAAAAAAAATCTCAGGTTAGAATCCCAGGTGAAAACCCCACTTAATATTATTGGGTTGAAGGTTTACTATAAGCACTGCCAAAGGCACGGCACTAGACTGGTAAGTCTTTACCTCTGGTCATCAGATAGCTGAGTCTAAGGTGTCTCGCAGGGTTCATTTAAGGGAGAATGAATTGGCAGAGGGCACAGAGGTACAGTGGGTGGAATTAGCTGGGGCGGGGGCCATGGACCTTATTCACCCATCAGAACTGTGGAGGAAGCAAAGAAGTATGCATGTTTCTTGGCATCTTCTACAACCCAGTGGCAAGTAGGTGGCGCTAACTCCCTGGGAATAAGTTCTTTTGTGATTGCGGCGTGTTACGTAACCCAAATCTATACAGATATAACATAAAAGGCGATACCCCTCCCAGTGATACGGCGGTAAGAAATCATGCAAGACAAATAACTTGTCAGCTTATGCTGCATATCAGACAAAGGAAGCAAATGAAGAAAAACCCGGTCCGGGAATGGGGGCCCGAGGCACAGAGTCTGTCGATGTTGTCAGTGCAGTGGAAGACATTTTCAGGAACAGATGACGGTATCTCCCATCCATCCGTCGGCTTCAAAGGTGTGCCGGGCAATGTTCCGAGACTTTATCCTCTTTCTTCTTGTGCAGTGCCCCCCTTAGGCAAACATGCAGTTCCAAACAAGGCAACGGTGCTTAAATGAGGATACAATTCCATGCTGACTTAACTGATAGAAATATTACACAGCATCTCATAGTCTGACTGCATGCTTTCCAGTTGTTTCAATCTGTTTTTATGTCATACTGCTTGCCTAGCAGTTCTATGTGAACCCCTGTGCTTAATCTGGCTATGTGTCAGCTGTGCATGCGAGAAGGAACAAGCAGATCTATAAGATATATTTGCACAGAGCACAGTGACATATTAAACTTATGCTTACCAACCCTCTTCTGTGATTTTCTTTGCTCAGCCTTTCTAAGTATGTACAGTATAAATCATTCCCACCTTAACATATACTGTATACATACGTATGCCCAATAAAGAGCTTGACCAGGTTGTGGACAAAAAGCAGGGAAAAGATCTGCGCATAAGCAGAGCCAAAATAATGACCCAAAACTCAATGAAAGTTCCCCCCTGAGACTGACCTGTTGAGGAAAGGCAAATTTTAAATATTAAATTTATTATATAGCTCCCTTTATAACAAAACTTTATAGTGCATAACATCCTTTATTGAAATTTTTATTTTTTCATAGCAAACTCTGTATTATAAACCAACATTTATGAATTTTTTTTTATAAAGAAAGATTTATATGCTTTAATACCTTTTCTTATATAGCACTCTTCATAACATCTGCTAAAAATATTATTATTAAATTATATTTATAAATCAAAACATTACATTTTATAGCAATCTTCTATAGTAGAGTATAGCATATAGTACCATATAGTATACTGTTTATTTTTATCTTGGCCACTGCATATCACTCAGCACCTTCTACTATTTAACACCATTTACATTGCATCTGACAATATAGCAGACTTTGTTGCACCTTTCATTATTTCAACATTTTGCATTCATCCTTCACAGCAACCCTTATTAATAAATAGCGAAATCTAAATTTTATTTAGTTTCTTATTTTTAGATAGAAAATGTTACAATTATATTATATAGTACTATTTTTAAAGCATCCTTCATTGCTCCTCTACTCAGTGTATATGTATACCAGCACACTGGACCGCCTGGACATTTTAATTCTACTGTCTCTTTATTATTTGTATTACCCTTGTATGCTGCGTCATATTTTATCATTTTATATTTTATCATTTTATATATTCATCTTCTTCTATTTATCTTTAGTATTCTGTCTTTTCCTTGTATGTTAGGGGCAGAGTGGTAGCTCTGAGGCTAGGGGTCTGAAGTGGTAAGTGGAAGGTTGCCGGTTCGAATCCCGTAAACGCCAATGTGACTCCACTCCATTGGGCCCCTGAGCAAGGCCCTTAACCTGCCATTGCTCCATCCAGGGTATGACGTTAATCTGCATGTAGGCCGGAAAACCTGGGGGTTGGAGGTAGAACAGCCACCATAAAAAACCTTCAACATCTGAACTAGTATGGTACTGAGGTGTCACCCGTTGCCTGGCTGCACTGGATCCTGAGTTGGTTTGTCATGTGGTGGGTGCGCCAATGTGCTGTATCAGTGTGTGCTCCTAACCTGTCTCTTTCTTGTATGTTGCACCAATACTATCAAGACAAATTCCTCATACACATTAGTGTACCTGGCAATAAAGAGAATTCTGATTCTGATAGTGATTTATATTATATAGCATAATTGATAAAAACATTATATAGAAAATGTTATGTTGTATAGCACCCTTTACAGCACCAACATACTGTAGGCAGCCTTTCCAGGCCCAGCTAATGCTCTGCTTGAATTCCCATGAGCGGAGCCCTCCATCGCCCCACATTTCTCAAGATGCATTAATATGTTTCCTTCAGGACAGCACAGCTCATTTTTACATGGTCTTTGAGAATGTGGGAGGATGCTCAGGGGACGGCAAGTGAAGAGAGATGGTAGTGCAGTACATTTCAGTCTGTCAGCAGTTCTTATTTAACGAGAACTAAAATTAAATGAAGGTGTAGGGAGGGTCTTTATCAGCACTCCTCTCTTGGGGCAGTAGCCTTTACAGACCAGATTACCCAGACATGAGTGTTGATTCATCACACACCCCATCCCCACATACCAACAGCACAACAGACACATTCAGCAAGCCGTGAAGAAGATCAAGGCCCTTGCTGTACAAAATATCGAAGGAAGGAAGCAATCAAACAAAAAAAACAAAACATCAAAGACAAGAGAAGCATGGGGATCGTCACAGAAAAATAGTGGATGTCAACTTGGAGCTGGAAGTAACAAAAACTATGGAATATTGCCTAGCAGCTATGAATTCCTGGTGGTAGTGCATTTTGTACTTGTAATAAATTAGCATACGGGATGTAATCGTACAGTAGCCATACAATTCAGGCTAATCAAGGGAATACTCATAGCAAACGTTGCTACATTTAGTCGGCTGATAAAACGGAGGTACAGCAAAATGTCACACCATATCACAGGGTCAATTTGTGAAGATACTGCAAGTCTTCCCTAGTGGTCTCACCACACAATCTCACTTGTGGCCTACGGCCTTTCATTAACCCATAAAATTGCATAGTCTATGACTGCTTTAAATTGGTCACCAATACAACTAATTCATCGAGGGCACACAAGCTGTCAGTTCCATAAGCTTTGAAAAAAATACCATAGTGTACACCCAGCCTTAACCATATTTTCACAGACCAATACAATAATGTGCTTAAAATATAATAAAAATGGCACCTGTGCATTGCGCCAAACACAGCTGACATAGAAAAGCACATTTAGAAATGGTGGGAAAGCACTGCCATATTTGATCCTGTACTCTGGTCATGCTCGGATCCTATTTCTCTAACATGTGTAACTATATAATCCCGTATACTTGAGAAGTTGGATGAAAAATGGCAATGGTCTTTACAGACATTAGTCCAAAACAGAACTGGCGTGACAGACGAAACATGGTGGTTTTAAAGCCAGACAGGGGAAAATGTCGTCATCTGGGTGGGAACCAGAAATGATGTCATCAGGCCCGGAGCTGGAAGTGATAATCGGGCCCAGGCGGAAACTCCTGTGGTTGGTTTACAGAGGAAAATGTGAAAGGATCAGTGCACTCTGCCACCCCCTGGTATGGCGTGGAATTATCTTCTTTTGAGCCCTTTAGCTCTTACCAACTATGGTAAAACCTAGTATGTCACATTTCTCAAGTTTTCTGAAAATTGAGCAAATGATGTCGCCCCTATAATTAACGATCTCTAGATTTCATTTTTCCCAAGGTTCGTGTACACAATATTGTTTTTTTCACGAATAAACAACACCTGCCATTTAAATCATGTGATTGTAATCCGAAGTTTTCATTGATGCCACAGATTCCGGTTTGCTTATGATTCCAAGGATTAATAAAATAACAGTTGGAGGTCGAGCTTTTAGTTACAGGGCCCCTAAACTGTGGAATGGTCTTCCTGCTTCTATAAGAGATGCCCCTTCGGTCTCAGCTTTTAAATCTCAGCTGAAGACTCACTACTTCAGTTTAGCATATCCTGACTAGAGCTGCTGATTAACTGTACAGACTGCATCTCTGTTGTTAGTCATTAGTAATAAAACATAAATAATATGATGGTCATAATTTGATACTAACCCTCACCTATTCTGTTTCTCTTCTCAGTACTCAAATGTGGCACTTGGTGCCATGGCCCACCTGCCAAGCTGTTCTGCCTGCCTAAGGTAAAGTCATCTCTGATGGAGGATTGCAGGAATTGTCAGGTAGAGGGGTCCTTTCATCAGATTGGCAAGCCCAGCACTGTTTCAGCTGTGGAATGGCCAATAAGGGGAGGTGGCTTGATGGCCAAGGTCTCCAGGACTCTGAACAGCTTAGGATTCCAAGGATTAATAAAATAACAGTGAGAGGTCGAGCTTTTAGTTACAGGGCCCCTAAACTGTTGAATGGTCTTCCTGCTTCTATAAGAGATGCCCCTTCGGTCCCAGCCTTTAAATACCGGCTGAAGACTCACTACTTCAGTTTAGCATATCCTGACTAGAGCTGCTGATTAACTGTACAGACTGAATCTCTGTTGTTAGTTATTAGCACTAAAACATAAGTAAAATGATAGTTATAATTGGATACTGGATCTCTTGTCAGTACTCAAATGTGGCACTTGGTGCCACGGCCCACCTGCCAAGTTGTTTTGTCTGCCTAAGGTAAAGTCATCCCTGATGGAGGATTGCAGGAATCGTGGGAAAGAGGGGTCCTTTCATCGGATTAGCACTGTTTCAGCTGTGGAATGGCCAAATGGGGGAGGCAGCTTGATGGATGAGGTCTCCAGGACTCTGAACAAATCCAAATTGTATTATGTGATATCATCTACTGTTGAATTCTGCTCTGTACTATGTAGTTTCTATTGCATTTCTATTATATTGTATTGAGGATTACCTGTGTTCTGTTCTTTGTATTGACCCCCTTCTTTTTGACACCCACTGCACACCCAACCTACCTGGATAGGGGTCTCTCTTTGTGCCTTTCCCAAGGTTTCTTCCATTTTTTCCCTACAAGGTTTTTTTCAGAGACTTTTCTTGTCTTCTTAGAGAGTCAAGGCTGGGGGGCTGTCAAGAGGCAGGGACTGTTACAGCCCATTGCGGCACTTCTTGTGTGATTTTGGGATATACAAAAATAAATTGTATTGTATTGTATTGAATTGGTTAGTGGTCTTTCCTCATTGGCCAGTGGAGTTTCTTGTTTTTTTGTCTAGCAGTATGTAAAATACTGTATACATACAAGCTTCTTCCATTGTTCTATGACCAGAATGAAGACATTTTTGTCCATCACCACTACCTTATAACATCAGGAAAGACCCAGTAACTCTAAAAACTAAAATAAACTCAATTTTGAAAAAAATGGCAGTCACAAGGTTTTTCCATTGCACGTGAGAGCTGCCTCCCATGCGCATGCATGTGACAGTATATATCTACAGTACCAGTCAAAAGTTTGGACACATCCAGAATGTTTTTCATAAAAATTGATATCTTTCTAACGGCTACTACTGAAATTGCTGATTTTTTAAAGTTATTATTTACATATGATTGCAAAACTCAGTTTTCAGTAGCTATTTCTCAGTGTCCCAATGGTCAACTTCCTCAGCTTATCCTTAATTAGTCCTGTATAAATGCTAATTGGTTATTAGAGAAACCCTTGCAATTGCATTAGCACTTCTGAAACCCCCCTATTTTTTTTTCTGTTTTGCAGAATGAAGTTTATTCCATGTGACTTTGGCAAGAAACTGAACATTTCATACAAAGGTGCCTATTACTGTCTTGAAAGAAGAGGGTGAACTGGATCTACCAAGGATAGAAAAAGAAGAGGGAAGGCCTAGGTGGGCAACTGTATAAGAGGAGGAACACATCAGAGTGTGTAGAGTGAGAAGCAGACACTTTACTGGTCCTCGGTTGGCTTCTTCCTTAAATAATATACGTCAAAGTCCAAGGTCATATGCAACAGTGAAAAGATGATTCTGGGATGCTGGCCTTATAGGCAGAGTTTACAAGAAAAAGCCGTATATGAAACTGGCAACTAACAGCAAAAGATTAAAATGGGCAAAAGAACACCGAGCGTGGATGGAAGATGATTAGAAAACCGTATTATGTATGGGCAGCACTCCGAACCTTACAGTAGATCTGCTGCTTCTCCAAGATTGAGAGGAGAGGTTCAAGTGGTGTGTCGCTCTCGCAGATGACTTAGGGCTTACATTGACTGCGGGTATGCAGGCACAGTGGGTCTTCACTTGAGTGGGGAACTGAGCAGTAATAAGAGTGAGAAACAGAGAGACAGTGAGGGAAATGAACGGGAGGTAAGAACAGAGTGGGCATTGTGTGCCAGTGAATAAGCCACTAGGCAGGCAAGAGTTCAGCAACTTGAGGCATAGTTTTGTTTTATTTGCTTAACTTTTACTCACCTCGAGTTTTTCCCCACCCTTCAAGTTATATTTTGGATTCCTTTCTGCTATTCGGGTAAAGAAGGTCATTGTGAGAGCAGCGCCCTTCCCTAATGACAATATATTGATGTCTTTCTGTTAAAGACCATAGAATGCTGGGATTTATTTGCATAAGAAATTGTTGTAGACTGGAATTTGGTTTTATTGTTGTAGACTGGAATTTTGCTTTTCTTTCCTCCCTTGCCAGCTGTCTTTAGCATTCATATGTTACCTTTTTCTTATATATATATTTTTACGAATTCCGACTCTTTAAATTAGTTGTAGTTTTTGGACACCTTGTCATATTTAAACTGTGGCCAGTATTATTTCTTTCAAGTAGGCACTAACACATTCACCATATTCAGCTCATTGGTTTGTCTTTTATGGGTAACTCATGTCATAATCTGCTTTAGAAATGAACATTTTCTTGCTTTATTTTCACTTTCTTTTGATATTTTCTCTTAAGGGTTTTTCAAACTGTGACATTCCTTTCTGTTATTAGTTTTCTGAAATTCTCTTTGTTGAAGTGTCCTAAAAATATTTTTCATCTTCACACAATGCCATTTGGTTTCTCATGCCACTGTGTGCAGTGTTGTTGTAGCAACTTCTATGGAGGTGCTATTGGTGACATCAGGGGTCAGACTGCACGTGTCATCGGGGTCAAGGCTATAAAGGGCAGCTCCTTGAATTTTCAAGTATCCGAGACTGAATAACAAACCTTCCCTGATGGGTGTGCACTTCCGTGTTTAATTTTCTGGTTTAATGGAATCCTTGCTTTCTTCTCTAACTTAGATTTTTGCTTATGATTCTCACTTTTTGTGAAAGATAGGATGGACGTTTCATTAGAGAATCTAGCCGTGGTGCTCAGCAATGTTTCATCTTCTGGTTGCAATCTTTTCTTACCTTTTCCTGCACATTTTTCTGCAATGTCATTTTGCCGATCCCTTTACTTTTCTGAGATTGCCAAGAGCTCAAATTGTTTGACTTTACAGAACGTATCAGATCAAAAGCTTTCGATTAAGACCAAGATCGAGGTGCCAGCCCCAGCAGATTGTCATGTTGCATGTTCTTGACGCACACCGGATGCTGCACGTAATGTCACGTAATCGCTGTCATGCTTTTGTGTGTTTCTTATGTTTATCACATGTATTCATATTTTGTTCATAATATTTCATTATTGTGCCTTCAGCATTTGTCACAGCTTCAATCCCAGCACCTCCTCTAGTTTTCGCAATGGCTACAATAAATCCACCAATTCCATGGTCCTCTGAATCTCCTACTCCTGTCAAAGACCCGATCATCCCTACCAGCACTTCTTTAGCATTCAAACTTGCTGTAACTGCTTCTATCCACCCAGTGGTTCTGATCGCTGTTGCTAATTTAATTTTTTTTGCTCCACCCATCTCCACTCTTATTGTTATTGTTGATCTCGTGCCTTCAGTTGCTTGCAGCTGGTTAAAAGAAGACATTTTTTTGCCCCTCCAGTGCAGTATTCTGAAGTCTACTGAAAGTGCAGACAATCTTCTGAAGTTGTCTGAGTAGTCTGAAAGATACCAAAAATCATCTAAAAGTGTCTAGTAGGATTAATGGTCCTCTGAAGGTATTTGAGGAGCTGCCACAAGAGTACTACCAAGTAGTTGTCTGTCAGTCGCCCAGTGCCACATTCCCAGGAAGGAGCAGTTTTTTCACCTGAGCTGGTGCCTGCTCTGCTGCCAGAGCGTGAAAAGATGCTCTTGCCACCGAAATGTGCAGAGGAGCCTGAGACTCCAATGGACCCAAACGGTTCTAAGTTGACTATCATCTCCCCAAAGTAACCTCTTATTTTATGTTTCAGACCGTCTGTCCCAGCCTAGGCGGTGGTCCTGCTGCTGTGCCAAAGGGAGGTGTTTTTCCTGCTGCCCAGTTGCCATTCGCCAGGAGGTCTCCGGCCTGTCTTCCAGTTGCCCCACAGGCCAAAGTCTTCTTGCTCATCTGCCCCACCGGGCCAGTCTCATCAAGTTTAATTGTTCCCACTGCAAAATGAACTTTTCTATGCAGACTTGTTATTCTTCTGTATGGGTAAGTATATTAGATTAGATTAGATTAGATTCACTTTATTGTCATTACACATGTATAAATACAGGGCAACGAGATTCAGTTTAGCATCTAATCAGAAGTGCAAAGAGCAGAAGTACAATAAATATACAATAAATATAATATGTGCATATTATGTACAGTTAAATACGATATTTACAGTTAAATGCGATATATACAATTAAATACGATATGTACAGTTAAGCGCACAGTGAAGATGGAAATAGATATATAGATATATATAAATAGATATACAAATGTTCTAAATGCGGATGGCAAATATACATATTTTACAATATACATTTATGTAACTATACATGTATTTGTATGTACTATAATACTATAAGTACTATATATATATATATATATATATATATACATACAGATGTACAACATACAGGTGTGTTATGTATGTGCAGTAATAATATAAGTACTATTATATATATACATCATCAGTTATTTTATGAATTGACGGGTTCAGTGAGGTGAAACAGTAGGTGAATGAAAACTAATGGAAAGAGAAGGGAAATACAAAAAAAAGTCCAATTATGTTATAGGCAAGGTTTATTTACTGCCTGGAGTTGGTCTCGTCTGTTATGGGAGATGGACGTCTGAAGCAGAACTCCATTAGCAGCGGTGTTATTTTTTCTCTTTTTTTATCATCCCAAGGTATCCTGTATTTACTCAATCTGAGGAGGCTCAATTACAGCATATGCAAGCATATGTTAACATCACCGCAGAAGAAGGGTTCAGAAATAAATGGAAAAGACAGCTAAAGCTGCATCCAAGCTTAGGCAGGCTTCAAGTCCAAGCCCAAGGTATAGCCTTTCAGAAACTGACCTGGAACAGATACGCAAAAGCACAGATTTCCTGGGACTTTATGCTACTGTATCGTCTTCAGTTGAGAGTGAAAGTGGGAGCAATCGTACAAGCAAATCGGGCCAGGATAGCTCGTCGATTCCAGAAGATTCATTGAAACTGAAAATGCCCTTACCTTCCGGGTTGTCAGCTACTCCTCACGAGCTGGAAACATTGACTTCAACTGGGCTTGCCACTTCATCTGAGGAGCACAGGGAAGACCGCAATGAGCTGTCCAAGCTGAAGGTAATGATCACCACAATAGCCATTGCCACCACTCAAGACATCAAGGAGCTCAAGAATGATTTTAAGAAAGATATAAAGAAAGAAATATATGAGTAAACATTAAGCAGCTCTTACGTGAAAGCCGAAATCAGATACAGCCTCTTGTATCCTGCCACACTGAAAGTGGACATTCAAGGCAAGCTCCTCATTTTTACCTCTACAGAGGAAGAAGAATAAGAGCTAAATAAAAACTGAAACACGATCGTGGGTCACATTCTGTCCTGGCTGTTTGATCTGCCTGCAGTGTTCCTGGTACCAGAATATATCCTATTTACTTCTCTGCCACTTTTTGTTTATATTTTAGTTACAATTATATGTGTGTATATATGTATGTGATTTTTTTTTTTAGGAGGCTGTTTAACATTATACCCTTGGTTTATTGTATTAGGGCTTACTATGCTTATCCACGGCTACTTTTTAATATCATTCCCTGAATTTACTCTCTCAAGACTGTTTAAGATTATATTTTATACTTATAGCATTTAGTCTGTATTGGCAATAGATAACTCAATTCTAACCATTTTACGTCACTGCTGGGGGGCTCGTTTTGTTTTGGACGTGCTCTGTCTCTAGGTATGTCAGAGGACTGGGACTTTGTGAAGTGGGGTCCAGCCTCACGTGGGGAGGCAAAATGGAGAGGGGGGTGACTGGAAGGGAGAGAAAGAGAGCAAGCTATCTCTAATCTATCCTTTTAACCCTTATAATTATAACTGCCAACGTAACATTAAGCTTCATGGCAATAACTCCTGGGAAAACTGGAAATTAAGGTCAAAGCTGTCTTATCTTAAGTTAGACTACAAAATGACAACAAAAGTTCAAAAGCAATGTCTCCAAGACCAAACAGTTAACTTTGTGATCTGAAATGTTAAAGGCCTGAATCACGAATTAAAGAGAAAGAAAGTATTCTCTCACCTAACCAGCCTAAGTGCTAAAATAGTATTTTTACAGTAGATCCACTTATTAAGCAAGGATCAGTTACAGCTGCATAGAGAGTGGTCAGGCCAAATATTCCATTCCAATTTTACAAAGAAAACTAGAGGTGTGGGAATTCTTATACATAGAACAATTTAATGTGTAGTATCTGATCCTGAAGGGAGATTTGTGATTGCCATGGGTATTTTATTTAACTGTAAAATGATTGTAATAAATATCTACGAACCCTAAGTAGATGATAGGGACTTCATCCAAAATGTATTTGCATCCTATTTACTGTATGTATTGTGTATTTAAGGTGCTTAAATCTGTTCCTTGTGTTTTGTGGGTTGAACCCCAAAAGGCAGGGCCATCATGATGTCACTACAGTGGGACCGCCCTCCACATATATTGAGGTTGTGAGAAAGGTACTGGGAGAGCATCGTTGACTTTTGAGGAGTGCATCCTATATTTGTGAGTATTGCATTATACAGTATTTATTCCGCTTCCTGGACTATTTTTTTTAATTTTTGATTTCTGGATCAAAGATTAGACTATTTTGCATCGGATTACCCATTTAAGCAAACTTTATTTTTTTTGTCATTTTCTTAGATTATTTCTTGTATAAATAATCTATCAATAAAGATTTCTTCATTGACCTTGTCATCGAAGCCAGAAGTTATATAACTTCCTCTCCTTTAAAAGTCATTTTTTTGGGGGCATTCAAAAGTATTTTTGAATTTTTAAACGCAGTGCTTCCTTTTATGTCTCTGCAAGCCTGAAAGCCTTCCTCTTGAGTGTGGGGTCTGACTGCTTGGGGTGAGGCTTTCTGAGCCTGACTAGTGACATCCTGGTCAGGTTTTCATTTATTTTGAGGCCTATTCATCCCTTTATCACCTTTTTATGTTTCTGCTTCACAACACTTACTTGTTTTCCATAAACTGTCTCTACTCAGATTGTAAGTTTTGCTCATAGATATTGTACAATTAAGGATGTTTCTTAAACTGCAGAATCTTGAAAATGTAATTTGTTAATTTTTCTTAAGCAGTGTTGACTGCTGTGATGTTTAATGGTAAAGGTTATTTAAAATGTTCATTTCCTACACTACTGTGCTGGATTGGCACCCTGTCCAGTTATGGTTCCTGCTTTGTGCCTGATGCTTGCTGGGACAGGCATCAGCTCTCTTGTAACCCTGTCCTGGATTAGTAGGTTTGGAAAATGAATGGCTGGACGGACCTACTACAGTTAACCGACAAAATGTCAGCAGGGATCATAACTAGAACTAAGAAATGTAACAATGTGACTCCAGTTATTAAATCACTTCACTAGCTTCCATTTAAGTTTAGAGTTGATTTACAAATCCACTTGGTGGCATATAAACTTATACCCTGCCGAACTTAATGATAAGTATATTCCTATTTTCAAGATGGAGACCCTATAAAAACTCCAATGACAAATAAAGTGAGCGTTGGAGGCAATGCATTTTGCTATGGCATACACAAACTCTAGAAGGGTATGTTTGTCCCTTTAAGAGAAGACCAGTATGCCTGAGCATTTAAATCAAAGCTCAGGACTCATTAAAGCGGCCAAGGATTTTCATAATGAGCTTTTTCCTATTGTTTTTAAATAATTGTCAAAACCTTTTGTTTGTCAGCTATTAAGTATCTTTAATTTTCTTTCTGTTCTCAGCATCAAGTAACACTTGGTGTACTTTAAGTGGCCATGTTGATAGACCTTTGAGGTATGTCATTGTTTGTCTTCTATAGTGGAATCTGAGAATACAGACTCTTAAGAATAGCATTTTACACACACACACACACATATATAAAATTGTAAACCTAAAAGTGCAACGATTTTATGTGACTTTTTACGTGATGTTTTTTGTCACGCTTTAAATTGGGCTTTTTTTAAAACCTACATATATATGTTTGGTATCATTCTTTTTCAGAATCTATCGAGCTTTAATGTGATGTTGTTAGATTTTCACATTCTTATTCCGTTTTTAAATTCTAAACTAAAAAATATCAAGAACTCACCTGTCGCTAAACGGGACTTTGTGCCAAAAGATTTAACCATGCCTGGGGCCGGAAATAAAAGACAAAGATTAGGACAACGCTGTACAGGCTTTTAAATGTTCAAAGCGCCACGCGAGATGCAGATCATGCGGCACGGCTGCAGCAGCAAGCCAGCAGTCGATCGAGCAAAGAGGAGGTAAAAAAACTGTATTTGTTTCCCATTGTATCGCCATTTAAGAGGGGGTTTCAGAGGGGAGACCACATCTCCTTGGGGTGCGTTCTCCACAATGCGAGTGGCGGAGACGGGAAGTGGCTGGCGTGTAGCGCAGGCTGGGGGGGTTGAAAAGCGAAGCAAGCAAGGGGGACTGAATGGTATAATATCTATCTATCTATCTATCTATCTATCTATCTATCTATCTATCTATC
>JANRMT010062791.1:233229594-233243038 GCA_026402145.1 Polypterus bichir lapradei | reverse complement strand
TATCTATCTATCTATCTATCTATCTATCTATCTATCTATCTATCTATGGCCTGTATGTGGCACATGAGGGATGTCCCTGTGAACAGAACACATTGAAACAAACTGTATAGCCTGTCTGGGTCTACTTAAATACAAGCAAGGATCTTGACTACTGCAAATAATAATGTTTCTGAACAGTCAATTTAAATTATGTGTATGTTTAGTGTGTGTGTGTGTGTATGTACAGTATATGTGTGTGTATAGGCACACATATAATGATGTTCATGTTATGTATACTTATTTATTTCTTTGCTTATTCATTGTATTTTGTTCATCTGTCCTTAGATAACATGTCAATAGAAATGTCATTCTGCTGAGTACTCGTGATAATAAATTTGACTTGACTATCCATTCTTGCAAACAGCAAGACCCACAAAATGCACACTGCTTTCTATCTGCTCATGTTGTTTGTAAGCACAGAAACTTCTCTGTCTTCCACCCGATGAGTTAGTCCCAACATTAATACTACTAACTCCGTGTCCCACTTATTTTGAAGAGCATTTTACACAGATTTCTGGGACTATTACTAAGGCAAACCCCAGGATCTCTGTTCAGATCCAGAAAGCCCTCTAAAACTCCTGGGATTTCTGTGATGTGCCAACAACCCTACAAGCCCTACCATTAGGCCTGGTCTAGACAACCTTGCAGGGGCTTGGGCACAAGAGGCAGGAGCCCATTCATAATGTAGTCTGGGAAACTCTAAATCCATTATGTATAGTTCCCCGTTGTCCATCCGTTATAATTCTGTCACCCAAACATTATCTTTTGGGGATACTGCCATCAATTCCCTGCAAGAACATCCATCCATGAAAGAAACATGTCCTGCATATGTACAGGATGTATCATCTGTTTTGCAGCGTACTTTCACTTAAGAACTCATTGTATTACAAAATAGTTAAAACTGTAATATGAGAAAAATGTAAAACAAAACAATGTTTGACCATACAAACAGTCATCATGCATATACAGTATGGCAGCTTTCAGTTCTCAGTCAGCTACGTTCTGAGAAGGTTCATTCTGTAGGCAAATGACACTTTTATTTGGACAGAAGATATCTTCTCTCACATTGTCTTTCCCTTTATCCAAAATTATGTTTTGTTACTTAAGATTTTACATTGTGTTCTGACTGTTATAGTGTTTCATTTCCTGGCTCATGTGTATTTTGTGTTTTATTGTCATTTTGAATTATTGTGTTCACGTAAGCTCTGTTAGGTTTGCTTTATTACTTGTACACAATGTCATTCCTTGTGTTTTGTGGTTGGTACCTTAGGAGACGGGCCCACCCTGACATCACTGCTGCTGGGTCCTCCCCCGGCAAAGGATCACTGAGCATCATCCAGAGGTGGTGTTTTTTCTTGATTTAGGGTCTATTGGATTATTTTGTTTTTGGATTTCATTGTCTGCATTGTGGATTGGGACTTTTTCACCTTGGATTATCTTTTAGGCAAATCCTTTTTTTGTGCTTTTGTCTTATTTTTGCTCTTCATTATTTTTATCAATTCTCTATTTTTAAAGATTTGGATTGTTCTTACAAGCCTGAGTTTTAGGGTTTTGCTTTCCCTTGCAAGACATTTTTGGACTTTTATTGCATTTTGAATTTTAACCTTTTTCGGCCCTGAATTTTCTACCTTTCTACCTCTGGGGTGTCTAGGAAGCTCAAAAATGAAAAAAAAAAACGAAAACTATATCGCTATTATTATACAGTAGCTGCCAAATTCTGCAATCTTCTTGAGGAAATAAAATTGAAAGTGGAGCTACTTACTATGTGGCATCCATTTTCACTTTGTGTTTCGTGGACTGTATGCCAGTCTCTCCTCCAGTCTGTGATAACAGTAGCACGCCTGGTTCCAACGGCTGCAAACGGACCTGTGCTTTACAAAAATGGCTGCACATTTATGTACAGTGGAACCTCGGTTTGCGAGCATAATTCGTTCCGGAAACATGCTTGTAATCCATAAGCATTCGTATATCAAAGCGAATTTCCCCATAAGAAATAATGGAAACTCAGATAATTCATTTCACAATTCACAAATATTTACATAAAAATGATTAATACAAAATCTTCACTCTAACTAGCGGAATCCCTGCTATCTGTTGGCTAACTGGAATATTTTTCTTTTTTTGCAACTTTAACAAGGACACCTCTCCAATGACAGTTGCTTTTGCCTGAAGAGTCACTACACTTTGAAAAAAAATTTAAAAAATGCTTTACGCACTGTAAGGTTTCTAAACTCTTTTCGGATTTTCCTTCCAACGGGACAACATGAGGAAGAGCATCCCAAAGCAACCGCAGGCTCCCAGCACTGTAGCAGTTTGCCGTAAAAGTAAATCAGAAAAGATTGCACTCAAGCTATAAGCGTCTGCCATCAATGGGTGATGCAAGGGACATTATAAATGCAAGAGCACAGTATTACTTGGCCACTAACCTGCTCATGACCCTGCTGGAGTGCTGTGTCTGTGTATAGGAGAGCGGTAGATCCCGCTACAATTAATAACCATGCTGTTCCTGTTTCACGCTGAATAAGGCTGGTTTTGCTAAAGTACTGAGACTCGTGTTTTGGGGTGCATGACAGGGACTCGCACGTTACAGCACACACACGTGATCACCATGCTATAATAAACCGTATACACTCCTATGGATGTTGACTATATGAGTGAGGCACATTGACTGAGAACGAGCATGGGAGACGATTACCCACAATCCCCATGTGACGCTTGGCAGACAAAGTGTATACGTACTACTCGTATTGCAAGACCTCCCTCGTTTATCAAGTTAAAATTTATTAAAAATTTTAGCTCGTCTTGCAAAACACTTGCAAACCAAGTTACTCGCAATCCAAGGTTTCACTGTAGTAGTAATAGGATGTCAGGGCCGAAAGGGTTAAATGCCAGCTCTCCATTTTTGGACTGTTTAGGCCGAAGCCTGTAAACAGTAGCTGGGGGGATTGGCTGTCTTGAAGTGAGGCTACATCTAGACAGCCCAGTGAAGGTCTTCACAACCCTTCTTTGTCTCCTTTATACAACATACATATTTATGAGAATAAATTGAATTGAATTAAAATGAACTGGCACCATGACTGGGTAAAACTGGAAAGGATTTAATCTTTACTACAATATCTGGAATAAAATTGGACTCCAAAAAAGTCCTCATGTGTTACTGTGTAGTTGAATTTCCACAAAAGTCGAAGCAGACCTGTTCAAGAGACAAATAATAAAGTGGCGTACAAATGTCAATGCAGGCAGCAGATGTTTGGAAAACGGTTTATTACAAATGAAGTACATTTAACACTCCAACAGAAAAGCCAATCAGCAATATATTTACAAAGACGAGGAATTTACATGTCATATTTACAAGGGATAGTGCGGCCGAGACAAGAACTTGGCTAACTTCCACTGGAGACAACTTAAAATAGCAATACAGACTTTTTTTTGTACATATCTTCTCATAAATACAGCTATATTTATACATCTATTTTTTTTTACAGCTCTCTAGTTCATACAAAAATATTTTTGCATTCAAATTGAGAACCCACACAGCATTTGAAATGAATTTTAAAATACATCTGAAATCAGACACGGCAGCTTTGAAGAATTAAACTTACTGGAGGTCTCATGATATGCCAAGCTCACCCATTCGCGAAACATGTGCGAATAATGATGACACAAAGGGATTCATAGAACCGTAACAGAGGATTTTAAGATTAAAAATCAACATAAAGAATAGAAAGAGACTGCAACATTTCATGGAGATGTAGAATATGTTAAAAAAAATGGCAGCAATACAAAGGAAAATGACGTTCATTAAAAGAGCAGGCGGCAACGTGAAGGGATGACTGCAGAAGCGTTGCTGCCAGCATTACTCATAGATGAAACCAGGACTTCATGATAGTGTGGTCTCAGAGAAATGATCGCAAAGTGCTTTACACTAATTTGACAATTTAAGATTGAAAAATGTAAAAAAAAACAAAAAAAGCCAGCATCATCACAAGTCACTCTACAGAGCAATAACATTTGAACAAATAAGAATAGACGTTTTGTATTCATCGTTAATCAGTCAGTCAACAGATCATCTTTTACAATGGACTTGCTTTCTGTCCAGGGCCGATTCCTTCTTGGCACTTGATATTGTTGGGTTAGGCTTGAGCCATCCTGATACCCCAAATTAGGCACTGTAGGGTCTAAAGAATTAGATTCTAAAGTGTAACGTTACCAATTCACTCCTTACGACTACCATACTGTGTAAACACGAGCAAGTCACTCATGTTCTAGAAACTGGAGGTTTGGCATTTTCATTTAAGTGCCTGGAGGTGGGGTTAACTAATTACATCTGGTTGCTTGTCATCATTTCTAATTGGCTTTCCATGCCCACTTCAGATGAGAAGAAGAGGTCAAAGTTAAAATATACACAGGAAACAGGCTGTGCTCACCGAGGACGATTAGAGAATCACACATGAAGCATCTTACTGCATATTCTTTGACATGACAGCTCTACTTAGAATTGTAACTTTGA
This sequence comes from Polypterus bichir lapradei, assembly GCA_026402145.1. NCBI lineage: Eukaryota > Metazoa > Chordata > Cladistia > Polypteriformes > Polypteridae > Polypterus > Polypterus bichir. The sequence goes on along the minus strand of JANRMT010062791.1, from coordinate 233,238,489 downwards.
GGTAAGGAAGACAGAAGATTTGAGGTAAGAAGATAGACATTTCGAGGTAAGGTCTTTATGCACATTAAGCAACAAGAACACAGGGATACTGCTGGAAACTTGTTAAGGGTAAAGCTTTTCTTCACACACAGAACCATTGATACATGGAATAAATGACCAAGTAGACAGGGCCGTCTTAACAGCATTATAGGCTGCCGGGCAAAGCAGTACCCTGGGGCTCCTACCTACACAACCACTCAGCAAGTCACAACATACATAGATTAGCATGGGGCCCCCGGGCAACTGCCCAGCATGCCCATGTGTTAAGACGGCCCTGCAAGTAAGGTGGTAGAGAGTAGGACTTTAGAGATATATAAATAAAACGTATTATTAATTAATTATTATTATTATTGTTATTATTTTTATATTTAAATCTTAATGTTATATTGAAGAAATTAGACAGACAGGACTGGAGAACCTGTTTAGGCCGAATAGCCTTTTCTAGTCACAATTGCTCTGTTCTAATGATGTAAGTGCTGAAGAGTGTTGCATGTTGATTAACACACGGAAGGAAGAAATTGTCAACAAAAAGGACCCTATAAGTCCATAAACCAGTTTTCCAATTCTTTTCAGCTTCATTCCCCACCAAGTTCTAACAAGATGTTTCATCTGCCAGTGCGAACACTGCAGAAATACTGAACCAATTCCTAAGTCTCACAAGGAAGAAAAGTACTAGCCAAATAAAACTGATTAACAGAAATGAATGTCAGACACCTATTTTAAGAACATAGATTTGTCAAAAAAAAAGTCAGCTCTTTAGAAGTCACTATTAATATTTTCTCAGCATTTTCCATAATGTTAGCAATATCACATACTCCCACCCAAAGTATGCCACACATACTTTAGGGTTAATATCGACAGAGGAACAATATGAGAACGTGGACTCCTCCATGCCAAAAAACGTCTGTTGGTAAATTTAAGGCTGGAAGTAATGCAAGTGAAGATCTTTGATTCGGTGGCTATGCTTGCAGGCATAATGGAGAATACCAGCTGAAACAGGCTTGGCTCCCCTTAAATCGAGTGTTTCCATTGCTGCTTATTTTGATACCTGGCACAATATTTATTAGTATAGTCTATAAGTATTCTAGGTATCAAGATCAACATATCTTCTAGATGCAGTATATAGCATATCTAAACTTACAGCTTGATATCTACACTTTGTCACCCATTCTTAACTCCAACTTTCCATTTTACTTAGAGGGCAACAGTCCTGGTTCAACCTTTTTTACAAAGAAGCAACACTTTCAGAAAAAGCATCTTTTTTTATAGCACCGTCAAATACTGGTCACCGAGAAGCCAACAATTCTTAGGCTGGAGTTGTCTCCAGATTTCTATGTAGAGAATGACTGTGTAATTTTCTATTCCCATATACTGTATGAACATCAATGATTCATTGTCAATATGTAAAATTATTAGGCATTATTCATGTACACAATATGGCTAATAGATTGTGGATTCCTAACCATCACACCTAAATGAGCTTGCTGGGCACCCCATTCCAAAACCATGGTCATTAATATGGAGTTGGCCCCTCTTTGTAGCAATAACAGCCTCCACTCTTCTTTCTTTTGGAGTGTGTTTTTGTGGGAATTTGAGTTCAGGAAGACCTGGTCCACAATTGGGTTGAGGTCATCATTCTGTGCAGGCCAATACAGTTCCTCCATGTCTTTCTGGACCTGGCTATGTGCACAGGTCACACAGTCATGATGGAACAGTAAATGGCCGTCACCAAAACTGTGTCCACAAATTTGCAATCAATCAATAGTCCCAAATGTACTTGTATGCTGCAGTACCCTTGACTAGAACCAAGGGGCCTAGCTAAAACCCTGAATGATAACCCTAGACCATTATCTCTCCTTCACCAAACCTTACAGTGTGCACTATGCCGTTCTGATGGCCAGATTCATCCATTAGACTGCCAGATAGCGAAGTGTGATTCATCTCTCCAGAGAACACTACTCCAGATTCCAATGATGGTGTGCTTTACACCCTTCTAGCCAAAGCTTGCCATTGCACATCATGATCTTAGACTTGTGTGCAGCTGCTCAGCCATGGAAAGTGATTCCATGAAGCTCCTGATGCAATTCTTGTGCTTCCAGAGGAAGTTTGGGACTCTGTTGTGAGTGACACAATACAGGATATGCGATTTTTATCCTCTCTGAGAGATTACGTGTTCCACCACTTTGTGGCTCAGCTGTTGTTCTCCTCGATACTTCCACTTCACAATAGCAGCACTTACTGTTCACGTACTGACGTGTGGTAAGGGTGGCATCCTGTGACAGTGCCACATTTAAAGTCACTGAGCTCTTCAGTATGACCCATTCTACTGCCTGTATTTGTCAATTAAGAGTGCTTGATATTATGGATGTATTTAAATCACTTGAACTCAAAAATTTGGAGGGATGTCCATGTACTTTTGGTTGTATAGTGTATGTAGCACACATGACTTGAGGTGAGCTGGTATTTCACCTACGCTTAGTTCCTGCCTCACACCTGATACTCCATAACAAGCCTTAAAACCCGATGATAATTAGATAAAGGACAGAAAGCACACACATGGATTAAATGGTGCTTCTTCGTAGAATATTTTTACTTTCTTTTCATAGTCCCCCAATGCCAACTTTTATTTAACCTGCATATTTCAGATTTACATTATGGTGAAACTTGCTTTTTGTTGATATTTCTTACACTCTTTATGAATGTGTATAAAAATGTATTCTTAAAATTGGTAATCTCTATGCATTAGAAAAGTATTATAAGCACATGAGAAAAGTAGACACTATATTTCACTAAGTATTAAGATGTAAGAGTTAGGAATGAAAAGGCTTATGCCTACATATTTTTTATTAATTATTCTGTATGAGCTAGAGACCACCAGTATTTCATAAGCCAAAAGTCAGACATGCAAGAGAGCTGGAAATGATGGGCCCGCTCTGTTAGACAGGGAATGTGAACTTTCCAACTAAAAATATTGGTGGCAAATACTGAGCTAGTAGGGAGTAAGGATAGGCCTCGTCAAGCAGATATGATAGACAGAGAGGGGTTTGACATCCCCCAGCTAAGAAACATTGAGGCAAGAGTAGAGCAGTGAAATGACAGGAGTCAGATGAGGATGAAAAATGGCTTGTATGGTAAGAATTGTAATAAATGTAAGAGATCCCCATGGCTGGGTGCTCATTCCATTGGAAGTGAGTCTGTATGTGCATCGTACAATAAAGCCTGATTCTGCTGCCTGCCCTGAGACTCCAAGTGCCTTCATTGAGGTTAAGGGTGCCCATGCCTGCCTGCTTCTACATGTTCCAGGATTCATTTAAATGTTTACACAATGTTATTTTTGTCTGGCATTCACGTTGCTAAGGAGTGACGATTGAGGTCACGCTAGGTATTTTGTCAAAGGTCAAGGCATATACAGGTATAGGTCAATCCAATGCACTTATGCGTTTGCAGATGCAATATAAAGAATAAGCACATGTGTTTTAAAGTTTGGATTTATGACTAGTGCTTTTGCTTCTCAAGCTCCTCAAGGGTTTTGACGCTAGACATTTCTATCCTTCTGGTTACAATCTCTTTGTCAGGCTCTCAACTCCCATCTTTCTGCCCTTGCCATTTTCTGTGGTTATTTGTTCATGAGGCTCCATTTTCTCGTCACTACGATGCTTTGTGGTTGCTAGGCACTTGATCATATGTCATATGACCCGTGACATCATGACCACCTTGATTTATAAGGTATCCAGACCTTAAGACCACTTGAATAGAAGAATCACAAGATACTTGTAGTCGAACAGTTTAAAAGAACAGGCCTTAAACAAACAGAGTCTTGTTTCAGTTTTGTTTTGCTTACAGTGCTGGCTTGCGGTTTGGTTTTGATTGAAAGATATAACAAATCCCTGTGTAACAGACCTTAGCTACGGCTCTGACTTTCCTCCTGCCAAACCCTCAAAGGAAACATTTGCTCATCTCTGCTGTTCTCATATAAAATCCTGTCCAACTTGGCTCAGCATTCCGTACAGTTCAAACATAACAATACAGAGCTGTGTGCGCTATATTCAAGATTAAATAAAGGCAGTCCTTGCTTTCCGGAATTAGAAATAGATAAATCCCTTTTGTTATTATAGTTTTCAAAAATAGAAACCATTGTTCGCTTCTTTCCTTTCACCTTTGACAAATGATATGTGCTGTGAATAAATGATGAACAGGCCTGGAACGTTCTAAATCTTTGGAAATAAAAAACCTCATTGAGATTACTGCTGTTACCCTTTTCACTGATAAAATGAGTGTTTGATTCATGGCACCGGCCTCTGGGAGTGTAACATCAACATACCAAATCTGCAGTCATTTCAATTTGAACATTTTCATACTGCCTTTCTTGAACACAAAATATGTCAAAAGTGTTCAAATTATGATTCATATCACAGGAAGCTGTGGGATCCCGGGGCCTACGGAGTACTGAATGAGACATCCAAGCTGCTAGAGAACAACAGCGTTAATGCCCTATTGGGTAAATGATCCCTCAAATCATTAACATGATTTTCACAAACACTCTCAAGGAAGAGATGGAAAAGGTCAGAAAGTCCATTTTTATAATGTCTTTTTTGTACCAAGCTAACAATGCACAAGTAGGTACTGGATCCAACTGTTAGTTAATCCTGAGAGGAGAATTTGAAGAAGTTTCCAAAACACGGTGTCGAGCAGATCCTATTTACAATAGGCTGGGATGCCACACCTCTGAGTTGAGCCAGCGTTGCGGAGGGATTTCATCTGAAATGTCTGTCATCATTTTGAAATCTGCCCCCCCCCACCCCTGTTTGGTCCTAATGGCAGGGAATAAAAGCCACCGCCTGTGAGTGACAGCTCTCAATAATCTGGTAGGTGGACAGGGCAGCCTTGCTTCCAGAGGTGTTGCTCAACTTTTCAGCATTCACAAAGGTCACCAGGGCTTGTGTGGAGTCACATGACTGCTTTTCCGCATCTTCAGAGTTTAGAGAGGTCATGCTGGCTTGTTTACATTTCCTTGACAGGCCCGCCTGCTTTAGCAGAAGCCCAAGATCTTCCTTAAAGTGTGGGTTGAAAAGTATATAAAGTGTTGGGTTTAAGCAGGCAGGCAGAGGAACAATAACCAGAAGGATTGACTTGATTACTTCTGGGCTGATAAAAGAAAGACTGAGCAAGGAGGAGAAGGATAGAAAAGCCACTGGGAAGTACAAGATGCAATTTGCGAAGAGGAGCCAGGCAACATGCTTGATCATGGAACAGTCCCAGAAGTTGTCCAGTTCTCCCTTTTCCAGGTTACAGTACAATCTTGTGTATGTGACGGTCATTACAAAATAACACAGGGAGTTCAGCAAAACTAGAGCCACCAGGAAGCCAAGGCTGGATGGCTCCCCGAAAGGCAAAGGCAAGCAGAGTGCAGAGATGCCATACTCTCCCACGTGAAGCAATGGTAGGATCGTAATGGCCAAAGCCAGGAAGAAGCAGAATGCTGACACAAGTTTGACGTTGGTCTTGGAGTATTTGGTCTCTGAACTTTTGGAACACTTAATGGAGAGTCCCCTTTCGAGTGCAGATGTTGTCAATAGGAAAATGCATGCTTCAGAAGAAAAGACTGACAAGAACCCGGTGATCTTACAACCAATTCCACTTTCCCACCAAGCTCCGTACTTGGCAAAGCTTCCAAATGTCAAGGCATCTACCACTGCCAGGATACCACTGGAAAGTCCCATTAGGCCATTCACAATAGCGAGGAGTCCTAAGAGGTACTTCGAAGGTGAAATGTAGGTGGGGGATGTGAAGATGGTTATGACCACCAGACTGTTGCACAAGAGAGAGAGTACCACAATTGTCCATACACCTGTGCGAATTAGCCAGCTTCCAAACAGATGATCACAAGGCCGGAATGGACCTGGAAGTAAAACAAAAGGGACGTTCTTTTAAAACTTTTCAGATGAACACTGCCAAAAGACAGACTCACTTCCGGAAAGGTCTCGACAGGTAGGTTAAGTTCAACCCAGGTGACACTCACATCCCAAAGATGGATTGTTTTTGAACTGTTTACAAGAATGCAGATACAGTAGAACCTCTGGTCATGAACGTTTCCGAACACGTACAAATCGGGTTACAATCAAAAAGTTCGGCAAACTTTTGCATCTGTTCATGACCACACACTCTGGTGGCGAACAAAAACACTGGCGGCCAGTTTCCCTTCCCGTTCGTATGTGCCAATGATTTCCGCAAGTGTTCAGTCTCTCCCTGTACATCGTTCTCGGTCAGATGTGCATGCATTCGCTGTGAACTCTTTGTGTTCTATTTCGTGTGCTTTTGCATTAATTTTGCAATTAACCATGGCCTCTAAGCAAGGGAAGAGTGGTAGTGTTGGTGAGAAGAATGGTTCAAAGAAAATTGAAATCCAATTAAATAAAGAAATCATTGAAATGTATGAGCGTGGAATTCATGTTACCGATCTTGCCGCCTAGTACAAGAAGTCAGAATCTACTAGAAATCTATCGATTTATAAATCGAAATCTTCCTTTGTGGACCCGGACTCTCCCTCAAAACTGTAACCTCCTCTCCACCCAGCTTCCTCCTCACTTCCTTCACTCCAGAACTCGACTCATGCAAGGTTAGTTTTCTTGGTTGTTTATGGTTAGTTTTTGTATAAATTAAGTATTTTTCAAACTTTCATTTTTTTCCCCTGTGCTTGTTAACAGCGAGCGGTTCGTAAGGGTGTAGCACAAACTCTTGCAATGTTAGTTTTCTCTGTTGTCCAAGGATTTCTCAGTGTTATTCAATGTTTTTATATTTAGTTTACTATTACACTGTGCATTGTATGGTATAATTAACTATTTTTGTGTTTTAAAATCTTTATAAAATATATTTACATACAGTTCATATGAGCTGGAACGGATTAATTATATTTACATACAATCTTATGGGGAAATTACGTTCGGGTTGTGACCAAATCGGGTCACATCCAGAGTTTTGGAACGAATTACGGTCATGACCAGAGGTACCACTGTAGTTAATTCACTCTGTCTCTATTTCTTTTTTGTCCTTTTCATTTTTACTTAACTTCTAACACACATTCTACTCTGTCCTGAATTAATAATATATGATTGAAGCCAAAATTACAGAACTAAAAAGTGGCACAGTCTGCATTGTTGAAAAAAGCAGTAGCCAAGGCCGTGCCACTGGTGTGTGGTCCACTCTCAAAACGATCATTTCTTTATTTCTTTGCAGCGTGTACCTGGTGCGGGTGAACACTGGACGGAGTGGTGCACCTTTAAGTCCTCTTCAAAGTCCAAGAGGAAGTCATCAAGCTCAGGATAATCTTAAAAGGAAAAGTAAGAAATGAAAAAATTGTTGGTGTCGGTTACACTTCATGAAGTTTGCATCTAGTTCTGCACTTTTTGTGATTTATGGTCTCACTACTTCCAGTATGTCTCCTCAGGGTCATAAACTGAAGAGTAAAGAAATGTAACGAGAAGGTAATTACTCATTAAGCACAGAAAGCAAATTTTATATTCCTACTTGTTATGAACAAATACCTAGCAAGCAACCGAGTAAATCAAAAACCACCTGCTAGGTTATTTAACATTATAAAAAAAATATCAAAAAGAAAAATGAAAATACAATTAATGATCTCTATCTTCATTTTCTGAGTCATGGGTAGCCGCAGTCCATGCTAGTAACCTTAGAAGCATGGCTGAAGATAACTCGAGGTGAAATACTTGCCTACTTCTCTCTCATGTCACACACCCTAAACTCATACTATGTAATTTAGGGTTAACATTTAACACACAAAAGTAAGCAAATAAATGAGTGACAAAATTAAAATCAGACTATTGTAAGGCATTACATAAAAACTCAGCTTTCTATTGGAATCGCCATTATTAAAGGGAAGAGCCGATTGAGTCGGACTGAAGTCCAACAGCAGAGGGCGCTGCAGTGCCTCGTGCTGCTGCCTAACATTTACAGGGCACAGGATTTGTGTTCTGGCAACGTCTGGTCCAAATGGAGTTTGCACTGTCCCTTAATGTCTGTACAGCTTATCTCAGAGTACTCCAGTTTTATCTCCACATCCCTTGGATGTTTGTATCTGTGCATGATCCCTGTGGCCCTAAGAGTAAGCAGGGTTGATGGGAATGTTATGTAATTTATAACAAGCATACCATGCGATAGACTTCTGCCCTGTCCAGTGCTGATTCCCACCTTGCACCCAGTATTTTTAGGACTGGCCGAGTTACCCATAATTGTGTTTCTTTAAAGCCAAGTGTTAATCGCAAGTTCAGAGGATGGATGGATAGATAGAAAAAGTGTTGATCTACACTACATCTAAAAATCAACTAGGTGAGATACTGGTACAAATTTGTCAGCCATACATGGACCAAGTTGTTTCCTTACAGAATCAAAGCATATCTTACCTGGGCCAGGAAGAAGATTTGTTTCTTTTTTGTTGAAATCCTCACTGCTGCTATTCTCATCTCTGTCCCATGGGTTCGAGAGCTTATTAGGTATTTCACATGACACAAAGGCACAGCACTGAAAAGCATATGGCATTTCCATGACCCTGTAAAACAAACAAGGCAACACAATGAGCCAAACATTATGAAGGAGAAAAGAATTGTCATTAATGCCTGAAGACTTATCAAAAAAATGCTTCAGAAGATGTACTGAAACATTTTGTTCCAACACTACTTCTTTAGAATTGGTGGGTCTGTAAGTAATCAACAATGGTTAGGACACCTGCAGGAACTGTCTGCATCAATGCTAAATGCTTCATTCACTTCCATTGTTATAGAAAAGCTAACCAATTACTTGTTCCCTGTAAAAAGGCCTTTTCCTACAACTCTGAAAATGATA
>JANRMT010062791.1:233210991-233223826 GCA_026402145.1 Polypterus bichir lapradei | reverse complement strand
GTTGCTGCTGGAAGAGGTGTGGGTAAAGCTAGCAGAGGGCGCTTACCCTCTATTCTGAACATGGATCCCAATGCCCCAGTGCAGTGATGGGCACACTGTGCTGTACAAATGGTGCTCTCCTTCAGTTGAGATGTAAAACCAAGGTCCTGACTCACTGTGGTCATCAAAGATTCCTGAGTATCCTTTGTAAAGAGCAGGGTATATCTCAATGACCAGGCTAAATTAACATCCATGGCCTAGTCATTCTGACCCCCTAATCATCCCCTGTCTCTAGTTGGCTAACTATCTCTTACCAATTCATCACCTAACAGCTAATGTGCATACTGGTGCAATTATGGCTGCCATTGCAGGGTACCATTGCCATCTAAAATGCCCAGGTGTCTACAGCAGCAGGCCATATTTAAACAGTATTCATAGAGGTGAGTGGCACAGTGCTCAAGCACTTTCCAAAGGGTCTGCTTTTCCTTTGTATTTCCAATCTTTCTATCATATGACAGACATATAATTGGGGTTGATAAGGAAAATAATGATATAATCAGGGACGAAGATAAACAGAAGCCTGGTCCATGTGTGCAATTAAGAACAATATTTGACAACTGAAGCTTCCTTACAGTGTTCATGGCCCTCTGCTCATGTGTACCACAGTGTCATAAACTCTGCTGACAGTCCTAACAGGAGCTAAGTGCAGGGGAAAGCATTGCAGTTGTTTATCTAGTAACTCCATTTTAGACACTATAATGTGTGAATGCTCCAGCCATTGTAGCTCTTTGGACTTTTGAGAGTGTCTTTCACACACAGAAGACAGAACAACACAATAGATCGTAACATAAAATGACACCCGCCAACAACATACCGAATACAATTGTGAAAATGATGTCAGATAAAATGCATATCAATTAACATAATTTCAAATGCCTATAAACTTTCAGTTGATGTTGAAGTGTTGATGTTGATGTCAGTGAGATCCTGTCAAGTGTAGAGCTCACTAATCAGCATTTTGCATTTTCATTTTTTGCTTTCTCGTATACGAAGTATAGGTAAAGTATTGTAATCGTCCAAAAATTCCATTTTGAGATTTTGATTAATCTTGCGTTATGTGGTACTGAGCAGAGTCATTTTTCATTATAAATGGCAGTATGATGACATGGCGGCTATCACAACTACCTCACAACATGTAGGACCAGATTTCATTACTGCTGCAGTCCCCCTATTCGCCCCATGTTGGGATTTTCTCTGGGCACTGCAGTTTCTACCCACCCTAACATGTGTGTTAGGTGCATTAGTGATGACAGAGCCATCCACTGCTCCCTAGAAAAAATTAGTGTCAAATCAAGACCATTTCTTGTCTTGCACCTAATCTAGCTGTGATATGTCGTAGCACCTTGAAAGGGACAAACAGACTTCAGAAAATTGAGAGAAAGGCCGTTATAGTCGAGTGTCAACAGCTCTTTGTAGTCTTTATGTTTATTTAGTTCAAGATTTTTGAATGAAAAAAAAAATCCAAATTTGGAGTCCTCCTAATTCAAGTGCCGAAAACAAAGATTAAGAATCGATATAAGACAAAGTAGGACTTAGAATGCAATTAGTCTCTTTTTTAAATTCTATCTAAGCTGTGTTTACCTGTTTTAAAACATCTGTTGAGATCAGTGAGATCCTGTCAAGTGTAGAGCTCACTAATCACCATTTTGCATTTTCACTTTTTACTTCCTCGTATACGAAGTATAGGGAAAGTATTGTAATCGTCCAAAAATTCCATTTTGAGATTTTGATTAATCTTGACATTTTAGACCTCCCTGAGTTGGAAAATACCATTTTTGGAATTATGTTTGTGTGTGTGTGTCTGTGTGTGTATGTATACACAATAACTTGAGTACGCTTTTACTTAGGTCAAGCAAATGTTGCATACAAGTATTAGGTACAAAACATCGATTTCTATCAACGTTTGGGCTATTTCTGCTAACCAGTAGTGGTACCTTTTATTCATGCAGCTCCAGAGTCCGATTTATTCAACTTTACTTTTATAATAATTATTCAATATATTATTAATTTGATTTGTTATTGATGGTTTTTTTAATGTACACAATATAAAAATATAATCATTGTCTTGCGGTTTACTCCTCAAATATCCATCCCCATATAGGAGTATACGAGAAGATCGAGATGAGATGACCACCCCTGATGTGTTTTGAATCTTGCCTAAAAGAATTTTGAAATAGTTTTTAAGGTAGTATCCTTTAAAATTGATATAGTGTGATCAGTCAGTTCAAAATAACAAAAGATTCACTGAAGTAGCTTACAGAATCTGCAAGTTGGGTAACTCTTCACACACATCTCTGGGCAGCGTTGTTACCCGAGCACCAGTCAGGGTCCTAACAAAACACAAATTAAACACTGATGTGAATGGCAAGAAAGCCTTTGGTTACCTTTAATGGTGCTTGAAATTCTTGGCAAAACTGATTAAAAAAAACAAACATTAAAAAATAAATCAGAGTGGACCACTTACAAACTTTCCAGGCTTTTGGTCCCTGTGAGGTCTGGGAACTCTGTGATTTCTGTAGCTCCATTAAGGGACCTGAATCAACGAAAACAAGACCCACTCACTATTTTGGAGGTGCAGTGGTGGAGCCACAAAATTGAATTTTTAGTTGCTGTAATATTTATAGAAATAACAACAAACATTTGCAACCAATCAATCAATCAGTGGACATATAAACAATCACCCACCTATATAAACAAACAGTAAAATCATGCTTACAAGGTTCTCAGTTCAGGCAGGTGCTGAAATGCTGATTTCCCCACAAATTGGATTGGATTGTCGTAAAAAAATCTGAAAAAGAAACGCACATTTATTAAATTCAGCTGCAAAGCCTGCAGTGAACAGAGAGTTGGAATGAAAGCTAATTTATCCACGGACTTTTCTGTGACTGCCTAAGAGAACTACAGCAGTACATCTCATTCTAATCACTAATGAATACACCGCTAGCGTTTGCCGACAATTGTAAAAAACCTTAGAAGTTTGCACTATGCACTTAAGGGGCCAAAAAGTTTGAAAGTGAGTGACGATTTTATGTGCCTACTGTGTCCTCTGTTTATTTAATCTGAAGTTAAACAAGCCTATGCAGTATCAACTGAAATGAATGGGTCATTTTAAATGAATAACCTATCCAAAAGTCATGTTTTATTTTGTATGTTACTTACCCCATGTAGTTTCTAGTGATGAATGAAAAAACATTTTGATCTCATGTTTTAATGGAGAATGAAAATAGAGCAAAATGAAAAAATCACGTTGTATAATCCTGTGATAAGCGGTCTGTGGTGCTATGCAGATTTTAAATAAATAAATGAGGCTTGAGAGCATGTGGGCACGGATCGGGTGCAGATGGGGGCATGGCGATGCTGTTCTGGAGTTGGTTGTGGTGCTTGGCTGATCGCATTCACATGCAAATGTGGGTGGATCAGTCAGGTGCCACCTTCACATTTAGAAGGGCCTCATCTGTGCCCGATTGGGCAGTATTAAGGAGGAAAAAAAAGATCAATGAAAGAAAAGAATAAATAGAAAAACATGACATAGAATAAGAAGTTGGAGGTTTATGAGGTGGAGTGGTGGCTCTGAGGCTAAGGATCTGTGCCGGTACCTGGAAGGTTGTTGGTTCAAAGGCATTAGTGCTGGAAGTGATTCTACTCCATTGGCGCCTTGAGCAAGGCCTTTACCTTGTAATTGCTCCAGGGCACTATACAATAGCTGACCCTGTGCTCTGACCCCAAAGGGTATGTGATAACTATATTTTGTTGTACCTGTACAATGACAATATCATTAAATCATTGTTATCATTAAAGGGGATGACAAGAAGGGCAGAGAGAATGATGGGTAGAACACACACATTTGTTTCTTGTGTGGTAGAACAGAGGCAGGTTGCCACAAGTTGAGCATATGAGGAAAAGTGTATGACAGGCGCTCATGGCACTGAACAGCATCAATCCAGACTCCAGGCCGGAGGGATCCGTTGCTTAAGTGACTCCCCACGTAAAGCTGAGGAGGGTCAGTGGGAGTCAGAGAAGTGATGCCTGGCACAGCGCACTGCCGGGGGCCTCAGACAGTAGCAGGGACCTGAGCCTGGATTTCTCGTCGTGCTGCTGCATCCAAAGAGGGTAAACTAGGGAGACGTCGGCATTTGGAAAGAGGCACCAAGGCCAAGAACAGGTTCCTGCCATGATTTTTCAACCTCAGTTTTTATTTGATTTATTTATTATGGATTCTTATTAACCTTCACATATTACATCTATTTTATGGATTATTTATGTATTTATTGACTTTGTGAATCGCTGCACTACCTGCAGTTGTTTTTGGATTAGATTTTAAGAAAAGCACTTAACACTTTTGCACCTACCACTTGCTGTAAGTGTGTGTCCTCATTTACCCAATTCATCTCATTTCATGACTATTGACGGTTCCTGCTTCAAGAGGCTCCTGGACCTGGAGCTGACCTGGACCATCACAAATCTTCTTGTCAAGTCATTTAGGAATATGTTCATAATGTGCAAAATTCAGGCATTTTTGCTAAAATATTGGTGGTAGAAGTCAAGCAAAATGACCCCTTTTATTGGCTAACTGAACAGATTACAATATGTAAGCTTTCACGGCAACTAAGGCCCCTTCATCAGGCAGATTGTAATCATCTCACTGCTAAAATTTAGCTCTGGAAAGGAAAGTAATTCACAGAAAGAAGCCTCTTTGCATAGGGTTGCACTTTTCACTTGAAGACAGAACTTTTGACGAATGAATGGGCAGGTAAATAATCCAAAAGTTACCCCAAGGAAACTTGGGATTGTATTTATGATAGTGAGGTGGCATATGAAGTTCAGATTCAGGCACTCCACTAATTCACTTGGTGACCTTGAGGGAGTTTTAAATGCCACTTTTCAGATCACACAAAATGTGAAAACCATTATACTCTTTTGTGCTTTGGGATGATGTTCACTATTTTATGGAAATATAATGAGTTATGTTGTCCCCTTAACTCACGGTAACGTCAGCAGGGAATGTAAAAAGTAACTGTTGGGTTCGAAGAGTCAGTCTAGAGCTAGAAGGTAACGGAATAGAAGAGTAATAGGCTGACGAGTATAGAAAGAAGTACCTGGGCATGGCAGATTATAGAGAAAGGAAGGACAACACAACATGGAATCAAATAGTGAAAGGAGGCAAAGAGGAGGACACAGAAGTCCCAAGGCTGTGAAATGGAGGAGACAGCAGATGTGACAGTGGCGGCACAATGCACCAAAACAGCTGACTGGGGGTCCAGGACCTGAACTGAAGCTGCTTCTCTGTCCATCTTAGTGAGTTGCTACTATATTGTTGCATAAAAACGCTGCTCCAAGCACCAACCCTGTTTGCAGCAGTAGCTTTCATATAAAATAGAGTAACAGGTACTTCCTCGGCATTGACAGTGTTCAGCCCAGAGCATGAGAAAGTGAACCTGACCTACACAAACTCGGTAGACCTTTGCTACAAAACTTGCACATGTGCATTTTATTTGATAGGCGATAGGGCAAGGAGCAAGAAAACCTGTTTGAATTACAGAGATCCTTGCTGCAGGACGTGCGACTGGGCAGTAGATGTGGGTGGGGCTGGATGTCTGAATATTGCCATAAACGACTAGGTGTTCACTGATGAGCATGCAATTGGGTGGGGTCAGACGCAAGACTGTTAGTATATAATGGGACCATGTTCGCTGTGGAGAGTTAAGTGCAAAGATATTTGTCACTTACATTTATTTAAAATTTTAAACTGGAACAAGATCTTCAGCATGAGTCTAGTTTGTGGTTATTTGTTGGTTTCAATGGAAAAGTGCCATCTGGGGCACCTTTAACTCTTTCAGGGCTGATATCCATCCATCCATCCATTTTCCAACCCACTGAATCTGAACACAGGGTCGCAGGGCTCTGCTGGAGCCAATCCCAGCGCACAAGGCAGGAACCAATCCCAGGCAGGGTGCCAACCCACCACAGGACACACACAAAGGCCAATTTAGAATCACCAATCCACCTAACCTGCATGTCTTTGGACTGTGGGAGGAAACCGGAGCGCCTGGAGGAAACCCACGCAGACACGGGGAGAACATGCAAACTCCACGCAGAGAGGACCTGGGAAGCGAACCCAGGTCTTCTAACTGCGAGGCAGCAGCGCTACCACTGCGCCACCGTGCCGCCCAGGCTGATATCGACTTTTGTCAAAAGGAGGAGTTGACAATGGTAATCAACTGTAAACTGTGACAAAACCAACTGTTATGTTTTAGTTGAACTCTCGTTGCTAGAAGGAAATTTAGCTTCAGTGGTTTGACCGAGATTTCCTGCACTCGTGTGAGTAGTAAGGTGCAAACAACGGCAAATGGCACTGAAATAATGGCTAGAGATCAAAGCGAATGCGTGAAGTAAAATATTCTGTGGACGAAGTTTTGCCTATTATCTCTGAACTAGACTATGACTTGTCGGACTCCGATTTTGATACAAGTGATCGAAAACGAATGTGAGGTTCCAGCTTCAGCTGACTGGTCCCCTGCTAACTGTGGTGCTGAGCAGGTTCATGTAGCTGGCATGCCTACGGCAATGTTCACCAGGAGGACTGCCACTTAACAATGATAAGAGGTAGAAACCAGATTGCAATGCACAGCGACCAGTGAAGACAGCCTGGCAGCAAGCCTACCGCACATTCTTGGCAAACTGGCAGCCACAGCATGCAGCAACAGATGTTTAGTATTGATTTCTGTGTGAAACCATTGCTTTTCAGAAACTATGTTTTTTGAAAAACATATTCAGCCCTCAAAGAGTTAAACTATGCCATATTAACTTCTTTGTCCCAGCAGAAGACTGTCTTAATATGTGTTAAACACTGAGCACATGCTGCCAGAAGGGATTTTTTTCTCTTTTAGGGTGGATGTTTACTTTTGTCGACACAAGGGGTTGAGGGCGAATGTCAACTAAAGTTGACATTCAGGGGCAGGGGCCAAAAAAGAACTATAAATGTCGATATGTTATAGGTAGGCCCTCTTTGCTAGTAGGACTGTTAGGCTTGTTGACTTGACAGTGAATCCCTGTGTGTATGTGAGTAGTGTAGAGTAAGCAACGTCTAGAATGGCATCGGCATCGGGCGACAGAGCGATGCAAATGTGCAAAGTAAAATACTCAGTACGTATTAGTTACTTATTGATTTATTTTTTTGTGTATTATTGCTGTATTGGATTATATTTTATCAAACTCCGATTTTGATGCAAATGATCAGGACCCTGCATCAGCTGAACGATCCCGAGCAGATCATTACTGTGCCTACAGCGACAATTGACCTGGAAGGACTACACAGACACAGATCTGTGGGAGGCAAGCTGGCATCTGGACTTGAACAAACAACACGACGTGATAGTGGGCACTACAGATTACCAGCCACTTGACTACTTCAAGCTGTTTTTTTTTTTTTTTTTCCAGAAAGTGTCTTTCAGCTGATGAGAGCAACAGGAATGTGATACGTATGTAATTAGTATGTGAGTCTACATAGTGTAGGGGCTCATGGAACATAAAACAGAGTGACAGTTCTCTTATATAAGTTTTTTATGTTGATTTACAGTATGTGTGAAACCATTGCTTTGCATACTTTACAGAAAACTGATTTGTTTAGAAAAAATCTTCAGCCCTGCGACAAAAGGGAAAAAAGAAATAATTAGCCCTAAAAGAGTTAAACACGCTGGTTAGGTTTCTGTTCAACTCCAAGGAGACTCACTTTGAGTGAGTGGGGATGTGTAATACGATGGACTAACATCCTGCTCGATGGCTTCATCCTGCTTTATACCTGATGGCAGCCAGATCATACCTTTTTATTTCACACTTTAGTTCAATAATAAAAGAGATTACAAACAATTTCCTTGAAAAAAGATTTAAGAACAATAAAGCAATTGTAGTAAAATTACAACATTTGAAATGTATACTTAAGATAACAGTATCACAAATCATTACAATGAAGTTATAATGACCTTGTAGTGAATTAAACAGATATTATTTTTGGTATTTGGTATGCTGTATTAATCCCTGAGGGAAAATTATTGAGTGGTGTTATGTAACGTTACAATAAGGAAACAAGAAGATGTGGTTCAGCTGCTTTCTCCTTAACCTCGGTACTTAATAAGCCCAATTTATGCACGACGGATGTTGACTTCATAAGTGCTGTGAACTGTCTTAAATGTCTAAAAATAACCAAAGAGATGCAGAAATGGCATAACATTACTGTTGTGCGATTACACTCGGGTCCTGGATTGTATTCCGTCTGGCCGATTATTCCTTGTGAGAACGAGCCAGTCTCCTGGTAGTGGATCAGTTCTTCCATCTCACAGTATGGGACGGGAGGAAAAGAAAGGTGCAACCTGGGAATTGTTCCAGGCCAGCGTTTACATGCATAATTAACTTCATTAGGCAATCAGCTGAAGGAAATTAAGATAAATATTTTGTGGGTCAGCTGGATCTAATCAGATTTATTAACAATGGAACCTTCAGAATGCCAAACTTAACTTAAGTGACCCTGTCCAGGACAAAAGTTACTGAAAAAATTCTGAACATCAATCAAAATATTGAAGTCATAATTAGAATAAACGGATGTAATATTTGTGTCAGTTTCTTAATTTGCCGTTTCCATTTGAATTTGCACTTTGACGTTTGAGACTACTCCGAGTTATCCAGCTGTGAAGGCTGCCATGGGCCAGTGAATAGTTAGTGGGACAGTTGGGTGTCTCAGGATGTTGCTTTGCACCACACCACTTCCATCTGCAATTCGATTTGGTGTAAAGGGCGTCTCCTGTTCACAAACAAGGCTGACCACTGGTGACTCATCTGCAATGATGATTTTGTTTTTTTTGCAAAGAGGTTCCTCTCCTCCACTGCTCTAAGCATGTCACTGCCTCATTAGTTCTCCAGAGAGCTTGTTTTACGGTTCCTGCAACAACTTAAATGTGGGTAAAAACTCCAAGAGTCAGCCTAATCGGCCCCAGTTGGTAGCAAATTCTCAGGTACTGATCCGTCACTCTCCTTCTGTCTAACATACGAGGGATATCCAGAAAAAAAGGTTACAAGTGCCCTGGAGGGTGCAGGGAATTTTTTTTTTTCGAAGGTTGGCATACCTGCGTGTAGGGGGGTCCTAACGGTCAAAATAAGCCCGGGACCGCGTCAGTCAGTTGTGAAATGTCATCACAGCAAACGAGTTTGTCAACCTCTGCTGAGGCCGTTTGCTCCACCTACCGCTGATGCGAGATTCGTTCGGTCATCAAGTTCCTCACTTTGCGTCGCAAATCCGCGGCCGAGATTCATCGTCAGCTTGTGGAAGAATTGTGAAAGAATTCTTGGGTGGGAAACGTTTTTCCAACGATGAGGAGGTGAAGGAGACAGTGGAGAAGTGGCTTTCAGAGGTGGAGCGGAGCGTATTCGACGAGGGTATAAAAAAGCTGGTGCCCAGGCTGAAGAAGTGCATCGAAGTTGACGGCGATTACGTTGAGAAATAAACACATATTTTGGAACATACCCTGTAAATTTAGTTGAAATATATTCATTTTTCGATTTTTAACAGCTGTTGTAACCTTTTTTTCTGGATATCCCTCGTACACTAGGACACCAGTATCTTTTGACTTCCTATGACAGCTTGTATCGTGAAATGTTTCTTATTTGAAAGTATTTTAAAGTAACTATGATCCCATCTCAATATATATAAACGAGAGAACTACTTAACGGATTTAGATCAGATTTTTTTCTATCATTTGCTTGAACATTCTCCTTGATTTTGCAACTTCTCTTATTGCGCTAAGTATTAGAGTTCAGTTGCGGCACCGATTTATTTGCACGAATCTGAGAGACAGGCTGCGGGCCAAGGGGAGGGAGGTGGGGCCTCAAGAGTAGGGAGCTGGCACTCACGTGCCAGTCTCTGTTCGAGTCGCTCTACCTCTCGCTACGTGTTGGAGTGTTACCTGCCTCCACTTATCTAGCGATACCTGCTTGTTCAGCAGACATTATCATCTAGAGTTTATTAAAGAGTAACGTTTGATGTTTTTGAGAGGGAGAGATCACAGCTATGTGTGTTTTAGAGGGTACCTGCTCATTGGCAGAGATATCACGTCCATGTGCTCTTCTCCCCACCCGTTAGAACTGAACATGATCAGATACAGTGGCAATGTTTGATGTCGGAGCGTACCCGCTGTACCTTCCATTTGGCCAGCGATACCTTGCCAACATTTTAAATTTTTGGCAAAGAGATCACAGCTAGAGATCTCACCCCAATAGCAAAACCAAAAATATTGTATATCAAGACGCCCTCAGATATGAAAGCTATCAATATAAATTTTTTTAATAGAAAATTATTACATTTTTTTTTTTTTTACATTTGTTATTGATTTTTAAATTTTACCCTACTACACAGGCGGAGCCGCAGTGGAAAGCTAGTTTTTGATATGAAGACTATACAGTGTAGTTGCCGTAGAGAATTCTCCAGTACTTACATGGTCACAAGCGATGGATTCCCAATGAAAGCATGCTCTGGGATGGACTTGATGTTATTGCTGTGGAAGCTTCTGAAAGAGCACAGACAATGATGAGTTGTACGGCTGCCATGAGCACAGCAGGCATTGCAAAGATCACAGTCGCCAAGAGTAACATGTCTACTTACAGTTCCTTTAGATTGCCAAGGGCCTTGATGCCAACTGGAAATTCATCGAGACTGTTGTAGTTCAGATCCCTGCATAAAGGAAGCAAATTTAAACACATCATAAGAGCAACTTCAAACATTCATCTGCCATTTATAAAACCCACAAAATTCAAGCTGAGGTCACTGCAGTTATTCTGGTAACTTTGGATCAAAGTAGAAACAACCCTGGGCAGAAGACCAGTGCATTTTAGATAACATTCATAAACATGCCTGCTCATGCTGAAATAATTTACAGTGTCCAGTTACGCTAATCTGCATCTCTTTTGGATGTGGGAGTACTGGGAGAAAACTCACAAGGACAAGGGAAGAATGGGAAAACTCCACAGAGACAGAGTGCAGGATCTAGAGTGTGATTTGCAACCTTTGCCAACTAACTGGAAAAATGAAATCAGTTGATGGCCTGGGACAGAGGGTGCAGGGTCCAAGTCTGTCTTAAATATATATCATTTGTAAAAATGTCTTTACCCCACTTTCAAATATTTATGTTAGTTTACATATCAAGACATAATTAATAATCATCTAGTCCTCATCACCTCTTAAAACTTGATGAATCTTGCCATGGGTGCCATAAAAGACTTTACCTTACTTGTTCAAGCAGATGTACTATGCATGTGGTGTAGCTGGAGGCACAGCTGAGCTCCACCCTGACCAGAAAACCACTAAGCATCCATCCAGCCAAGCAGTCTTTTATATAGTAAGATAATTAAAACAAATCCTGCACTTCCACAATTAACGAAATACTAATTTTCTTTACAGTTAAATACAGTTCCCTTCATAATGTTTGAGACAAAGAGACATTTTCCTTGATTTACTCCTTTGCTCCACAGTATACATTACAAATCACACAATTCAGATTTGATTTCATTTAAGGGGATTTACATACATTTTGGTCACACCTTCAAGTAATGACAACACGTTTTCTACCTGTTTTCCCCATTTCAAGGCACCATAATGTTTGTGACACAGCAATGGCAGGTCTATTAAAGTTGTCATATTTGGACTTTGTCACATGTCCCTTGCATGCGGTGATGGCTTGAAGTCTGCAATTCATGGACATCATCAGGTGCTGAGGATCTTCTCTGCCAAGCCTTTAATGAAACCATCTTCAGCTCCTGCTTGTTTCAGGAGCTTGTCCCCTTAAGTTTTCTCTTCAGCATATGGAAGTCCTGCTCAATTGGATTTAATTTGGGTTACTGGCTTGGCCATTCCAGAATTTTCCATTTTTTAGCTTTGAAAAACTCTTATGTTGCCTCAGCTGTATGTTTGGATCATTATCTTGTTGTAGGATGAAGAGCCGACCAGTGAGTTTGGAGGCCTTTACTGCACCTTGAGCAGATCAGACGTTTCCATACACCTCAGAATTAACTGGGTGACTGTCGAAAGCAGTTTCATCATCAGTGAAGATAAGTGTGCCAGGACATGTGACAGCCATACATGCCCAAGTCATAACACCCCCAACGCCACGTTTAACAGATGAGGTGGTCTGCTTTGGTTCTTGGGCTGTTCCATTTCATCTCCACACTTTGCTCTTGCCGTCACTCTGCTGCAGGTTCATCTTTGGTCTGACCACAAGACCTTTTCCTAGAATTCTGCAGGTTCTTTTAAGTTCTTTTCCACAAACGCTAGTCTGGCCATCCTGTTTTTGTGGCTAACTAGTGGTTTACAATTACCAGTGTGGCCTCTGTGTTTCTGTTCATGAAGTTTTCTACTGATAGTCATCTCTGACACACACACATCGGCCTCCTTAAGACTGTTTCTGATCTGTCAGACAGTTGTTTGGGGGTCTCCTTTAACATTGTGAGGATTCTTCTGTGAGTTGAGGTCTTCCTTGGCCTACCAGTCCCTCAGTGAATGCTGAGCTCACCATTGCATTCTTTCTTCTTAATAATATTCCATACAATTGATTTAGATAAGTCTAAGGTCTTACTGATGTTTCAAATGGTTTATACGAAATTATTGTCTGTCTGTTATACCTGCATTTTTATTACTCTTTAATTTAATATTGTTCTTTATCAGTATGCTGCTGCTGGAGTATGTGAATTTCCCCTTGGGATTAATAAAGTATCTATCTATCTATCTATCTATCTATCTATCTATCTATCTATCTAT
>JANRMT010062791.1:233192612-233210981 GCA_026402145.1 Polypterus bichir lapradei | reverse complement strand
TCTATCTATCTATCTATCTATCTATCTATCTATCTATCTATCTATCTATTCTTCTTTTTGAACCACATAATGGCATATTTGAATTTCATTGGCACAGCTCTTGTCCTCATGTTGGTAACTACAGACTCTAAAGAGCAGAAGCAAGCCGAGGTATCTTATGAATCACTGAAACACACCTGAGGAATCACAAACACCTGTGATGCCAATTGTCCATAATAGTATTGTGTCCTGAAACAGGGGCCCCACATAGAAAAAGCGTTGTCAGTGTCTACATGGTGTGAGCAAAATGTGTGCAAATCCCCTTAAATGAAAGTCTGCAGTGTGCAATTTAATGACGTCTGAATTGTTTGACTTGTAATTTTAAACTGTGAAGCTGGGGGGTAAATCAAAGAAAAATGTGTCTTTGTTCCAAACATTATGGAGAACACAGTCCAGGGTTTGTTCCTGTTATGCTGACTAGGACAGACTCCAGCACTCCTTGTAACCCCATTTAGGACTAAGCGGGTTAGTAAAAGATTATGGAGGGCACCGTATATCGTTTGGATGTAAATGTTACTGGAAACAGTGATGATAGTTTAAGGGTTTTCGCTAAATGCCTTGTCATTACATAGGGATTACTTTATGTGAATAATACAGTCAATGAAAGAGTTAAATACTTAAAAACAACTCATCATTTCATCTCACTATCGCCATCTTGGATACAATGGGAAAGAAGTCTTTGTTACATTGAAACGTTCAATAGATTATGCAGTGCTAGGGTGTTGTACCATGTTAGTCATTATGGATGTAGTGAGAAGTTTAGCAAAATGATCCATTTTATTGGCTAACTAGAAAGATTACAATATGCAGGCTTTTGAGGCAACTCAGGACCCTTCTTCGGGCAAGATGTAATCTTACAGATAAAACCCTGAACACAATTCCCATCCAAGTTTGTTTCCTTCCTTGCCCCTGATGTTTGCCAGATTGTTTTAAGCTGCTTTGAGAATGTTATGGTAGGACTGAAATGCAGCACAGCTAACAGAGGTACACTTCAAGGGAAGTTTAATTTTTACTGAGTGATGCCATCTCAAAGCTCTAAGAAGCACTTTCGAACATGGTGGTCCCTGCTCCTTGCCATGTTTTCCTTTTGCAGCTTTAATTTTACTTCAAACCCCAAGGTTGTGGGTTCCAGTGGCACAACTAACATGGCCATGAGCAAGTCAAATTGGAAGAAACAGAAGAAATGCAGTCAATTGTATCTGAAAGGCATCAGTCAGATAAGTAAATGTAAATGTAATCAAAAATGCCTTCAGTTCTACACATGAATGGATCTCCCGTGCCGTGTAGCTCTATGCAAATCTTGAGGGCACATCTGCAGATGAAATGAATGACCCCGGTCAGTGGCTGGGCAATAGATGGACAAGGTCAGCAGGGTGTAGAGAAAACCCCTCTGAGATTTGCCTAATCTGATATCTCCTCATGGGTGACTTGCGAAAAGCATGTGATCGAGACTTGACTTTGGGAGTGAAGACATTTCCGACCGTTTTACAGAAGCTGTGGCTCACACGCACGTGGGCAAGCAGCCACACTCACCGTTAGCTTTGCAGGAAAAAGCTGCTGGCTAGCAGGGGCGAGAAGCAAACATGTTGTGGTGCTCCCAGCTTGTTGGCATGGCAGCCAACAACACAAATAGTCAATGTGAATGAAGTCCATGAGTGAAGACAAGCCTGCTGATGATTAAGTAGGATGTGTTATGCCGGAAAGCCAATGTGGCTTTCCTGCCTGGTGTGAAATCCATGAGTGCTGAGAGATGCATTGATTGCACTTTCATACTTCCCACAGTCAGGAGCAGCACTTTCCACACGACACTTACTTCCCTTCACTCCCATCACCTTCTCCTTTGTGGCACTCAGAAGAGTGCTTAGCACAGTGGTATTTGGGAAGACCATTTTGCAAGAGGGGGTTACTTACATCCCATCACAAAAAAGCTGATTGTTGTTGTGTTGGACCAGTCATTAAAGCTAGGTCGCAGTTTAGTTGTCAGTTTGGGTTCTCTTTTATGTGAAAAAGGACAGTTTCTGATAGGATGATCACTGTGATGGCCTTGCTAGCTAATGCACATGTGTAACTTCTGAAGGCTGTGGAAAAAGACCACCCAATTAGTCATATAAACCAAGAAAGTTCTCGTTTAGCTTGACTGGCTAAGGTGGTTATTTTGTAAATGCTGAGTTGAGCTTAAGAGTGAGTGGGAGCTAGGCTGGCACGTCCAGCTGATTTACCAGTCGGATGTGGGCTTTTTATGAGCTTAACTATGAGAATGTCGTGGAGTGACTTTTGATAAATACAGTACATACACGCTGACTGCGATGGACTGGCACGCTCTCAAGGGTTTGTTCCTGTCTTGTGCCCTGTGCTAGCTGGGATAGGCTCCAGCAGACCCCTACAGCCCTGTGTTCAGGACTACAAGGGTAAGAAAATGACTGACATACATACTGAGGAAGGCACTCCAGTTCATCGGTTACCGAGTGGGTTTTAATTAACAAACTAGGAGGCTTTGCCCCCTGCTCACTTTGTTCGGCAAAAGTCTGTCCCCCAACCCCCGGCTCTGCCACTCCCGCATGTGGATTTCACTTTCACCAAACAACAAATCTTTTAATTCTCGCGGATACACCTCTTCATTGGGAAGAAACACTAGTTTTCCATGATGGCAACATGAATTAGACGATCTACAAGTCTCCGACTTAAAGTTTAAATCCAAACAATATATTCGATCTCTTTTCGCTGTCCTTCTATTTCACCGAGTAATAATTTCCGATTGTTAGCGCTAATGCTATCTTTACTATTATTTTTTTGAGACTTTCAAATTTTAGTACTTTCATTATCTCTAACCTGCTCTGCATGTGTACTGCGCCAACATTTTTGAATTCTTTACGATGCTCTACTTTGTCATCTACCCTTTGTCTTTTATTTCCGGCCCCGGGCGTAGTTAAATCTCTTGGTGCAAAGTCTCGTCTTGCGGGACGTGAAAGTGTCTCTCTGAAAAAGTCACGTCTCGTCTCTGGCTAAAAAGTCTCATCATGTTTTTTTTATTATAATAGAGAGATGTGAACTGTGCTACATAGACTACTTCACTTACTTATCTTGCTAAACCCTTTATCTAAATCATCTTACTATATTTATGATACAATTGGTTTCATTTCTCGTTTTTTCCAGTTGAAGTACAGGCAGATGAAGTGAATTGTTCATTTTTACAAAGTCAGTAGTCGGATTTGACCCCACAACCTCAGGGTTTGAAGTCCAATGCCTTAACCACTACACCTACAAATAGTAAGCACCTTGCCTGAAATAACTGATGCAGAAGCAGGAGATCGGACCCAAGACCTCAAACATGCAAAGCATGTGCTCTACCCCACTACCACTGCTTGTCTGGCCCAACTCTATAATAAAACGCTATGGAGAACTAATTCTGCTCTAAGCAGGCATCCCTGCTGCCTTGACGGAGCAATTTGTTGTGATGTTTTAAATTATTAGAATTGAAATATTCAGTTTTTAGCAGTTTCATGAATTGCCCCACATTTCACAAATAATTTTTTAGATGAGCTTGTGGCCCTGCTCATTATAAGGCAGCCATCAAGTCTCTGTGGTCTGTGTAGTAAACAAGCTTTGTACTCGTTAATCTGCTTATTAATATTATTTTTAGATGTACTATTTCTAGCTATTATTATTATTTTTATCATTTATTTAGTGTGTGGTAGTTGCCTATATGGGTGTGGGAGCAGGGCTCAATGCAAAAGAAGTCACGAGCTAACAGCAGTTGAGGTAAGGAAGTGGAGGCTGGTAATGGTTGCAAGTGGCATTGCTGTCTCATTTAAATGCCACAGAGCCCAAAGGCAGTGTTGTGACATGACGAGAACTGGCCGCCACTGTATTTGTCTCTTCCTCACTGCAAAGTGTGCATTTCAGGGCAGTAGGTGTGCTTTGAGACATAAGATTTAGCCATAAGGGTGCATGTGTGTCCAATTGAATCAGCCAGGTGCTTACGACATTGACTGAGGAAGACATTTTGTCAGGGTATTAATCCTAATGTCAATATCAAACAAATGTAATATCAAATTAAAGGTAATTACAGTCATATGACAAAGTTTGGGAACCCCTCTCAGCCTGCATAATAATTTACTCTACTTTCAACAAAAAAGATAGCAGTGGTATGTCTTTCATTTCCTAGGAACATCTGAGTACTGGGGTGTTTTCCCAAAAAAAGATTTTCAGTGAAGCAATATTTAGTTGTATGAAATTAAATCAAATGTGAAAAACTGGCTGTGCAAAAATGTGGGACCCCTTGTAATTTTGCTGATTTGAATGCATGTAATTGCTCAGTACTGATTACTTGAAACACCAAATTGGTTGGATTAGCTCGTTAAACCTTGAACTTCATAGACAGGTGTGCCCAATCATGAGCGGTAAAAGGTATTTAAGGTGCTCAATTGCAAGTTGTGCTTCCCTTTGACTCTCCTCTAAAGAGTGACAGCATGGGATCCTCAAAGCAACTCAAAAGATCTGAAAACAAAGATTGCTGAGTATCATGGTTTAGGGGAAGGCTACAAAAAGCGCTCTCAGAGGTTTAAACTGTCAGTTTCAACTGTAAAGAATGTAATCAGGAAATGGAAGGCCACCGGCACAGTCGCTGTTAAACTCAGGTCTGGCAGGCCAAGAAAAATACAGGAGCGGCATATGCACAGGATTGTGACAATGGTTACAGACAACCCACAGATCACCTCCAAAGACCTGCAAGAACATCTTGCTGCAGATGGTGTATCTGTACATCGTTCTACAATTCAGCACAATTTGCACAAAGAACATCTGTATGGCAGGGTGATGAGAAAGAAGCCCTTTCTGCACTCACGCCACAAACAGAGTCACTTGTTGTATGAAAATACTCATTTAGACAAGCCAGATTCATTTAGGAACAAAGTGCTATGGACTGATGAGACAACAATAGAGTTATTTGGTCATAAAAAAAGTGCTTTGCATGGCGGAAGAAGAACACCGCATTTCAAGAAAAACACCTGCTACCTACTGTCAAATTTGGTGGAGGTTCCATCATGCTGTGGGGCTGTGTGGATAGTTCAGGGACCTTGTAAAAGTCGAGGGTCGGATGAATTCAACCCAGTATCAACAAATTCTTAAGGATAATGTTCAAGCATCAGTCACAAAGTTGAAGTTACGCAGGGGTTGGATATTCCGACAAGACAATGACCCAAAACACAGTTCCAAATCTACAAAGGCATCCATGCATAGGGAGAAGTACAATGTTTTGGAATGGCCATCACAGTCCCCTGACTTGAATATCATCGAAAATCTATGGGACGATTTGAAGCAGGCTGTCCATGCTTGGCAGCCATCAAATTGAACTGAACAAGAGAGATTTTGTTTGGAAGAATGGTCAAAAATACCTCTATCCAGAATCCAGACACTCATCAAAGGCTATAGGGGGCGTCTAGAGGCTGTTATATTTGCAAAAGGAGGCTCAACTAAGTATTGATGTAATATCTCTGTTGGGGTGCCCAAATTTTTTGCACCTGTCTAATTTTGTTATGATGCATATTGCATATTTTCTGTTAATCCAATACACTTAATGTCACTGCTGAAATACTACTGTTTCCATAAGGCATGTCATATATTAAAAGGAAGTTGCTACTTTGAAAGCTCAGCCAATGATAAACAAAAATCCAAAGGATTAAGAGGGGTTCCCAAACCTTTTCATATGACTGTATGTGATATGGTGAATTAAATGGGGGATTTTGTTTAAGGTAGATCCTGATGTGGACTGTACACTTCCTTAATACCAGCCAACTATAAATGGATTATTTGTATTGTTTGCTGTTGTTGTGGCATTCTTGTCATAATGGTGGACTTGTGGTGGTACTTTACTCTCACCAGTGCTTTTTGCAATGGCGCTAATGCTCCTAGTTGGTCATACTGTATACTGTACCTCATCCATAGCTCATAATTATTCTTTGTCTTTTGCTCTTGTGCTCCCTGTTCTTGCACAAGCTTTGTAATTTTTTTTTTTTTTTTTGGTTGTAGTTATTTTTGTTGAAAATACTTTCAGTTGAATGGAACTCATTAATTCATTCACAACATTTTTAATGCCAAACATGAGCATTTACAGCTTTAAAAAATGTTTATTTTGTTTCCCATCCTTAATTAAATGTTCAACAAAGGCTAAATAGAGAGCCGCACTTTGTTTATATCCTCGCACTCAAACCCGAGAGAACTCACAACACAACCACTCAGTGCAATTTCCTTATTTTTTATTTTTGTTTCTTTTTTCATGATGTGCATGGTGATTAAAAAAATGCATATGTCAGAGGTCAACTCACAAGGTTTCAAGGCTGTGGAGTCCATCAAAACATTTCTTTCCCAGGGAGTGAATCCTGTTGTTGTGAAGGTGTCTGCAAAGAAACACGAAAAGCCAAAGTCAGTAAATCTGGACTTTTCAAAAGGACACAATGCCAAAATGAACTTTGCAGTGACAGCTGCTCATAGTACAGAAGAAGATGGCAAAGCAAGACACAGCAGCTCTTGGGTGCAGCAGGGCTGCGGTGCGGGCGGCGGTAGATTTCTTGACTCACTTTTTTGTGCACAACTAAAAAAATATTATGTGTTGAAGAGTAACAGACACACTTTAGAGGGAACGTTGACCACCACCACAATTGACTTACTGTGGAAAGCTGTGTTTGTTTAATCTGAACATAATGATGTTCTCCAAAAAGTTACACTTTAATCTCATCTGTTCATAGAATATTCTCCCAAAAGGCTTGGGCTATAATCAATGTGCTGTATGGAAAGTGCCAGATTAGCTCCTCTTTGTCAGCCAATGTTTCTGTATTCAATGCAGCCCATTTCGGCCCCTGATGGTGGAGTCATGAACGCTGACCTTAACTAAGGCAAGAGAAGCCTGCAGCCCTTTATTTATTTATTCATGGTAGGACCCTTCTGGCTAATTTGGCAGGTTGGCCATTCCTAAACTGCTTCTCTACTACTCCATTTCAAGATTATGGCTCTCACTGTGGTTCAGTGGAGTCCAAGCACCTTACAAACAGCCTTGTAACCTTTATGAGGCTGAGAGATAGCAACATTGTTTAGTTCTCTTCAAGATTTCTATTTGATTTGTTATATATTTGTTATATTGTGATCATATTAGACTGACTCTCACATTAAGGGTCCAAATAAGGAAGTCTTACAGGAACAGGGTTAGCTGTAATCAGGCCTGACTGTGGTCAACCATCTTTCTAATTTTCCCTTTCACCGGGCTGATTTAGCTAGGAGGCAGGGCTGTCTTAACATATGGACACAGTGGGCACTGGCTGGGATTGTCCCAGCAGCACAGGGGCCCACAATCTTTCGGATTTCTATGTATGTTTCTGTTTTGCAGTCATTGTTTTGCCCGGGGGGCCTATGATGTTGTTAAGATTGCCCTGCTAGGAGGCAAGCACCTTTTCACACTGTACCAGTTTTATTAGATAACTTGTATCACTAGATTAACAAAATAAAAATTAAAAATAAGTTACATAAAAAACAACATGTGTTATTTGTTCACTTCACTTCGTGCCAGCAAAGCAGCAGGTCCAGATGGAGTATCGCCACGACTGCTGAAGGCCTATGTGCTGGAGCTGGGAAGTCCTCTACAGCGCATCTTCAACCTGAGCCTGGAACAGGGGAGAGTCCCGAGGTTTTGGAAAACATCTTGCATCACCCCAGTCCCAAAGGTATCACGTCCTAGTGAGCTGAATGACTTCCGGCCTGTCGCCCTGACGTCACATGTGATGAAGACCAAGGAGCAGCTGCTGCTTCACCACCTGAGGCCACAGGTCCGCCACACCCTCGATCCTCTGCAGTTTGCATACCAGGAGAAGGTGGGAGCGGAGGATGCCATCATCTATATGCTACACCGATCCCTCTCCCACCTGGACAGAGGCAGTGGTGCAGTAAGAATTATGTTTTTGGACTTCTCTAGCGCCTTCAACACCATCCAACCACTGCTCCTTAGGGACAAGCTGACAGAGATGGGAGTAGATTCATACCTGGTGGCATGGATCGTGAACTATCTTACAGACAGACCTCAGTATGTGTGTCTCGGGAACTGCAGGTCTGACATTGTGGTCAGCAACACAGGAGCGCCGCAGGGGACTGTACTTTCTCCGGTCCTGTTCAGCCTATGTACATCGGACTTCCAATACAACTCGGAGTCCTGCCACATGCAAAAGTTCGCTGATGACACTGCTATCGTGGGCTGCATCAGGAGTGGGCAGGAGGAGGAATACAGGAAGCTAATCAAAGACTTTGTTAAATGGTGCGACTCAAACCACTTACATCTTAACACCAGCAAAACCAAGGAACTGGTGGTGGATTTTAGGAGGCCTAGGCCCCTCATGGACCCCGTGATTATGAGAGTGCAGACCTATAAATACCTGGGAGTGTAGCTGGATGATAAATTGGACTGGACTGCCAATACTGATGCTCTGTGCAAGAAAGGACAGAGCTGACTATACTTCCTTAGAAGGCTGGCGTCTTTCAACATCTGCAATAAGATGCTGCAGATGTTCTATCAGACGTTTGTGGTGAGCGCCCTCTTCTACACGGTGGTGTTCTGGGGAGGCAGCATAAAGAAGAAGGACGCCTCACGCCTGGACAAACTGGTGAGGAAGGCAGACTCTATTGTAGGCATGGAGCTGGACAGTTTGACATCCATGGCAGAGCAACGGGCGCTGAGCAGACTCCTGTCACTCATGGAGAATCCACTGCATCCACTGAACAGGATCATCTCCAGACAGAGGAGCAGCTTCAGCGACAGACTGCTGTCACCACTGCTCCACTGACAGACTGAGGAGATCATTCCTCCCCCACACTATGTGACTCTTCAATTCCACCCGGGGGGGTAAACGTTATTCAAAGTTATTTTCTGTTATACCTTCATTTTTATTACTCTTTAATTGAATATTGTTTTTTATCAGTATGCTGCTGCTGGAGTATGTGAATTTCCCGTTGGGATTAATAAAGTATCTATCTATCTATCTATCTATCTATCTATCTATAATCTGATTGTTAGCACGGTGAGAAAAGTTGCAAAATCAATTGGAATGTTCAAGCAAATTCTAGAAAAAACCTGATCTAAATCAGTTAAGTAGTTCTCTCATTAAAAACGGACAGATAGACAGACAGACATTGGATTTTATAAATACAGTATATAGAGATTAGAGTTTCATTGGAAAGCTTAAAAATACATTGTCGGATATTTATAACAACAGTATAAACCAGGACTGTACTGTCCCGCTACTCTGTCATAGTCTGCTTGTTTTTTATTTTTATTTTTGCAAATACAGATGCATTTCTGATCAAATGGTGCTATACTGCACTACACTGTGCTATGTTATGCTGTCCTATACCATCTGGCAATGTGCCCTACTTATACTGTAAAATACTGTACTATCTATACTATGCTATGCACCATTACCTTCTGCAGCATCAGTAGAGAACTGCACCAAAGAGTCGGGGATCAGGGTGAGAATGAAAGTCCATCTTTAGCTCAAAATCAGAATAAACTCCAATAACTACAACATGTTTCCATGCTGCAGTAGTAAAATGTTGAAAAACCTAACAGGGATGAATACTTTCACTTTACCTTGTCATGTATGTGCGACGGAGGACTCCCTCACTGGCTCTGGTGAGGTATGTAATAACCCACCAGGGTGAGAGGGGGCACTGCCCCTTACACTGTCTAGTTCTTTTTCCCTTATAGCAGTGAGAACCCGCCCAGTGAGGGCAAGTAGCTCTGCCCCTTGTGGTCGCACCAACATAAAATCCAGAAGGAGGCGTAACTTTTGGGCAGAGTAAGCCACAGGACAGGGCTTTCTTAAAACCAGACCCACTTAAAAGCCTCTATCAAACTCCTGTTAAGAGATCTGTGCCAAGATGCACTCTTTACATTACTTTTCTTCATATTTCTTTTCTATCACCCTTGGACAAATAAAGGGGGCAACCTGGTTGGTGTACCAGAATTTCTTTGTTTTTGATTCTGTCATTGCTGCACCCGATTACAGCCTTCATTTTAATTCAATTTATGAGGTAAGGTATGGTAGGTTTTTGAGATAAGCAAGACACAAGTTTCGAAGTAAGGTTGTTATAGTCACTGATCATGGCAATGTGTTGTGTGTTAAATAGCACATGCAAGTAAGAATTTCACTGCACACATGACTATAAGGAGCATATGAACCTTTATTTTATATGAAACTGTTCAATTATAAAAGCCATCCCAAGACACTTTACAGGCACAGCATGGTGAAGTGACGTCGTTCCGAAGGACTTAGGGGACATGGAATGAAGCGGCAAACTTACAGTCCAATGCCTTAGCATCTAGAACACATAAACAATTAAAAATCAGTTCTACGCTGTGTTTGCATATTTCTATTGAATTATTGGAGGTTCTACCCATTTTGTCTTTTTTTATTTTATCTCATATGGTGCTTGTTGTCATTTCTTTGTTACATTCATTTTATTTTCACTTATATAGCAGATGTCTACCTTGTACTCCTAGGGATTATAATGTGTTGTATTTTTGTTTGTTAGTGAAAGATTATGCATTAATAAAGATTATAAGACTGACAAATACGCCATGTCATATTACCCTACACATTTATAATATTTTCACAAGTGTATTGTACTGAAATGGTTGCCCTTTACATTGTTTCCCAATTCGTACTTAGCATAGACCCGCTTGTCCCCAAGGTGCTATTTTCAGTCTCATTACTAGGTGGCTGCAATCCAGCAGCAGAACTTGAACGGCGTTGAGTGAGCCCACATGAATCAGAGGTCTTATGATTGTAAGTCTAATTGCATTTCATCCTTAGCTTATCCCAGCAGCTGAGCTGGCAAAGAATCAGACATGTCCTCAGTACATTTACTTAAGGTGGCAGTGTTATAGAGAATGGTGGGCTCTGCCAATTGGGACTGTGATACTTTAATGGATGAGTTTTTGGCTGTTACCGCATGGCGTGTGGAGTAGAAAGTTAATATTGAGTCAAGCTCAATTGGCCATTCTGCCCTCTGGAGGTAATCCTGCTGAGTAGCAGCCTGACTTTGAAGGTGATAAAGTGGATTTTATGAGTTATGGAAGAATGGTATTCCAGAATTGGCCAGATGGTGAATTTTGGTTAGTCTTGAATTTTCAGTACTAATTCATATTGCTGAAAAAACTGGGGCATTATAATGTGTGATTACTTGATTTAATTTTGGAGAGACATTTTTCAGGAGAAACATATCACAATTGTTATTTCAGCAACCATTCACTCAATGAGTGACTAAATTGATGAATCTGATGATCTTAACCTCCCTAGCATTAGACCTGAGCGTCACTCAGACAGTGAAAACAGTGTTAAAAGCATTAATCCTGAACATCAGTTGGGCATCTGTATGGCCACATCTCGTGTAAGCGTTAGACCGGTGGATTACTCGGGCTGTAAAAGTGCCAACAGCATCAGTCCCGATCTAACTTGGGCAATGGTATAGGCATGTCTTAGGTAAGTGTCAGGCCCGAGTGTTACCCGGGCAACAGTGTAGACACGGCTTCACCTAGCCTCACTAGAAACACTTTTCAGCATCCCAGGTGTCGCACGCTCTTGACAGTGATACGAGCAGTGATGTTGAGCAGCTTTTCAGCAGTGACGACGAAGTGAATCTGTCTTCAGT
This sequence comes from Polypterus bichir lapradei, assembly GCA_026402145.1. NCBI lineage: Eukaryota > Metazoa > Chordata > Cladistia > Polypteriformes > Polypteridae > Polypterus > Polypterus bichir. Next base: position 233,199,254 of record JANRMT010062791.1, on the reverse strand, counting down.
CAGCGAAATTGAAATGGACAATGAAACAGAAAGTGATTCTGATGAATCCCAAAGTGACGCTCGCGTTTAGGATTCTGTTGACCCTACTTCAAATAAACCAGCAGCAACTCATTTTGGTTTTGTGGGGCAGCCAGGAATAAAAGTGAACGTCGACAGCCAAGATCCATTTACTTACTTGAAGTTATTTCTTGATGATGACGTGATCGAAAGAATTGTTGTTGAGACGAACCGTTATGTTGAGCAGTGTCAGGTAAATGGCTGGACACTTAAGCAGTTTTCCCATTCAAAGACGTACCACACAAAGGAGATATTTTGGCAATACATATGGCATTATCGTTATTATTATTATTGTTATTATTAATTTCATATTATTATTATTTTTATTAGTATTATACTCTTTTATACATTTCTGACTTTGAACTTTTATGACATTTGCATCATCTTTATTATTATGAATATTAATTTCATATTATTATCATTATTATTATTATTATTTGTATCATTATTATACTTTTTACACTTCTGGCCTTGTACATTTATGGCATTAGTATCATCATTATTATTATGAATATTCGTTTCATATTATTATTATTATTATTATTATTATTATTATTATTATTCATTATTATTATTTCTATCATTATACTTTTTACATTTCTGACTTTGTACTTGTATGGTATTAACATCATCATTATTATTATGAATATTCATTTCATATTATTATTATTATTATTTGTATCATTATTGTACTTTTTACACTTCTGACTTTGTACTTTTATGGTATTAGCATCATCCTTATTATTATGAATGTTAATTTTATATCATTATTATTATTAATTATTATCATTATTATTTGTATTATAATTTTTACACTTGTGACTTTGTACTTTAATGGTATTAGCATCATCATTATTATTATGAGTATTCATTTCATATTATTATTATTATTTGTATCATTATTAAACTTTTTACGCTTCTGACATTGTACTTTTATGGGATTAGCATCATCATTATTGTTATGAATATTCATTTCATATTATTATTATTATGATTATTCATTATTATTATTTCTATATTATTATACTATTTACACTTCTGACTTTGTGTTTTGCATGTTTTACAGTAGAAAGATGAGATTTAATAAAAATGTAATTTTTGAAGAAAATGTATAACGTTAAGGAGGTTAATGCAATCATTAATAAATTAACTTATGAATAATTACAGTGCGCAGTATTGTTTTGCATTGCTTTGATTTATAATATATCTGATATTTTGATAATATTCATTGTGAATGGTGCTTTATAAACTAAATTATTACTACTGGGATTGTAGTCATAACAAACTGTACTTAGTATTTTTTCCCTAATTTGAGCTAATTTGAGAAAATGGAAATGGGTGTGTTCATTTCGAGCCGTTGTTCAGTTCCTCTCTTCTCTTTGCTTTCACCTTTGCTGCTGCTTTCACTGCTTGACTTAATGCCAGCAGGTAATTATTTGCTCCTAAGTCCTTACACAGTACAAGCGACAACGCTTTAAGTATTTCATCGGCTTTATGGAAAAAGAAATGGAGAGCGTGTACCGCATCAGCCGTCTGTTAACAGATTTCACACACACCACGAGCTCTTTCAAGAAAACTCAAAGTCAAAGTTGCATGTGTCAGATTCAGAGTCTGACAAGCTGGAGGCTATTCGGTGGCTAAGTGGCCTAAATCTTGACACTTGAGAGTATTTGGTTTCAATCATCTTGTAGTGATCACTTAACACTTGTGGCTGAACCCGCCAGCAGCTTGGGATAACAAGTACCAGAATAGTACAGTACCTCCTGCTCCTCCTCAGTCAGCGAGCTGTTCTTCATTTTAGATTTTGACCTTCACAGCACACAGTATAAAGACATTGATTACAGATTAAAAGTATCAGTACTCATTACAGTATCACACGATACAGGAAATATGAGGGTCTGAGCTCCGTAATCGTGCATCTTATTTACCTAACTAACCATGTGGCCTGTCTGTGAATGTAAGGAGCTGCTGGCTCTTCACTTGCTGGACACTGGAGGTGATAATGACTGTCACAGCAGGCTTTCTCTGACACTTCATTTGAGCTCCTGTTGTCTTGAGATTGAGGTTTCCCTCCACTTGTTGTGATTAGGCGATTGGTGTCTTTAATTAATTATCTGTGGGAATTCCTGAGGGGATTTTAGCAGTTTGCACATCTATTTTTTTTTTTTAACTAAAGTAGTCTGATTTTGATGTTTATTTAATGCTAGCACTTATCCTGAAAAAGTTGTACATTTTCTTGCAAGTTCATTTTGTCTCACCCCCATTCTGTCATGGTTGCATGACCTGTTGCTACAGCAGATTTTCCCACAAACTCCCAAGTGATTTTAACATGTGACATAAAGGCCGCAACGGTATAATGGTCAGCACGTGTGTTCCTAACTCATCTGAGTTTAAAACAATTGCATTTGGTGTGTGACTTTTGCAATTTAAACTCCTTCTGACAAATTAACTTGTTTTTGGAAAAAAGGTCCTTAATTCTAGGATGATCGATTTGATTTTAGGTTTTGTCAAAGTACGAGTCCAGTTCAGGATGGAAAGAAATCCTTTATTGACACATATGTGGAGCTGCTCAGTACATGAAAAGATATGACTGACTTACAGATGCTGGTAACATTTCTTAGTGTGAAATACTTCGGTTTCACATCTCATGTCTTTCAACCAGGCTTGACTTCTTGACTACATTTTTGTCTCATTTCATGACCCTATTCACTAAAAATAGTTGATACCTTCTGTTTCTTTTCTACAATTGTATAATGCTTTTTACTTCTTAAGAGTGAAGATTCACCTTTGCACGGTTGGTTCTATTTACTGAGCAGCTTGCTGAGAACACACACATATGTCTTTCGTGATCGGGAGAAATAATTGAAGTGTTTAAAATGATGAAGGGAATTAGTCCAGTAGATCGAGACTGTTATTTTAAAATGGGTTCATCAAGAACATGTGGACACAGTTGGAAACTGGTTCAGGGTACATTTCACACAAACATTAGGAAGTTTTTCTTTGCACAAAGAAGGATAGACACTTGGAATAAGCTACCGGGTAGTGTGGTAGACAGTAAGACTTTAGGGACTTTCAAAATGCGACTTGATGTTATTTCAGAAGAATTAAATGGATAGGACTGGCAGGCTTTGTTGGGCTCAACGGCCTGATCTCGTCTAGATTGGTCTAATATTCTAATGTTCTATCTAATGCGGGGTGATCCAAACCTAATTAAGGAGTTTCTTTATTTGAATGGTATTTTTCAGCATAAGACTATCCATCCATCCATCCTTTTTCTTGACCCACTTAACAAGGGCAGGATCACGGGGCAGCTGGAGCCTATCCCAGCAAGAAAAGCATCTGAGTTAAAGGCCTAAAGTTTTAACATATTTAATGTATTCATCTCCAATTGTATTCAGCTCAAGTTTTAATATAGCTATAAAAGAAAAAGAGATTCTAAGATTTGGACTTCTCTTGCTACCCTCTGTTGGAATGAGTGGGTTTGGAATGATGAGTGATTGACTAATCATCAATCCAACCACCTAGAATTACCTCTATATATCTACATATTGTGATTAACGGCCGGCAGCTCATCCCGGCAAGCACATGCAAGACACTAGATGGCGTCTTCCCTGCAGCATGGACGTGCCCCGGATTCCCACAGGGCACCATGGGAGATGGAGTTCGGCTTCACAGCCCTGCTGGGTGCCATGGGTACCATCGTGGGATGCTGCAGGGAGACACAGGGATTTTTATTTTCCCGGGAACCTAGAAGTACTCCCAAGTCATGAGGACGGAGAAACAGAAGTACTTTTGGGCTGAAGAAAAATATAAGTCTTTATCTGACCCGGAAGTGCTATGGAATCACATGGACAGAAGGGCAGGAGCACTTCCGGGTCAAGGACTATTTAAAGGACTAGTGCAGACCCAGCAAGTGGAGCCGGAGTTGGGAGGGAGTGTGACGGAGCTGCTGGGAGTGGAGGATTGGTTTATTGTAGTGGAATGAATTGTATTATTGATTATTTGTGTATTGTGGTGGATGTGGTGCTTTAGAGGCACTATATTGAAGAAAACTTCTTGGTGCTTTTAAACCAGTGTCTGCATCTGTCCATTGGGTTTCATGGGGCAACAGCAACCCCTAGCGTCCACTCATTGACACTATATATATATTTAAAATTCAACTTCTGTCTGTCTGTCTGTCTGTCTGTTTTTTAAGAGAGAACTACTTACTGGATTTAGATCGTTTTTTTCTATAATTTGCTTGAACATTCCGGTTGATTTTGCCACTTTTCTCATCACGCTAAGTATCATAAGTTTGCTTGCAGTACTGATTTATTTACATGAATCTGAGAAAGAGGCTGCAGGCCAAGGGGAGGGGGAAGCATGATGTCAGGAGCGGAGAGCCAGGCGGGGCCCTCCTCACTCACGTGCCAGCCCCCGTTCGAGTCACTCTATCTCTTGCCATGTGTTGCAGTGTACCTTGCCTCCGTTTAGCTAGCGATACCTGCTTGTTCAGCAGATATTATCATCTAGAGATTGTTAAGGACTGACGTTTGATATTTTCGAGAGAGAGGTCACAGTTACATGTGCTTTAGAGTGTAGCTGCTGATTGCCAGAGATATCATGGCCACGTGCTCATCTCCCCTACCTGTCAGAGCTGAAAATGATCAAATGCAGTGCCAACGCTTAATGTTGGAGTGTATCTACCTACCTTCCGCTTGGCCAGATTTGCATTTTTTTTATTAATTTTTAAAGTTTGTATAGTTTTACTACTATGTGGGTGGAGCCTCAGGGGACAGCTAGTAAAACACCAAAGGGTTGTGTCTGAAACTGGACCTGAAACCACAGCATCTGTAAACCCTTCATACGGCACCCGCTTTGTCAGGTAGCCTGTTCATAGGCTGTCAAATAAAGGGGGTGAGGGCATGATACTCTGCAAATGTGAAACTGTGCTGGAAAGTCTTCAGAGAGTCATCTACAATTTCTGCAATTTGATGTAATCTGAGCTATTCAGACAACAAAATCAGCAGCTATGATGAGAAGTCATGTAATTTAACCCTGTCACCACTTTTAAGACTTAATGATCACTCCTTACCATTTACAAGTTGGCCTTAGAGTGGAGAGCACAATATTACTTTTTAAAATTACCTTTGAGCTCAAAGAAACTTACATATTTAAAGGCTGCAAAATGACTAAATATCATTTGAGATGGACCACACTTTATCAGTAGGTTTAACTGTATATTATTGCTTACAAAGAAAATGGAAAAATTATTACACGTTTAGCATGAAAGATCTACTTCTGTTGAAACTACTCATTAAATATATAATGATTTCCTTTTGTAGTCGCAGACCAGACTTTGACATGGTCTTCATTCACACTATTATGTTTTCATTTAAAAAAGCCTTTCATCCACACTACCCCATTGTTGGTAACCCCCAAAAATGGAGACATTTGAAAACACACTCCAGAGCTGCATACTTCTCAAAATGCCAGCTCTGCATTGCAATATGGACTGGAGGAAACATAGGCTTTTGAAAACACACTCTGATTTGCTCATTCTGTGAGGGTTGGCTGGTATGCCCTCACTGTGGAAGGACAGGGGTCAGTCAGCATTCACAGGGCATATGGTAGATGGAAGCCCTACTGAGTTGAAGCAGCACCCTGGATTCCCATGGGGCATCATGAGAAGTGAAGTTCTTTGGTGCAGCCCTGTTAAGTTCCTTAGGTGCCACCAAGGGGTGCTGTCTCTGATTTCAAACCACACTTTTTCTCTGACATCACCGCCTGTTTAATAAAAAATTTGCAGAAACTCCTGTTAATCTTTTGAGTTCCTATAGCTCAGTCTGTGCTGTTACAAATCTATTAATTTTGTGGATTTTGAACTTCTGGTATTGTTGATTCTTGGATTTGTTATTGGTTCCTCTTTCTCATCATGGATGTTCATGCTGCTTGCTCAACTATTCTTCAGAGATGCATTCTTTGATCTGATACCCAGTCACCAGTGAATGGTGTGCCCTGGACTGAGTAAACTTTCACATCTGGCAGGAAATTTAATGTGGAGGGTCCAATCTCACTCCAAATATAAGTCATGAATAGCCCAGGTTTTCACAGTCTTTGTTGAGTTTTGGTAATGCAGTTTAAGCCAGCTGCAATGTTAATTGATAGGTTGTCATGTGTGAAACATTTGTGTGGCCAGTTCTGTTTTAAGCAATTGCTAAAAAAAGTGTAGATAAGCATTTAGATAAAAATTAGATCAGTACAACCATCAAATGAAAAAATGAGATTTATCAAAGAGGGCACATGTCTACATTTGAAAACGGTATCAGTTTTCAATACTATGAAAGAACAAGGACTGATCTTTGTGAGCGCTTATTGTGTGTGAGAGTAGGATTAATGTATTTTGATATTTATCCCCAGGAGACGGTCCTCTTTTTTGGCTAAACTTGTTCACACTCATCACTTTCACACTTAGAAGCTATCATTCCTGGTAAAATACTAGGCTAAGACTCAAGTGTAAATGAAAGGTGGAGTCAGTACCCTGAAATGATGAGCCTGGCTAATACTTAGGTCAAGAACGACTACAAATCCAGGGAACTTTCACAG
>JANRMT010062791.1:233171178-233184952 GCA_026402145.1 Polypterus bichir lapradei | reverse complement strand
AGATAGATAGATAGATAGATAGATAGATAGATAGATAGATAGATAGAACTTTAATTATCCCGAGGGACAAATTTGGCTTTTTACAGAATCAATTTCATAAATAAATACATAAATAGGTTGATAAAAGTAAGTAAATAAATAATAAATCCACACACACACTTTGGTCTGAACAAAGAAGAAACTAAAAAGAAAGAAAACTTCTGACTTGACTGTCCCAGTCCATTGAGGCATTAACCAGATGTATACCTATTATGTATAAAGGATCCCCCATCATGTTTCTTGACACCCTTCTGCTGAATAATTCATTGCCTGAAGGTCCTCAGTGTTGGTGTGTCAGAGAGAGGATGTGCAGCATTGTTCATAATGGCACTCAGTTTTGTTTTAACCCTCTCCGTTGCTCTGACCTCTAGTGGGTCCAGAGTGTGTCCTATAACTGAGTCTGCCCTTTTAATTAGCTTGTTGTTTTGGTCGGCTTCTCTTGAATTGACGTTACCCTCCCAGAACAACAGGAGTAGAAAATCACACTGACCATCACAGAGTTGTAGAAGATGGGAAGGATGTAATTACCCACATTAATGGAATGCAGTCTCCTAAGGTAGATGAGCCTGCTCTGCCCTTCCATATACAGTTCCACTGTGTTTTGAGACCAGTCCAACCTGTCATTGATGTGGACTCCCAAGTACTTGTAGGTGTGGACCACCTCTACATCGACTCTCTGAATAGGGACCAGGCATAAAGACGTTTTGGTGTGGTGAAAATCAATAACCATTTCATTGGTTTTGCTGATATTAATCCAATTAAGGCAGCTTATCACTATTCATCTCAAATTTGCAATTGATGGCCAAAACATTTTGGGTGACAGATAAACCTCTGGGCATTAATTGGTTATCCTCTTTGGCCAAACTAAGGCAGTGAGGTATGCACTAAATAGGCTCAATAGGGTGAATATTGTCGCCAGTGGTGTAGAAAGCCCTTGAAGTTGGGGAGCGAGCTTAATATTGGGTTGCTCCTCTCACGCCTGGTGCAAAATGCACACATATTCCAATGAGCTAGCATACAATCAATAAGAGCTGTTATGACATCAGGTAGGTGTCTGATTTTTAGAAACTGCACAGTTTGGTGGAATTGCTTTCTCAAGAGTAAATCCTGAACGAGGGGGTCATGTTACTATCGTCAGCACTGGTAAATTGTGATTGACAACTGACACTGTCACTTTCATCACTATCTGCATGTTCAGGTCTCTATCTCATCATTATAGTTTTCATCTGCATCCATTGCTCTCTTTTCTCTGTTATTTGCAGTCACTTTCATCATCATAGACGATATTTCTCTTTCCCCCTTTTCACTTGGAGTTGTTGCTTGGCTTGAAGCAATTAAGTGTGTGTGAGGGAATCAAAATTGGAGGGAGGAGATCTCTTTCTTGCTGTTTTTGACTCGTGTTTACCCATTTTCTTGTGGGATAGTATGTTGAGGAATAGCCTTGTGGTGATGTAATGTGTTTAAAAATCAACATTTTTTGTCATGTTTGTGGGTCCCCCATTAAGGAGAGCTTAGTGGTGAATGCTGCCCTGCTGGATCCACCACTGATTATTACATGTACTAATGTGATAATCAACATGCAGCAATTCACCTCTCTCCGGCACCACGGTTAGTGAATATAAAAACCTTACTATGTCACTTCTTCTTTCCTTACGAACTACACACTCATCTGTTTCCTGAACCTGTCTTTTAGTATCCTGTACTCGCTGTTTCCATTTCAAGTGAGCTGGAGCTGAATGAGCCCTTCATGTAATATCACTCCGTCACTGGGCCCACTCACACACACACACACGCACACACACTCTCATTCTTACCAGAACTGTTTTAGAACATCACACCAAAGCAGTTTGTGCCTTTTTAAACTCCAGCGGGGCTCTTTTCATTTGAATGATCGAATTGCCCCTACACTTTCGTCCTCCAGGAAGCTCCATTTTCTCTTCAGTACATTTTCAAAGACAACTTCAAAAGTGCAAACAGGTAAGACAGAAGTTGATAGTGTAACCACTAGCTCCGGGCTTCACCCTGGTTAATGAGATCAGTTAAACTGTGCCAGGTCTTTATCGTTTGAGGGTGGGGTAACACTGATAAGGGGCTTTACTACTGTATGCAGCTGCAGCTATTAAAGAAAGCGTGTAAAACCCTTTGATAGTGCCGCCTGCCTTCATCAGAGTACAGTGTATGGCAAAACCCGTTATTATCTTTACAAGAGCAGACCGGCTTAGAGCTGAGGGAGTCATAGTAATGGAGAGGCAGATTCCTGCAGCAAATCGGTGCCCAAATCTGATGGATGAAACACAGTATAAAAGATTAAGTGATACACCTCTGCTCCTTTAATCAGTCTGTTTTGATGCACCATGCAATAAATCAATGACGCAATCAGGGTAGATCATGAAAAACTTACTACACATTTTAAAAATAGCTCATATAACGATGGTTGTTAAGCATTAAAAGACATACATGTCTACATGTTTAAAGCTGCGCCACAGACATTCATTAAAGTTAAAAAAAACACTTTCAGCATTGCTGGATTAGCTTCTTCTTTCAAGATATTATTGAAAACTAGCAGACCACGTGCACTTCGCTGCAGTCGCTGTAGTTGGAATAATTATGTATCTACATGCGACTTATAGAGCTTCTTTATATACAGCATTTTTGGTTTGTCCTCCTGGAGCCAAAATATATAAAAACACTAAGAAACACTAAGTAGAAACACTAAAAGAAAAAATACTATTCAGTAAGTACTGCGTCTAGTAAACAGTAAATCAGTAAAGGAGAGAGGACTAAACACTAAGGAAAAAGAACGAGAAGACCGCATCAGTTGTGGAGCTCAGCTCGGAGCGAAATGAAGTGAATGAAATGACGTGAATGGGAGGGGAGATGATCACGTGACTCCCCCACCGGCCTTAACTCTCTATCCCTCCATAAACACACAAACACAGTCTCTCGGATCCCAACTCTCCTTTATATGTATAGACGATCACATCTCATTGTCACTTGGGATGTGTTGTATTGAGACGCCACTCGAGCGCTTTGTTTCTTGATTTTTGTAATATGCATTCCATAATCAATATGGTGACTGATCAGGCATGAAGCATGTATGCCTACACAAAGTGGATGGTTGTCCTCTCAGACCAAAGTGAAAGGCTTTTGGTGTGTCATTTGTAAAGTAGACACTTTCTCAAGGTGTGGGCATAAAAATTTGGAGGCACATCAAGTTGCCCAGATTAACCTGAAAATCATGTCATTCTGTCCTGCATAAGAGGATGGATCCATTTACTTATGAAATATGATTTTACATTAAAGGAATAGACCCCTCCAAAATAATTTCAGATGGGATTAAGCTTTTGATTTAAAGACAGGATTCTTGACCAATGAGTGAGAGGAAGAGGAGGATCTTCAATTCAAAAGCTCGGTCCCACTTGAATGCACTCCATGTTTGCGCATCACTCTGATTTTCCAAAAATAGTCATATAACAATTTATTGGCATAACATATAAGCATAACACTAGATAAATGATATGTAGTTGATGCAAAACAACTACCCTGAGATTTTTTTAATGTCATTTGCTGTCATTAAGTATTGGCTTCTTTCCTATTTGAACCTGCCGTATTGTAAGCTTTGTGATTTCCGCCAAGATTGAAAACATGAGATTAAAAAGTTTCCTCTGCCATCGCTACAAGCAAGACAGGGTAGGAAACAAAAAACATTTAGGTGGAGTATTTCTTTAAGGTGCTTTATAAAAATGTATCAACTTATTATGTACTCAGAGTGCACATTTAAGTGATGTGGGAAAAAGGATAACAGATGTTGTTGTGGTGTGAAATTTTGTATACAAGTTGATAAACATTTTGTAATTCTTTATTTGTAACTTAGAAAAAAATAATTTAATATTAGTGCTTCATTGGAGAGAAGCTTACATGTTTAAAGGACCCCTGAACCCCCCCTCCCCTCACTTTAGGAATGGGTCAGGTTAGTGAGGAATTTGTATGACAAGGTCAGGGGGATGTGAATAAAACCAGTTGGTAAGTGATTCTCTGCAAGACTCTCTCAATCAACCCCCACAGGAAAGCCAGACTACCCAGCTGGCAAACATCAGCTCAACAAATGGTTTTGGGGGCAGGTGTGAAAAGTATTGTGTGCCCCCATTTGGTCTGAAGTATGGCTGTTTGGGATCGGTTTGAATCAGAGGCCATTCTGTAACACGACGCCCTATTGGTGTAAGGATTTTGTATAAATTCGGTTGCTTTACCCCTCCCTCTCTCTCACACACCATCATGATGAAGGAGCATCTCACACACCACGGACAGAAAAGAAGACCACAATGAGAAGTACAACTTGGCAGCCATTGAGACAGGAGTGAGACCCGTTCTTAAGAACGCTGACTAAAAATGATAACTTAACTAGAGAGATTTTAAATACCTAATGTCTGCGTGACGCCTGAAACTACACATCAGCACTTATCAGGTTGTATGGTTGTTGATATTCAAATATACAGTACTTTACTTATTGTTACTATTTTATGAATATTATAAATAATACATTATTTAAAGTATAATTTAACTCCTTCTTATCTTTTACTCTCTATAATTGCCTGAGGTTATACATATCGAAGGGAAGGTGGGAAGAAATTATAAAGTACAATACCTTAGAAACAGTGCTAAGTCTATGGGATTTGAGGCATTCTGACAAAGGCTACACATTAAAGAATACAAAAGGGGAAAATAGAGTAAAATAGAACTCCACCAAGTCAAAACAGATATAAATAACTGGAAATAAGAGTGTAAAGGCCATGTCACATAACGCAGCTTTTCTAGCCATTTTCAATCATAGCCTTCATTTACATAACCTTAACAAAGTGAAGGCAGTCGCATAATGTGACATACACAATGACTCACTCCACCTTGTCTGCAACTTCCTCTAATAAAATCAAACAGCTTGTGGGCAGGTTCTGTGCGTGAATGACAGCTGACGACCAAGGTATGCACATCTGGAAGTACAGTGCATTTAATGCAGCGGTGAGGAATAAGGGTTTCGTCAGCCTGTCTCATATTTTATGTACAACGACAGAACAGAAACAAGAAAAAAAGAGTGCAGAGGCTGGGGCTGAATTCATCGTACCTGTAAACCCATTGTACAGCACAGTCTCTGTCAGGCAAGACACTACTGACTGTAACAAAAAAGGGCCAGGATGTTTATGCTGGGAGTTCAGCACGCATTCAGTAAATTTAACATGCCCAGTGATTTTCAATCGTTTAAATTGGCTTGGTTCAGCAACTATATTTGGCAAGTCTGACATATCTCAAGACTAGATGTCACGTAATACAACATCGGCGTCCTTTTGAATGTTTTGTGCTTGCTCTAATATGTTAGTTTTTCAAATAGTTCTGCAGCATACTTGGAGTGTGCATGCACATGACTGGATTATTAATTAAATAGCATATCAATAGAAAAAGGGAAATATTGTGTCCTTCATCTATATAGTTGTGTTTCTTTGCATTCCTCAAATGAGGATGCAGTGCGACCTCCATTGATAAACTGAAACAAAATTTCACATTTAGTTTTCTTCAAAGCATATTCTAGACTGTAGAAGGATTTAAGACTCTATGTGTAGATCTGAAAAGTCATGATTTGCATTCTCTTTGATTAGCTCTTCTTTTGCTCTCTGGATATATATCGACATCCTTCCACTTTATAATGCCACTTGTTTCAATGAAGTGCTGCGGAGAGTCAGAATCGAAACCTATTCCAAATACTTTAATTACAGAGCAGGAGCCAAACTTGGATAGCATGCTTCAACATTGCAAGGGCAACCCCACATACACTGACGCTGTGAAGGAATTGCTAAGGGAGTCACGTCCTCTCCCCGAGACATCGAATTACAAACAGAACTTTCAACCGCTCAGCTAAGCTGTGATGGAGCTTATAGCTCAACTTTTCTATATGGGCCACTGGTTATTTCTTCCCTCCCTGAGCAAATCCCAGATTTTGGTGCCATTTGTCTTGACCAAGGAATTTGCTCGGGGTTTTGCATTTCATCTCTGTTGCTGATGTCTCAAGGAGGACTTGAAACAATAAAGGGAGGTGAATGATAACTTGAGTGAATTCCTCAGTTGAGCCACTTGCTCAAATAGAATCAATTTAATCTAAAAGCTAAATGGTTGTAATTGTACCATTATACAGTATGTAATATTATTATACTAGGGGGCTTTGCCCCCTGTTGACTTTGCTTGCCCACCCCCTAAAGGGGCACGTTACGTGCCAGCCACTTGGTGTCTTCTGCCTCTCGTGTTGTGAAGAGGGGGGCTGAACGCACGCTAAGGAGATGCGGTCGCTCCTCCGAAACCCCCTCTTAAATGGTGATACAATGGGAAACAAATAATTTTTTTAACCTCCTCTTTGCTCAATCAGTTGCTGGCTTGCTGCTGCTGTGTTGCATGATCTGAATGTTGCGCAGCGCTTGGAACATTTAAAAGCCTTTACTGTAGCTGTCCTTTTGTCTCATTGCCTTGTCTCGTGGGACGTTAAAGTGTCTCTGAGAAATTCGTCTCCTTCCAAGCCTTCCAAGATATTTTTTACAATAGAAAGAAATGTTTGAGAGAAGTAACATTATTACTCAATATTTACCTAACTGCAATCCAACTGAGGGTTGCTTCCTGCCCTTGCACCTGCTGCTGCTAGTTTCTATGACTGCAAATGGACTAACTGGGCTTGAGGATGAATAGATGAGTGGATGAATGAAAGGAAGTGCATACTGTCAGGGGTCAATGTCTAGGTGGCATACCCTTCATTTAACTTATGGTAGTTTGTAACTGAGATGGATACAAAGTTTATTGCGCAAAAAGGCAGTTCAATAAATAAATAAAATGATCAAACAGTTCAGTGGAATAAAATTCAGGAAAATTCACAAAATAACAGTTTGCTTTACATTTACCCCATCAGAGGAGAGTACACACAGAAGAGGCAACCCCCAACTAACATTACCTGGACTTCATCATTAGAACAACGTATGCCCACTCCTATGCTTTAGCCGGCACTGCTTCGCTTTCCACTCCGACACTCATGTAGACCCCCAAGGTGTCTTCCGCTGAACTCCGTGGCAACAGAGTATATGCGCTGCTGACAAATTGTAATCCCAGCAGTCTTTGTTCCACAGATACCAGCTCTCGGTGGCCATCCTGTCTTAATGTCATATTCCCAGTGGGGCTCTGTACATCCCACCTCATGACCACGCAGACGTATTCCTGGTGGGGACCCACTACCTCACACCCATTTGCTCACCTTCTCTCAGTGCTTGTTAACCCATTAACAGACACAACTTTGTCTTTCCTTCTTCACTAATTGTAGTCTTTCAACCCCACCATCATGCCCATCTTTATCCTTGTTCTTAACAAAATTGTCCTGTTTTTCCAAAAGCTGATTCCCCCCTCTATACTGCAGCGGCTGCTCTTAAAAATGATTCCGACCTCATTGCCCCTACCGACTCCTCCTGCCTCCCACAAAGATAACATCATCCTAAGCTTCGCAGATGACACCGCAGTGATTGGACGCATCACTGGTGGGGATGAGGTGTCCTACAGGAGGGAGGTGGACAGTTTGGCGTCATGGTGTGAGGACAACAACCTCACCCTCAACACAGTCAAGATGAAAGAGATGATAGTGGACACTTACCGGCCCCTGTTCATCTGAGGGCTTGAAGTGGAGAGGGTGAGCAGCATTAAATACCTGGGCGTCTACATCAGTGAGGACCTCACTTGGAGACTTAACACCACACAGCTGGACAAGAGGGCTCAACAGCGGCTGTACTTTCTGAGGAGGTTGATGAAGTTTGGTATGTTGACTAAGATCCTCTGCAACTTTTACAGCTGCATTGTTGGGAGCATCTTGACCAGCTGCATCACCATGTGGTATGGCAACACTACTGCTATGGACCACCTACAGAGAGTGGTAAAGACTGCTGATGAGATCACCAGGACCCCATTGCGAGTCTGCAGGAGAACTGCCTCAATCCTCAGGGACCCCACCCACCCCCAACACGAACTGTTCATACTTCTACCCTCAGGCAGGAGGTATAGAGTATGTAATGCAGGACTTCCAGGCTAAAGAACTCTTTCTTTCCCAAGGCCATTAGACTCCTAAATAACTGACTGGAGTTTATAACCGTGGTCCACCTCTTTCTATCCACCTCACACAACTGTATTTGACTTGTCCATCACACACCTACCTGCACAATTACACTTTATACTTCTATTTTGTTTTTATAGTTTATGCTGACTTTGTTACTTATTATCTATCTGCTACTTATTATTTATGTTTATCTTTATACGGTTGGTTTTGTCATTTGGTGTGGACAGCAAAGAAAGAATTTCATTGTAGAGGGAAACGTGTTTCTTTACTGTGCACATGACAGTAAACTTTGAACTTGAACTTAGCACACAGTAGTTATTCAATTCTTCACTTCATCTGAAACTGGTAGGGGCTTTGCATGTGCAGCAAAATGTGCATCTTAATAAAAACACAGCTACAAATCACGTTGAGGTCCCGTGGCGAGCCTGGTTTCACCACACAAATGCATTGATGCCTGTACAAAATATTTTAACTGTCAGTTAGTCACAAACAAGCAACAGTAGTGTAAAGAAGCAGCAGCGAGTACTCTAAAGTGTGGTAGAATGGCAGCACTGAGGCGAGTGCTACTGCCACACAGCACCATGAACCGGGGCTCAGTTTGCCATCTGTATGGAGTTGGCAGCTTCTGCTAGGTAGAATCCTAACTAGGAAAAGAAAATCCGAGCACATTACTCCAGTTCTGATGTCACTACACTGGTTACCTGTGTCATTCAGGATTGACTTTAAAATTCTGCTTATGGTTTATAAAGCCTTAAATAATCTTGCCCCTTCATATATATCGGAATGTCTGACACCTTATATTCCAAATCGTAACCTCAGATCCTCAAATGAGTATCTCCTTAGAATTCCAAGAACAAAACTTAAAAGAAGTGGTGAGGCGGCCTTCTGCTGCTATGCACCTAAAATCTGGAATAGCCTGCCAATAGGAATTTGCCAGGCTAATACAGTAGAGCACTTTAAAACACTGCTGAAAACATATTACTTTAACATGGCCTTTCTATAACTTCAATTTAACTTAATTTAACTTAATCCTGATACTCTGTATGTTCAATTTCCTCATAATAACTATTCAGGGTAGCTCTAAAATCCGTACTGACCCCTACTCTCTTTTCTGTTTCTTTTTCCGGTTTCTTTGTGGTGGTGGCCTGCGCCACCTCCACCTACTCAAAGCTTCATGATGCTCCAACAATGATGGATGGACTAAAAGGCAGAATTCTACATGACCATCATCATCAAGCCTTTCCGTGAGAACCCTAAATCCAAAGAGGACTGTTTCATTTATGTTAGGTAGAATGCCCAGAGGGGACTGGGCGGTCTCATGGTCTGGAATCCCTACAGATTTTATTTTTTTTTCTCCAGCCGTCTGGAGTATTTTTTGTTTTTTCTGTCCCCCCTGGCCATTGGACCTTACTCTTATTCGATGTTAATTAATGCTGATTTATTTTGTTTTCGTATTGTGTTTTCTATTTTTCTATTCTTTATTATGTAAAGCACTTTGAGCTACTGTTTGTATGAATATGTGCTATATAAATAAATGTTGTTGTTGTTGTTGTTGTGTTGCCCTTATCAAAGTGAGTTTTCTTTGGATGGGTTAGTTTCTTAACAAACTCCAAGGACATCTGCAACTTTAAATCTGTTTAGTGGTTGTAACATTCTGTTCAAGGTTGGTTCCAGGATAGGCTGTGCCTCTTTGTGATGCTGCTATTGCTTCTCGGTTAAGAGTTTATCAGCATTTTATAAGGCAGGCTTTGTTTTGTTCACTGTAAAGCAGACCATAATATAAAATTTGAGGCCAACTACTTCAATAGCACACTTCAATACACCATTCCTCACGTACTGTACTGTAAGTCACCCCGTAATCTTAGTTATAAAAGAATCAAGCTGAACAAAAAGCAGCTTATTTACTGTTTGTACGTGATCTGTGTATGAGTATCGGTCCAATTTTAAACCTCCAGATGAGGCTTTCAAACACATCTTGTAATGTACTCTTATCAATTATACCTGATAACACATCCAAGACAAATAGCCTTTGTTGATTAAAGCTGCCTAACTCTTCCTTTATCTGTGTTATCTACTAGATAACACCATTCTACTTTCCCACGTGATATTTTACTCCTTCTGCAGAAAAAAAAATCTTTATGGGTTTACTTTGAATTATTCTAAGGTGTTGAACGTGGAGTAGCTAAATTCGACCAGGCTGTTTTCAGGGATTATATTGCGGTAAATTGGCAAGAAAAACCAGAAGTGGCATTGACTGGTCCTTCCCAAAATTAAATCAAGATTAAATCCACAAGGAGACATCCGAAAACACAACAAACAGAGCCCTTCTTATTTCATACAGTGTCGGCGCATGAAGGTAAAAATAACAAAATAGAAGGAAAGGAATAAGCGAGGGCCAAGTGTCACGGGAGCAGAGCTCAATGGTGGGACGGTCAGCTGGCATTTGTGAAAGGTTTTATGTTGTTATTGGGGACAAATTTCTCTTTTATACTTTGAACCATTTTTATTATGATATCTGAGCTCAAGATGAGGGTAACTATAATAAGAAACATGTCATAAACAAACCACGCAGCACCACCTTAATTAGCACCTCAGGGCTGAATTCTGAGTCCCTCCGCAGATTGCAATTTGGGCTCATATGGATGTGCCACCTAAGACTTCAAGACATCTTGTTGTTGCAAAGTAAATTTTACTGTTAAAGCAAGTGTTTATGACAAACAAAATGGCAATAACATTGAGTCTTATTTTAAAAAAAAATCTGCTAATATGCCCCCTTTTAAAATAAATGAAATCACAGACTGTTAAATTTGCTACAGGAAAGAAGCACTTTGTCTATATGAATACATTTGTAATCTCTGTGTTTGCTTAATGTCCATTCCTGTTGGTCCAACTTAAAAATTCACATGTCATATCAAGGAAAGGGGCTTATAATGGGGGGGGGGGGTGCAAAATACCAGTGTCGACATGGGGCCTATAGTTCAACCCTCAAAAACTTTTAAAACCCCAAAGCATCCTTTTTAAGTTAGTTTCTCTGTTCTGCGATGCCATGAACAATGACATTTACCATCAATTCCCAAAACTGCATGCAAAAATCAGCTGTTTTACTCACCACTACATATTATTTTGTGTTGTTATACTATAAGTGGGTTTAGAAAATGGATGGATGGTGTGATGGATGGCCAGGGCCCATGCCTGGCCGAGACACCCCTGCACCATATGTACAAGGGGGACAAGGGTGGGAAACCCAGTATCTCCCCCTGGACGCTAGATGGCAGCCTCCCTGGGTTGCAGTGGTGCCTCAGACTCCCCCAGGGCTTCATGGGGGTTGGAGTTCTGTGCAGCCCTATTGGGTTCCTCAGACGCCACCAGGGGTGCTGCAGCAGGAGCAGCTGGCACCTTTTGGGGATTAGTTTCGCCACACCTGGAAGTGCAGCTGGAAGTCGGCAACCAAGCACCTGGAGCACTTCCGGGTACCCAATAAAGGGAGCCAGGGACCACCACTGGTGGCCAGAGTCGGGTGGAAGGAGGACAAAGCTTGAGGAGGAGGGGTTGTGGTAGAAGAGAGAAGTGTGTTGTGTGTTGTGTGTCTTTAATTGTGCTTTTGGACTGTGTTGTGGCTGGAGGGATTACGGGGAAGATGTGCCCCCCAGCTGAAGAAAAGTAAATATTTGTTTTATTTTTATACTTGCCTCCGTGTGAATCTGTGTTGTGTTGGGCGCTATATATCGCCTTTCTTACAATAGGTTGATATCATAAATATCATGCAACCTGCACTTCAGAACAGGTAATCCACTTGAAGTTAAGTGTGTTCGGGCCCGACTAGTACTTGGGTGGAAGCCTATCTAGAAGTGTGTTGGTCCCAATGCTCCAGTGCTGTGACAAGGACATCGTGCTATAAGATTGGTGCCTTCATTTGAATGAGATGTAAAACCGAGGTACTGACTCTGTGGCGTCATAAAAGATTCTTGGGCTTCCTTTAAAAAGAGTAGAAGTTTTTCTGATGTATTGGCTTAATTATCCCCTGTCCCTGACTGGCTATCTCACTCACCCCTTCACCACCTAATAGCTAATGTGTGATGGGTCTACTGGTGCAATAATGGTTGATGTTAGATCATCCAGATGGATGCCACATATTGGTGGTGGTTAAAATGCCTCCCCACTGTCTATGTGAAGCACTTTGAGTACGTTAGAAAACATACTGTATACATGTTATCAATTATCATTATTTTGTGTTGGTCTGCATCGTGTTGGTAAAATGCGCAGATTGGAGTTTAATTGTAGGTAAAAATACTAAATGAGCTGATGACACTACATTATTATGAGAGCAAAGCCTTACAGTTTTGAAAAGCCCATGTTGTACATCTGCTTAACATTTTTAAGTGTGATAGTAAGATAAGCCTCATATTTAGAATGTGGTAGAAGTAGAATGACTGGGGACATCATTAATAACTGAAATAAAAGTTTCAATTTCTTGATGGCAAACACTTAGTCAAGTCAATTTTATGATAAGGCCCTTCTAATTAAGGCTTTGATGCCAAGGCAATGAATGAATGAATCTACTAGCATTATCGAATGATGGCGCTGGTGATGTCTCCTGTAATAGTAAAGAGACGTGCAGTCATATCCATAAACCGAATGCTTTCATTAATTAAATTACTCAACAAGCCATCCAGCATCCATTTTTGAAACCACAGTAAACTACACAGGAACTACAAAAAAAGGCTTGCCATGGGACTGCAATGTGATTTTTAGCCATCATTTCATTGAAGTGTGCATTGTGCTGTTGGTGCAGAGCCCCTACCAGTTTCAGATAAAGTGAGTAATTCAGTGGTTCTCAACCTGTGGGGCGGGCCCCCCTTAGAAACAAAAAGGGGGGCGTGAAGATGGGAAAAAAAGAAAACAAGAATCAAAAATATGAAAAAAACATCTGTTGAAACCAAAACAAATTAAGTTAAACTACATTCTGATACTAGAACAATAAATATAGAGTTAGATAAATGTCGATAAAAGTTAAGTAGGTATAATAAAACATGCATCTACATTTCAAAAAAATGTTAGGGGAACGCGATTAAAACTGTTATGAAAACTCGGGTCATGAATACTTAAAGGTTGAGAAACGCTGGAGTAATTGAATAACTGCTGTGTGCTGGTAAGAAAAATAAAAACACGAATGCATCCAATCCCACAAGGAGTTACTACAGGTATCCAATTCAATCTAGTCATACAAAAAATGAACACATTCTTGACTCTGGAGAACAAAGAGATTCATAGAGATGTCGTGTAAATGACCAATGAGACAGTAGCATTTCAGCCAGCAATGACAAAAGGGTCAACATATTAAAAAACACAGGAATATGTGATTTCCAGCTTTAACGTATCACACAAATATACTTGGGCAAGGCTGCGCACTTTGGCTATTAAAATCTAATATAGTGCTTTTCACATCTATCTATCTATCTATCTATCTATCATGCCTTTCAAATCTATCTATCTATCTATCTATCTATCTATCTATCTATCTATCTATCTATCTATCTATCTATCTATCTATCATGCATTTCAAATCTATCTATCTATCTATCTATCTATCTATCTATCTATCTATCTATC
>JANRMT010062791.1:233153360-233171168 GCA_026402145.1 Polypterus bichir lapradei | reverse complement strand
ATCTATCTATCTATCTATCTATCTATCTATCTATCTATCTATCTATCTATCTATCTATCTATCTATCTATCTATCATGCCTTTCAAATCTATCTATCTATCTATCTATCTATCTATCTATCTATCTATCTATCTATCATATAGTACCTTTCATATCTATCTATCTATCTATCTATCTATCTATCTATCTATCTATCTATCTATCTATCTATAGTGCCTTTCACATCTATCTATCTATCTATCTATCTATCTATCTATCTATCTATCTATCTATCTATCTATCTATCTATCTATCTATCTACGAGGTGTGGCAGAAAAGTAATGAGACTGGCAACACTGCAAGCGATCTGGCAACGCTGCGCTGTTGTCCTTGATAGAGCACGTGTATCAGTACCCTCCCATAGCTCAGTGCGAGTTTCAACACCTTCCGTTAACTACGTGATTTTTGTGACTGCTATTAGCGAAGTTGTGTTTTTGGTTGTGCGTCACGCAAAATGGAACAGCGGAATTTGGAGCAACGTTGTGCCATTAAATTTTGTGTTAAGCTTGGAGAATCGGCAAGTGTGACGTTTGAAAAGTTAAAACCGGCCTATGGAGAACATTCTTTATCCCGAGCTCAAGTTTTTTGCCGGCACAAATCATTTTTGGAAGTCAGAAAACACGTTGAAGATGAACACCGTTCAGGGAGGCCTTCAACTTCGAAAACCAATGAAAACATCGAACGTGTGAACACTCTTGTGAGATCAGACCGTCGTTTAACATTAAGAATGTTGAGTAAACAATTAAATTTGAACAGATTTACCGTTCATCAAATTTTGACTGAACATTTGCACATGCGAAAGGTCTATGCCAAAATGGTGCCGAATAACCTCACAATTGAGCAGAAGGACAATCGAAAAAACAAGTGTCTTGATCTTCTTGACAGAATCGCTAATGAGCAAGATTTCTTTAGTCGTGTGATCACAGGTGATGAATCATGGATTTTTGAATACGATCCTGAGACCAAGAGGCAAAGTCAGGAGTGGAACACTGCAAACTCTCCTCGACCAAAGAAAGCTCGAATGAGCAAATCGAAGATCAAATCAATGCTGATTTGTTTTTTTGACAAAAGGGGAATCGTCCACAAAGAATTTGTTCCTCCAGGACAAACTGTCAACCAAGTTTTTTATAAAGACATCCTTGAAAGGCTCAGAAAAAGGGTCATTCGCGTGAGACCAGACATTGCAGACAAATGGATGCTCCATCATGACAACGCCCCATGTCACACTGCCCTCTCCATAACAGAATATTTGACCTCAAAAGGCATTCCTGTGGTTCCCCAGCCCCCTTATTCACCTGACCTCAGTCCGTGTGACTTTTTCCTTTTTCCTAAACTGAAAAATGTCCTCAAAGGACGTCATTTCGGGACTTTAGAAAACATCCAAAAGAGTGTAACGGACATGCTGAAGACCATACCGGTTGAAGACTTCCAGCGCTGCTACCAACGGTGGGAACAACGTCTCCATCGGTGTGTAGCTGCCCAGGGGAACTACTTTGAAGGGGATAACATTGATGTTTGAAAAAAATAAAAACTTTGGTAAATAAAAAATCAGTCTCATTACTTTTCTGCCACACTTCGTATCTATCTATCTATCTATCTATCTATCTATCTATCTATCTATCTATCTATCTATCTATCTATCTATCTATCTATCTATCATGCCTTTCAAATCTATCTATCTCTCCTTTCAGATCGTATGTCTCTAAATAGTATTTGCAGTAATCTTCAGTAAGCATTCTGCTCTAATTTTAAGAACAGCTTCACAGCTGACAGCACAGTCTCCTTGCCCACATTCACTCCTCTGGTTAGAGAAAAGGTCACACAATGAAAGAAGAGGGAAGACTTGTCTTCTGATTCAGAACTTGTGTTCTCATTCAGGACAACCACAATCCAAAACCAACAGTGAGAGTGCAGAGTTTCAAATTTCACATTTTATTACACGGGGAGACTCTTGGGGCATAGTTTGTTGCCGATTCATTAATCAGAGCACTTGGAGTTTGGAATGACATTGGAAGACCGGTGCGTGGCATCAGTGATGAGGCAACTCAGCATCAGTGGCTGAGAGAAACCACATAAAAGCATTGGAGAATGAGCTAGATGTGGGCTCTTGTGCGAATAATACAAAAGCCATTAAATAAAGAAAAGGACGATGGCCAACGGATTTAGTTGCAAGGTCAAACCACCCTTGACCTGTAGGTCTCAATAACCTGCCAGAATTACAACAGCCCCTTTTATCTGTCTCTTTATAAAAGGTTGAGTGAGAGAGCCACAGGGAGCTGCCTGTCAGCCCCTAAAGGGTGTTGGATAGAGGTTGATCTTCAATTAAAGGTGTAATTTTGGACTTAAAACGGATCAGTGTAACATTCACATTTCTTAGAGTCTGAATAAACAAAAAGAAAGTAGCCATTAACTCGGACTAAACGGTATGTGTTGGTATGAGGGCTTATGATGACATGCAGCCGATTTCACAGAACTGATCCTCATTGCTCATATGGAAATGAGCAGGCCAGATGTGGCTCATTAAATAATAAAGGAAGCTGTGCTTTCTGAATTCACTGAAAATGACTTCCAGCTCTCAGTAAATAATGGGATGGCATGCCTGGATTTACCACTGGATCCTGACACTGTAAGACTTATTGGCATCATAATGCCAAAGAATTACATATTTTTTGACTGCCTCACTATTCAAGCGCACACTTGTGTAACACTAAACAAATGGCGTGGCTGATCCAGTCCTGTCCTTTGACTTTGTTTGTAAATGATTTAATGGCTGCTTCAGGCCATCACTTTGTCTATTGTATGTAGCTGACTCTCCTTGGAGGGATTGCTGGTACAGTGCCACAGGCAGCATCTAGCCCACCTTTGGAGGCTTTACCAAAAGTGAAACATTGTAGTGAAAACAGATCTCTGTAATGTGATGTAAATTACAAATTAAAAACACACAATAATTAATTGCATAAGTATGTCCCCTCATTATTTAGTACATATTCCTTTGTCAGCCATGACAGCCTTGAGTCTGTGTGTACAGGTCCCTTCTCTCTATCAGCTTTGCACATCTGGACACTTCCACTGCTCCTCATACTTCTTTGCAGAACTGCTCTAGCTCGGTCTGGTTTGCCTGTTGATTGTGAGTGAACAGCCTTTTTCAAATTCTCATATGGATTGAAATCTGGACTGACATGGCCACTCCAGGACATTGACATTGTTGTTTTTAAGCCATTACTGTGTAACTTTGGCTTTATGTTTGAGGTCATTATCTTAACAAAAGACACATCTTCTCCCAAGGCACACGTTTCTCACAGACATCATCAAGTTTTCCTCCAGGATTTCTTTGCATTTTGCTGCATTCATTTTACCCTCTCAAGTCTTCCAAGTCCTACTGCAGTGAAGCATCTCCACAGTATAACGCTGCCACCACCATGATTCATGGTGGGGATAGTGTGCTTTTAATAATATGTAGTGTTTGGCGTAAACCAAGCACGTGGCTTAGTCTGATGGTCAAAAACCTCAATTTTGGTATCATCAGACCCTAAAACCCTTTTTCAGCTAACTTTACAGCCTCCCATGTGTCTTCTGCCTAGATGTCATTTGCATTTTTTCCCTTTGTCCCTATCCCATAAAACTGTGAATGGTGAAGTACAGTTGCTGTCTACAGGTACACACACATTCCAATCCGGGTCACTGTAGCTTGTATCTCCTTAAGAGTTCTAATAGGTGTCTGGGTGGCCTCCCTCATCTTCTTGCTCAATCAATCGGTTATTGTGGACAACCTCCTTGGCAGATTTACAGATTCCATTTCTTCCTGATTGATTTAACTGGACATTCAGTGACTTGAATATTGTCTTGTCTCCATCCCCTGACTGGTGCTTTCAATTACATTTTCATGGAATTGCTTGGAGTGTTCTTATGTGGTCATTGTGTAGGTTAGGTCACCATACTGACTCATCCTAAGTAAGACCTTCAAGGTACAAGGGCCTTTAGACCACAATCAGTTGAAACCTCAGACAGGTGATCTTCATTAACCCAGTGATGGACCTTCTAAAACCAATTGGTTTCCCCAGTGATGATTTGGGGATGTGACCAATTTCTTTGTGTTTTATATTTGTTAACAATAGCCATATTATATCTAATGTGATTCAACACTTCTTCTTCCTCTTCATCATCATTTCCCATTTCTATATGAGGTCGATGTGCTTGATCAACCTTCTCCATATCTCTCAGTCCTACACCTCCTCACCTCACCAATCAAGCAGATCCTTCAGATCTTCTTTTACTTATTCTACTATGATTCAATGCTATATAACAATAAAATCTCCATGGGTGTGAATACTTTTTATAGACACTACAACAATCTTGATTCTGGGTTAGTCTGAAATTCATGAGAAAGAACATGCAAACATTTGAATGCATATAGTGACTTCTACTATCCATAAGCTTTTTACTAATTTCTGCAGCTGCCTTCAAGGTTAGTGGAGGGAAATGATTGAGGCAGTCATTATATTAGAAGTTCCCCCCACAGTGCTTTATCTAGACGGTGCAATTCTTGATACGTTTGCCCATTTGTGCCCCAAGCTTCCTCCATCACACTTTACCATCCAGTTCCTCGATGTCATCAGGTCCACGCTACAGCTATGCCACGCTGTGTTCATTTAAAGTACTTTGCAGGTCATGTTGTGATGGTGAAAGTTTCTGTAAAGCATTGTAGACTCAGTCAGGAACAGACTTGCTAAATGACTGGATAATCATTCAAAGCAGTTTGCTAAAGTGAAATGCAGTGAATAGCGTCACCTGCCCGCTGACCGTATGTGTAATGCAAGCAGATGTATGGAGAATTTATGGTACTTTTTCCAACTTTTCTGACGTTTTCACATTTTATTAATGAAAGGCAGTATGGCGACTTACAGGGAGGTCTGCACATTCTTTAGTGGCATGGTAGTAATTTACATCTGTTTTGTTGTTGATATTTGATTTATGAACATTGTTTTTTTAGCATAATAGAAGGAGCACAGCTCAGTAAATCTATAGTGCAGTGTGCTAAGTAAATGCAAAACAACTATAGTAAATTATAAACCATTGCATTGAATAAAATTGATTGTGATGGCTTTGCTGCAAACAGATAAACTAGATTCTGTTTTTCATGGATCATGCACTTCAGGGTACGCCATATAAAATAAAGGGCCCTCTCACCCACACTCACAGTGATATGGGGCTAATTAAAGTAACTCATGAAGACACAGGGAGAACATGCAGCTTGACTAGAAACAGAATTCATTGGATCTGTGAGGCAGCTGCTCTGTGCCATCGTGCCACCTATGCAATAAATATAGTGCCCTCCATAATGTTTGGGACAAAGACACATTGTTCCTTCATTTACTCCTCTACTCCACAGTTTAAAATTACAAATCAAACAATTCAGATGTGATTAACATGCACATTGCAGACTTTCATTTGCATACATTTGGGTTACAGCATGTAGAAATGACAGAAGAGGTCATCCACCTGAAGCTAATCTGTTCGGGCCTGGCCGGTACTTGGATGAGAGACCACCTAGGAAAAACATGGGTTGCTGCTGGAAAAGATGCTGGTGAGGCCAGCAGAGGCTGCTTACCCTGTGTGTGGATCCTAATGCCCCAGTGCAGTGATGGGCTGTAAAAAATGGTGCCGTCCTTTGGATGAGATGTAAAACAAAGGTCCAGGTCTCTGTGGTCATGAAAGATCCCTGGGAATAAAGAGCAGGGTGTATCTCAAATGTCCAGGCTAAATTGCCCTCCGTGGCCTAGTCATTCTGGCCCCCTAATCATCTAATTGGCCATCTATCTCTCTCTTACCAGTTCTGCACCTAGCTGCTAATGTGTGGTGAGCATCCTAGCACAAAATGGCTGCCGTCAAAACATCCAGGTGGATGCTGCACATTAGTGATGGTTGAAGTGGCAACCCACTCACTATGAAAAGCACTTTGAGTAATGAGAAAGGCATTAAATAAATTTGAAAAACTAATTAATTAACACATTTTATAAGCAAAAACGTCACTTCACCTACAGTTATTGAGACAAACAGATAAGCAGACAACAATTAGTACATGTAACAGTGTGATCATTCATGACATGTGTGCATATGTAGTGGGAAAAAACATATCTCTCTATTATAAAAGAAAATCTTGAGATGAGACGAGACTATTGCTGAAAGATTTTTTCAAGTCCCGCGAGATGAGACTACTGCCAAGAGATTTCTTCAAGTCCCGCCCGTCCTCTCA
Source organism: Polypterus bichir lapradei (assembly GCA_026402145.1). Taxonomy (NCBI): domain Eukaryota; kingdom Metazoa; phylum Chordata; class Cladistia; order Polypteriformes; family Polypteridae; genus Polypterus; species Polypterus bichir. The sequence goes on along the minus strand of JANRMT010062791.1, from coordinate 233,164,876 downwards.
ACCATTTCCGGTTAACAGCCCACGCCCACGGTCCTCTCACCTCTCATTCATGTGAATGCTTTTGTCAGACACAGTTCCTGCACTCTCAGCTATTATAAATTTTTATGTTTTCCTCACTTTAAGTTCCCAATAAAAGAGGACTTACTATGTCCAAATCTTATTGAAGACTTTTATCCTGAAGGGTTATCAACAGAAGAAATGAGTACACGGGCAATCCTAGCACAGAGAAAGCAATTAACACGAAAATTGACGATCAGTTATACAGCAAATTGGTTAAATGCGTATCAAAAGGCTATGCTGAAACAGTGGGTGGTGATGGTGTGGAAGATGAAAACATCAACTTACAATATCCCGTAGAATATCTACAACTGTTAACACAGTCCGGTCTTCCACTGGCCGAATTACTGTTGAAAGAAGGATGTATCGTAATGTTATTGCGTAATTTATGTATGAGTGATGGGCTATGCAATAGGACAAGATTAGTTGTGATCAAAATTGGTCGAACAATTCTGACATGTAAAATTTTAACAGGCGACAAGAAATTTATAAATTTATAAAAGTGGAGATGTGGGTTTCTGCTTGAAGGTGTACATTTGATTAAACAAGGATTTAGTCTTCCTACTTTAAGATGTAAATTTCTTAAAGTGGAGATTTGCTATTCTTCCTTTAATTCAATTTTGTGTAACCTGTGGTGGCCCCCATATCCCTTTAATGGGAATGGCACTGATTGAGATGCTATGGGACTCAATGTCTGGACCAAACAACAAATGTGCTATCAAATCATCTTCCCATTTCCCGTTTAAGCAGTGATTAACTGAAAGTTAAAATTTCTTTTCACAGAACCAAAGGAAAGAAGGTGAATAGGGAAGCAGAGTGTGGATGCTAAGTGACAAGAAGGGTAAGGGCGCTATATCTGTTGGCAAGATCTGTCTGTGCAGCTTTGAGACCGGACACCACTCTTGAGGATCAATCTACAGAAACACGATACTCACACCACCGAAGAGCCTCGTCCCCTCAACATACATCTAATCTTTAACACTCTCACATTACTTCAGACCCGATATTCCACAAAGGAGATGTCTGCCGGCTGGAGCCACGCCTGGCGAGAAATCCAAAGAAATTTAACAGCTATTGTGTAGCAAAGAAAGTTCGTTTTGTCAGAGGTTGTCTAACACACTGCCAAAAAGCTTCTCACAGTCTGCAAAATGCATCCAGGCTATTGTTCTCCACACCACAACAGATTCAGGACACAACCAAAAAAAAAGAGAGGCTCAGGTGATCATCATTGAAAAGCAGGAGACGAGGCATCACTGGGACAAATGAAATGGCAAAGAGGAAATGAGCATAAAGGAATCGAGCCCACTGTGAAATGACCTCACCTGAGCATGCAAACGAATCAAGTGTCACCACCTTGTCCTTGGAGACAGTATAGCCAAAATGGTTGAAAGAATACAATATAAACATTTACATTATTAGCTTTATTGTTATTTAATATCCAAAAAGACTTACAAATCTCATGTGCTTTTCTAACAGTGAGTGACGTCAAACAGTTGCATGGATAGTCCGCAGTTCTAAGAGGTGCACACACCGAGCTGAGCCTCCCGGGGACTCACTGCGTTGACATTGTCATACGTGTGCTCTGGGATTGTTTTGGTTTTTGAATCACCAGGGATCACTTCCTGTTATTTATTCTTAAACTGAATAAGTATTGAGAAAGTTATTTTTAGTTTATTTCTTGTTTACTTTAATCCCATGACTGCAACAGTTGGGGGCTGTTATGTCAATGGACGTGATGTATAAATGGAACTGCAAATTCACTTCAATGAGGTAATTTGGTAAATTAACAGATGTTTTTGTTTGTTTTTAACTTTGTATTTATTTTTTTTACCATCTTCTCCCCTTGTGTCTTTGGACTTTGTTTTTTTTTTTTTTTTAATAATTTGATAAATCTGTTTCTTTTCTTAATTAGTTTAATTGGTTAATTCTTGCCTGCATAAAGTTTCCATATTATTCCATGTAATAATCCTCCAAATATTAAGACGAAAAACTAAAATAATAATCTATATATATAATTCACTAACGGCACGCAAGACACTGAGCACAAGCAAGACACTGAGGGCACGCAAGACAGTCAGCGCAAGCAAGATAGAGCCCCGCCCGCCAACTCTAACCCTCCTACCGCATCATGGGATACGCACGACAGAGCCATGCACGACAACAGTAAACATCCTCCCGAGTCCAGCGTCGCTCTCGATGCATGCAACAACTCACCAAACACAGCCTCAGTCGCTTTCGTCTGTGCAAAAGTTCACATGCACCTCTGAGCCACGTTGACTTTACACCGCACGCAAGACAGAGAGCCACGATCGCCAACTCACAGAGCCCCGCCCGCCAACTCTAACTAAGGGCAAGCAAGACAGAGAGCCACACCTACCAAAGCCCTCCCGCCAACTCTAACTAAGGGCAAGCAAGACAGAGAACGCACGCAAGGCAGAGAGCCACGCCCTCCTACTCACAGCGCCCCACCCACCAACTCGAAGACCATGGGAAACGCGCGCATTTATTGTATAAATGGATATAAATAATTGAATGTAAACGATTCGCCAAAATCTGTTGTATGTAAACGATACTGTTTTAAACGTTATTGTTTTTTCATCAGAAAACCCGGTTTCCACGTCTACCTGTATTAGTTTAAATGGCACTTTTACCACTCGCAATAGGGCGGATGCGCTGACTTATCGTGTTGACTGGGCAACACAGTGAATACGGCGTCTGTCTATATATGTCTGTGTTTTCTGTAGCCTGCTACAGGAAGGTACTCTCTCGACCATTGGCATTGGTTTCGCTCCTTGCTATTTTCGTTATACTGCGACGGTGGTTTCCTAAGTCTTTGTTATACTGAATTCCTTTCTCATCGTTTTCCGTTCCTATTCTTACACCGCTGTATGCTACGGCGGGCATCGGCTAGTAATAATACTAACAGTAAAATATTTTCATGGGCAACATTACAATAAGAACTTTAAAGCAACATCAAAAAAAAACAAAAACAAAAGTGCAGTGTAGTAGCATAGCGGTTAGGGCTGCTGCTACGCGGCTCTAGGGCCTTTTGTTCAAATTCATGCCCCGTGCTGTGTGGGCTCGTCTTCAGATATTCTAGTTCTCCACCTACACCCCAAAGATGTATAATTTATATTAATTGGTAACTCCACGTTGAGAGTTCTTTCTGTGTGACTAAGGCCCCGAAAAAGGCTAATACGTTGCTGTTCAGACTGATAAGTGAGGTGGAAGTAGTAGTTCTCTTCTTCAGCCTGTAACAACACCTCATTATAAACATGCAAGTTTTATACATTTATTTTTAAGGAGGAATGCCTCTCAAGTTGTTGTGCTATTGGTGGGAGTTGTCAGTTCTAAGATTGCTGTCGTGTAGGATTGGGCCAAAATCTTTGAGAATGTATCTTTAAAAATCCATCTCATTCTCGCCTTCAGTTCTGGTGACCCCATTTCCATCTGTGGCACTTATCTCTTTATCCATTTGATGTCCATTACCCCTCTGCCACTAGTCACTGGACACCACTTTGAGATGGCAGTCTATCATGGGAGGCTTTATTTCCTCAGAGTATTTACTGTCTACAACAAAGACCCCCATATGCCAAGCTGTCACATGCTTTGGAAAAGCTTGAGGAAGATGTCGAAGAATCCGTATCCTCAACAATAAAAAGTCTGTTCACCTGCCCTTTCTCGCTTTCTTAGGGGGAAACTCTGCATGTATTTTACAAGAAAAGAGAATGCAAGAGAATGCAATCCCACCACCCTGAAAGGTAATCTGCACAGGACCGTCTTATCTCTGCTCCTGTGTTCTTTTCTGTCCTGCTCCGTTTGAATGATCAAAGCTAAGCTCGCATTGCACCCCATCCATTTCAGCCCTTTTGCTCTCCATTCCTCCTCCTCCTCCTTCTCGTTCTCCTCCAGCACCTTATCCTCCTGTTTGCTACCCACCCGCCTCATATGATAATTAAAAGGCTGGTCTACTGTAAGCAAAGCGATAAAATGACAAAGAAATGAGTGATATACTGATAGCAAGGAAAAAAAATCTGGCAGTGAGTGGGCCACAGACTGTCAGCTCATCCATTCAACTCCTCCCTGAAAGGGCAATGTCTCCAGTTTCGCTGGCGGCACCTTACAGTAAGATACTCACAGAGACTGAAGATTGCGCAGATTGCGGAGGGCCTCGCTGGGGACCTGCCTCAGTTGATTGTTCTGGAGCATTCTGTAAAAGAAAAGAAAGAGGAAAAAAAAATAAAAGGTTGAGAAATGTGAACTGGCTGGGATGAGTTGGGGACTGCAAATTCTGATTCAGTTTACTTCTGTATATATATATATATATAGTTGTGGAAAATTAAAAAGAAATAACCAGCAGAAATGTAATATGGTAAAGACAGAAGGCACATAATATTGTGATCACTGTAATGGTCTGGGTTAGCTCCACACTTCCTAGTTACTTCCTTTTGAACCCAGAACTGTTGATAATGTACATGAGGATGACCCGGGCAAATGAGGACACACTCATTCAGCAAGGGGTGCAAAGTGTTCAATGCTTTTATTAAAAATTGCAAACAAACAAACAAAAAAGAAAAACAATGTGTTTAAAACTTCAGTGCCTCTTCTTCTTCTTCTTTCAGCTGTTCCCATTTAGGGGTCACCACAGAGGATCATCCATCTCCATCCATCTATCTCTGCCTTTTACATCATTTTCTGCCACACTGACTGCCTTAATGTTCTCCTTTACCACATCCATACACCTCCTCTTTGGCCTTCTTCTTTTCCTCTAACCTGGCGGTTCCATCCTCAACATTCTTTTCCTGATGTAACCCTCATCTTTTTACTCTGCATGTACCCAAACCATCTAAGTCTAGCCTCTCTCACTTGGTCACCAAACTGTCGTACCTGTGCTGTCCCTCTAATATACTCATTCCTAATCCTGTTTAGCCTTGTTACTTAGCATCTTCAATTTTGCCACTTCCAGCTCTGTTTTTTCATCATGTGCTACTGTCTCCAAACCATACAGCATAGCTGGTCTCACGACTGGTTTATAGACCTTCCCTTTGACTTCTGCAGTTACTTTTCTATCACCAATCACTTCTGCCAATCTTCTCCGCACAGTCCGCCCTCTATGCAATTCCTTTGTCACCTTTCTGCTGCTTTGTACTGTTGAACCCAAGTATTTAAATCTGTCTACCTTCATCACCCTTCCACCACCATCTATCTGATTTGCGCACATGTACTCCATCTTACTCCTACTGACTGTCATTCTCCTTCTCCCCACTGTGTACCTCCACCTCTCCAGGTTTACATCAACCTACTATCTACTCTCACTACAGATCAAAGTGACATCAGCAAACATCATAGTCCATGGAAACTCTGGTCTGACCTCATCTGTCAACCTGTCCATCACCACTGCAAACAAGAAAGGACTCAGAGCTGATTCTTGATGTAATCTCACTCTCACCTTGAACCATGCTGTCATTCCTATTATACACCTCACCATAGTCACACTGTCCTCATACATGTCCTGTACCACCATCACATACATTTCAATTGCTCCCGACCTCCTCATACAGTACCATAACTCATCACTTGGCACCTGTTATATGCTTTCTCTCAGTCCACAAACACGCAATGCAATTCCTTCTGACCTTCTCTGTATGCAAACATCACATCCGTAGTACTCTTCCCTGGCAGGAAACCATATTGCGGCTCACAGACCACCACCTCTTATCTCATCCTGACATCCATCACTCTTTCCCATATCTTCACGTTGTGGCTGATCAACTTTTTACCCCTGTAGTTACTGCAGCTCTGGACATCTCCTTTATTCTTGAAAATTGGTACTAATATACTTCTCCTCCACTCCTCAGGCATCTTCTTGGTTTTCAAGATTTTGTTAAACTCTACTGTCATCTCACCTAAACATCTTCATGTCTTTATACTGGTATATTGTCTGGGCCAACTGCTTTTTCACTTTTTATCCTCCCCATAGCTTCCCTTACATCAGCTTTGCTGATCCCCAGGATTTCATGATTTACTATCTGCACTTCATCCAACTTACACTTTCATTTTCTGTATTCATAAATGCATCAAAATACTCTGTCCACCTTTTCAACACAACACAGTGTCAATCCTTTATAAATAAATAAATAATCCATAAAAACAGGAAACCAAGTGGGTATTAAAAATGTCCAATAAATGTATTCCATGAAAAAAACCATAAATCCCATACAGCATCTCTCCTTTACAAAATCCATAAGCTTCATTGTCTCCTTCCTTAAAATTGATGTCTCCACTGCTTACCTCAGATGGGACTTCAGGAGCCAGAAGGGACGTCCACAGACAGGTGCAGTTAACCCTAACACGGTTCTGGTCCCCTACCAGTCCCAAGCTCTCAACAGGGTTTCCCACTAAGCCTTGCTCCTCCAACTCTCACTACCACTCCTTGGCCTTATTCAAGAGCCCCACTGGAGTTATTGGAGACTCCTGCTCCCCAGAATCACTCAGCAGGAGTGATCCCTGCTCCTCAAGCACCGGCCATGCTCTCCTGTTGAGACCATCTTCCATTTCATCACACGGCTCATCCTCAGTCCTACCTCTTTCTCTCATTAGTGTCTGTTCCTTCTTTTAATTGCTTTTTTCCCCTTCTCTACTATATGCTCTCCCTTTATATGGCCAATTGGGTGTGGGTGCTGTCTTCCCCCTTCTCCGAGAAGTGAATGAAGCACTTGGTTGACCCGCGCAGATTTGCAAGCTCACATGTGCACCTGTGCTCCAGGACTTGCAATTATTCATTTAACATTGCGCTGCCCCACAGACCGCTTATCACAGTCACACCACTGCTGTCATTTGGTGATATCCACAACATAACTGAAACAGTCGTTTGTGTTACCACATGCTGTACAGTCCTCTGTGAAATGTTCTCCATGTCCAGTTTATTTGTGCAATTAATGGAGTTTGAACAGGGTCATTTAGTAGCTCTTCACGAATTAGCACGGTCCTTCACATTTAAGTGTGCAATGAGTTAGACAGCAGTGCATTTGTTCTGTGTGCTGATGAAAAAATTGTCAGAATTGGCTAGAAGCACATCAGAGGGGAAAACATTAAAAAAAAGAGTCAAAAATTGTTGCAACAGCCATTAACTTGGCACTTACAATTGTGGGGCTACAAAAATAGATAAACAGTAACTTGCTCTCATTCCCTTCTTCCAAACTCCCATCTTCCCCCATTTTTCCCTATCTTCCCCCATCTTGACCACACAAGTGAGGTTAGACCTCACTTTACAGAGTCCCTGTCCCGAGACAAAAAGAGACCTCCCAGCAGAGGTACAGTAAGGATTAAGTTGAGACATCTTATAATAGTACAGTCCAGATTCAATAAATCTAGAGTAAGACGTTAAAACAGGCAACCTAGCTGTTTTCTACAAATGGAACAGATATTATATAGTGTTTCTATACACTTTATGTTTTGATTGTTCCCCTTATGTATTGTTACCAAAGGCAACTGGAATTAAAGTAGTTTCATACACTTATAAAGTGTATATGTGTGTATAAATGTGAGTGTATAAATACATGGAATTTTTTTCTAATATTCTAAAGTGCATATAAAAGTACAAACCCCCATAAACCCATTCATCCATCCATTATCCAACCCGCTATATCCTAACTACAGAGTCACGGGGGTCTGCTGGAGCCAATTCCAGCCAACACAGGGTGCAAGGCAGGAAACAAACCCCAGGCAGGGCGCCAGCCCACCACAGGGCACACACACACACACACCCCCACACTAGGGACAATTTAGGATCGCCAATGCGCTTAACCTGCATGTCTTTGGACTGTGGGAGGAAACCCTCACAGACACTGGGAGAACATGCAAACTCCACGCAGGGAGGACCCGGGAAGCAAACCCAGGTCTCCTAACTGCGAGGCAGCAGCGCTACCACTGCGCCACCCCCTCATAAACTCTTGTGTTAAATCTACTGCCAATTTCAATTACTTAATGGTTTCAGATATTAAAGTATTAATTTGTTTGTTTAAGAAGCAAGACACATCCCAGTTGAATGATAGTAACATAGAAGGGCAAATACAATAATATTTTCTACAGACCACCCATGAAACTCAGCAGTGAACCTCCCACCCAAAACAACAAATTACAGAGTGGAGAAAAAGGCAGAAAAACTAAAAACGTATTCACTTTCCCCCTCTCTTCCAACAACCTTATGTAAGACTGCGATATTTAAAAAATGTAGTACAAGAACAAAAAAAAACCAAAAAAAAGAGGATAGGTAAGGAGAAATGAGGGGAGATGGATTTGTGAAAAAAACAAGAAGGATACTGGTGTATGAATAAAGGGTTTACTTACAGCACTTTGAGATTGAAGAGGCCAGAGAATGTCCCTGGGGGGATGTGTGTCAAGTCATTTCCTGCAAGACGCCTGAAGGGGACAAAAAATGTTAAACCTTTGTTAAAACTGTGAAACGAAGGAAGCCAAAGACGTAAGGCTGAACTAAAGAAAATTATGATAAAGCAAATAAACAGCCAGCCCACCCCCATCTTCTTTCTTTCTCCTGTCACTGAGTCCCATTATGCTGATAAAGTGAATGAATTGTGCTGTAGGCAGGAAATGAAGGTGTTGACTGAAAACATCACTGACGCGGTCTTAAATGTGACTGCAGTTTTATTACCTAAACATCGAGGAGATGATGTGACATGCAAAATCAAATCATTGCTTAATGCCTGAAGGAGATTTCTTATACTTAAAAAAATACTAAAAAGTTGGTAACATTTTCAGTTACAACAACTTGGGGGATGTGTTTACAGATAAACAGGGTTGTGTTTCAGGCCAATCAATTTTCACTTTCCATTGCAACTCTCATGTTGGATTAATTGTGATTTACATTTCACTTTTACACATGTTGTCACGCTGTGACGCAAGATGACTGCATTTCTAGGGAGAAAATGCAAAAAAAAAAAAAATTACACAGACATGACCTGCAGAGAAGAAAACCATGTCAGGTAAGCTCACCTGAATAAAGAAGTACTTCCAGGAGCTGCAATCTCTGCTTTGTCTCAGGACAGGGAAGTGAGACTCACAGCAATTGCTGCCTGAATAGACTGTCAATAATGGGTTGTCTGCAGTCTTTCTTTTTTTATAGTCAGTATTGTGAGCCACAAGAGAGACCTGTTTAAGCTTAGTGTCCACAGCACTTGCAAGGCAAGAAAAAGCCCTGGACAGGATGACAGTCCGTTGGACGGCTCACTCACACACATATTAATGCGTACACAGAGTCAACTTGGAATCACCAATCAACCTAATATGCTTGTCTTTGTGGATGCTGGACAAAGCGAGAACATTTAGCTTCCTCAAGGACAACGGCTATGCATGGGATTCAAACCCAGCACACTGGGTCCATGACCCAGCACATATGAATATATTGTAATGGCACTGACAAGTTGCATCAGTCTTGAGATAAGTCATCAACAGTATGAGTGGGCATGCCATCATTCAGATGAGCCGCCAGACCCTAGAAAAAAGGCAATCCTGCCACAGTTGCACCATCTCCAACTAGTATGACAAAACAAGACATCCATCTATAAAGACAGTGAGCTACCGAAAAGAGAGATGTACAAGAGCAAGAAACCCTTAAGATGGTGCTGGCAAACACTGACAGGCACTGGCACAAAGATGCAATATATTCATTTATACCACCACCACTGTTAGTAATTTCCAAGTTATAAACTTCCTACTTTGTGCACTTATTATCATTTGGACGTTTGATAACAAATCTGAGTACAAATAGCAGTGCTCTTCCATACCTATGAAAATAGACCTTTATAATACCTCATTGTGTCTGCTCTCTTGTCTTTAGTCAAATCAAATGTTTTTTTCTTGTACTTCTTGTGTGTGGTGGATGCTGTCTGTTATAAAATTTCTATATTTCTTTCCCTTTGGGACAAATAGAGTATTCAGCGTGTCAGGAAACGTGACGGGGGCTCCTTTGTACCAACAGCAATACGCCTGCATAATGAACACCTCACTGGGACTGGGACAGCCAAGTCAGAAGTTTTCTTTCTTATTAGTTTCTTTGTTGTTCAGACCAAAGTGTGTGTGTATTTATTTATTATTTACTTACTTTTTTTCTACTTATTTATGTATTATATATTTATATATCTGAAATTCAATTATTATATTATATTATATGTTATATATTTGCATAAGAATATTATATAGTATTTTATATATATTGTATTATATTTGAATTATACTAGGGGGCTTTGCCCTTGGCTTGCTACGTGCTAGCCTTTTTGCGGTACTGCAGCTACTGTACGGGAATGTGGATGTACAATTTACTAACTATTTTACATTACAGCGAGTAATTAACCATAATAAAAAATAGTAAAATGTAATAATTTGAAAGTAAATTATGTTTCATGTTGCATTAGAGTTATTTGTTGTGCAATATGATTTTGTTCTGTTTGGCTTTGAAATTAACACGCCAAAACTTTTTAAACTTACACTTTTACTGTAAAACTTTAGGAAAAATAATTTTTTGAATTAAATTTTTGTCAATATCGCATTGAATTTTGATTCTGTTTGGACTTTCATTGTGACAATGCAATGTATAACTGCCTGTGATTGAATTTCGTTTCTTTATCTCTATTAAATAAAATGAGTTTTTCGAATTTTTGGCTCTGAGATTTGTAAATTGTCTTTGCAAAAGCTATTCTAAATGGAAACTGTTAACATTTTAATACCAATAGCATATCAAGATCTCCTTTGTTGTCTAATGTTATCCCCTGAAGATGTACTACATTATCTTTCTTGGATACATCCTTCTTTCAACAGTAATTCTTGTGGAGGAAGACCAGATGGTGTGTAACTGATCAACATTTTTGGCGTTAATTCGTTTGACTTCATCATTTCTTATTTTTACCGTTGATAACCCTTTGTGATGAAATTCTTCAATAAGATTTGGACATGATGCGTCTTCTTTAATTGGGAACTTAAAGTGAGGAAAACGTTAAAATTTATAAGAGCTGAGAGAGCAAGAACTGTGTCTGTCAAAAGCATTCACACGAATGAGAGGTGAGAGGACCGTGTGCGTGGTTCAATATGGTTGAGAGGAGGCCATGAATTTTAAACATCTCAAGGCCAAAGTCTCGTCTCGTGGGACTTGAAAAAATCTTCCAAAAAGTGTCATCTCGTCACAGGATTTTTTATATAATAGAGAGATATGTTATAAGCTATATATTATGTTATATTATATTTCAGACCAAAGTGTGTGTGTGCATTTATTTATTTAGTTTCCTTTATCTACTTTTTATTTAGTTTCTTTTATCTACTTTTTATTTGTTAAAGTACTTCTGTAAAAAGCCAAATTTCTCCATGGGTATAACTAAATTTCTATCTATCTATCTATCTATCTATCTATCTATCTATCTATCTATCTATCTATCTATCTATCTATCTAT
>JANRMT010062791.1:233137720-233153165 GCA_026402145.1 Polypterus bichir lapradei | reverse complement strand
TCTTTCTTTCTTTCTTTCTTTCTTTCTTTCTTTCTTTCTTTCTTTCTCACTTCTATAAATGGACACAACTACCTGACCACTGAAGAGAATCACAGATTGCTCAATAGTCATTTCCAGATCGTGAATATCGCAGCTGTATTTAATTGTTCTAACACATTTGTCACGTGGGTGCTACAAACAGCCATCCTGAGATATGTTTAGTGTCAGAAATCAAAATCCAAAGTCTGATGAATTTTAAATAAGGAGAGAAAGCAGCTGCTGGCTCTGAGTTAGAAGGGCGGTTAATTCTTTGAAAACATTGCCTTTACCACAGGAAATGTAAAGGAGATGCTGTCTTCTGTTTCTTCAAGCTGAGTAAATTTGCTGTGCTATTTAATTATGTAATTAGTCATCTTACTATAGAGACAGCTTTTTGCAGTGTTTGACAAGAACCTCTAAAAACGTTTCCATATGGCTGGGGCGCTCTGCAGTGCTCCACACCTGCCTCACTTTAATACCACATGCTAGAAATGCCATTGCACTGATATATTCTGAGGCTATACTAGAAATATTTCTGCGACTCTCCTTTATTACTTACACAACAATATTTGCTATTTCTTGAAAAGCCACCTCCTGAAGCAATGCACATGTCACTGATCCTTATTTCCAGTATGCCACTTAATATGCTGTTTCTGTTCATAATCAGAGTTTTACTGTAATAAAACCAGATTGTTCTACACACCGATAAAGCAAAATTGTTTCTTTCTTTATTGAAGCTTTTGTAAAATGTCCCTATTTCATATCACATTGTTAAAAACAATCTACTAAACTTATTTGCAACTGTTTAACATAAAATCATATTATTATGATAATGGCACCGTGGTCATTTTCACAAGGGCTATGGATGCACGATCCCTTAAGATCAAAGGCTGCCTACTGGCACTGTAGTACAGAGAGTACTGTTGCTGCCCGTCAGCTTCCAGAGTCTGCTTTTAACATTTGGTCCATTTTTGTGTGAAGCTGGTGTCCCCCACGATTGCGTGGATTTTCAACTGGCTATGCTGCTTTTCCCACCTCAGACTGATAGACATGCGCCTTCATTTGAATGGCATCTTTAAATAGGTGCACTGTGGGTGTTACTGTATATCATTAGAGACTTAAAAAATTAATGCAGCAGTCTAACCTAGTTTTGTTTATCTGTTTTATTTAAGTTTGCATTAATTTATTTTTTGTGTTTAATTTTATTTCATTATTTATCCTTTGTAATTTTTTTTCTTGTAAAGCACTTTGAGCTACACTCTGTATCTTGTATGGAAATGTGCTGTAGAAATATGTTTTTTCCTGATCAAAGATAAGTTTGGTATTTTAAGTTCAAATTATTTCTTTAAAATCGAGGTATATATTAATTTTCCACCTGCAAATGTGTTCTAAATTGAAGCATTTTTCTATAATTTTTTAAAAATACGTAGCCCATCGTTGCATTTTATAATGGAGGTAATTGGGTGATGTACAGGTTAACAGATTAGACAGGAGTCCCCATGGACTATGATGTTTGCTGATGACATTGTGATCTGTAGAGAGAGTAGGGAGCAGGTTGAGGAGACCCTGGAGAGGTGGAGATATGCTCTAGAGAGGAGAGGAATGAAGGTCAGTAACAACAAGACAGAATACATGTGTGTGAATGAGAGGGAGGTCAGTGGAATGGTGAGGATGCCGGAAGTAGAGTTGGCGAAGGTGGATGAGTTTAAATACTTGGGATCAACAGTATAGAGTAATGGGGATTGTGGAAGAGAGGTGAAAAGAGAGTGCAGGCAGGGTGGAATTGTTGGAGAAGAATGTCTGGAGTAATTTGTGACAGACAGGTATCAACAAGAGTGAAAAGGAAGGTCTACAGGACGGTAGTGAGACCAGCTATGTTATATGGGTTGGACATATATGGTGGCACTGACCAGAAAGCAGATGACAGAGCTGGAGGTGGCAGAGTTGAAGATGTTGAAGTTGAAGATGGGCAGGATTAGAAATGAGTACATTAGAGGCTGGATGGCTTGAAGTCAAAGTCAGAGAGGTGAGATTGTGTTGGTTTGGACATGTGCAGAGGAGAGAGATGCTGGGTATATTGGGAAAAGGATGATAAGGATAGAGCTGCCAAGGAAGAGGAAAAGAGGAAGGCCTAAGAGAAGGTTTATGAATGTGGTGAGAGAGGACACGCAGGTGATGGGTGTGACAGGGCAAGATGGAGAGGACAGGAAGATATGGAAATAGATGATCCGCTGTGGCAAACCCTAACAGGAGCAGCTGAAAAAAGAAGAAGAAGAGATGGGGTCCAAACATGAAAACAAAAGTCCTACCAAATACATCCAAAGTAAAGGTTTTAGTGTAAGGAAATACATCTTCCACGTTTCTGAAGCATGCTTGTGACATCGAAAGTAAACTGGATGTGACACATTTTATCACATATTCTTGGTACTATTTTCTTGAGCTAAGGATACAATTTCCATTTGCTTGTTTGCTTGCAATGGCCGTCATGGGTGCTATTCTGAGATTTACCCTGAACGCATCCTTAGTTCTCGAGAATTCCATAGCATCAGGCTACATATTATTCTACATTTCTCTCTGCAGTTTTGCTTCTCCAATTGTTATATTCTGTCATGGGTTGTAACAAATGATGCTCTGCACAAATGTGTGGCGAGTGTCTGATACAGTGGCAGAGCAGTCACTGTGTCCTGAAATCATCTAATTTGATTACACCTCTGATGTGATTCAAAATGTGTGCCAGCCAAGGATGCACAAGTGTGCTCAAACAATATTTTTTTCTTATGCCATGTGTATTCAAATCATATTTCTTCAGAGGCAGTGCTGGCACACAAACTGAGTCACATATAGCCGCAGTTACTGAATGATAGATGAGTATTCAAATCACATGATCCTAAAGGGCACCCACTTTTCTACGATTACATTTGGTGTTATTATTTTATACAGCCTCCAGGGTAAGCATGGCACATAATGGTGAATCATAAGAGTTTTGTTGAATATTCCGTGCACATTACAATAAATCTGAACTGATTATACTGCATTGCATTTCTATAAAAGCCTTAGATTTTTAAAGAGCCAAGGCTACATGCACGCCAACAGTAAGTTCACAGGGCAGATCAACACTCAGAGTTATGCACATTTCATGGTTTCTAAAGTGCTCGCACGTAAAAAAAAAAAAAATACTGAGAAAATGAAAAGGCAAATTATATGATAGAGCCAAACCAAATTGAAGCGCCACAAAACAATGATCAAAGTTTATAGAGCATGCTGAGAATAAGGCAATAAAAGAACTGAAGACAACAGTTTTTGAGTGAGTAAACATAATTAGTAAGCTTTTCTGTTTCTTCTGGATAGGTTGGTACTCAAGCCCATAATGTGGTGAAGTAGCTGTGATTTATGATCTGTACCAGTTTTAAATGAACTTTTATTTGTTATTATTAGCGAAAGACTGTGTGTGATTGTAAGTGTGACATTTTTTCAGTGATTATTTTCTCGTCGTTTACCTGAGGAGCAGAGAAGAAATGTACTGGTGCCAATTATTAAGAATGAGGGGAATGTGCAGAGCTGTAGTAACTACAGAGGGATAAAATTGATGAGCCACAGCATGAAGGTATGGGAAAGAGTAGTGGAAGCTCGGTTAAGAAGTGAGGTGATGATTAGTCAGCAGCAGTATGGTTTCATGCCAAGAAAGAGCACCACAGATGTGGTGTTTGCTCTGAGGGTGTTGATGGAGAAGTATAGAGGAGTTCAGAAGGAGTTATATTGTGTCTTTGTGGACCTGGAGAAAACATATGACAGGGTGTCTCGAGAGGAGTTGTGGTATTGTATGAGGAAGTCGGGAGTGGCAGAGAAGTATGTAAGAGTTGTACAGGATATGTACGAGGGAAGTGTGACCGTGGTGAGGTCTGCGGTAGAGGTGGCAGAGTTAAAGATGTTAAGATTTGCATTGGGTGTGACGAGGATGGTTAGGATTAGAAATGAGAACATTAGAGGGTCACCTCAGGTTTGACGGTTGGGAGACAAAGTCAGAGAGGTGAGATTGTGTTGGTTTGGACATGTGCAGAGGAGAGATGCTGAGTATATTGGAAAAAGGATGTTAAAGATAAAGCTGCCAGGCAAAAGGAAAAGAGGAAGGCCTAAAAGAAGTTTTATGGATGTGGTGAGAGAGGACATGAAGGTGATGAGTGTAACAGAACAAGATGTAGAGGACAGAGAGATATTGAACAAGATGATCTGCTGTGGTGACCCCTAACGGAAGCAGCCAAAAGAAGAAGTATATCTCATTGTCTACAAAACAGAGACAGCAGTTCACACCTGGGCATCAAAATTCAATATCAGTAACGTCACTTGAAGATGACTTTTTAAAGTGACACTGCACCCCTGGGGCTGAGAGATTACCATGGAGGAAGACGGTCAGAAAAGTGAAGCATACAGTTGGTTTCTGTTTAAAGTGGCTGAATCTCACAAAAATATTTTGCTTTTTCCTCTTTCTAAAACAAACCCTGTTTTGCAATAAGGTTGCAATCTCAACACATTGATCAATGCTCGATAACAATGGAAAAAATTTTTGGTAAGCCATTTATATGCATGTGTCCCGCTTTGGGCCAGCTACCTTACCAATACTGGTCCTTGCATTGGGCCTAATGTCAAAATAGATGGCAGCTCTTTGGGGTACTGAAATAGTAAATTGTGTCTGTCTGATAATACCACAAAGAAGCATAGGCAAATGGAATAAGTGCTCAAGCTGTGAGGGGAACAGCAGGCTTTTAGGGACGTTCACTTGATTTTATTTTGGGGAAATTAGGTGAATAGGATAGATGAACTTATTGGGTTGAATGGCTGGTCTTGTCACAATTGTTCTAATGAGAGCAAACACATGGAGCCTCAGATCATAACAGACAGTCAAGGCACACACTGAAGAGAATTGCACTGTAAATTATCATGGTCATCATCACCCACCAATAAAACGGTTGTCACAAGAACTTGCTTGCCTTAATCTTGTAACATGAAGGAGAAATTCCATTTAAAGAAGGCAAACTGTCATTGGGGTCTAAGTTTCACAGTCGCATGCCCAAAACAATTACACTAACCAACTCAACAATTCTGTGTACTTTTTTTGGTGTTAATCATACATATTGACCAACTGCTTTGGCTCAGGTGGATAGTAGTGATTTCACTGTACCTCGTATTAATGTTCCTTTCCTCACATTTCAAGGTATCAGGGAAACCCCTCTGTTTATCTACAGATGTAGTCCACAGCAGCAGTCTTCACATTGCCCTGGTCTGTGAATGTTGTGTGAGTAAATGGACAAGGTTATACTGGCCAATCATACTAGCAGATAGGATTGGTGTCATACTAAATCAAAGAAAGGGTGGTGTCGCTAGTGTTGATGGCTTGTGTGTGTCTGGCTCATAGTCACTTCATGTTGCACAATTTGCCAGGATGCTGTTGTCAGGCTTGGTTGAGGGGTTTTAATGGCTCATTTGTGGAGATGATAATGCTAACTTGAATAACGATCCACGCATGGAGGGAGTTGCATTAATTTACAATGCACTTGTATATGTGATCAGGATGCAAGAGTTCTGTCCTGGATCAACCTACACTCCAGGCTGCTTCTT
Organism: Polypterus bichir lapradei; assembly: GCA_026402145.1. Lineage (NCBI taxonomy): Eukaryota > Metazoa > Chordata > Cladistia > Polypteriformes > Polypteridae > Polypterus > Polypterus bichir. The sequence continues at coordinate 233,147,534 of JANRMT010062791.1, read as the reverse complement.
GAAAGGTGGGCACATGGTTTGGATTTTTTGTTTGGCGAGATGACTGACAGTGAAAGGACCAGTTAGGACCCAGATAGATAGCCTAGGGTGCTTGCAAACTGCTGTTTGAAAAAAATGAATGGATGTTAAAGGAAAAGAGCTTCTGAGAATAATTGCTCAGGGATGATGAGTTAGTTAAAGCCCTTTAAAAGATTATTATTATTATTATTATGACTATACCCTCCTCTCAGTCGTCTGCAGTATGCTGGTGCATTTGCCAGAGATCAACCACACCTCTCAGACTTTGAATTCAGCCGGTTGTTCAGCTGAAGACTTAACAATGGTTGTGCCAAGGAGTGCCATCTTCTAGATCGCTTTTGCGCTGACTCTACATAGGAGTTTGTCCAGCTGCTTTTAACACCCAGTCTTTGATGGTTCCCAGTGGGCCTACAACTACTGAAGCTACTGTTGTCCTTGTATTCCATATTCATCTAACTTCAATCTCAAGGTTTTTATATTTGATGATCTTCTCTGCCTTTTTACTCAGGATGTTGTTATCATCTGGGATCACGACATCAATGAAGATGCATGACTTGCTCATCTATCTATCTGTCTATCTATCTATCATCATCATTATTATTATTATTATTATTATTAATAATAATAATAATAATAATAATAATAATAATAATAATAATAATAATAATAATAATAATAATAATAATAATTTTAAAAAATTATTACTGGTCTCCAACTTAATGGGAAAACCCAGGGATTAGTGGCAGGATTGGCACTCCAGCCACTGTCAAAAACCTCTCACTGTTCTAGTGTAGTGCTGAGGTGTCACCTGCTGTACTCAGGTCTCAGTCCAGGTGGTCCCTCGTGTGGAGGGTGCAGTAATGTGCCATCAGCGCATGCTCCTAAACTCGTCCTCCTCTGTGCAATATGTGTTTGGTTAAATGAAATTCTTGAATTAGTTATTGTTTAAGGATTAAGGACACTATGTCATTGTTTTAATTGATTCCTTACTTACTGCTGCACACATTTACTGATTTTGCATACCATATACTGTTCTCAATTATGTATTGCACAGTAAAAGCATGTATTTCTGTATTAGCTTGTCTTTTGCCTCCCTCTCTTATTGTCCTGTTAGTTCTCAGTCTCAACCATACACTCTCATGCCTTCAGTTAAAGAATATGGAATTTGACAACTGGATTAGAGCATCATAAAAAATTAAATGGTCCAAAAAGTAATAAAATTAGCACATTTCAAATGTAACAGCATATTATCATGCCTAAATGGTTATATCATATGAAACAATGTAGAGGAAATTCTAACAATGCAATAGAGCCCAGTGGAAATTAAACATCGCTCTGGGGTCTCATGTCTTCACACTGCGTGCTAGTAATCCATCTTAACAAACATTTAAGTCATGCCCGCCTTCATTAGAAGAGGTGAATAAACTAGCTGGACGTGACCTGAAATGTGTCATCAGGCTCACACTTAACAAAAAGGTAGACTACAGCACCTTGGGATTATGTGCACTGTGAAGTATGCTTTACCACATGACACATTCAGCCTGTGTCACTTTAGCGATCCCGAGTTTATTTCTTGAGAAAACTGATTGCGAGTCGGCGTTCACTCTACGTGATGCTTCATCAAACTTAGGGGTAAATGTTGACTGCATTTCCTTCATAAATCTGAATTCATCCAATGTGTTCAAAATTCAGAAAATGTCACTTAGCACTGAGAGGTGCTGTTTGGTACTAAAGGCCTTGATAAAATCGCCCTGATACCTGTCACCAACTTCTGTACAGTGGTGTCTGCACTCACTGGCTGTGTGGCATCAGCTCCACTCGGGACTGCAAAGCACTGCACAGTGTGCTGATGATGGCTCAGAATATCCCTGGTACAGAGCTGCCTTCTCTTTAGGACATATTGTATATAATACATGCTTCATTCATTGTCATTTTTTTGTCTGTTGCTGGTATGGTGTTACTGTTTTGAGTCAGAAGGAGACAATTTAATTGTCCTGTACGCACATGACAATAAACCTCAACATGAACTACAGTTATTTCTTTCATGAATCTGAGAGTTTCTCTAATCTCACAAAGTAAGAAAATTAATCTGAATTATTATTTGCCCTATGGGGTAGTGCTCAATATGAGAGGTGACTTATGAAATCACAAGGTTACCCAATCTGTCTATGCCACTTATTTGGTACTTGAAACCGAGTGCAGCTATTTGCTCACACAACAGAGAAGTTAATATTGCACTGTGGGTTAGTGTGTGGCATGAAGGGTGGTTTATGAAGTCACAGGGTCTCCTGATTAGATCACGTCTCTCATCTCTCTATTACAGGGGTCCTCAATCACGGTCCTGGAGGGCTGCAGTGGCTGCAGGTTTTTGTTCTAACCTGGTTGCTTAATTAGAAAGCAATTCTTGCCAATAATTTAATTTCATGGCTTGTTAGTGCTTTAACTCTGCTATGTCAGGTCATTCTCGTATCCTAGATTTTCTTCCCCTTTCTAAGGATATCATCCAAATGATTTGAAGGCTAAAATGGCTAAGTAATTCTCAGTCCTTCACTTTTTTCTCTTCACTTTCCTTCCAAGTATTTAATCAAACCCAATAGTGCATGATAAATACACACAGGTGTAAATGGTAAAAAGTTAAATGGAGAAATGCTGGTCTCTTTTATCATGTGCATGTTATTGCTAATTAGGAGCAATTAAAGACCAAGACTACAGCGGATTATGACTAAAATAAGCAATGAGGGTTCAAAATCTTAACGAGTGAGACAACTAAAGTGAAGCAGAAGTGTTACTTAAGCAATAAGTGCTTCTTATTAAGCAATCGGGTTGGAGCAAAAACCTGCAGCCACTGTGGCCCTCCAGGACCGTGATTGAGGACCCCTGCTCTATTATATAAAAAAATTTTGGGGTGAGACTTTTTTCCGGCGACGAGAAGTGATCTTTTGAATAGAGACAGAGAGACACTTTTGAAGAGAGATCTTTTGAAGGGAGACACTTTCACATCCCGTGAGACAGGCACATCAACCTTTGTAAGCAAGTCCCGTGATACACAGGCAGAGCAGGTTAGAGATAATGGAAGTAGGAAAATGCAAAAGTCTCAAAAAAATGAGTGAAAAGATCACATTAGCACAAGCAAACGGAAAATATTACTCAGTGAAATAACGGAAAAGTGAAAAGAGATGGCATAGTGCTTGAGGACAAAAGGACAGGTGCTGTACAGACTTTTAAACGTTCAAATCGCCACCCGAAATGCTGATCACGCGGAACAAAAGGAGCAGCAAGCTAGCAGCAAGCCAGTAGCTGATTGAGCAAAGAGGAGGTAAAAAAACAACTGTTACTTGTTTCCCAATGTATCAACATTTAAGAGGGGTTGCAGAGGAGCAATCGCGTCACCTTGGTGTGCATTCAGCCACACTCTTCACTGTAGTGCTGGCCTGGGGGGGAAGGGGAAGGCGAGTGAAGTGAGTGAAGATCACGCAGCAAAACAGCAGCAGCAAGCCAACAGCTGATCGAGCAAAGAGGAGTAAAAAAAATAATCATTTGTATCCCATTGTATCACCGTTTAAGCGTAGTTTCGGAGGAGCGGACGTGAGTAAAACGAACAGGGGGCGAAGCCCCCTAGTTTCCTATAGGAATCTCTGTGCTCACACAATAGGAGAATTAATATTGGTATGTGGGGGGTTCGGGCACATTTCTAAAATACCTGATCAATCCATGTCGCTTGTTTCCTACATGAATCTGAGTCTGAGCCTTTGTTCAAACTCTAGAAAAAGCAATATTGCACTGCTGGGTATGAACAATACTTTCTGAAATCGCAAGGCTGCATGATCAGTCCGTGTCAGTTCAAAAGAAACTACCTGCACCCTTTGGATGGCCATTAAGTCACAGATTGGGTTTACCCATGCAGGGACATGGAAGCACAGTCACATCTGGGACTCGAGTTGATGACAATCCCTTAGTTAAAACATATGACAGTCAAAGGAGAGACTGGCTTAGTACAGATTGCACCGTCCAGCTAAACAAGTTAGATACTCGAGTGTCTGACTTAAGCCATCCTGCCCTAAAAAGATGCCATGCTAGTTCCTAAACAGAGGAGGCAGATTGCAGTGTGACAGTGCTATTCCAACACCCGAGATGTAGGACTGAATCCAGAATAATACACACATGTCAGCCAGATATACGTTGTCACTTTGTTTTTTACATCAATGTGCCTCTGAGCTCACACCTCACACTGGGGTGGGATTCGGTTCCTGTGTGACCCACGTTGCACTGCGTTGTGAACTTCAGTATGATCAGCACCATTCACAAGCTGAAGGGCGTAGGATATTCTCTATGGATGACTGTAAAACTGGATATTGCACATTGCGGCTCGTCAATCAGTGTGCTATGTTGATATAATTATGAGATCAGAACTCAGTGACAGTTACACACATGCAATGCCTTTTGTTAGAACACAGAGAAGGCTCATTAAAAGCTCATAAATGTCTCCACCGAGCGTACATTCCTTTCGGCAGCCACTGCCACAGCGCTTTGAGCGGGTGCTCTCACACAGGCCCATGTGTTTCATTTTATGTTCACAAGAGAGCTGTTAAAGGTCAGGGAGCTGGCTCGGCCTCCAGCAGCCGGAGGCTGCCTGGGTACAATGACATACTTCAGGCCGGCGTTTGCACAGAGCCCAGCTTATGGGAGAAACATGCTTGTATGAAGAGGATAAAGTACATTTTTGTACAGTGTTTTTTTTTTAGAAAAAGCATATACAATTAATTCGGTAACATTTTGAGTCTCTATTGTAAGCTATTAATAGCATCTGTTAATAAAAGTAAGACTCGTCTAATATGTTATTGTCACCTTTTATAAATTTAGATCATGTTATATCAAGTTATATTCTTGGCCTCCTGACACAGTATAACCGAGGGGGGCACTGATGAAGTTGAGTTGGCGCTGAGGCAGTATAATGAAATATACTGAATATTCTTGAAATATGGCTGGTTTCTGTGGCTATTGCATTGTGCGCCAATGTGTCTTCATACATCCTTCCTTGAAGGGTATGTCTGCTTCGGTTCAGAATTCACATTCCATGAGTAGTGCTCCCCATCTTGTTTACTCACCTAAAGGAATGGGCATTTTCTAAACACTCCAGAAAAAGTGAAGCGCGACCAGACGAGAACAAGAGCAGCAGTCTAGCGGTGTAAGATGCAGGAAAGAAAAACTGGGTGCGCCCTCTGGTGGTGCTCTACTGAATCAGGTCAGTTCATATTTCACTCTCTTTCCAGCTGTGACCAGAAAGTCGCTATGTGGGTAGGCTGCCATCATCCACCTCCCAAATCCAAAGGATAAGGTAAACTTGTATTTTAATGTGTATTTATACTGTATGTTGATTTATATTGATTTTTTTGCATTAATAAGCTGATTCCTGTATTCTGTACAGCTCTAAGACAGAATGAAGAAAAACTTCAAACTTTCATTTGTGCTTTTTATTTTGAAAGACATACTATTGTCTTTATTGCTTGGCTGACGTCTTTTTCCAAAAACATTTGTGACAGAGTTGGTTACATTTCTTTTGTTTTTGTAGCTGCAGCACAGGCAGGTGAGGTGACTTGCTTGAGGTCATGGAGTGTCACTAGCAGGATTTGATCAGACAACCTCAGGGTTTGAAGTACAAAACTTTAACCACTACAACACACTATTGTTCTTACATTTTGATTCTTTTTGTATTTCTACAATATGCATAGTAGCAAGTGATATAATCTGGCCAGTGGTGGGGGCTGGGGAGTTTACATGGTTTAAATTCTAGCCACTAGGGGGCCTCATATCAAACCTTAGCTGTGTTAGTCAGCCAATTGCCATTCAGATTGGGCCTGTAGAAGAGGTACATTTTGGAAAAAACTCATTCCATCCTGAAAATTCAAACATGTGGAGGCCTTGGGAATTGTGTCATATATTGGTCTTGGACTTTTTATTAAGGTTTTTTCACTTTTTTCTTTTTTCCACAAATAAATCTATTTGTCACTCATATGGCATCTGTAAAAAGTACTGTCACTTGCTGAATGCGTTCTGCCTGAACATAGAGTTATGTCACACTATGAAGCTGAATGAATTCAAAGCAGCAAATAAATAAATAAATAAATAAATGTGGATTCAATTGATTTCTTTTTTTTTTTTTTTGTTTTTGAAACTGGGTCTTTAAGCTTAGTGGGTGGAGGTCAACTGTTTGGGCTCGGTCCCAGCAGCGTAATCATAATGTTCAGGACTTTTGTAGCTGCAGATTTTTGGTTTTCATTAGGGTCTGCAATGCATTTTTCATTTCTTTTTGTTTTCAAACAGAATGAAAGCCAGTAATCCAAATTTAATATCCTGCATTTTATGTAAAAATCCCCACAAAAACAATCCAACCCTTTTATAAAACAAAAAAAGTAAGACTCTAATTTTATTTTTTATATGCTTTCCGCAGCCTTTTTTTCACGTCAGCCTGAACCCTGTGGTGACTGTTAAGAAGCGCAGAAGTGAGGAATCTGAGACAATCTGCTATTCTCGGCAACTGTTTTCTCCTGTGCCAAAAATGCCAGCTCTGATGGCCTTCCGCTCCGTTTTATCTGCTTCCCACAGCAAGTATGTGACATAAAAAATGGAATGTGCCTGTGTGTTCCTTGTGTTTTTGTGTGTACGTGCGCGTGCATGCATGCATAAAAGTGTATGGGAGTACATGTCAGTACATTTGTGTGTGTGCGTGTGTGTGTGCATGCATTCATGTATGAATGTGTTTCAATATATACCATTAGTGTGTGCGCATGTTTGTAACTGTGTACATATCTGAACGCACACTTCTGTGCATAAGCGTTTGTATATGTTTGCGTACATCTGTGTGTGCACACTTACTGCGTGTGTTCATATGTACGACTTGCATATGCATGTGTGAACATCTCTACACGTAAAATTACACTTGTGCTTGTTTATGAATCCTTCTGCACCATTTGTGTATCTTCTGTAAGACTCAACTTCAGTAGCTAGGACTGGCGGCCTTCCTTGGGCTTGAATGGCCTGTTCTCGTCGTGTTTTTTTTTTTTTTCCTCCAGCCTAACTGGATTATTTTTTGTTTTTTCTGTTCTCCTGTCCATTCAAACTTACCGTTTTCTTTGTTACATACTGTATAATATTATTTTCTAATCTTGTTTATGTTTCATATAAACATCCTTTTATTTAATTTTGTAAAGCACTTTGAGCTACATTGTTTGTATGAAAAGGTGCTATACAATAGAAATAAATGTTGTTGGTGTTGTTGTCTACATTGTTCTAATGTTACATCTAAGGTTTGTTCCTTAGCTTATATGCATTTTCCTTTTTGTTGTTTATGAATTATTATTTGTATGTGTCTGTATTTAATCTTGTGTTTATTTATTATTGTGCTTTTACTTATTGTGTACTTGTTTTATGTTTTCGTGTGTTTTGTGGATGGAACCCTAAGAGGCGGGGCCACCATGACGAGACAGATGAAGGACCGCCCTCAGCTTTTAAAGGTCAGGCTGGACAGTGAGTCACTCAGAGGTTCATTGTGCATTGGAATGCTAGCAGTGCTTTGTAGATTTTTGCTCCGTCCTTTGAATTTGTTATTTGGATTTTGATTTGGACTTGTTAGCCTTGGGTTTTTTTTCTGCTATTTTCCTGTATTTTTGTTATTTTTTTGTTATTTAAATCAGTGGTTCTCAACTGGCAGAGGACCCAGTTTTATAAATTTTTGGTCGCTGTTGACACTAGGCAACATTTTCCCTTGTAATATTTAAAATACAATTTACATAGATTTAATATGGTACTCTCTGTTTTTGCCTGATTCTTTGTCATCTTTGCGATGTGGTACACAGTCAGGGAGGGATCCCCCTTTGGTTTGAGTTTCACGAGTGCCAACAAATATTTGCGTTTGAGGTGTGATAAATGTTTGGTAAGCACAGATATAGCGGAGAGTGTTATGTATGAGGAACTCTAATGCCTGACATTGTTTTTAACTTCAGCTGGTGACTCATTAACAGCAACTTATGATGACCCAGAGGTTGAGAAACTCTGATTTAAATACATTTTTAATTTTATAAAGAGTCTTTGTTGAACTTGTCTTTCAAACCAGAGATTTTATAGTTTATCCTCTCCCAAGAAGAAAAGTTTGTGTATTTGGGATATTTAAATTATATTTTCAAACTTCATAAACCAGTTCCCCATTTTGGGACTGTGCAGGCTGCCGAAGCCAGTCTGTGGAGTTTGGGGTCAGGCTGCCTGGAATGAAGCTTGTAACGAAACTGGCAAGAGAAGGTCCTGCTCTGGTATGCGGGTCTTTTTCAAGGCCGTTTTTTCCATTTTCTCTATACTTGTGTTGCCAATTCTAAACAGTGTGCTCATGAAGGCACATTTGTGTGTGTGCAGTGGTGGACTGATGTTTCTGGAGCTTAAACTTTTAATGGGGCCCAGTAGACTTATAAAATATTTAGAATGAAATATCCTTAATTTGAACCGTTTTTCATTTATGTCTACCTTGCATTATACTTTACTAATTTTTTTATTTTAATTTTAACTCTTATTTTGTATTCAATTACACTATTTTTTTTTTAATTTTAACATTTTTTTTAAAAACCTTTTCTCATGCAGTAAACACTTCAAATGTTTAAGCAATGTGTGGACTAAAGTTGCTCCTGCGGCCCAAATAAGATTATGAGCCCTGAAGTTTAAGCTTCATTAATCATATAGTAGATTCACCCCTATGTGTGTGTGTGTGTGTGGACATATCTTTATTTATCATTTGAGTGTGCATGTACATTTATAAAAGTGCACATGCCTTTTTAAATATATATATATAGGATTGGGCAAAAGTAGGTTTACAGTTGTGAATATGCGAAACATAGCTTATTCTTTCTTTCTTTCTTTCTTTCTTTCTTTCTTTCTTTCTTTATTACTGTATTATTTATTTGTATTATTTGTATTCTTTTTTGTATTATTATTAAAGTGTGCTTGAGTGTAGCAGTCATAACCTGCATGCCTGTTTCCACATGAACAACTATAAACCTACTTTTGCCCACCCCTGTATACAGTATATATGTGTATGTGTGTGTGTGTGTTTGTATGTGTGTATGGGCTTATCCTTATGTATCATTTGTGTGCGCATGTACATTTATAAAAGTGCATATGCCTTTATCCATATATATATGTGTGTGTTTGTGTGTGACCATGTATACTGTGTGTGCACATGTGTGTATCTGTATACTTGTATCAGTTTGCACTTTTGTGTATGTGTACATGTAGCTTTGCATGATCATGTTGTTGCACTAACGTAGAAAAAGTAGCACAAGATGAGAATGGAACAGGAGCAGAGAAGTAATCGGAGGGCAGGCGAAGGTCATAGCCAGGAATTCATTTGATCGAGCACCAGAACTGCGAGATTAGGAAAAAGAATCAAAGAAGGAGAACAAAAAAGGTCATTATCAAAAGGTAAACAAAAGTCATTTTTTTCTTTGAATTGTACAGAGTTTGAGTGTTATCAGCAATCTTGGATAGAGACGTGTCTTAATTATTGCCCTTTAATCCCATTGCCTCTGTGATGTCACCAGCTGCACAACACATAAGCAAATGCCGGAGCCCGTAAAGAAAGGAAATGGTGGGAAAATGGTACAAATAAAAAACACAAAAATGGTCACATAAAGTTATAACCAGAAAACACTATAAAAGATGAATTCTTTGAATTTAAAAACCCCATCAGACTGCACAAAACCCAGGAATACTGAAATAAATTCAAGAGAAGACACTGAATAAAATTTGTACAAGT
>JANRMT010062791.1:233095692-233137320 GCA_026402145.1 Polypterus bichir lapradei | reverse complement strand
TGTGTGTATATATATATATATATATATATATATATATATATGTGTGTGTGTGTGTGTGTGTTATATATATGTGTACATTTGTGTGTGTGTGTCTATATATATATAAATATTTATACGTATGCATGTGATCGCATGGTCACCATTTGTGAGTGCAGTTATTTGTGTGTGCACATGATTGTGCACATCCACGTGTGCCGCTTGTGTTGGTGTGCAGTTATACAGTATGTGCATGTGTGTGTTTTCCCTTTGTTTCCACCACGTGCAGTGTCTGCATGTGCAAGTGTGTGCCCTCTTGCCCACATGTGCCCGGTGTTAGTGCATGTACACACTTTTACTGGTCCCCAACAGTACTCACAGCTCTTCCAAGAAGTGGAGGTTCAGCAGGGCGCTTGAGCTCAGTTGGGTGATGTTGTTCATGCTGACGTCACTAGGAGAGAACAGAGACAGGGTGTTAATTGGACACACCACAACTGTGCCGTCCAGCTGTTCATTCCATAAATTGTTAACTAATACTTCCTGGGATTTAAAAAAAAAAAAAGCACTAGGCCCTGTTGGCAGCTCTGATGAATGACTCTTTCAAGTAAAATAATAAGCTTCCCTCAAAATCCGATGCGTTTTTTCTGTTATCCCAAAGTTCACACATTGTGTAGTAAACAGAGCTGACCTTTTGGGGGTTGGGAGGTTTAGAGTGTGTGCACATGGACCAGTGCATGAGCAGCACAACAGCACTTGGCCTTTGCTGAACGCTCATCTCATTGTTGCCACCGGCTCGATTCCTCCAGCGTCAGATGCTTGGATTCACTTTATGGGCTTCCATGAATGATGGCATACAGCAATTCCTGTGCAAGTGGTTTGATCCAACTATCAGTAGAACCTTAATATATGTAGTGTCTTAAATCCAAAGACTTTTACATGTAAATCCATATACAATTATTTTTCCCAGTTGTGAATGTCAAGAAAGGAGACATGCAAGGTGAATATCACGCCCAAAATTGGAGCATTTTTCTTATGCTTGACTGATTTACTTTATCAGGCTAAGGCACCATTAATATTAGGAAGAGGCAAGAGGAGGAGACATGTTAAACACACAAACCTAGTTGTCTGAAACATACTGAAAATCGAAACAACATTTCTAATCATTCAAACACATATCCAAGTCTAACTTGAACTCAAGCAAGCACACTCCATCTTATAAAGCATCTTCCTGCAGTGAATAACTTTGGAAGGTAACATGCATTTTTCTTTTCGGTGTGAAAGGCTCTAAGGTGAGCTTTTGGTTAACAAACTCTGAGAATAAAAGGACCACCTTGTAGATTATGTGTTAATAGAAAGTACCCCAGAGGTAATAACTCATGCAAATGGGTACAGGATAATGGAGGATGACAGTTAAGGTTTAAGGAGCCACCCAGTGCGATAGGTGGTAGGGGGAATGCCTATTACATTACATGGCTGACTAACATGTAGTACACTGGCCAGGTCATCTGGCACATTAAAAAAAAATGGGGCATTTTTTGCTAATTGCATTGATGTGCAGAAGAACTGGAGTTCATGACTCGGTTGAGAGTGCCTGTATTAGTTATATAGTCTTCTTAGTTTCAGAATTTATGAAAGAGTATTTTATCTACAGCTTTGCTTATTGATTTGGTTGCGACAACAGATAGGAAACATTCATGCTTTTGACATTTGCTCATTTTGTGGACTTACAGTTCATATCCCAATAAAAAAAACATCTCTTCCTTTTTCCTCTTAAGGCATTACAAACTTCGCAAGCTGATCCAGGTCAGGATCCTTTGCTGGCTCTCCAGTTTCCACATACTCAGGCAATTGGATTTTAGCTATGGTGAAATGTCCATGCTCTGCACCAGAATTAATGTTGCCATGGCTTTGCATACGGAGAAAAGGAGAACAAATTAGATGATTGAAAAGTAATGAGATTGTCCCTGTTTCTCTTTCATGGAGGTAGACACAGGAATGCTGTGCAGGTGTTTGTGAATGGCATTGACATTGACGTGTGTGAACTTGGAGTTGACCACCGTAAACTTCAGAGTTCTGTCACAGCGAGTGGAAGCACCTTGTAAGTGTCATCAGGGCAGATGAAGAAGACGTTCCCATGAGAGTGGGGCAGAGATGTGCAGTGTTGTACATGAACTAGTTCATAAGAGTGCATTCATAGAACAAGCTCGTTTTTCTAAGAACGGTGAACTTAACGTAACGTATTTGGAAGTGAAGAACTTGAACGTGAGCTACTTCAGTTTTAGGTGACATTCTGGATCTGGTTTAGGTCCAGATTAAATATTTTACCCTGTAATGTAGGGGTGGAGTCGAATCCAAATATGGTATTCAGATAAGCACAAATATTGGATTTTTACAAATATTTCTTTCGTACAAATGTTTTGCCATTTATTTGTATTCGGAAAAAATAATGTAAAATCAAATAGGCGCTGTCTGTGTCTGTATGCTTGTTTTTAAGCTGCACCCGAGCTGACACGAGCACGCAGTGAAACTCTTCTTTCACTTTTAAGAAAACATTGTACTTTGCGAGGCCACTTTATATTTTTCTCCGTTGGACATGCAATATATGATGCAAATTTTGACCGGCAGCGTAATTTGACCAGCAGCGTAATAGGTTAGTTCACCTACATGCTGGTTCCACAGTCACCATATGTGTCACACAGTTGGAAATAGAGTGGCAATTTATATGTATACTTGCACCTATTTAATTTCTTTTTTGACCAGGAGGATATTAGATACGGTTATACGTGTTTGTTGCTGAGTATAACTCAATAAAGTGTATTTAAATAAAACAATAAATAAAAAAGTCTTCATAATTATTGGATTTTATTCAAGAACACTGTAATAGCCTAATATAAGGTATTCAAAATTGAATTGAATTGGGTCATTTATTCTCGCTCCTTAAAAAATACAAAATGAACTGAACATGAACTAGTTCAAAATTGAAATGGTGAACTATGAACGTGAATTTATTCATTTTAATCTGTGTGAACTGAACTTTGAGCTAGTTCTTGTGAGGTGTGAACTTATACAACACTGGATGTGTGTAATTGAATTTTGCATTAAGTTTGTAAAGAGTAATGAAACTCTTGAAATGCTACGGAAAGCATATGGTGATGAAATGCTTAACTGTGCTGCTGTATTTCAGTGGTTCACGCAAGGTTAGCAACACACAAGTGAACGATGAAGCATGTGAGGCCATCCATCACATTTACGGATGTCATCATTGCCAAAGCCAATGAACTGTTGCAAGAACACTGTTCAAATGTCGGCGAGGATTCCTGATTTCTAACCCTCAAATGTGATGTATGATCCTTCTATCTTCTTGCAACAGTTGGTGCAAGATGTTTTCTCTGGCTGTAAACAGAATGCTGAAGAATATGGCGGCCCAACTGCAGGTTCACACACATGCTGGGTCACAAACACCTGCACAACATTCCCATATCTACCTCCCTGAATGAGTAACAAGGACGTTACTCCTTATTTACTCATTACTTTTCAAACAACCCTCGTATATGTACTAATGGCATGAATTTTGCTTGTGGCAGATCACAATTTGTTTTATGAGTTTTTTGGTCACGTGAAACATTAAGTTTTATTGCATATTCATTTTCACGCAAATCCTTTGCTCGTTACTATTTGGGATAGACTTGGCTCTCCTTGACTTTCAGAATGTGAGTACAGTATGTATGTGTCACGAATGTACTGAGGTTCCAACCTCATGTCCTTCTTTTTGTCCATGACCTCTCCCATCTTGGTCTGCTACATTGCAGTCACGTGATGAAGGGGCTGAGGACATTAAAAGGAATGTTCGGGAATTACAGCTTCACATGATCATTTTCTTTCTTGTTTTGATAACAGTCATCTCTGCCTAGAGCTCCCCTTGTTTAGCGGGTAGTGCTTTCTTTTTCTAGAATGTTGTAGTTTTGGATCTTTTGATTTTTTTGTTTTCTGTATTTTTGGAGTTTTGTCCAACGTCTTGGTACTTTTTCAATCCTGTGTTTTTTTAATCTTTTTGCTTGCTTTTGCAATTTATTTGGCATGCTATTGCTGGTCTGCACTCCTGAAAATATGTGTTATGGTGGACAGCCAGGATGCATGTATAATGTTAGGGCTCGTGGAGAGTCTTCAGGGCTTTATCTGCCCTGGGAGGATAAAGAGCAGCCTCCGTGGGTTGCTACAACACCATGGATTCCCACAGGGCATGTTGGGAGCTGGAATTTGCTACAGCCCTGTTGGGTTTCATGGGTGCCACCAGGGGGTGCTGCAGAGCCTACACAGTCCTGCTACGTTGGGCTTCCAGAAGAAGATCACTGGACCCCTGGAGCATTTCTATAAAAGGAGCCAGCCACCACTACTCAGGGATCCAGATTCGGGATGTAGAGGACAAGGCTTGTGGGAGGAGAACTGGAAGCAGACAAGTGGCAGAAGAAACAAGAGAAAAGGACTGTGTGTTATATATTGGTGCTTTGTACTGTGTGTTGTGAAGTGGAGAGTGGGGCAGAAGCGTTTCCCACAGCTTAATAAAGGTGTGTTGCATGCTTGATCTGGCCTCAGTGTATTTTGTTTTCAGGATTTGGGGAGCTGTATGCCCCCTAGTGTCCACAGTGTGTAGGTAGAATCTGTCTGATGAACAGTACCATCATTGATGCGTGAAAGGGCAGAACATTGCAAGACAGAGAGAGTGCAGCCATTTTGGTGTTTGTACAAAGAGAATACTGACAGATAAAAAGACTCATACAGGGAATAAGTAGTTGAGAGTGAACAAGAGTTGGCAGTTCATCACATTAACCACCACAAGATACACTGCCTTCTGGAATGGAGAACACTTTTGCATGCGAAGCAACATATTAAATCTGCACAAAACTAACAATTCCTTCATACATGTTATAACCCTCATCTTCCAGTTAAGGGTCTCAAGTGTGGTGAAGCTCATTCTAGCTACATCAGGTACAAGACAGCAACCCTTCACGGATGGGACTTCACACCAGATAAAGAGGCACAATCTAATACAAATTCAAATTACAAAGAGAAGGAGATATTAAGACACCAGACAGACCTTGCAAAATGCCATTCCACAGCAGTATGCAGCTGCTGCAGACAGTTCTCTTTAGTATGGTTCATACAGGAATGGCTAAAAATGTAAAATTGACTGAAGCAGACGGCCCGGTGGCAATTTAACAATGGGAACAAGCTGTTCAGCCGATCGCTTCCTGTTCACTCGTGTGACAGAATCATGCCCACATTTTAATGATCCCAGCATGGTAAGTTCATAGCCTGGGAAATTATTTCACACATTCAGAAAATCTCCGCATGAATCATATGCAGTAAACCAGGTTACACTCTTCATAAAAAGGAAAGAAGACAATAAAATCAAACATGGGAACAAGTGCAGTGTTTTAATTTGTTACAGTTAAGCTTGAATATCATAGTGAGGGCTGGAAAAGAGAAGGATTTGCTATCCGGTGTCACCGGGATATTAGATGGCATTTCACGGAGTGTTATGATGAAATGATCCTTATTGCAACTATCGAGTTCACCACAGACTAAGTTAAGTTAAGGAAATAGACAGATTAGAAGGAAAAAGAGGACAAAGAGAAAAACATTGGAGGCAGAGTGAGTGAAGGAGAGAAGAAGAACATGAGGGAAACGAAACACAAGAAAGGGCAAGACCAAAGGGGGACAAGAAAGATGGAGAAAATGGGAAGACAAAGAAGAAGAAGAATGAAATGGCCAGGCTGAATGAAGGAGAAACTTGTGATATAAAATAAAAATGAAATAACCAATTGTTAAAATGATGCTATAAAGCTAATTCATTGGATTTTAAGCAGAAAGTATTTGATAAAACACAGGGACTTTCTCTGCGTGTTTTAGGGCACTCACACACACAAACACATAATAGATCAGTTGACTATCTGTTCTTATAGAGATGATAGAAACTCAGGTGAATGTTAGGAGGACAAGGACAGTCAGTTGTGATTGGTGACCCCAGCAATTTAGAGCCGAGCCTCTCTTTCTTGGTAAACACCATAGTGAGCATTGTGTAATGGTGACAGTGAAATGAGGATACAAATTTACCAAAACGCAATCACAGAAACCTAGAATGGAATCAGTAAATGTCTATCCAGACACTAAGTGGACAACCCTTGTGGTGGGTGGGGGTTTAATTTGTTTTCTTTCTCTTGTTTGCTTTACTCCATCTCGAGAGATGAAGTTACCATCTTTGGATTAACCAGTTAATGATTGCCAGTGTTGGGCTACTGATCCGTGTGGTCTGTATGGTCACTTCAGAACATTAGTGCGGTATTCAGTGGCTGCCTTTCCGGGTTGTATGCTGTGGTGGACTGTCAAGTTTTAAACATTCAACTGTCATTGTGGTGAACAAGTGAAAAACAACATCGACTATCAGAGGACAGCATGATTAACAGTTATGAGCAATTGATAGACAGGGAGTCAGTTTTGCATTACCAATAAAAAAACTGAAACTGGAAAAAGTCAAATACTCACTTAAAGGATCTGATCAATGCTATTATCAAATATGTCAGAATCTAATCATTAACATTTTAGAAGAAGCTTCTATCTCGGGGAAAAGGACACTCTTCCTCCCTTGATGCTTTTAAAGATTTGCTCTGGTTGTTGGCTCTCCTGTCATTCTCTTGGATGGGGTTGAATTTTGGTTTGATATGTTTGACTTGATTGTATGGAGTTTTATTTGCTTCAAATTAAAATCAATAAAAATATATAAAAAAGAACATTGAATTTGATTGGTCAATGGATATAGTATGAGGGACGTTCAAAATGTTTCCGTACTTTCTTTTTTAACTCTATTTATTAAGAATTTCAAAACCAAATGACATCACTTTTCTACATAGTCACCTTCCTTTGCGATGTAAATTTCCCAGCATCGTACCAACTTTTTAATGCCCAATTACTACTCTTCCTGCCTTAACCGATTCCAACAAAAATACAAAAGTGCGGGAACGTTTTGAATGTCCTTTGTATTTAGCATACAAGCTGAAGTTCACTCACATGTGATAATGAAATGCACACTTATCAACTGTTATGCCCGAACATGAACCTTTCACTTTGCTCAGTGGCTCAGCTTTGAAAGATAAGGGACCAGGCCTGCCACGGGCTTCCTTCAGATGAAGATAAATGGAAGAGCTGGCTGAAATTGTTGAGGTTGTGGCGGGTGGCCTGGTCCCATGCCCGGCCAGGATGCCCCTTCTACATATTATGGTGGGCGGCCGGATCCCATGCCCGGCCGGCAAACCCCATCCACATATATTCCGGGGGAGCAGCCATGGACATCTCACTACCTCCACCGGGACACTTGGTGGCAGCCTCCCTTGGTGATGATAATGCCTCAGTTTCCCTCAGGGTTTCATGGGAGACGGAGTTCTCCACAACCCTGTGGGGATCGGGGTTGGCCGCCAGGGGGTGCTG
Organism: Polypterus bichir lapradei; assembly: GCA_026402145.1. Lineage (NCBI taxonomy): Eukaryota > Metazoa > Chordata > Cladistia > Polypteriformes > Polypteridae > Polypterus > Polypterus bichir. Next base: position 233,129,862 of record JANRMT010062791.1, on the reverse strand, counting down.
CATGGGTCCCAGAGCCCACATGGACATCTCTACAGCCCAGCCCGGAAGTGCAATCAGGCACAGGTGATCAAGCACCTGGAGCACTTCCGGGTGGGCTATAAAAAAGGGCCAGCCACCACCACTCGAGGAACCAGAAGCGGGTGGAAGAGGACGAGGTTGCCTGGGAGGAGTGGTGGTGCCGGAAGAAGGATTACTGTATTGGTTTGCCTATTTAAGTGCTTTTGGGACTGTGTTGGACCTGTGGGACACGGGGAAGACGTGCCCCATGGTAGAAGAGTAAATAAAAGCCTGTGTTGTTGTTACTCGTGCCTCTGCCTAGTCTGTGCCGGGTCGGGCGCTATATAGCGCCTTTCACAAGGTTTAGATCAAGGATCAATATGCCCTGTTATTGGTGTTTGGACTGTTGACTATTTAAATGAGTTGCTTGACATCTTTTTAAGTGGCTTAGAGAGGCACTATTATTTTACAGGCCACTGCTTTTGTTTTAAATGTGGCCTGCTTGCTTTTCACTTGCCTTGTTCTCTATGAACCAAGGACGCTGGGTATTTTGAGGGAACTGAGGAAACAAGCTTTTGTCATGGGACATGGCTGCTCTGCTGGGCCTTAAAGAAATTTCTGCAAACCTTCAAGGCCCTTAAACTTAAAGAAAACTAAGTAAACTTGCACGGTAGTGTAAAAGCATATACACATTTTTAAATTGCATTTCATTTTATATTTTAAGGACTGTTATTGAGCACCCCTGAGTTAGAGGAACTTATACACACTACAACTACTGCAAATCTAAAAATGTTAATGGTTGGTTGTCAGGTTCATTCTTTGAATGAAATGAAAATTTCCTTTTTATTCCAGGGTTCTGAAAATGCTTATTCCACTGGCAGACATTAGGCATTTATGCTTCAGCAAAAGGTGCAATAATACTTTGTACCATATTGTTCATGAATACATACTAGAGCTAGCTTTGTTCCTTTCCAATGCTTGTCAATTGTAGTAACAAAGCCACAAAGTAGAATGTAGCTCGACATATCATATGTGTGAATTTAAAGACAGAGATTGTAATGTGCCTCACGTAAGTAGCACAAAGAAGAAAGCTGCAGGTGGGCATTTGAATGTAATCCACTCACTTCACACAGATGACGTTGTCCCTTCACTGCCACAATCGCTTCTCATTTCAGCAGGAATTTTAGATGGTGACATTCAGTTATTAAAGTCACAGAAGCACTCAGATGTCAAGACAGCATGAGTGGGCATGTGGGGATTTTGGAACATTTGGAGTAACAAGAAAAACTGAAAGAGAGGAATAGCTGCATACCCATTGTCACATGTAAATGATTGAATTTCCACAACTCTGTTCTCATTAGACATTTAAAATGAACTTGTAGGAGTACAATTTTGTAAGAGTGATCCTTTTTTTATCTGCATTGTAGCAAATATTAAATAGTATTTTTCATTATTAGATGTCACTGTAATGGGCTGATGCCCTGTCAAGGATTGTTCTCAGTGCTGCTATGTGTGCTTATATGTATCGTGGCAGACAGCCAGGACCCTTACCTGGCTGGGACACCTTCATGAAGGAAGGACTTGGGGAGAGAACAAGCACAGGGCATTATCTCCCCCAGAATGCTAGATGGCAGACACACCCCAAACCCCACTGGGTGCCTCAGTTTCCCACAGGGCTTTGTTAGAGTTGGAGCTTCGTTGGACTTCTGCCTCACCTGGAAGTGCTTCTGGACCTTACTAACTAGCTACGGGAAGTACTCTCCGGTGAAAGATAAAAGAAGCCTGCTGCCACTGCTCCAGGAGAAAGAGTCGGGGAGATGAGGGACGATGCTTGCTGGAGAAGGAATGGAGGCGGAAGGAGACAGAGACAGACAGAGAGGAGAAGAAGACAAAGTACTGAGTGCTTTATTGTTATTATTTTGCTTGTGTACTGAAGAGTTTCCCACAGCCAAATAAAAGCCTGTATTGTGCTGGAACTTGCGTCTGTGTCTGCCTGTTTCAGGTTTGGGAAGGCCACAGTATGCATGTAGGTATGCATGTATTATGCACTTTAGCTTCAAAGGGATATCCCTTTACATTATATGCAAATACATTATGTGCAAATATACATTATGTGCATGTTTACTATGTAATTGGACCACACCATGTGTGTATGTATGTACTGCAGATGCATCAGTGGCATATTATGAATTTTGTGCAGCCACTATAAATTCAAGACAGTGTAAGACAGTAGGGTGTCTTTAATTAGATTAGATTAGATTAGGGGTGGCGCAGTGGTAGCGCTGCTGCCTCGCAGTTAGAAGACCCGGGTTCGCTTCCCGGGTTGTCTGCGTGGGTTTCCTCCCACAGTCCAAAGACATGCAGGTTAGGTGCATTGGCGATTCTAAATTAGTGTGTGCTTGGTGTGTGTGTGTGTGTGCATGCCCTGCGATGGGCTGGCGCCCTACCTGGAGTTTGTTTCCTGCCTTGCGCCCTGTGTTGGCTGGGATTGGCTCCAGCAGACCCCCGTGACCCTGTAGTTAGGATATAGCAGGTTGGATAATGGATGGATGGATGGATGGATTAGATTAGATAAACGTTTCTAATTTCATGGGGAAATTCAGATGCATACAGCAGCAGAAACTCACAGGACAGAGAATACAGCCAATCAATCAATCAATTACATTACACACACAAGACAAGGTTGGCAATTTCTAATTTCCAAAGGTCATAAAGTTTTTAATTCTTAGGAGAAGGTGTGGTCATCTATTTCAGGGTATGACTGTACTGTGATCAAGTAGAAATTTAGTACCACAAATAGAGCAATTTTTAAATGACCTGCCAAATTGCAATCTTTACCTTACATGACCAGTTCATAATAAAAGATTCAAAACACAATAAAGCAGTAAAATTGCACTTTAACAGGAAGGGTCGTTAGCAGTTTAAAGAGTCAGTCATTTCAAGACTAAAATTGGTCTAAATAGGTCTTGCTCGATGCTTGTTCTTTGCTAGTCCCCATCATTTGCTTGTACAGGGGGTCCTCGGGTTACAACGTTTCGACATACAACGTTTCGAGTTTACAACACTTACTTCCATAAAAACTTAAAAAAATTGAGACATGAGAAGGAATAAAGTTAAGGATTTTTTTCACTCATTTCTTCTGTTAATACAGTACAGTGTACAGTACAGTATATTTATGTCCTTTTCCTTTTTCTGAGGCTTAGATTTTGTGTTTTTATGTTCTAGATTTATGATTTTCAAAATGTTTTAAGATAAGTAAGTTACTTAGGCTACAGTGTGTTTCGACTTACACCAAAATTCGGGTTACATCACTGCTTTAGGAATGGAACTGTGTCGTAACCCTGTATATAATGAAAGTGGGATGCCACAATAATTAGTGTCATGGCCTCACTGTCCTGAGTTCAGTTCCTGGCTGTTTGTAGCTGGCACATTCTCCAGCCTTTTTTGTTATTTTGTGTACCTCCTTCATTCAGCAGACATGCATGTTAGTTTAACAGGAGCTCTAAATTAGGCTGCTCTTCTGTAACTGTGGATTTAGATTAGAAATGAGGTAACTTCATGAATCTGTTATGGAGATCGATTTAGCTGTGCACCAGGGGATAGGAGAGGGGTTACATCTTCTATAACATATCCTTCCATTCCCCCTTCCCAGGAGTGAGGAGTCCCGTCCCGTTTGGAGTCATCTGATGTCACTTTTGATCTCTCATGACTCCACCTTTTATGCCTCAGCCCCCTTAAAACAAGACGTCCCTGGAATGGTACTGTCACATTGTCACATTGACTAGAGCAGCAAGGGAGGATGGAGATCTGACAGAATGGTGGCACTCAGTCTGTCTTAACTTCAGTCTTACGTCTTCTAGCAAAATTCTGAAAATTAAACAGGGTTTTCACAGCTGGCACCTCAACTCTCTTAAGTTTCTTTTGTCTTGTTATATATTTTTCTTTACATGTATTATTTTTAAACAGTTTTACACAGAATATATATTTTCTATTCATTAACAAGTAATGTTACTTTAAATTGCATGGTCTTAGGTGCGTGTTTCTAGTTTGACATTGTATGTTTCAGCCAAGTGCTCCATTATACTTGTACGTGTGTGAACTTAGTACAGGCAAAATCATTGATTAAATCAAGTCAGTCTCATCATTCAATTACAAGTCAGATTAAATGATGATTTTAACATAAAAACCTGTAACAGTGTAATTTATAAAAGTAAAGCAAATTACAGTACAAATGATGCATTTAGCATACATGAAACTAAGGCACAGAAAGTGCTGTCTATCCATCCATTATGTTTCCCAGCTGAAGATCACGAGGAGTCAGAACCTCTTCCAGTAGGATTGGGCACAGTGGGTAGCAGACCTTCATGGGGGGCCTCACCACACACTCACACACATAGACCTGGCCAATTTACAATCGCTAGTTGACCTCCTTGTTCGTCTTTCGAGTTTCTGTAAGCAAACCAGATTGCCCAGTCATAGACTTGGGGAGGAAGGTCACACAAGCTCAACACAACCATGACTCAAAGCCGGGCACCATGAGACAAGAGTGTTAACTACTACGCCACTTCATATTACCACCAATTAGCCTCTAATTTATATAGTACCTTTCATAGCAAAGTTGCTTTATGCCATGTTGAAAAACAGAAACTAAAAGTGTTCTATGAACTATTGAATCAATCAGTCAATCAGTATAGTCATAGTATGTAATATCATAAAGGAAAATTACTTTATTTGGAAGCTTAACAAATATTTGATCAGGTAAATTATAAAATGAAATCAAATTCAAATTAACAGTGAATTTACTTTCCACTTGACTTCCTAAAAGAGCCATCGCCCTTTATATCATGGTGTGCCTCTCATGGCAAGCAGCAGAACACAATAGCAATTAAAATTACCACACAGACAGCGTGTCCTGGTCTCCAGTTGTTTGGAATGTTCTGGTATTTTTTTATGGTCTTGTTTTGTGAATTTTATTTTTGTTTATATTTCATGTGCTTTCTCTTGCAGCTTATATGACCTCATTCAGTGATGGCATCACGCTGGCTGCTTAGCCGCTGGAGTGCATGCATCTGTTTTGTGACACAGTAGACAGCACATCTGTAAGAGGGAGGGTTCGTAGTAACTTTTTTAGGCAGATTTACTTCAAAAAATGAAGGACTTGTGAAAAAAGGAAAGCTGCTTTCGGTTAAGTATTCAGGTTCCCAAAAACAGTGTTTGCTTCTATTTGAATAAATGAGCTTAACTTGTGTTAAAAGAACATGCCACACAAAAATGGTCATTTTTTTTTTATCTGTTGCTTACCCCATGTTGTTTGTAGTAATGACAGAGAAAACTTTTAAAACTCCTACCTTGAGTGGAAAACAGAGATTACAAAGTTCTCGACACAATAAGCTTTAAACAGCAAGTAATGTCAAGATGTCCATGGAAAAAAAAAAAAAACTCAATTTACTTGGGTCATTCTATCCATATGTCAGATATTACAATATCCAAAAATTAATCTTTTTTTTTCTTTTTCTAAAATATTGTTAAATTAACCACTTCCTGGAAAAGTGAGTTGGGAGTTGGACTCAAACGAGATTGAGCTTTTCAATGGAAGACCTGTTTCTCTCTAGGTTTAATATATTACATTTTGACCACTTGGAAAAATAAGTCAACATTATGTACTTTTTCTATTTCATTCTGATATTCTATGAATATCTGAATTTGCGGAGACCACCCTAATTCAGTGCACTCATACTAAATGTAATGATTGACTTTATGAGGTATGAGTACAATAACAAACTAGAATAGTTGGATCAAATATTTGAAAGTGTATGCTTTAATATAAATATTTAAAGTCTAAATATTCTCAATTGTAATGGTAAAAATTCAAAATAACCTTGTATTTTGTAATCACTAACCTTAATATAGTCTAAAACGATACCTCACATGCTTATGTTTGAAATTTTTCATTTTTAACTTTCTGGGAATGGCAGACCACCGGTAAAAAATCGAATATATCAAAAGATTATCATATTCAATGCGCAATCTCAAAAGACCATAAAATGACACTCCAAGTGCCTATATTCATTTCCACATTTTTTTTCAAAGTTTTGTGAAAATGAGTAACTTTAATTCCTTGTATCCCATTAAAGGGTGAACCCCTGGGGTCAGTTGATGTGGTTGGTACACACAACGTCAAGTCCATCCGACAATTTCTGCTGAAGATATCTATTGGTTTACTCTTTATCTTAAGGGTGTAATTTCCTCCACAACATATGGTCCAGGGTGGCACGGTGGCGCAGTGGGTAGCACTGCTGCCTCACAGTTAGGAGACCCAGGTTTGATTCCAGGGTCCTTCCTGCGTGGAGTTTGCATTTTCTCCCCATGTCTGCGTGGGTTTTCTCCGGTTGCTCCGGTTTCCTCCCACAGTCCAAAGACATGCAGGTTAGGTGGATTGACGATTCTAAATTGTCCCTAGTGTGTGCTGTGTGTGTGTGTGTGTGCGCACCCTGCGGTTGGCTGGCGCCCTGCCCGGGGTTTTGTTTCCTGCCTTGCGCCCTGTTTTGGCTGGGATTGGCTTCAGCAGACCCCCGTGACCCTGTAGTTAGGATATAGCAGGTTGGATAATGGATGGATGGACATATGGTCCAAAAATGGCGTGAAAATTATTAGTGTTTTTTAGGTTTAGATAATAATAATAATAATTAGGAGCATGTGCTGATAGCATACCACCTGGGCAGGACGTACCATCTGGATTGGGACCCGAGTGTAGCGGGTGACACCTCTGCGGGTTTTTACATAACAGAAATACATTTTATTTATATAGAGCCTTTCCCATGCTCAAGGCACTTGGCCATACATAGGGCAAGCCCCCAAAAGCGTGACATCTTGAATAACTAGATAACAAGATGAGTCAAACAGTATATCATATATGGGGGTTTTCTTGTACCAGAGAGCCAGGAGGTCCCAGACAATAAATACTTAAGTTGTAATTCTTTACATTTATAGAGTGCTTTTCTCACTACTCAAAGCACTTTGACAACTCCATGCAGGGAGGACCCAGGATGTGAACGCATGTTCTTACTGCAAGATAGCGTTGCTACCACTACGCCACCGGCATGAACTTTGACTTCAAAGTGTTTATACTGTAAACATTCACACTTAATTAATCTGTATTAGTTCTTAAGCAAAGAGCAACTGCATTTGTATTGTGTGCCAAAGCAATAAATACTCAAGTGCAAAGATGACATTATTCCAGATTGGTATTTAAGCCATAAAGTACGCGTACAAAACTAGTGAAGTATATGTACAATTAATTTGTCAATGTAAATTTCCATCAGTACAATTTGTGTAAAAGATGATGACCAAGAGCTTTCTAACACAGTAAATATATTCAATACCTGTGGTAAAATGCCTTGTATACTATTCACTGGTTTGTTACACTACATACAGCACTTTTTGCTTGGGAGAAATATCAGAAAAAAAAAATTCAAGCAATTAACATTATGGGCAGCAAAGTGGCACAGTGAATGGCACTGCCACATCATGGATTCAGATCTCTGTGTAACGTTTGCATTTTTCTCTGTGTGTGTGTGGGTTTTCCTCCACATATTTTGATTTCTTTCCACATTCCCAAGGATGTGTAAGTTAGGTTAACTGGCAACTTCATATCAGTCAGTGTGTAATTGTCTGTGTGTCTGTGTGTGATTGGACCTTGTGGCTGAATGGTGCCCTATCCACAGCTGTTTCCTGCCGTGTGCCCAGCACTGATGTTTTAAGCTTTGGTTGCACCAGTTTACACCACAAGCAAGGCCAGTAGCCTGTTAGTAAGCCCATTATAGACAGAGATAGAAGCTTACTTAAGGACTGCAACATCATGAACTCAGATTGAGAGATCTGGAAGACAAACCTTAACTCGTAGAATTTGCAGTAAAACAAGGATATTAGTATTTAAACCTTGAGTGTAAAGATGCCAAAGCCACTTAGAGTGCATGAAGAAGATTTAAAATAGAGAGGCTCTCAGATGAGATTTAGGGGCATTTTTGGACACTGATTATACCGGCAAAACACAAGCACACTGTTCAGACTGTGGTGACAACGGTTTCACCTCCTATGAGGCAGACATGTACAGTACAAAAAGGGAGAGAGAGAAAGTGTAACCTCTGTGACGCATCTTGTTTTTTTATTTGGCCAATCATACACACCATACTGGTACAATAAAACTACACCCTTCAGGTTATACAAAGCAGAACCACAGTAGCTGCAATGATGGCTGTCAGGACACTTGGCCTAAATGCTGGTGCACAGAGCCCCCAGTAGGTAAAATCGTAGGTGCTTCCTTATCATGTTGTTTACAAAATAATCCAAAATACACTTAAGAACCTTAAGAACCAGATATGTTTTTTTTTTTTTTTTCGGTTACTTTAATTACATAAACAGGCCCACTGCCATAAATTCTAGTGTTGGGAGTGACACACCTTTACAAGCCATACCACACAGGCAATTCCTTTTCCATTATTGTTTTAAGCACATGCTTCAGCTTGACTGCAGACTGACATCAACTATATGCCAAGTCAAATCTGTGAAGAAAAAACTCTTTGATTTTCCTATTTGGGGGGCAGGAGGGCCTGCTTGAGAATCCCCAAGGAAACTGAACTGATTGTTGGTTCCATCCTTTACTTAGATTTAGATGGACACCCTGTATTTTGTACCCTGTGCTTCTGCTCGACAGGATTTTCTCCTTGCAGCCAAGAAATTGTCCACCAAAATAATGGACACATCATCACACCTGTTCAATAATTAATAATACATTTTATTTATTTAATGCCTTTCCCATGCTCAAGTCGGTTGCTAAGGTCTATGTTACTATTTACAGTGGATCATAAAGGTTCATTTTTTTTCAGCTGTATTTAATTTTATGTGTCAAACATATGAGTTTTGTGAGTGTCTTCCTGAGGCAGTTTTAACTGTGCAGTGCAGGGGCGTTTCAGAGAGGGTTATACCATATGCAATTACAAATTCATTTCCAGTTCCTAGGACATCAGAAATTCCATCAGAAGACGTCCACTCATACCAGACACTGCTGTTTCCACAATAAAAGAAGACAACAACAGGAAGTCATTGTTAGTTAACCAAGAGCTGCGCCGAGGGGGCACACATCTGACAGAACAGTGCTTTTATTTGCCTGAGATGCTGCGCCTTCACATCACCAAACGAAAAACTTCAATTGAATGGGTTTTTTTTCTGGCTGGGAACACTTTTTTTATGCATTTTTGCGATCCTTTCTACAAATCATTGGGGTCACCGAAGTCTAATCCGGCAAAAAAAAAAAAAGACATGTAAGGCAAGAACCCACCCTCAAATGGAACAACAATCAATGGCCAGTCCAACTTAACTCTTTGAGGGCTGAATATTTTTTCCAAAGAACTCAGTTTTCTGAAAAGCACACAAAGTGATGGTTTCACACATAAGTCAACATAAAACGTCAGTTGCTATGTGCTATGGCTGCTGTTGGCGCATGTTGGGCACCTCTGGTGGCAGTGGCTGCGTTGGGGGCACCTCGATGGTCAGCAGGAATGCGAAGTGGGCAGCTGCCTGCCTGTTTTCGCACAGCAGGTGGGTGACGGTGGCGGTTGCAGTCTAACTCAATCTGGTTTGTACCTCTTGTCATCATAAGTGGTGGTCCTCCCAGGCGAACGCTGCTGTAGGCACATCAGCTACATTAAAGTGTTCAGCACCACGATTGCCTGGGGACCGATCAGATGATGCTGGTGCCTCACTTTTGTTTTTGATCTCCATCTCCAAATCACTTGCATCAAACTCGGAGTCTGACAAGTCAGAGTCCTATTCAACAAAATTACGTTAAACGTCCACGGAGTATTTTGCTTTGCACCTTCTCTTTCGTCTCTCGCCAGATGTCGGTGCCATTTTGGAGGTTGTTTGCTCTTTGCTACTCACACACAAGTAGGGAATCGAGGTTAAATCAACAAAGCTATGTAACTTTTCTTCTAGCAAAGAGAGTCGAACTAAAATGTAAGGGCAAGTTTTGTTGCAGTTTACAGCCGATTACTGTCCTCTACTCCTGAATTTTGACAAAAGTTGACATCAGCCCTGAAAGAGTTAAATGCAATTTCATAGTCACAATCCCAATTTTGTAACAGCAGATGGCCAGAGTGCTGATTTTTGGAAAGCAACCAACATGAACACAGGAAGAACATGTCTGCTCTGTGCAGTAGGGGCTTCAGACATGACTGAAAGACATCCAGTTGGGGTGGGTTATCAGTGTTAACCATTCTCTGTATAGTTGATTAATGTAAATGAACCTATGAGTCAATTATTAGGTTGTTATTAGGTACCACACAGTTTAAAATTACCTATAACAACCAGAATATTGCAGTAAAAAATAATTCATGTGCATTACTCATATACAAGGGAGTCATACATTAAATGGAGTCTTTACAAACCACATTTTCAAGTTTTACAACAATACATTGCCCATAGGCCTGAGGTTCTCCAGATACTGGAAAAATGAATAAATGTTAATACTATTACTACTACTACTACTACTACTACTACTACGGCTAATAATAATAATAATAATAATAATAATAATAATAATAATAATAATAATAATACAAGTCCCCCATAGTTAATCACTATGTTTGCCTTGACGTCAATTCCCCCAAATCTTCAAACACATACAGTACATTCTAAATGATACTTATTTTTAAAGACTTACTTTATATAGTACAGGTTAGGGCAGTTCTATACATTGCTAAATTGTGTTAAATATTTATAGTAGCCCTGCGGTGGGCTGGCGCCCTGCCTGGGGTTTGTTTTCTGCCTAGCACCCTGTGTTGGCTGGGATTGGCTCCAGCAGAAACCCGTAACCCTGTAGTTAGGATATAGCAGGTTGGATAATGGATGGATGGATGGATGTTTATAGCATATAATTATTTTTGTCCTGTACATTATTATTTATTGCTGTTGCATATTAAGGTATTATAAAGTCAATCATTAACATTAGTGAGCGTGCCCTGACTAAGTGGGTTAGGTTATAGAAAAATGTGTTAATTTTCTATTGGTAGTTAGAATACTCAAACGAAAATAGTAATACATTTAATGCAGTCAGTTTTACTTAGAGTTGTATATGTTAAAAGTTACCTGAGACTCACAAAAAATATTGTCAAGATAATTGTTAGGCCAGTGTAGATTTAAAGTAAGGACTCTAATGTTATGGAGACACAGCACTTGCTAATTCACCACAATACTTTAAAGGTAGAATGCATGCAGTAATTATATATAATTATTAATAAATATAACACAATATAGTTTTGTCAGGTTTGTTCATACAATTGTCAGGTTTATTGATTGACTAGTTTAGAGGTAAACTAAGGACTCTAAGATTTTAGGCACACAACACTTCCTAATTCACCATCATGATACTTTAAACTTAAAATAGATTCAGTCATTATTTATAATTATTAAAATATATTAAAGAAAATACTTTCACACAATACAAAAAATGTTCACAGTTTTGGTTTTAGGTAACGATACCACAATTTTCACAGGAAATTATGGATTGTCTTAATAGAGCAGCCTAGAAATGACCTGGAGGCTTAAGTGCAGTGTACTTCAAGCAAAGATTTATATACAAAACATTCACATGTCTTATTTACTTTATAAAACCTTTTCCCTGTAACATGAGCATTGATTTAATCTCATTTGTGTCCTCCGTGGCTTGTTTTTGATTAGCCCCACTAAAGTGTTCAGAGTTTCTCTGCTTGCCGACACTCTTTAGTTAGGGCAACATGGGACCCGAGGTGCTGATGCTGCTGTGCTGGGTTATAAACGGCATTTTTTGGCGACGGCTGAAGTTCAACATCTGTCTCTGTGGTTAACGCAAGAACAAGGCTAGACCCAAGATCACTAAAATGTGGCGATTTCTAGACTGCGGTACATCAGGGTGTCATTAAGTTGCTACGATGCAGTCTAAATCATTAAAGTACAGCCTAGTGGTTTACTTTCAGAAAGCCACAATCAAATCAGACATTACCCCCAGAACACTCTGGGAGTGTAGTATTGAAGTCATTACATTTTGCTGCTTTTTATAGCTTGTCCCCTTCTCCACAATACCATCTCTTGGTTTGGGGTCTCAGGGAACTGAGGCACACAGAGTAAAGTGTACAATGCAGTGTGCTACTCTGTAGGTGGTACCAGCACAGTAAATCCACACTCAAACCCACTCAAGCATTTATTCACACGTAGACAACTCTGAGCCGTTAGCCCACCTAACTGAATGTCTCTGACCAACCTCACCAACTCTGTAGACAAGGAACTGAGCAAGTGTAGCAGCACGGCATTGCCATACAAATCCCTTTTTAATAAGAGAAATGTGTTCAAGGAAATATGAAGCTGTGCTGTTTCACAATTTGAAGAGCGCAGTTACATCAGGCTGAATGTCGTCCATCCAACTCTGTCCAAAACGATTTGTCACAGAGGCGGAACTGGAGACCTAGAAGTGGACACGCTTTATTAAAACAACAATGGGATGATACATAAATTGGCAGAGTCTTTGTCAGTCTAGTTGTGAATCTAGTCTTAAGCACCCCCACTCTGTCCCCTTGCTCATCTTATTCAATACACTTGCCTTAAACTGGGTGTCCATTCCACATGAATATACCTGCAATATGAAGTGTCAGCATCCTATAGCCATTGGCAGTTCTGAGGGGGTCTCACCTTCTTAGGGGCATGTGGTGCTACCTTGGGATGGTGTTTTCAAAATGGTCTATGTGATGCTTTTACAAAAATCTCTTAGTAAAAAAAGGCCTCATCAGAAGCATTGCCATTTACAGTAATAAATGCTAAATTCTGATAGTAAAGTGCAAAAAGTAGACAAGTTGTACAGATCCGCTAGTTTTTACAGTGACTTTTCTGCATGCAGTGCCATAATGACTGGAAGAAAAATTAAAAATTTGTGTAAAGACTTTCCTTTGTGCACACAAATAACAGCAGGGACAGTATTGTGTGTACTTTCTACAGTATATATGGTATTATAGAAAAGAAGGGCTCGTAATAACTTTAACACCAGCCCAAATGAGGAGGGTGCTCCCGTCTGGCAGATGCATTAGGGAGAACATTCAAGAAAATCTACCTGAAGATGGAGGCCGCAAAGCCAAATTAAAATTCTATGTTAACAACATGCCTGTGCTGTTAGGGTTAGTAAGGTCTTTTATAGTTCAGCTAATCAGCAATCAAATCATAAATGAACTTGCATAATGGGTTCTTCTGCGTATACATTTGTTTTGGCTATTTTGGATATTATTTTCAACATTTGTATTGCATGATCACCACTTTTTTGGTGGTGTCGTTCTTAATTTAAAAATGTATATTCTGTTTTAACCTGTAGGGCAGATGGGAAATATAAGTTTGCTAGTGGGAAATGCCTTGTGAATGTCCTTAAATCATCAGAAAAATCATTAGAAAATCATCAGAAAATAAACGGAAATGTAGAGATGTCAGGTAATTGAAAAGAACTACTCTTGGCGTCATTCTCCTTGGAGGATTCGATTTGCTGATGTGCTCGCATCACTTGTGCATTAGCGGCGAGAGGAAATTAAAATAGATACCGGTTTGCCGACGTTAGCGGCTAAGCGAGTTGTCTGTTTCCTTGGAGGCGGAGCCTTTACCTGACTCCACCTCTCACTTCCGGGCCGGACAGATACACACACTTCCACACGTAGACGTTTATTTAAATATATATACTAGGAGGTTCCCCCCAGTTCACTTCGCTTGCCAGCCACTTTGCGTCTCTGCCGCTGGCGTTGTGAAGAGGGGGGCTGAACGCACCCCAAGGAGACGATGTCACTCCTCTGAAACCCCCTCTTAAACGGTGATACAATGGGAAACAAATATAGTTTTTTTTTTTTACCTCCTCTTTGCTAGATGCTGCTGCTGTGCCACGTGATCTGCATCTTGCGTGGCGCTTCGAACATTTAAAACCCTGTACAGCAGCTGTCCTATTCTTTGTGTTTTAAATCATTTGACACAAAGTCGTGAGAAATGAGTTCTTGATATATTTTAGTTTATAATTTAAAAATGGAATAAGAATGTGAAAATCTAACAACATCACATTAAAGTTTGATAAATTCTGTAAAGAATGATACAAACATATATATGTAGGTTTTAAAATAAGCCTGATTTTAAAGCGTGACAAAAAACGTGACATAAAAAAAGGATTTTATGTATATAGAGTGTTGTGATGGATGGCCGGCGGTTCAGTCCGGCTGGGATGTCCTAGAACGAGAAGAAGGTAGAAGAGCAGCCTTTTCAGGACACTGCCTCCCCCAGGACGCTAGGTGGCAGCTCCCCTGGATGGTAACGGTTCCCCGGATTCCCTCAGGGCATCCTGGGACATGGAGTCCGTTTCCTCAGCCCTGTTGGGTGCTGCCAGGGGGAGCTCACAAAGAACCTGGGGACTCCTACTCTTACTACAAATTGGAAGTACTTCGGAGTCACGAGGACAGAAGCCCGCAGTACTTCCGGGCTACTTGAGGACTGAGGATGTGATTTTTGATCCGGAAAACAGAAGGAACACTTCCGGGTCAAGAAATATAAGAAGGACTATGGGAAACCCAGCAAGCTGAGCCAAAGTCGAGAGGTTGGGTGACGAAGCTGCTGGGAGTGGAGGATTGTATTGTGATTATTGTTGTTATTATTATTATTATTGAAGAATTGTGGCGAGTGTGGTGCTTTGTGCATTGTATTGAAGAAAATAATATTAAAGAATTCTTCTTGGTGTTTTTACAAGCGTGTCTTGGAAGTCTGTCTGTTGGGTTTCATGGGGCAACAGTGCCCCTAGCGTCCACAGTGCATATATATGATACAGTTGGCAGATACCGTGTTACATATCTATGAGCTGCTTCTCACAACTGAGAGGACGCAACAGAGGTTTGCAGACCAACTACAAGAGTTACCTGGTAGGTAACCATCCAGAATAATCAGACTGTGATCAGGCCTATGAATTTAACCCTCCGATCTTCACCCTGTCAAATAAGCGAACCAGCCGCTTTGGCATGACGTCAGAGGCTTTGCCTCAGGTGGTGACGTCTGAATTTCGAATCCAACCCATAAGGGGATGCAAAGGTGCGTTCACTTGATGAGCTTCAGTAAGGTTGAAACATGTGTCGTATGCTCTTTATATCATTTAGCAGATCTGTATCACATATCTATGAGCTGCTTCCCGCAACTGAGAGGACGTGGCGGATGTTTGCTAACTGGCTGACCAACCACATGCGTTACCTGGTAGGTAACCACCTAATAATCAGATTGCAATTCAGACTTAAAAAGAAAAGAATACATACATAATAGTACTAGCTAGAAATTCCAAGATAACATTAGAAATGCAACAGGTGCCTTTTATAAGAAATCACTCGCAGCAGCTCTTGATGGCGAATAAGTTATAAAAGACATCATTGATTGCCTGTTGAATTTCAGTCCTTAAACAGAAGAGTTTTGCTGAACATTACAGATGACCTCATTCTGGTGTTTTGCTGGAGTAATAAAAATTAAAAAGCAGGATTTGTTGAATAAACTACATAAAATTCAAATAACAATAAAATACAATGGTTAAAAAAAAACTAATAATAAAAAATGTTCCCTGGATATCACCATTTGCTGTAGATGCAAATCTTTAAAATGTGTTTGCATAGTTGTTGATTCAGTTTTCTTCTCTGATTTCACCTCCCTGCTGTCAAGTGGCTAAATCCGCAGTGGGGGCTAAGGGATTTCTAAGAGGCCAATTAGTCATTCAGCCTTCCCTTTGGTCTGTCTACGCTTGCCTCTTTGTGCAGGTGCTCTTGTTTGATGCGTTTGCTGGCAAATATAGTGTTATGAAGCACATATTTCTATTAATCTGTCTGCTCCACACAATAAAAAGCGAGCAACAGGGCAATAAATATATTTTATTTCTTTCATGACCATTGTGGCAATCACAGGAGATGCAGCAAGCTCTCAGGACTACCTTTGAAGCTTCAGTTATTTAATTTATATATTTATTTTGCTTCATTTCATTATCATTATAACCAGCTGCCACCTGCTTTCTTGCATTGCTATGTGATAACTCTCACAGTGCTACATATTAAAAATGCTTTGTTGTCTGCCTTTGTTTAGAATTGTATTTTTTTTTTAAATGTATACTTGTCTTAGGAACCCAAGGTGCTATATACAAACATTGTCATCTAATGCTTCATTTGTGATTCAATTTTGAATCAGCTTCAGAAGGCGCTTGTTTAGTGCTTGCTGTGAAAAATACTCTAAAGAGATGGGGGGCACAGCTGCAGCATCTCAGGAATTCTGTGCACTGTCCGTGGTACCCTAACCAGGCAGCCAAGGTGGCTTTGGGCATGTAGTCCCACTCTAGAAGACATAATGCCTCATGACTGGTGAGTCAGACAAGAGGAAGGAGAACCAGGGTTTTTAGAAAGGATTTGAAAACTGAGGGAGAGGAGTGGTTTGCTGCTATTTATTGGTGGGCAGATGCATAAATGTGCTGGCAAATGGATGGTACAGTCAGGGTTTTGTTTCTATTGGTTTATTTTGTACCTTTGTCCTTTTTTCATTTTCTATAGTATTTATAAAACTCACTTTTTCATACCTTTGGCTTCCTTGGGGTTGATTCTGTGATCAGGGAATGGCTTATGGGTGCACCGGACTTACCTGCTGGGTTTTGTTAATTTTTTCCAGGAATGTACCATTTATTTATCCATCTTCTTTCAAGACCCGCTTGATCCAATCACAGCTGTGTTTTTTAACCCCTATCCGCTGTTACCTAGCAACAATGATATGTATACTTCTGGTGATTTTTTTTCTCACTATTTATCTAAATTACAGAGGGACAAATGTGAAATTAATGCACCAGACAGGAATTAAATGTCTTTCTTCTAGTGTGAATGGGACAAATCTTGCTGGAAGTTAAATCTCTTATATATATTTTTTTTCTGGTTCGTCCTGCTTCCACCTCAAAACCGGTCCCGCCCACATGCAGCCGCCACGGCATTTCTCGCCAAGCTTCTGAAATACGCTTACAAAATAAAGCTAGCTCTGCATGCAGCAAAAATTAACTTCTCCATCTTGATTCCATGCTCAGAACCATCAAACCCTGCGCTTAATCATACAAATACATGCATGAAATCGTTCAGTCCAATCCAACAGCATCTGTACTAGTGCTTTTCGGATTTACGACAATACAATGCCCCGACATGTCACATCAATGTTGCAGTGATTTTCGTCGGAGAAGATGGCGAACCGCCTGCCGAAAGAGACATTTGCATCTGTCCCATAGGCAACTCCTGTAAACAGATTTCCACGCTCAATATGAATTGTGATCCTATGGTTTACCCCAGGCATGTCAAACACGCGGCCCCCGGGCCCGCATGACAGATCCTAGTTAGCACTGAACTTGTACAAAATGATTACTATCGTTTATGATTGAATCATTCTGCATCTTCGGCGTTACTTATTGACTTTTCTTACTTCTGCCTTCTGACAAAAGCACGTTTTCCTATGGCATTACGGTACATGAAACATCATCTGCTAGTATAGTTGCAGCCGCGAAGTCGCAACTGAAGTGCTAGGCTGCGGTCTCGGCCCACTACCGAGCCATGAGAGAGCTGCCAGCAACGGAGACTCGCTCAGTGAAGGGCTACAGCAAAAAGGTTGCCCCCTTCACTGAGGACACTTTTCAGAACGCTAGGCGGGCGGGGCTTTGCAGCGGCGCAGGGAGAGGAGAGACCGCGGTGAGAGAATATTACAACAAAGTATTTTTATGTTTCTGACCGTTTCCCCATATGACACGAGTCCACAAAAATTCTCGTTACTACGAAGTACATTCAGCAGCAGATACTTTCATTACAACGAAGTGACCGTGAAATGCCTGAATGAATCATCCACAGAGCAGTTAGTTCTGCGGTCACAGCTCAGTTGTGGACATTTGCACAATGATCCCCAAACAGAAACACTGTAAAAAATGTTCTTTCTTTGAACATTCCTCGTACTGTTTTTTTGCTGTTTGGGTGGTTTTAAGTGATACCTTTTTTTTATTGCTCATCAACATTTGAAAAACATGCATTGGAATTTAACTCATTGTCACCCTTCTGTAGAAACGGCATACTTGCCATATGCAAAAAATAAGAAAAATCTCGGGTTGCAAACGTATGCGAACTGCTGCATTTGAAGACGCCGAAAAAGCAATTTTTATGTGGTTGCAGTGACGCTTGTTCAAGAAACATTCCTATTAATGCAGCACTCATTCAAGAAAATATGAGGTTTTTAAACTCTCTTGGAACCCGGACAAACAATCTCACACGTGGCCATAGCGTTTCGGGACGCACTTCAGTGAGTCGTTCCCTTTGGGCGGGGGGGAGGGGGGGTTGATGGGGGGTGGGGGGGTTTGGGGTGGAATCCCAGATCCCAGATCCCAAAAGAGATCAGAAACCTCACAATATGAAGAAGAAGAAAAGGATAACTGTGCTGACCACAACATGCTTCCGCATTTAGATAATGTTCACGTTGAATTCCTCCCACCCAATTGCACGGCAGTGCTTCAGCCATTGTATTTGGGCATCATTCGCACCCTGAAAGTGTATTATCGCAAGGGAATGCTGAGAACAATTCTCGTCAGCATAACTTGTAGACAGGAGAAGTTTAAACTAACGCGAAAGAAGCTATTGAAGCTGCTTCCATTCCCAACATCCTATCTTTGTTTCTGCAGTGACAGCAACCAAAACGAGATTACGGAGTAGACTGAACATAAGCAACACACTTCGCGTGTCACTGTCTTCCATCGTCCCCAGATGGGATCTTCTGGTTGCAGGAAAACAAGTTCAGGGCTCCCACTGATTCTGCATTATGGTAAGCTGTATAATTTCTATTACTATATTATAACTTAATAATAATAGAAATGTAATGTAAATTGTGTATAAAACTGCCCTACGAACCCTCCCATAATCACCCCACAAACTCCAACCTCCAACAACCCACCCATCCCTGGAAGAATTTGCTTCTAGTAAAGAGGTCCTTGGTGTCAAAAGGTTGCGGACCACTGGGCTACCCTACTGGCTGGGCTGCTGAGACTGGCCACTGGGCAGAACTGACCATCACGAGTAGCAATAACTCGCATATTTTCTTTTTTTTTTTTTTGCTCTAGTTTTATGTAATTTTGTGCTAGTATTGTAACGAACAGTTAGTGCAGACTACAGCTGAAGATCTGAAGTGGACGCGAAAGGTGGTGAGTTGTTTATTAACGGATTTTTGTGATTTTGAGTTTGTATAATTAGTGTAGGGCAGGGGGCTTTTTGCATATAGGCTTATTTTACAATATTAACTATGAAGTAAACTTAGTAAAGTAAAATTAGATTTTTGGAGGATTTGTTTTCCAACATGTATTACTGAGCAATGAATTCAGTGAGCGCTTTCGCAATTTCAGTTCGCACGAACAGGACTTTGTGCTGTTTACGTCACCATACTCTTACAACGTTGAAAGTGCGCCTGAGCATATCCAAATGGAATTGATTGAACTGCAGTCAGATTCTATTCTGATGGCAAAATACAACGAAGTTGGTGTGCCAGGCTTGTATGCTTACCTACCACCCTCATATGTGCAGATCCATAAGTTGGCATCGAGAGTACTGTCTATGTTCGGAAGCACTTACCTTTGTGAGCAATTGTTTTCGTTAATGAAAGCTACCAAAACCCCACATCGCTCAAGACTTACTGTCGAGCACCTTTCATCCCTCATAAATGTTGCAGCTGCACAAGATTTCAAGTCTGATATTGACGAACTGGTTACTAAGAAGAGTTGCCAAGGGTCGGGACAAAAGAAATAAATCTCACACTGTAAGACTCCTATATAAGCAATGAATATAATATAATGAATATAATATAATAATATAAGGACTTAGCTAAGAGGCTAAGACTCTAATTATACGCTGTTGTATGGAGATTGTATGGAAATAAATTGGTTTTCTTTAAACTTTAAACTTTAAGTGTTACATTTTTTAAAGTTTTCAGTATTGGAAAGAAAGCTACAGTAACTTTGTATGATAGTATAATAGTATTTGTTACAGTGCGGCCCGCTGACGCACGTATGGCAGTCGAAGCGGCCCACCAATGGTAGTGAGTTTGACATGCCTGGTTTACCCACTTTTATTCCCTTACAGAGACATTGGCTGTCACAAAGATTTACAACATGTCCCTGATAAAAGAACTGCCAAGTGAATAAGGCTTACTCAGTGCCAGTTTTACGCGTACAGATTAGCAATGAGGAATACATTTAGTATTTTGCACTCCAGCGGCGAACTATTCCAAAAATACGTCGTAGATGCGTATGTTAAAACAGAGTGCATGCGTCTCAACTATCTCAGATTACATCAACAAGATCTGCGTGTGGAACAATACAAAGGACTGTCAGTCGCACTGCAAGCAAACGCTGAAAATAACAACGTACGTGTAGGCAAAATGATCATTTTACTGTCCACATTTCCAGGAAGTCCAAGATACATGCAACAAAACTAGCAGGATGCCATGGCCACAGTACGTAAAATCGGACAGCCTCATTTATTTATCACTTTTACATGTAATCCTGCTTGGCCGGAATTTCTATATGCACTGTCGGATACCCAAAGACTGGATATTGTAGTACGTGTCTTTTGGATTAAGCTGCAGGAATTACTTAGAGACATTCTACAACTTCTTTTTGAGGTTGTTATTGTTATATTTACGTAATCGAATTTCAGAAGCACGGCCTTCCTCATACCCACATGCTGTTTACTCTTCACAATAATTCTAACAGCCAGTCTTCAGCCCCGGTCAGTTGTACGTGGCTTTTTCTAGGGTTAGATCTTTCGACTCATTATCTGTCGTCACCACCAAAACACCTATTCACAACTGCGTCTTTCAAGAAGTATTTATTTCTTCTTGATTTCTGAATTCCTTTCTCACCGTTTTCCGTTCCTATTCTTACACCGCCATATGCTACGGCAGGCTTTGGCTAATACAATATATTTTGTTATTTATTTATTTTTTTTGTTAAGAAAAACTTTGAATTTCACTGTGAATTATTTTGCTCATCACTATTTTTTAGTTGTATACACAGACTTAAATCCAGAAACACTCAGGTAGACAAAACAAAGGAAAGTGGACAAATTGTGTTTGGGGATGTCTGAAACAAGTAACTTTAATTAAAACTTATAGTCAAGAGTTTTGGTCCCATGACAATAATTACTAATGTATAAATTCCTATATATATTTTGGGAAAATGATATAGTATACTACACAGATGTTCACATATTTTTCCAGTTCTGCATCAAGTCAGTGTTGAAGATTGAACATACACTTCTAATCATCTTCCAAAATGATTTTGACAATTGATCCATTAGTTGTAAAATTCCCTATTTAAACAAATTAAATTCATTATTAAATAATTTTAAATGTGGGCAGTCCAAGATTAAAGTTTTCACAGCCTTATCTCCCTTTTTTAACTGCAAAGCCAGCTACCTATTTTGGGACCTGCTAAGCCAGAAGCCAGCAGGTAGTTGTCAGGGATGTGCTGATCTGAAGTTAGTCTCTTCAGGGTTGGCCTGTGAAGGTGCTGGCCTGTCTTTTGTGGAGCTCTTAGGAGGTCTCACAACCATTAGCCGTGTTTCAGTCTCCATTTCACACCACTTTTTAGTCAATTTCGCTGGCCAAGCGCACAATGCAGTAGGTTGCACACAAAATACTGTGGGTACAGAGGATTTACCATACCTTCTTCATGGGTTATCAGTACCAAATTAGACTGCAAGTCATACACCGCAATCAACAATAACTCTGGTCTCAGCGGACCTTTTTTTAGAGACCAGCATTGATTTCCTCTTCTTCTTCTTCTTTCAGCTGCTCCCATTAGAGGTCACCACAGCGGATCATCTTCTTCCATATCTTCCTGTCTTCTCCATCTTGTTCTGTTACAACCATCACCTGCATGTCCTCTCTCACCACATCCATAAACCTTCTCTTAGGCCTTGCTCTTTTCCTCTTCCTTAACATCCTTTTCCCAATATACTCAGCATCTCTCCTCTGCACATGTCCAAACCAACGCAATCTCACTTCTCTGACTTTGTCTCCCAACCATCCAACTTGACATGGAGTCAATATTCATATTGCATTCTGAGATTAATTTTAGGGGCAAAACGTCAGGGTCTCTTCCAGTTTCAGTGCCCTCTGGTGGCCAAAGCACCTCTGAAGATTCTCTTGTGTTCAGGATCCATTATCCTGGGTTTTCCCACTGGTTGTTGTGAGAAGTGGGAACACAACGTCTTCTCATCAGCCACTGAGCTGGTGTCGTACCACTCCTTGTGACCCCCTCTCTTTTTCTGTTGTACTTTCAGAATTTACTTGGAAGGCACTTAAAACATGCTAGTACAGACACTGTGTCTGTCGATGGCTTCTCCTCACATTGCTCTGAGGTAATTTTCTTATACATCACCTTTGTGAGAAGCCTTCTCACCATGTATAATTCTGCAAGTGCTCACCAGATAAGCCTTTTTTTTTTAATTATTGATTAGTTAAAAGAATTCCTTGTCCCTGGCAAGCAATTTCCCCATTTCGAATAAAGTGCAGAATTTTTATCTCCATGGTTGAGGTGTAAATGGGAGCAGCACCACTTGGTTTTACTCCTTTTGTACTTGGCAGGCAAAATATACTAAAAATATTTGCAATGGGATGAAATAGAAAGTATTCTTAACTTCTTAAATAAAGTATTGAATGGCTTTGTATACCTGGACAAAGCCAGGGATTGGTGATAGTGGACTTAAAGATAAAAGGCACTGTCCTTTCCCAGTAATGATGCATACATGTTTCATTTGACTAAAGTGCACACATTTGTCAGTTTGATCTTAAAATGCTAGTGAAAGAGAAACCGGCAGACTCTTTCTTTGATAGCATTCAACCATTCTTTTGTGCCACTCAGACTTTAAGGCACCAAACCCCAAGGAAGCAGACGATATTGATATTTATCAGTTGGGCTTTACTTTGGAAAAGGTCTCCTTTTGTTCTACAGTGAGGATGATTATGAGGGAAGTTCTGTCTTTTTCAGCTTAGCAGCGGCAGCTGTGAAGCTGATGATTTTTGTTTGGATGGAATAGGGGCCGGGAGTGTGGGGAGGTAATGCGCTTATTACCATTTTCAATGCAGCGGCGTTTTACGCCTTGATGACACTTAAGCTACTAAATCAATACGAAATTAACCCAACTGTAATGGCCTTCAATTTAGCTTTACGTTGCACTTGATTAAATTTCTCCCTGACTCAAATTGTTAGATAATTTTCTTTATGGAGTTCAGAGCGATGACTGTGAGGAAATGTCCTTCTTGGGCCTATCAAGTAACTTGCTTATTTCGTGACTCATTTTGTTTTTTAATGATGTCGGCTTGATCAAATGGAGGAGCCTGGCCATCAATAAGTAGAGTTCAAAAAGATATCAATCTTCCATTTTTATTTTTGACTATTTGCAAGAAAGCGTGCAGTCAGAAAAAAAAAAAAAACTTAATGAACAGAGTGGAGGAAAGCTTTAAACTGAGTTAAAGAAACATTCGCCCTGTCTACCAAAACACAATGTCAGATGCAATTAGTGAGCTGAGTCAAGCCATATTTAAATCACAGCCATTACAATTACGATTGCTATGGTTCACTGGCACTTCCTGCTTATGTAACCTCAAGCATGTCGCTGTCATAATTAGGTAATTTACAGTCTCGACAGTATGAGATAGTACTTGTACCGAGATGTAGCATTCTTTACAAATTCAGACAGGACCGATACACAAGATCAAAAAGACAAAGTTCAAAAAATGAATTTGCATTGATTGAATTCAACGAACCTATCAATCAAGGAATCCATTATATTTTTAACGTTGATAGATAACATAAAACTGCTGGCTCATTCCCCACCACAGGCTTACAGTAGGGCGACACACTGATGCTGTTTGTTAGACTACAACACAAGGCTCTGATTTCAGCCACTGTGTGGTATTTAAAGTACACACCTCATCAGTGTTGAGCTAAAGATAAAAAGCCAAAAAATATTAAAAGAACAAGAAAAAGAGATATAGACAAACAAAAAAAAGCTGGGATTATAACCGGGATTTCCATGGCCTCATGTCAAAACCAAAATGTGACGTTGAAGTCAAAGAAATGGGTCTGAAGATCTATAATCAGGAACTCTCTAAACAAAGGCTTGTGTTTTCTCTGCAAATCCTGAATGAGGAAGAGACAGCAGCGCTGACCTTTTAACCCATCGCATAGATGGCATCATGCACTATGTATAGTGACAAGGTGAGACAATATATTATTTTTAAATGAAAAGGACCAGAAGGTGAACATAATTAGAACCAATCTGAGGTCATTTATCGAAAGTCAAATTGATATGTCATCAATGCAAATCGTTTATAAACACTCAATGACCTATAACAGAAAGTATTCTCTTTAATTGAAAAGACAATTTGTATGCTAAACAGGGGTTATCTGACAAACTCAGTTAGGGAACAGAATCCCACAGGTGACCCTTAATTCTGTTGCCGTGATGACGTCACAAGCATCGCACACAAATATTCAGGAAAAACCTGATGCCTTTGCTATCAAATGAAGGCACATGTGACAAAACACAAACAGCGTTACTGTAAACCAGTAAATATTTACATCTTGAAATCACAAATTAATGCTTAATCTTTGGGTCCCAAACTCCCTTAATAGATGTTTATTTTGTATAAATTCAAGGAGGAAACCTCACTACAAATTATAAAAAACCACAGATCACAACACTACACACTTTCAGTACGTTTCCCAGGCAAGTACACAATAACCACAAGACCAGAAGAACCATGAAACCCATGAAACCATGGAGATAACGCAAAATACTTTAAACTACTTTCAATACATTTTAAATTAAGAAAGAATTTCAATATTTGAATATTACATGCTTCGCTCCCCTAAATGGTGTGATAGACGGCCGGCTGTTCAATCCGGCTGTGAAATCCCAGAACAAGAAGAATGGAGGAAGGCAGGCTTTTCTGGGTACTGCCTCCCCCGGGACGTTAGGTGGCAGCTCACCTGGATGGCAACGGTTCCCCGGATTCCCTCAGGGCATCCTGGGACATGGAGTCCTTTTCCTCAGCCCTGTTAGGGGCCGTTAGTGCCACCAGGGGGAGCTAACAAAGAACCTGGGGACTTGTATTGTTACTACAACCCGGAAGTACTTCAGAGTCACGAGGACGGAAGCCCACAGTACTTCCGGGCTATTTGAGAACTGAGGATATGGAATTTACCCGGAAGAAGAGAAGGAGTACTTCCGGGTCACAGACTATTTAAAGAGCTATGGGAAACCCAGCAAGGGGAGCTGGAGTTGGGAGGTTGGGTTACGAAGCTGCTGGGAGTGGAGGATTGTTTATTGTTATTGTATTTGTGATCATTGACTTGAAAATTGTGGAGTGTGCGGTGCTTTGTGCACTTTATTTGAAGAAAAATGTTAAATATTATATTAAGTGCTTTTACACGTGTGTCCTGGATGTCTGCCTGCTGGGTTTCACAGGGCAACAGCGCCTCTAGTGTCCACAATGGCTAAAAATGTCAAAACAAATCATAATTAAAACTCCACAAAAAATGAAACAGCAGCAGTTCATAAGAGAGTAGCTAGAGTAGTTGGCAAGATCTGAGTTTCAGGGGGGAATAACTGAGCTTCTCAAAAACAGTTCACTGAGAACAACTGGAGTAGTTGGCAGGATCATATATTTTGAGAAAAAGTTAATATTTTTAGGACCATAGAGGATTGATTTAGAAATACGGTTTGAGACTGATAACTCTGAAGAGGATCCAGACAACAGTAATCCAAAACCTAAGGCCTTAAATACAGAACGATTAGAAAATATAACAAATTGGTAACTTAGCAGAAATTTGGATTTTAGTATTAAACTTACTCTTTGCAGGTTATTATATTTCACTTTGATAAATCCCTTACTGATCACTAATATGAAGGAATCTACTAATCTCTAACCCCCACTGTCCTAAAGTATTTGCCAACGCAGTTCATTCCACCTAATTATTCTAATTGTTATATATTTTTCCTGTAAAGCTTCTAAGATCAGTATCCATTACAAACATGCCCATATATATTTTTAAACAGTAGAAGGAGTGTGGATTGAATGACTTGCTCAGCATCACACCACCAGTCAAAGGTGGGGAATGACCCAAAAGCCTGGCGATTTTGAGAAAAAGCTAACATTTTTAGGACCAAAGAAGACTGAATTAGAAATACGGTTTGAGATTGATAACTCTGAAGAGGATCCAGACAAACAATAATCCAAAACCTAAGGCCTTAAATACAGAACAATTAGAAAAAAATTACCTTGTCATATAGGATGTGATGGTGGAACCCGTTCTAATCAAAATGGTCCTAATATAATAATTAAGGTTCAAAATGAACTATTCCAGCTTTTGTAAGGATGCTATCAGAGGATAATGATATTTACTGATGGACCAGAATGGAGAATGACCCAGATTTACCAACTGAGTACATGTGACTACGTTGGGTATTAGTGGGTAAAACACTAAGAGATGTTTTTTTTATACCACTGGAATGTTTTTTTAATCATTCAAGAACAAACCATTCATTCATTCATGCATTCATCAGGATGAACAGGCACATTGTATGATGCTCATGACTGAAAGTCTAAAAAAAGGTTTAGTCACCATAGCCACCTTTTTAATATACTACAACTAGATTTTTTAAAAAACTAAGATGATTTAATATTGCTACAAGTCATGACTGTGTATCAGAATCAGCATCACATTTTGGGTTTGCAAAAATGACTACAAGCCACAAACGTATTTCAGTTTTCAAAACATAATGTCTTCATCCATCCATTCTTCTGTGATTCAATCCACCTAAACTGCCACCGTCAAGAGGAAGGCAAAAATCAAAACTAGATTCAAAAGAGCTTGTTCTAAAAAAAAAGACAAAATTACCAGAAGAAAATAAGTAAAAACAAGAATTTAATCTTAAATAGAGTCTAGTGGTTGGTTCTCCATGTTAAAACACCCTGTTATAATTCAGCCAACTCCACAGTTCACTTTAATGAACACGCTTTACGTGCCAGTGTGTGTAGTTGTGTTTGCACATTTTATAGAAAGCAGCTTTCCCTATTATGATGTCTTCCAACCCATTACCCTTAACATACCATTATGTGACTTTTCAGAATATTCTGTTACAGATTTGGTCAGCTTGACGTTGTACTTAATTTGTCCTGAACCCGCCATCTCTGGGACTCTTCCCTGATTCGATGGACTTTAGAGCTTTCTTCTTCAAATCTGTTGAAATATTTGGTCATTGAGGTTTGCTTGGCCGTGTTTTACAAAGGAAATTTACTTCAAAGTGAATCACTGCCAAACTGAGCATGAATAACGTTTGTGATGAGTGGGCACAAGACAAACTACTTGGGTCACTTTTATGTCAACTTTCAAAGGATTTGCCTACGCGCTTTTCTTGCCGAGTTTCAGCTATTGATTATTGGCAGGAGGGCCATTGTGCTGTTCCTCCATGATAAACTTTTGGTGGGGCCGATTTCCTGAATTGCTTCTTCGTTCCTTACTGGAAAATGTGGCAGACATAGACATGTGGAAAGTGAAAGTTGTGCGTCCTCACACGCACCTTGGGAGGTTCAGTAGGCTTCTGGCAATTGGTTCTTCACACAACAGATTTGATTTTGTTTCTTCACTTTTTAATTTTTAAGAAGGTGGTTTTAATTTCATTCATTTTTATTTTAGTTCATGAGATTCTTTTTTAGTCATGTTCATTACAGTTTTTATTAACAATTATCACCTTGATCCCCTGCGGTGGGTTGGCGCCCTGCCCGGGGTTTGTTTCCTGCCTTGCGCCCTGTGTTGGCTGGGATTGGCTCCAGCAGACCCCCGTGACCCTGTAGTTAGGATATGGCAGGTTGGATAATGGATGGATGGACCTTGATCCCCACAGTAGTCATGAGCATGCCAGCTCAATGTCATGATATTCACATGAATTGTTTGTTATTTTATGATTCATTGAAAGCACAACAGAAAGGTTTATTTTTATTATTACTTTAGATCAAACCTGCATCCAAGACTACTTGCAAAATGAAAGTGCAGTACAATTGCTTGTACACTTTTTTCCTCCACTGCAGCAAAGCTATACTGCTTAGGGTCAAGAAAAGACTAGAAATGACCCCGAATGGAAGTCAGGACTTTTTTTTTATCTTTATTTTACCTTATACAATTTCATTTATTAGGAATTTGTTAGTTTTCACATACTCTTTGGGGTCAGAGTGCAGGGTCAGCCATTATACAGTGCCCCTGAAGCCATTGCAGGTTAAGGGGCTTACTCAAGGGCCCAGCAGAGTAGGATCCATTTTGGAAGTAATGGGGCTACAAAATGGTAGCCTTCTCGATACCGGTACAGATCCTTAGCCTCAGAGTCACAACTCCGAATCCTGACATTTAGGAAATATAACAAATTGGTAACTTAACAGAAATTTGGATTCTAGTATTAAGCTTACTCTAATACGAAGAGATCAAGTAATCTCTAGCCCCCACTGTCCTAAAGTATTGGTCAATGCAGTTCATTCCACCTAATTATTTTAATTGTTATATAGTTTTCCTGTAAAGCTTCCAAGATCAGTATCCATTACAAATGTACCCATATATATATTTTATACAGTTGAAGGAGTGTACATTGCACGACTTGCTCAGCATCACACCACGAGTCAAAGATGGGGAATGACCCAAAAGCCTGGTGATTTAAAGTTCAGTGCCTTAGCTGCTACTCCACACTGCCTGAGTGCAGGCTCAATCCGCTGTTAACTCCTTCTGGACCAAGCCCAATCTACCTTTTTCGACAAATGAAAACAACCTTCTTTTGTATTGAATAAAATGTCCTACTCCTTCTCTGAAACATCAGCAATGTAAAAGAAATGACTATTTCAGATATCCTCTGTCAGCAGTGTCAAAACAAACATTGGATCTTGCCGATTACTCTGATCTTCAAATTGGTTATTTGGAAATGCACAATTTTTATTTTTTTGCCTTAAAATCATAACCTCCTTTTTTGGTCTGGCTAACACTTGAACATACAGTAGCAGAGGCCTTAATTTTGAATTTCACTCTAGGAGCTTTATTATATAACTAGCAAAATACCCGTGCTTCGCAGCGGAGAAGAAGTGTGTTAAACAAGTTATGAAAAAGAAAAGGAAACTGACGTAACATTTGCTTTCTATTCATTTGCATAAGCACAGTCCTTCACCAGCAATTATTTAATGTTAGCTCAGACCCGGCACTTAAAAGTTTCTGTCGCACTTTTGCTGAGTTTGTGCCAAACACTATTCTATCCCTGACCATCTCATTTTCGTTTGCATAAGCACAGTCCTTCACCTGCAATTTTAACTTAGTTAGAAAGTGATCAAAAGTCTCGTTTATACCCCGCGTCCTCTCATTAAACTTGTATCTTGCGAATATCGTATTCGTCTTAGTCTTGACAAACGCCAGCGGCAGCGTGTCTATAAACTTAATTTAAAGTTAAGCTTTATACCTTGCTTTCCTATTCGTTTGCATAAGCACAGTCCTTCACCTGCGAATATTTACCTTATATGGGCAGGCACGTCTTTGGAGCTCTTCCTTTTTCTCTAAGTACTGCGTTCACAGTCAGTTCCCATTAGCCGCTCTCTTGTGTGATCTTGCGATGTCCACGGCTTTATTTAATGTTAGCTAAGACCCGGCACTTAAAAGTTTCTCTCGCACTTTCGCTGAGTTTGTGCCAAACACTAGACCATCTCATCTTCATTTGCATAAGCACAGTCCTTCACCCGCGAATATTTACCTTATAT
This sequence comes from Polypterus bichir lapradei, assembly GCA_026402145.1. Lineage (NCBI taxonomy): Eukaryota > Metazoa > Chordata > Cladistia > Polypteriformes > Polypteridae > Polypterus > Polypterus bichir. The sequence goes on along the minus strand of JANRMT010062791.1, from coordinate 233,099,952 downwards.
GGGCAGGCACTCAATTACGCGGGAGGCGTGATGACGCGGGATGCAACTCCGCCTCACACGGCAACCGAGCTGCAGGCTATGGTCGAAAGTAGGTTCCAGTTATGACCGTTATGTGTAGAATTTTGAAATGAAACCTGCCTAACCTTTGTAAGTAAGCTGTAAGGAATGAGCCTGCCAAATTTCAGCCTTCTACCTACATGGGAAGTTGGAGAATTAGTGATGAGTCAGTGAGTTAGTGAGTGAGTGAGTGAGTGAGTGAGTCAGTCAGTCAGTCAGTCAGTGAGGGCTTTGCCTTTTATTAGTATAGATATAGGAAACGTTTCTAGAATCTGTCCATACTCATTTTATCTGCATGTGTGTTTTGTCATACTTTGATCACATCATTGTTATTAGACATGAAGTCTCTAAAGATTATCATGAGTGTGAAAAGGACCAGGACAGACAAAAATTCATAATGAAGGACAGACAAAGTTCAAAGTAGTGTTATATCTCAGCCAGGATTAAGTTGGGGTTCAAATTCATGTGTTATGCCGCTTTGGTTTATTTTTGATTGTGTTATATATGTTGATCATTCTTTGTTTTTGATTTTGTCTATGTATGTAAGCAGCCTTTGTTAAGGTCCATGGGGGACCACCTACCAATCACTGCCAGGTACTGCACTCTGCCCTATAAATCCTTAGGGTCCTCCCTAGTTCTTGGTGGTTCATTTTGAATTTGCTTTGGAGTTTTGGTGACTTATTGCATTTCTGCTGCGCTTATTTTGATTCATAGGACATGTCTGATATGTCTTTTGACCACTCTTTGGATTCTTGATTTAGGGCTTTGTTTGTTTTGGTTGTCATATTGTTTTAGTCAACTTCACTTTGCGTTTCTGTGCTCTACAGAGCTTCATTCTTGTTAAAAAGCATTTTTTTGAGAATAAACCTTTTATTTTATAAATAATCAACATGGCCCTTTTTGTATTTAGCTGGGGGTTTTGTCAAGATTTCCCCCTCTAGTCTGCGTTTTTGAAAAGTGGTTTTGGGACTTAAGTGCTTTGGAACTCACAGCAGATCAAAACTTCAGACAACCAAAACCAAAGATCATGCCAAAAATCATGAGCTGAGCACAAAAATAAGTTCAAAACAATAATCAAAAACAGACGCTAGAGCCCACTTTAAGTAAAGCTAAAACCACCAATAGAGATTTGCATGAAGAAAAGTGAATTCCACCAGGGAATAAAGAAGGAATTGCTGCCATATTTATATATTGTTAAACAAAAATATACTCAGCCATTTCGGAAGCTCCTGGAGTGGAGTTCTTGTGCTGATGTTGCTTCAGTAGGCAGTTTAGAACTCTGTTGTGAGTGATGCACCAGAGGACAGTCGATTTTTACACTTTCTTCTGTACTTTGTGTGGTGTACCACTGCATGGCTGAGCTGTTGTTGTTCCTACAAGCTTCCACTTCACAATAACAGCACATTAAAACATTAGATGATTAGAACAATCTACACAAGGACAGGCCATTCGGCTCATCAAAGCTTGCCAGTCCTATCCACTTAATTCTTCAAAACAAACATCAAGTCGAGTTTTGAAAGTTCCTAAAGTTCTACTGTGTACCACACTACTTGGTAGCTTATTCCAAGTGTCTATCGTTCTTTGTGTAAAGAAAAGCTTCCTAATGTTTGTGTGAAATTTACCCTTAACAAGTTTCGAACTGTGTCTCGTGTTCTTGATGAACTCATTTTAAAATAACAAATTATCCACTGGACTAATTCACTTCATAATTTTAAACACTTCAATCAGGTCACCTCTTAATCTTCTTTTGCTTAAACTGTAAAGGCTCAGCTCTTTTAATCTTTCCTCATAATTCATTCCCTGTAGCCCTGGAATCAGCCCAGTTGCTCTTCTCCGGACTTTTTCCAGCACTGCTATGTCCTTTTTGTAGCCTAAAGAGCAAAACTGCACCCAGTATTCCAGATGAGGTCTCACCAGTGTGTTACAAATCTTCAGAAGAACCTCCTTGGACTTGAACTCCACACATCAGTGCACTATATAACCTGACATTCTGTTAACCTTCTTAATGGATTTCTATCACTGGAAGCTGGTAGCATCAAGTCAACCATGACTCCTACAGGTGCAGATGTAGCAGGGCAAAACTTTCACATACTGACTTGTGGCAAAGACGGTATCCCATGATGGTGCCATGTTTAAATTCAATAATCTCTTGAGTGTGACCCACTCTACTGATAGTGTTTGTCAATGGATGACTCTGTGTACCATTTAACAATGAAACACCTGAACACAATCATTTGAAGGGGTTGCCACATATTTTGGGCTATATAGATATAGGTGGATCAGTTCATCCTCCTTAAACACTGAGAAGACCACCAGGAAATAGCCCAAAGTGCCCCAGAGCCTGTCTATCTCAAGAAGGAACCCATAGCACTCCTCATGGGTGGCCACTGGAAGTTCAATAATAATCTCAGACCCAGCGACAAGTGCAAGATATCCCTGTCAGTGCCACTTCTTCTGGTAACAACCTGGGGCTGTGATATGGAACAGGTACTACTCAGGGTCAATCTATTGTTGGACCACAAAGGGGTGAAAACTCACTGATAGGCTGCTCAGAGCACAAGAGAAGAAAGCATGTACTGTATGTGGAGGCTATATAAAGATGCAGACCTTTTAGAGTAAGTGCTAAAATGCTCTAAAATAAACCTAACCAGCATGGCTGGGTTTCATTCCACTGCTGTCATGCGTCTTGGTTGACGGACTGTCCCCTGTGAGTTACATTGGACAGATCTGTTTGCCAGGCTCTCCTTCCTTCCCACCTTCCTAAAGACTATCTTACAAATCTAAATTTAGCCCCTTTTATTTTGTTAATAATTTCTTCATCTATCATTTGGCCATTATCCAGTCCATTGTTGTGGATGCCCAGATTACTGAATATAAAATTTCTTATTTCAGTCTGCCAAAAAGTTTGCAATGAGACACAAAAGCACATCCACACTCAAAGACAAACACACACAACCCCCTTTACAGCAACAGAGGATTTCTTTGAAAGAATGTTAAATCCTGCATGACGTACTGTAAAGAAGTTTATTGTGACAGCAGCAGAGAACACATAACGTCCTCTGTGGCAACGTGCTGGGGTCTCATATATGATTAGAAAAATGTTATCATTTATGCTTCAGTGGAAAAATTCTCTGAGCTATGATTGGCCGCAGTTTAGGAGAATGACCACTACTAAATGCCCTTGGAATGCCTGCCACATTTTTGCTGTTCTTTTTTTAACCAGACGGCTTAGCCACTATTGGTTTTACAAGCGGGTGAGGTTGGTGGTGGGGTGTGCATGTCGAGTAAGGTGAGTGTCCATTCTTATCAGAATGGAATAATGCTAAAAAGAAAGTGAGAATAAAATAAGAAAGTGAAACACAGAGTACAATTAATTAAATCACTTCAATGGAAATAAAGCACCACCTTCTTGGGTGCACTTATAGAAGAAAAGAGCATGAAGGCGATAAACCAGTCACTTGTGCAGCTGTCAAAAGAAGCAGCTGGCTGGGTGAGGATGCAGATCAAGGGCATCGCTGAAAAGGGCAGACAGGCAGACACTCGGCACCGCATAACTAAGGATTCGAATTGTGGCTCCTGAGTTAAGTGATCAAGCAAACAATTTGTTTTATAAAGTGTCGTTGGCACCCTTTGTACCTATGTTTGTTGTGATCCGATCCGATTTCTTCTACATCTCTTTGATGGTCAGTGCGATTTTCTACGCTGTGGCGTGCTGGACTGGTAACATCACTTCAACAGCGGCCCACTGAATCAACAAGCAAATTAAAGGGCAGGCTCAGTTATGGGACACACTCTGGACAACATGGAGGTCGTAGTGAAGGAGAGGATTAAAAACAAAACCGAGTGCCATTATGAACAATGCTGCACACCATCTTTGTGACACACTAACACTGAGGACTTTCAGCCAACGAATCATTCAGCAGAAGTGAGTCAAGAAACATGATGGGGGCTCCTTTATACCAACAGCAACACGTCTGCATAATGAACACGTCACTGGGACAACCAAGTCAGACGGTTTCTTTCTGTTTTAGTTATTCTGGTTTGTGTTCAGACCATAGTGCGGGTGTATATGTATTTATTTATCAATCAATATATGTATTTATTTATCTAAAGAGCTTCTGTAAATGATACATCTCCTCCTGGGGAAAAATAAAGTTCTATCTATCTATCTATCTATCTATCTATCTATCTATCTATCTATCT
>JANRMT010062791.1:233044183-233074970 GCA_026402145.1 Polypterus bichir lapradei | reverse complement strand
TCTATCTATCTATCTATCTATCTATCTATCTATCTATCTATCTATCTGGTGTCATTTTGTTTGACTTCTCACTACATCCTTAATGGCTAACCTGGAACAATACCCTAGTACTACAAATTTTCAAAGAAACAGTTACAGAGAAGAAAAGTAAATTAAAATTAGATAGGAATAATAATGAATAAACAACATACAAAAAATAAATAAAACAATAATAAAATCTTATATATAAACATCTATGCGTGGAAGTGTGTGTGTGTCTGTCTGGCCTTGAAGTGCGAGGCTACAGAAGAAGCTGAAAGAAAGTGACTCCATCGCCAAAGTGAAACTGCAGAGGACAGGCAAATTAGAGAAAAACTCGCTTAGCTGCTGAAAGACAAGGAGGGCGAGCACATCCACAAAACAAAATCACCGCCTCTGCATTTCAGTTTTTTTTCTGACGATTTCAATAGTTTCTAGGAGCCTGGACTTTTTACAGCACAGGCTTACAAAGCTAGTATATATATAATAAATAGAGAGTTAGAGTTCTTATATATAGAAATGTCTCTAAAAATAATAATAATAGACAGCTAAGAGGACAGAAAAAGTTAAAAACTGTTTAAAAATCTGCAGGGGAATCAGTTCACATTTCATCAGGGTCAACATGTGCTGATTGTACGAGCATGGGCACTGATCCCGTGATTTCTAGTCCACTAGGGGGTTACTGGGTGGAGTGGTGGCTCTGAGGCTAGGGATCTGCGCCGCATGGAAAGTTTGAATCCCGTAAATGCCAGAAGTGATTGTACTCCATTGGGCCCCTGAGCGAGGTGCCCTTAACCCGCAACGGGTCCATCCTGGGTATGGCGTTAATCTTCATCTAGCCCTGCAAGCAGGTCCTCCAACTCACAGGGAAAACATGGAGATTAGTGGCAGGATTGGCACTCTAGCTACCATACCTGGACTCGGGTCCCAATCCAGGTGGTTCACCGTGTGGTGGGTGCATGGTGTGCATGCTCTCAAGCTCTCCAGGGGTCTACGCTGCCATCTACCAGACAAGGCCGATCCCACGCATGTCAAAACCCACCTCTGTCTGGACCAAATACAGCATTAATTCAGATCTTTTGTGACTGTGCATTATAGTCTTCCTTTGAGTGGTCCTTTCTCAATCTTTGTGAAAGCAACTGTACCAAGTAAAGACGACTGAATGATTACCTTGCATTGCTTTGTGTTGTGTTCTTGCGAGTCGTGTAAAGTATCTTGTGATTATCCTTCCCCCTACTAGTGCATTCCAGGACAACTATTGATTCTTATCTTGAACTGTAAAAGTGCTGTCTAAATTAAAGGTTATTTGTTATATTCTGCTGGTTTGTAGTAGTAGGGTGTTGTACCGTGTTAGCCATAATGGATGCATTGAGAAGTGAAGCAAAATGACCCCTTTTATTGGCTAACTGAACAGATTACAATATGCAAGCTTTCAAGGCGACTCAGGCCCCTTTTTCAGGTAACTTGTAATCCTGCTGGTTTGTAAAGCATTTGTGAAACCTTTGCTTACTTGATGGCTGAAATAAACTCAGCTTAGATAACCCAAACCTCTTCCCTTTACCCGTACTGTTTCTCACGAGGCAGCACATTCCATGTGCTTACATTTAAAGGGGTTGCTCATGGATCCCCAAGTTAGCACGTGAAACTATTGGGTCCTTCACAAGGTTGCCTCATGTAAAAATAAAAAAATAATGAAGACTTATAAATCTATTGTGATGACAATAATGGTGACAATTTTATATTATTTTGAACAAAGTTGTCTTATCCATCCATTACGTAACCCGCTATTCAAATTCTAACCCGCTATTCAAATTCAGGCTTGCAGTGCGCTAGTGCCAGTTTTAAGAGCATTAAGAACAAGACTGGAACCCCAAACAGGACATCAGTGCACTGCAGGGCACACTCACATACAGACACACACTCATGTACAGTGGGCCAGTTTACATTAACTAGCACACAGTGAATTCTGGGGCAGGCCATGCCAACCATTCCATGGGCACTGCATCTCAGAGTCCCAAAATCTCCACTGGTGCCATGTTCTGCTTTGTGTAAAAAGACGCTGGATTTAATAAGATGATTTAAAAAAAGGGTATAAGGATTAGCTATAGATATGTAGGATGTCCAGCTCCGGTCCCGGTAGGGCACAGTGGCTGCAGGTTTTTATTCTAACCCTTTTCCTAATCAGTCGTCAATTTTCACTGCTAATTAACTCCTTTTCTCTTCATTTCATTAGCCCTGTTTTTAAGGATTCAGTCCTTTGAATTGATTTGTTTCTTCATTAAATGGCAGCCAAATGGAAATGAAATGTGAAAAGAACCAACAGATGACCAGGTAAATTGGAACGTCAAACTCCAGCCAATTTCACTCCAACCAGTTTCTTAATGAGAAGCCAATTCTTGCTGTTAATTAAAGCTGTTATTGAATATCATGACTTGTTGCTGCTCTCATTCTGCCACAGAAGACTGATGATTTTCTGTTTTTTCTAAGACCACCATCAAGATGTTTTGGTGATCTGAGCAGACCTTTCTTTATTTTCACGTGTTAGCTGGTCATGTGGCGGACAATTAAGGGGTCTGAGTCACATCAATTAAAACTAAGGCAAAACAAGTTAATCAGCAGCAAAAACATCCCACTAATTAGGAAAATGGCTAGAATTAAAACCTGCAGCCACTGCAGCCCACCAGGACCGGAGTTGGACACCCCTGTGTTAAGTGGACTGCTGACCCAAAATCAATCCCTCCTTAGCATGAACGTGAGTGTACCCTGTAATTATATGGTGCCCCTGTACAGGTTTCATTCCTGCCATGAAAACTTGCATTGATCTAAACAAATTACAAAATGGATATTAGAGAAGATGATGGTTCTTGTCATCTGTTCTTGATAGCTTTCTTCTCTTTGTATTAAGTGCTTTCAATAATGGATTATTTATATAAGATGGAAACACTCACAGCCCCATCCGCTCAGCATTCACTCTACCATCCCTCCCGATTTTTCCAAAAATGAAGCCAAGATCTAAAGAGAAGGATCACGCCCAACTCCTCGACTTTTTATTAGTGCAGATCATCTGTCTTTACTTTGAAATGGCATCTGAAAGCCCCAAGGCGACTTAATCCTGCACCGCCGACATTAAAGCATTAATAGAAATCTCTGTTATTAAATAATTGCTGTTCTTTATTCTGTTGCGTAAATCCACTTTTTTTTTATCATATGCAGGCTTTGGTGCACATTACATCCTCCGTTACATTTTATTATCCTTATCCAGGAGTGAATGAAACAAAACAGCCAACTGACGTAGGCTGTGCTGCCCATCAAGGGTGGCTAGCCCACCTTATGTATGTAGAGTGAGGTTTGTTCACGCTGGGGCTAGAAAGGCTGGCAGCTCTTCATGTCCCAGTCCTTCTGAGTAACTCTTGAAAGGGTTGCATTTTTTCACTTGTTGTAGATTAAATTAGGAAGTAAATGATTTGATTGATTGATTGATTTATTAATTGATTGATTGATTGATCGATTGATGTGGCCATATGTAACTGCAAGGTAAATCCTGTGGATAAAGTGGCTAGTCAGCTTACTGGTGGATAGGATATGGCTACCCTTCACCCTAAAGAACATTACACAGGTAGGTAATCCTGACTGATTAATTGATTGATTCATTCATTTATTGATAGATTAAGCAGATCAATATCCAAATCAGGAGGAACTTGGCACAGAAATAGACTGGTACACTGGTACATTGGCTGCTTTTCTCAGTTTATGTCCATTTGGTGAGAATATGTTTGCTTAGCTTGGCTTTGACCTGTTGACTGCCTGGCTGATGAACCGTTTCACATTCTTGAATGGGCTTGTTGTTGTTATTTTAAAGAATCCGCACAACAACAGCATTTATTTCTATAGCACATTTTCATACACAGGATGTAGCTGAAAGTGCTGTAAAAATGCTGTAAAAAATGTCAAACGTTTTGGCTGAGGGAGTGGAAGCACGTCTGTTGCAAAGACATAATGTCTCAATTTTGTGAGGACGACCGTGCAAATCCATCTGTGATCACCGGGTTGCTGTTTCTATTCTCTGTCTTTCATCTGCTAGCCATCCCACCCTCCCTGCCACCATGCAGTCATCCCCAGCTGAAGAGCCTCGGTATTTGGTCAAAACAGCTGCGCACGGCAGAAGTATTTTAAATACAACATGCCTGGGATTCTTTGGAAAAGTAAAAGAATTCACAAGAGACAAATCATACGTTGGGTGCAGGAAAATTAGCACCCTGATACAGACGGGCATCAAGGCACCGAGTCTACTTTTATGACTGGAGACAGGAAGGTGGGATTCTTAGCATGAAAGAAACTCCTTTCCCTCTTCTGTGAAAATGATGCTGCCTGCACCAGTTTATAATCACAATCCAAATCTTCCACATTCTGTAAATCAAACCTGAACAATCTCCTCAAAGCTTGTGGTGGTTCTTTGTGTTTTTCAGGCCTGTCATTGCTCATGTGGAGTGTGCATGTTCTCCTGTGGCTCATCCACTACATACAGGTGACATGAGTGCTGGGTTATTTGGCCAGTCTACGTGAGTTAGTGAGTCTGGCAATAAACTGGCACCTTATACAGGGTTGGTTCTTGAACTTAAACTATAGTGTGGGTCTGTTTTTGGGAGTTTGCTCAATAAACAGATCATCATCTGATGTGTGGCAGCAGTCTAAAAAGAATTCATCCATTTTAGTACATTGCTTATCCAGGGTTTATTCTTGACTATAAAGTGGATGAGCAAGTTACTAAAATGGATTAATTATTTTTAGACTGCTGTCACACAGCAGATGATAATCTGTTTATTGACCAAACCTCTAACAGACTTACACGGCAAGTTGTCATTCATAGTGAATGCATTCTATCCAGATGCAATACAGTATTTTATTGGTGAACCTGCAGATCAATTGATTTCCTTAGAGTCACACAGGGCTCAACCTGTGACCTACAGATTATGTGTAGCTGCTTTCATAGACTTAGACACTCAAGGTGCTTTGCATGTATGATACAAAACATTCCATACTTCCATAGTTGGAGCACTTGCGGTCTAATCATGTTTAAAGCTCCTTGCACTTCACAGTACACCTCTTTAACCACTGGCGCAGACACTGAATGCCAGATGGGACAAATTGCATTTACTGACAATTCCACCAGCAAGACGTTTATGGTCTTTGAAGAATGGCAGAAAAATGACAAGCCCTGCTAAGAGGCATGCAGTGATGGGTCGTATTGGTGAGCAAGAAATTGCCAGGTTAGCACCTCCTTTATTAAAAGTGATAATAAGGTGTAGAGCAGTAGAGATCAACTTGACACCCAGAGGAAGAGAAGAAGAAGAAGAAGAAGAAGAAGAAACAGAAGAAGACGAACAACAAGAACAAGAAGAACAAGAAGAAGAAAAACAACAAAAAGAAGAACAAGAAGAAAAACAAGAAGAACAAAAAGTAGAACAAGAAGAAGAAGAACAATAAGAACAGGAAGAACAATAATAATAATAAGAAGAAGAACAACAACAACAAGAACAAGAAGAAGAACAAGAAGTAGAAGAAGAAGAACAACAACAACAACTACAACAACAAGTAGAACAAGAAGAACAATAAAAAGAAGAATAAGAACAGGAAGAAGAACAAAATGAATAAGAAGAAGAACAACAACAAAAAGAACAAGAAGAACAAGAAGAAGAGGAAAAACAACAAAAAGAAGAAGAAAAACAAGAAGAACAAGAAGAATAAGAACAGGAAGAACAATAATAATAATAAGAAGAAGAACAACAACAAGAAGAACAAGAAGAAGAACAAGAAGTAGAAGAAGAAGAACAACAACAACATCTAAAACAACAAGTAGAACAAGAAGAACAATAAGAAGAAGAATAAGAACAGGAAGAAGAACAAGATGAATAAAAAGAAGAAGAAGAACAAGAACAAGAAGAAGAAGAAAAACAACAAAAAGAAGAACAAGAAGAAGAAAAACAAGAACAACAAGAAGAAGAACAAGAAGAAGAAGAATAAGAACAGGAAGAACAACAATAATAAGAAGAAGAAGAACAGCAACAAGTAGAACATGAACAAGAAGAAGAAGAAGAAGAAGAACAACAACAACAACAAGAAAATCCTGTGCTAAAGTTTCCAAGTTAGCATGGTTCTTTCTGGAAGTAGGGAGACAGGGACAGGATGGAATGAGAACATTTGATGCTTCAGAGATTTCACTCAGATGTGTGTGTTGAGCTTCATATTTTTTGTTTGTTACCAGTTACTGCAGTCAGGGCAGACTGTTTAATAAACTGCAATTAATTAAATACAACTTACACTCAACAATGGACCAGGAAGTGTCCACTCATGAGATCCTGCCTATGGAATGGAGTTTTGCGGATGTTATTAATGACTTCAGAAGTACAAAAGCTCAGAGGTGGATTAAGTAGAAATGAGGAAAGTTAAGCAGGACTGGCTATTTACTAGATTTGTTTTACATGATGTTTAAACAATGTTTTGCTGCATTTGTTTTGGGGTGTATCAAATTATGCATGGATAATGCTTTGCATTTGACGAGAAACGTAAAAAAAATTAATGGCAATGTCTTGCATTTGGGTTGAAGTGCCTCAAAGTACACATTGACAATGCAGTCACTGTTTTGTAAAATGGTTGTGAGGCTGAGGTGGGGCCCTTTAGGACAGTTCTGTTTATAAATAATGGCACCCCCCCCACCTGGAAATGTTCCAATATTGTTATTGCTACTTTCAATTATTTTTAATTATTTTGCTGTTTTAATTAGTTACATTATTATTTATTAGTAGCAGTAGTCCTACATATAATTGATATTGCATGTTTATGTAAACAAAAAATTGATTGCTATTGTGTTGTTACTTTAATCCATCCATCCATTTTCCAAACCTGACTATCCTAGAGTAGTGGGAACTGGGCTCTAGCCCATCACAGTGGTTGCTGATTTTTATATTTAATTACAGTTATATTTTTGGATGTACGTTGTTTTCCATTATATCAAAAGATTCCTGAATATAAAGTCACTAACACAGAAATCAGGGAACAGAAGTCAAATGAACTTCTTTTGAACTGTGGCCTCCTCTTGTGTGAACTGGCCATAGTTCAACAACACATTTATGGACAGATACTGCTGGGCTCCATTTATGTTCATGTTTATTGAACCACTTTGTTTCAAACTACTTCATAGCACTGCTACATAGGACTATTTTGCAAAACGGACCCTAGAATTTATTTTGCTGGCAATTACATAAACAGAGAAACACAAAACTCACTAAAGAGTTTTTAGGGTTTTTTTTGGGTGAAAAACAAGGATGATTACTCCTTACAGCCTTATTCTCACTTCCATGTTTAACTGCTTTCTTTTATGCATCTGCAAAAAGCATGTAATCCGTATCACATTACCACACCAATAAAATCAATTCTATTTGTGCCACACTGAACAGAATTGGTTTTTTTTTTGGAGTGGAGAGCCAGGAATGTTGCCTCCTAATTCCTTGTTCAAACGTCTGTGTTTACCTGTGTCCTTTTCATCAGCTACATAAAGTACGTAATGCACAGCACACTGGTAAAATCGTTCATATCAATTCCTCTCATTCACATCACCGCAAGGGAGTGCAGTGCGTTTTTTTTAAATGTGATATGCTATGACGTCATCATAGACATTTTACTTTTAGGATTTTGGATTAGCTCCAGTAACTGGACCAGTAGCTAGTTCACATTACCCAAGATTATACACCAAACTGCACAGAATACAGCTGAACATTCTCTTAAAATGGTGTCAGAAGGGCGCAGCAAGAAGACAAAGCTGTAAAGTTACTGGGTTTATTTTTCCAAACCTGTGTAGGTAATTTGAATTCCTTACTTGGTTACATTGATCCAGCAGAAGGGATCCTCAGCTTTCACTCTGATGCATGGGTTTATTTTCCACATGAAGACACACTGAAACACATTAGCGTGAACACTACTGTGCTAAACTCAGTACTGGAAAAGTTGTTGTTGCCAACCACATTCAGCTAAAATTGTGTGAATCGCTTCACTTATCATAAGTGAGGAAACGGCCTTGGACAGGGCGCCAGAATAACAGATTAAAAAACTCAGTCATTCAGACGAGGCAACATTTGGAATGTTTTTGATTTTTTTAGTTGTAGTAGTAATGGGAGTGCTTCTAGTATTAATAGTAGAAGGAGTAATAAAAAAATCAATTATTGATAAAACAAATCATGTCATTTTCTAACCTGCTTATTCCACACCAAGGTCTTGGGGGTGTACTGGAGCCGATCCCAGCTAGCACAGGGCACAAAGCAGGAACAAACCCTGGCAAAAGTGCCAGCCCGTTGCAGGGCATACACACACACACACACACACATACATACACACATTAGGGCCAATTTATTGTCACCAATTCAACTAACATGCATGTCTTTGGATACCGGGAGGAACCCACACAGATATGAGGTGACCATGCCAACACCATGCAGAGAGGACCAGGAACGTGAACATTCATTTCCCATACTGCAAGGCAGCAGCGCCCCCATGCTTGATGTTTTTTTGGAAGAAACTTGATATTTCTTTAGAAGAAATAAGTAGATAGGACTGGCGAGCTTTGCTGGGCTGAATGGCCTGTTCTCGTCTAGATTGTTCTAATGTTTTAAAGTTCTAATGTTCATGCTGCCCAAGCAAATATGTATTTCTCATTATTATTATTAGTTTTGGTAATATTCGTCATATTATTGTTGTTTTTATAATTATTCCATTCATTGACTAATTTACAAAGTCTTTCTGTTCAGTTCAATGTAGTGCAGGGTCTTTGCACAAGGCCACAACAGAGGAGCCAACCCTCTTTCAGCCTTCCAGCCCATCACAAGGCAGACTCCCTCACAGAGTCCACCAGACAGTCATACCAGGCCAATAATACTAATAGTAATTTATAATTACAGAAATAATATTGTAAATAGAAAAAAAAAATCAATGCAATTTTAACAAGACTTGTCAAATTTTCCTGTTGAAATTATTTTGAGATAGCAACAGTATGAAATCTTCACTCTTCTGACGCGTTGTTTGACTCTGTGCTCTATAACCACATGTTGTGATTTATGTCTGATTTGATTGCTTCATTTTATCTTTGTTACAATTATTGTTTTGGTGGTATTTTGTTTCCCGCCATAGGTAACAGATTTTTAAATATAAAGACGTGTTGAGCCACAGCCTCCTCTGTTGTCAACTGGCCATAGCTGAACAAGTAATGCATGGTCAGATATTGCAGGGCTTCCTTAATGTTAATTTGTTTCAAACTACTTTGTTCTGCTGTCTGTTTAAGCAAATCTTCATGCGTACACTTTACATTTTTAGTAATTTGTAACGTGTGTATTGGTTTCTGTATGTGAACTTGTCACAGCACTCTGCTCTTCACTCAGGGTGATGTATTATTATCCCGTGTGTGTGTGTGTATTCACCCTGAGATGGTGCCTGCTCACTGATTGTTGCTTCCTTGTGCCCGATGCTTGCTGGGTTAGGCTCTGGCTACCCCGTGACCCTGCTCTGAATAAGCAGGTTTGGAAGATGGATGGATGGGACTGAATTGAACAAAAACATACGTGTTTGAAGCTCAGATTGGCCCCCGGGAAGTTTTTGTGCAGCCAGATGAAGGAAAAACAAACAGTAAATCTCTGTTGAGTCTTAATACGCACGAAAACATTTACATTCTAACTGCCTTGTGGAAATCAATCAGTCATCCTTGATTTTATATGACACCTTTCACAGAAAGCAAAATTGAATAGCACTTCAAAAAGCAAACATTGAATTAGTAATTTTGTTTTTTTATGTGCAGTGATGAAAAACATTTTACATTTGAACCACTAAGAAAAATAATAGTAGAACCAAACAAGTTTTATTTTTGCCCAAAATCCCCATGAGCACTAATACACTTGCTCTAATCCCCATAAAGCTTTTCTGTGCTACTTAAATAAAATGTTTCGTCGTGCTTGTAAAACCAGTCTTCTGTAGCTGATCTGACGTCTTCATCATTGGCTTAGCAGGCCTCAGATGTGGTAGACACACAGGGCCAAGGAGGGTGTGGCATCCCTTTGAATCCTCAGTTTCGCAGAGCAGCCTTTGCAAGCTGTAACTGAGGAGTCGATGTGAAGCACAAGGGGGATGGTCGACAGTTTTGCTCACCACTTTTCCTTGACAGGCTGCTGGAAGCGCCACAGAAAAACAGCGTGATATCGATCAGGTATATTGGCCTTTGGAAGCACATAATCAATATGGCGTACACCCTTGAGATAATAAGAACTTGCGTGCATGATCTTCCTGATACTCGCTTGAACCTCAAACGTCTTTGATGTCGTAGTAATCATGCTTCCATTGTTTCACTTGTTTTTGGTCTCTGGGTCATAGTACAGTAAAGTTTCTAGGTTATGAACCATTCCTTAAAGTTCTCCTAATCTGAATTTGTTTAATTCAGATTTTCCTGTAAACAACAGATGTGGTGACGCTTTATTTTGGAGTCAACATGCTGGGCACCCATTACGCACAGACCTTGCTCGTATTTAATTGTTCAAGATGAATGGATTCCACTGACCCATAACTAATGCCCATTGTGTCTGTTATCTCTCTGTTTGATTCTCCTTTGTGGTTTGATTCACTGGCAACGTCAGAGTTGAAGGCCGGTCACACCTTGCGTCATCTTTGAGAGACTGACTGGCACATGAAAGAGGACTGGTTCCGTAACACATTGAACAGGTGAGAATGAATCTCTAAAGGCACATATTTTTCTAGTGTTACAAATTCAATGGCAGGCATGATACGTGTTTTTGAGTTTTTTTTTTGAAAACGTGTTGACTTGATTCTGAATCAAGAAATATTAAGTACAAACCACAAATGCTAACAGCGTGTAATTCACAAATTTTATTAGTAAGGAGTTCATCTTGGGCCCTTAACAATATGAGCAGTATAGAATACCCCCTTCGATTCAGGATCAAAGCTCTCTGATACCCCCCAAATGCAGTAAACTCTGTCACGAGTGCTTTACTAAACCATTAAATAGCAAGTTTTTATTCATATAGTCAGTACATCAGTCCACCTTTATGTGGTGCCATTCAAGGTAAAGGATTTTTCCTTTCCAAATACTAATTTGAACCTTTAAGAGCAGTCAAAAGAAGAAGAAGAAGAAGATGCTGACTTACATGGAAATGTTATTCTTGTTTGATTTAATAAAAGTCTATTTGGTGCCCTTAATAGCAAAAACTATCAGAAGTATTTCATTATTATTTCCCACTGCCTTTAACCAAGGTGACTTACAACATCTGTGGTACACTTGGTTCCATTTCTTTTGTGTTTCCAATTGGCACACGGACAGGTGAAGCGATTTTCTTATAGCCACGTGGTGTCAGAAGTGGGATTATAAAGTCCAAAGCCTTAACCACTATGCAACACTGCCTGCATGATACAACATTTTATGATAAAACATTTCCTGAATGCGGTCAATTCATAATTTATATAGCAATTTTCACAGAGACCATTATCACAAGTTGTATAAAGACAAATAAAAAAGGTAGGCTACTCAAAAATGTAAACATAAGAAAAATGCAAAATCTGTGATATTCTGACTTGCGTCTTTGAGTGCTGTGTGATTGGTCAAATATGTTAGAGGAAGTGCAACAGTGTGAGGAACTGAACAAATCCTGTCAGAAAACGAAAAGCCTACCTTTGCTGTGTGGAGAAAAGTAAATCTGAGACTACAGTCCCATAAATGCCAGTCATCAAGCAACCTGCATGCAACTCAACTCTCGTTCTCTCTGCTCTTACATTTTCAGGTTGTTTTAACATTTAAACATTATCAGAATCTAGCTGGCTCAAAAAGGTTCTGGATTGGCATCCTTCTAAGTGGACCAACAAAAGGACAAAAAACTGTCACATAGCATCTTGGGACTCCAATGTTTAAAAGGAAGATAATTCAATGGCAAAATGGAGCTTCCTGCAGGCTTTTACGCTTCTGGACTGCCATTTGTTTGTTTCTCTAGAGACACAGCTCACTTTGGCAGTACACAACAGTGAATGTGTTACTAGTGAATGTGAAAATGGAATGTGCGCTCTTGAATAATGATGGAAATTAATTATTATAAATTGATGAATCCACTGAAGGTGTTCAAAAAGGTGTGGGAGTAAATGCGTACCAAGCTCAACTGAAGAATTCCATTCTTTTGGATAATGTGAAAATATTTGGGGTAAAGGAGCTGTGTGGCACTGTAATAATGTTGTCATAGTTGTTATTTGGGATATTCAATGTGCTTCTTTGATACTGTTCATGGATTTTTGAATTGCTTAGAAGGAGTACAGAAGGGGTGCAGCTGCCACTTAAAATGGATATAAACAATAGGATGACTTACGGGAGCAGCTGAAAGAAGAAGAAGAAGATGCTGACTTATATGGAAATGTTATTCTTGTTCAATAAAAAATGTTGAAAATATGTTTGTTCTGCATGCCAGGTGTGGAATTTTATTTTAATTTATTGTTATTTCATTTAATTAAGGTTATTTTAGACCCATTACCTGCATATCCTCTTTCACTACATCCATAAACCTGCTCTTAAGCCTTCATCTTTTCCTCTTGCCTGTCAGCTTTATCTTTGACATCACTTTCCCAATATACCCAGCATCTCTCCTCTGCACTTGTCCAAACCAACACTATCTATCTATCTATCTATCTATCTATCTATCTATCTATCATATCAAGGCTGTTTGCTCCCCCGACCTGCTAGATGGCAGCATCCCTGGGCTTCGGTACCCATTCAGACACCCACAGGAATGCTGAGAACTGAAGTGCAGTGGGGTGGCCCTGTTGAGGTCCATGGGTGACAGCAGGGGTTGCTACAGGGAGTTACACTCTCTACTTTATGGAACTGCTGTACAACCTGAAAGTGCGTCAAATGGGCAATGCCTTGGCAAAAGAAGAACTCTTGAGTTCTTCAATAAAAAGAACTTCACTGCTTTATCCAGGTGAGTTGGAGCTGGGACAGGAGACAGGCAACACCCTTCTGGGAGGAATAGCGGAGAGAAGAATGACGAAGAGAGAAGTATACTGCTGGGCAGAGGTTTTTGTCTAATAATTGAATTTTTAACCTGGGACCGTGTTTGTGTGTTTGAATTTGGGGTTTGTAGCTCTGTGGCACCCCCTATCTATCTATCTATCTATCTATCTATGATATAGTGCATTTTTCTATTTATCTATCTATTAATAATGTGTGTACTGTGTGTACTATGTATACTTAATAATAATAAGAAAAATAGATTTAATTCTACCATCAATTTACAGGCAGAAAGACTATCATGATAATAAAGAGTGCAATGTAAATTAACCCTTAAAAAATACATGATATGTAAAAGTATGAGTTACCCACTGCCTAAAGTTATTATTATTATTATTATTATTATTATTATTATTATCATCATTATTATTATTATTATTATTGTGTATTGATCAAACTTATTTAAAAGATCATAAAAAGTTACAGCCATGTCTTGCAATTGTAGTACAGGCAAGACAAATGGCTGGCACAGGCTTAGTTCTAGTGGGTCATTTAGCCGGCTAAGCCCCTTCAGTGTCATGTCAAGCTCCAACCCCCACACTGTCATATATAGTGTTACTTGTCGGATTTTTGGGACTATATCACACTTTGCCTCACTAGTATTTCAGGCGCCCCCTTTAGAATTTTGGTCTGGAGCCAGGACTGGACTTGCTCACGGTGAATTAGGGAGTCAGGCGGGAACTGAACCTGCAACATTAAGGTTTATAATCCTA
This sequence comes from Polypterus bichir lapradei, assembly GCA_026402145.1. Lineage (NCBI taxonomy): Eukaryota > Metazoa > Chordata > Cladistia > Polypteriformes > Polypteridae > Polypterus > Polypterus bichir. The sequence goes on along the minus strand of JANRMT010062791.1, from coordinate 233,061,143 downwards.
CGCCTTAAAGCACTAGGAGGCCATGCTGCCATCTTCAAAAGATTTAGTTGAGTTCAGCATTTGAATTTTTCAGCATTGAATACTAAGTCAGTGTGACCCTAGCAATTAATACCCTTACATAAGTAAACAAAGAAGTACATTAACTAAATGGTATTCAAAGCTAATTAAATAAAATCTGTGAGTACTGTATTGTTAATACAGTGTGTGTAGGGAAGCTTGGGACTGACAGCTAATTAGTTGCAATGGTAAACATGTGGACTGTCGGAGGAAAAAGAGAAAACTTCACAAGACCCTCTGGCCCAGTCAGATTAACCCACAGTGGTCCAGTTCAACAAACCGCAGACAGAAGAAAGAGCCTGAAGTAGCCACAAAGAAACAAAAAGACCCCACTGCTTGGGTGACCTGTGCCATCTGAACTTTGCCCTCCAGATTGGGTCTCTTAGAGTTATTGATTCTGCTAAACAAGCTAAGACTTGCTATGTTAAATAGAAGTTAATTCATTATTTTTTTTTTCTTCTCTTGTTCATTTTTTAATAATGTTTCTGATTATTTGGTTGGAGATTTTACTTTACTCTATGAAAGCCTTACTACAAAACAAACATTTTTGAATTGGTTGACTGCTTTAGCAATTTAATTCTGTTGAACGGTTCTTGTTGCTTTATTAAAATGCAGTAAGTTAGAGATATACACATGCAGTGTATGTGATGGACTGGCGCCCAGTGCTTGATGGGATCGGCTTCAGCTTCCCTGACACTCTGCTCAGGATAAAATGGGTGTGGAAAATGGATGGATCAATATACACTATATAGTGTATAGAGAATGACAACTGAAAAAAAACTAAATTAATACTATTTATTTATATAGTTTTAATGTAACATTGATTAAATGGGTAAATAATTAAACAATTATACATTATTTAGGTATTTACCTTTTTGCTAATTTGGCAGGGTGGAGACACAGCGGGTAACACTCTTCAGCTTCATTTTTCCTGCCACACTCTTTCGATCCCAGCTCTGTTGTGCTGTTCAGTTTGCATGTTCTCCATGCATCTCTGCACACTGTATTTTCTCCAGGTAATATGTTTTTCTTGAACACCTAATGACACTCATGTTAAGTTCACTCTAAGTTGGCGGGTTTGTGTGTTTTGTGTGTTGTCCACTCTGAGGCTCAATCTAACCAAAAGAGACTTTGACTACTCATAACCCTGTTGTCCAAAGAAAATAAATAGATGCATATTTCCTGATTTCTCCATAATACACTTTGTATGAATTCTCTCAGTGAAAGCTGCTGCTGTTTTAATTGTATTCTTGTCATATGATATTTCCACTATTAATTACCTGTTAGAGAGTTGTGCTCTTAAGGTTCACAATGAATAGAAAAGGTGCTATGCGATGTACTATTTTTGTTTTAGGTTAAATAATGATTTATTTATTTTCATAGGTTAGCGGGGTGGAGTGGTGGCTCTGAGGCTAGGGATCTGCACTGGCCATCGGAAGGTTGCCGGTTCGAATCCCGTAAAATGCAATTAACCTGCAATTGCTCCGTCCTGGGTATGACGTTAATCTGCATCCAGCAGGGAAAAACCTGGGGGTTGGTGGCAGAATTGGCACTCTGGCCACTATAAATAAAACCTCCCACTGTTCCACTCCATCTGAACTTGGGTCCTAATCTGGATCCTGAGTTGGTTTGTCGTGTGGTGGGTACAGCAATACACTACATCAGTGTGTGCTTCTAACGTCTCCTCTCCTTAATAGGTTAGGCGGCACGGTGGCACAATGGTAGCACTGCTGCCTTGCAGTAAGGAGACTTGGGTTCGCTTCCCGGGTCCTCCCTGCGTGGTGTTTGCATGTTCTCCCCGTGTCTGTGCTCTGGTTTCCTCCCACAGTCCAAAAACATACAGCTTAGGTGCATTGGCGGTCCTAAATTGACCCTAGTGTGTGTGTGCCATGCAGTGGGCTGGTGCCCTGCCCGGGATTTGTTCCTGCCTTGCACCCTGTGCTGGCTGGGATTGGCTCCAGCAGACCCCCGTGACCCTGTGTTAGGATAATGACTGATGATGACTTAGTAGGTCACTTTTGGCATGTTTTACAGCATTAACAATGAAATATGCTAAGTAAATTCAAAGATCTCTTAATGCTGTTTTAAATTTTACCTGCTATTATACTGTAGATTATTGTCCAGAGTGTGTTAAATTAATATTAACTACAAAAGGTTTCATTCTAAAGCACTCTATGAGGATTACCTTCTCATTTTTTATATTTTAAAGCCCCTAGTTATTAAGTGTTCACTAGGACATTTCCATCTATTCAATCATCACTGAACCTGCACAAACCGATTAAGCAAGGAGCAAGGCAGCAAGCAAGAGTACATTCATATACGGGAATAGGACAAATTTAATAATGAGAATAATAACAATAATTAACATACATTGCACAAAAGCCTACATACATCTATATCTCTCTGTATGTAAAATCCAATGTCTGTGTGTATGTCTGTCCACTTTTCATGAGAGAACTACTTAACAGATTTAGATCGGTTTTTTTTGCTAGAACATTCTGGTTGATTTTGCAACTTCTCTCATTGCGCTAAGTATCACAGTTCACTTGTGGTGCCAATTTATTTGCGTGAATCTGAGAGAGATGCAGCGGGCCTTTTGGGCTTGACCTTAGGAGTAGGGAGCCAGATGGGGCCCTCCTCATTCACGCGCCAGCCTCCATTTGAGTCGCTGTGCCTGTCACCATATGTTGAAGTGTGCCTTGCCTCTGGTTAGCTAGCGATACCTGTTTGTTCAGCAGACTTTATCATCTAGAGATTGTTAAAAAGTAACGTTTGATGTTTTGAGAGAGAGATTGGAGCTACGTGTGTTTTAGAGGGTAGCTGCTCATTGGCAGAGATATCACGGCCATGTGCTCTTCTCCCCATGCCAGTGACACTCTCCCGTCAGAGCTGAGCACAATCAGATACAATGGCAACGTTTGACGTTGGAGCATACCTACCTTCCGCTTGGACAGAATTACAGTTTATGTTAATATTTTTTATTGATTTTTAAAGTTTGTCCTGTTTCACTACTACGTGGGGGGAGCTGCAGGGGACAGCTATTTACATATAAACCAATACACATGCATAAAACTACAGAAATCAGCCATTTTGAATACATTTCACATAATGAGGAAATCCCCTAAAACATACACACATAATCACACACTACATAAAACTGTCCAGTGTCTCGGCTGAAGCCTGGAATAGGCAGAGGTAATGGGGACTATCCCAGAATATATTTTGAATAACTAGGGGGCTTTGCCCCCTGCTCACTTCACTCGCCCAGCCCCTAAAGGGGCGCGCTTCACGCCAGCCACTTCGCGTCTCTGCCACTCGAGTTGTGAAGAGGGTGGGGGAGGGCTGAACGCACACTAAGGAGATGTGGATGGATCAGCTGCTGGCTTGCTGCTGCCGAGCTGCATGTTCTGCTTGTCGTGCTGTGTGATAATCAATTAAAAACCTGTACAGCAGCTGTCCTTTTGTCTCACTTCCTTGTCTCGCGGGACGTCAAAGTGTCTTCCGAGAAGATCATGTCTTGATCCAAGATTTTTTTATTATCATAGAGAGATAATCATCATCATCATCTGCAATAGACTGGCACCCTGTCCAGGGTTTATTGTTGCCTTGCGCTCTGAGCTACCTGGGATAGGCTCCAGCTGGTTCAGGACTAAGCGGGTTTGAAAATGACATGACATCATCATTGTCATTATCATCATATTTTTTATATAAAATATATAAATAGAAGCAAGCCCACTTAACCAAATTCTTGGTTGTAGTCTGTCCTGGCATCCTGGAAGCATCATGCTTAAGGCGGGAAACGTCCATGAGCAATTTTCTCACCATCATCAATGCACTTAGCACATCTTCAAGAATATCAAAGGAAAGGCCTCATTATGTAGATATAGAGAGAACTTGCAACCTCCACACAGACAACTGGACACTGAGTCTCTGAGGCAGCAGTGCTAACTGCTGTACTACTGTACTGTACCGGATAGTTTAATTATTTTTCATAGTAGTCATAGTAACAGTAATAGTAATATTTATCAGGACAGTGGTGTAGCAGTTAGTGCTGCAATTCCAGCAAACTGAGTAAAAAAAATGTCAATGTAATCACTTTTGTATGTAATTTAAGCGTTGTGGCTGCATCTGCTTGGGGCTTTACTCAGAATAATTAAGATCTCCTTCCACATTTCAAAAATGATTTTTTTTTTTGCCAATTTAAAACTGAACAAGTGTAAGAGTGAGTGTGAGTAGACCCTGTAATGGCCTGATTCCTGCCACATGCCTATTGTTGCTAGGTTAGGCTTTGGCACCCTGTAACCCTGAAGTAGATTAAGCAGGCTTGAGCGTGATATATTAATGGTGACTCTAAATTGTCTGGGAGTGAGAGGAGATGAGTAAATGTGTGTGTGTGTGTTTGTGTGTGTGAGTGCCTGGTAACAGGCATGCATTCTATTCCAGTCTGGTTCCTGCATTGCAGCCATTGCTGCTGGGGTGGCTACTGCTCCCTTCATCTCTGTGTTGGATTGAGTGTGTTAAAATGAGGTTCTGGTGAGGGCATCAGGGGGTGCTTACCCTGTGTATGAATCTCTTTGTCCCAGTGCAGTGACTGGGACAGCATACTGTAGAAAATGATGTTGAGGTATGATCATCCCTGGTCATCTTCTGAGAAGAGTAGGTTGTTTCCTGAAGTCCTGGCTAAATTGCCCATTCAGTGTGGTCAACCTGGCTCCTTAATCATCTCCTGTTCCTTATTGGCTAACTGTCTGTCACCCCTTCACCATCTAACAGCTAATGTGTGGTGAGCGTACTAGCACGGGAATGGCTGGCATCATATCCTCCAGGTGGATGGTGTACATTGGTGGTGGTTGAAGTGGCTGTATAAAGTTCTTTGAGCACCTAGAAAAGCACTATGTAAATGTTGTGGTCCCCGGGGGCACTGCAGCTCCCCAAACTCAATGTTGCAATGAGAACAAAAGGGTTTTACTGTGTGAAACTCTTCTCACAGGTGTTTCCCACACCACCACCACAACTCTGATTCTCTCTATTTCTCTCTCTCTCTCTCTCCTCTTCCAGGCAAGCTTTGTCTTCCTCCTTCCGACTCCAGCTCTTTGTGTTGAGGTGGGCAGCTCCTTTTATGTAACACCCAGGAGCACTTCAGGTGTCCTGAAACTGTGATTTGGAAGCCACCTCTGGGTGAAGTTGGAATCTAAAAAAAGAAGGGATCGCTAGTCCCCTCAGCACCCCCCCTGGCAACAGCCATGAAACCCAACAGGACTGTGCCAAAGAATGTGGGAATCTGAAGTGGTTTTGTAACCCAGGGGGGCTGCCATCTGGTGTGCAGGAGAAGACAATGCCCAGAACAAATTGTCTTCCATTACACTGGCAACCCATAAGGATTCTGGTGCAACCCTGGCTGGGGTGCCAGTCCCAGCGTGATACCTCACACATTATACTTATTATTAATAAATTAATGGATGGAAGGGTGGAAATTATGAGCAAATGATTAAGATGATTATTGTTTGCTTGGTAAAACACTGCATGCTTTTAATTTGCTAGATATCTTCTTTTTTTTTTTAAATCCTGTTCTTGATGCTTCTGAATCCGTTTTTGTGTTGTAAGCAGACTGTGAAATGCACTGTTTTAAATAATGAATTGCAACAATGAAATGAATGACTAAAAAGAAGCTGCGTTTGAAGCAGGGCTTAGGGTTCAATGCGTGGTCGGTGAGTTTTGTAAGTCCCACTTTCAGCCAACGTGTCTATGCCATTTTGTGTCACTATAATGAAGCCCCCTTAACTAGGTGAACAAGGAAAGCAGCTTGCCTTGAAAACAAATCTTTTAATTTCCTTTTTGTTGCCGATGTTTCAAGATAAAGCCCCCCATTCAGCTTTTTGCAACACCTTCTGAGAGGAACTTGTAACGGCTTTCTTTATAAGGGGGTCACGGCTGAGCCCCTCCCTGCGACCCTTTCCCATATTTAAACTCCATTAGTATCCAGCCTATTGACAGGCTGGCTACCTGTGAGCGTTGAGGCTTTTCTTCTTCTTCTTCTTCTATTTTTTTTTTTTTCTTGCAACAGTTGTATTCCGTTCTCATGGCTTCAGAACAAAAGAAGATTGGCACATTCTGTTGCCTTCAAGGGCTTTGTAAACTAAAAAAGCTGGGCTTTGCCGTCTTTTTTTCTTTCTTTTTTTCCAGTGGCCACGCGCATTCACAATTCTTGCATCTGAAGCGACCAGCGAAAGACTGCCGGGAATGGAAAAAAAAAAAAAAAAAAAAAATGGGGGGCTTACCGCCGAGATCTTTCAAAGTTCCTCCCTGGCTTTTGTTGCTGGATTTCCCTTGAAAACCCCTTCAATGGCCCGCTGGAGCCTTTTGAAAGATTAAATGACGTTTGTCAGCCAGCGGTAAATCCTCACAACTGTTTCAGTAAATAGCCTCAGCTCGGAGCATCGGTGTGTCCCATTAATCTCTACGTAAGGCCCCCCTCTCTTTTTCTTTTTTGCTGAAGACCGCACATAATGGTCAGATTAAAAGAACTATTGAGCGTGCAAATTTTTCGCCTTCACCTTGTGTACACAGCCATTTCACCAGTGGTACTCACGGGCGCTGTTATTTCAGCTCTGATGTTTGCGTGTTGAACCAGACAAGTCGCTGCAGCACCACCTGAACCTGGCCGCCTCCTTATTTGTATTGAGCACTTCTTTATTATGATTTATTCATAGATGCAGAATGTGATTTCGTTAGAAAAAGTATTGAGTAAGTTTAGACATCTCAAAGCCCAGGATAAAAAGATATTTGAACCTGAGGAAATTCAAGGTGGGAGAAGTCAGCTTTTTTGCCTTCAGTGTTCCCATAGTGGGCCAACCAGTGAACAGTGAACCCTCACCCAGAAGTTGGCAGGAGACTTTGGCCTACTGTTGTACTGTTATGAAAACATACAGGCTACACATCATTTCCAGGACCACAAGGCAGGAGCTCAGCATCATCAGGTCAAAGAGCTTAACCCCATTAGCCATATAAAGATACTAAACACTACACCTACCTTGATAGCACAGAGAGCAAGACAGGAAGGACAGACAAACATGCACTGTCCAAAACCACGAGAGCACACCAAAGCTTCACTGCTCTGTAATCCATACGGTCAAATAAGAGCCACAGCTACCACACTAAACTGAGAGTGTGCAACACCAATATGAAGTGAGCATGGAGATGGACCAACTACCTGGACCATAAGCTGCAAACCCTTATCAACACCTGTCTTCACCACGGTATATGCATCTGGTGGCCTGAATGGATCACAGACTAGGAGATCTGGCAGCAGACAAGGCAGCAGTTTATCATAGGTACCATTTCAGAACACAAGTTTAAGATTGATTGGTCACAGCTCTTCTTAGGTTACAGCAATACATGTGATGCCTGGGACTGAAATCCTCAAGGAAAACAAAAGTGAGAAAGAGCAGGACTGACATGGAGAAAGTCCTTAGAGCCAGAGCTGAAGACCATCAGGATGTCTTAAGAAGAGAAAAAACGGTAAGCCCAAGATAGAGAATCATAAAGACTTAGTAGTACAGGCCCTACGTTGTGCTTGGAACTGAAAGGATTGAATAAATTCCTTCATGAATGAACACCCTGAAGTCACTAGACGCACTAGTCGACAGACAGGAGACTGGATAGTGAATCAGTAAAGAAAGTATAGCGATGGGTACAGATAAAGCACCATTTTAGCAATCCTCACATAACTAATGATATAATACAACTGCAAAATGTGCTAGTAAACCAACAGCAGGAGGACACAGGATCAAGCATTCCAACAAAAATAGATACAATTCTTGACCAAACCCTGCCACCTATAATTCTGGCTAACATGGCTATAAAATGAGACCTCTAAGAAAGGAAAGTAAATTGATTGCTACAGTGCGTGATACTACACTCTTGTTTGGTGTCTAAGGTGGTGGAATTCAGGGGTAGATCATCATCATCATCAAAACAGGGTGACCTCAGTTATAAGCACAACCTCTTTGATCATTAGGAGTCCACGTTTCAGCCTGGTGCTAAACTCAAAGGCAGTTGAATGACAAGCCAAATGAACAAATTGTAAGTAGATATCTATAAGTGAATTTTAATATATATTCAAATAAATGGTAGATCATTTTTGTATTTCAAAATACCTTAAACGTGTTTCCAGATATCTCACATTTACACTTCAAGATATCTTAAAACAACAGCCTGGTCGTATCTGAAATTGCTCAAATGCGTGATGAGATACTTAGAAATAATTTCCTGTCCATTTTGACATATCCTATTTGCATTATGAGATTTCTTAAAATATGTTTCAGGGCATTTTGAGAAATGTGAAATGCCATTTGAGAGATTTAAATAAAAAAAAAAAAAAAAAAGAGAGATCTCAGAACGACTTCCTGTGAAAGTTCTTAAGGTTTCAATAGGACATCCTTTCTTTATGTGATCTCTTGAAATGTACTGATAATTATTTTCAGATATGTCAAAATGCATTTGATTTATCTTGAATTCCAATAAAAATTATTTTAAGATATCACCAAAGATTAGGGATGAGTAAACCAAACATTACGAGTTTCGCTTGCGCACAAAAATTTTTAAGCCTCCATATTCTAGTTGAGGATATGCACACTTCTGTCTGGAAGAGTTTTCACGTGCTAATTCCATATATATTTGCCTGTCATTTAATATTTAAAGGAAGAATGAAATAAAAAAACTCCATACAAGTGCATATCCTCAACTAGGATATGGTGATTGCAAGGTAACGGGTGATGGACGAGGGCTGGCTGTCATAACCTTCTGTGTAGTGAGATTTACCTTTGCAGAAAACACAGTAATGTGCACAGTGGTGAGTCTTTGTATGGAAAATATTCAGAGTGTCACATTTTTCAAAAACTCCTCCACAAAAAGAGACAAAACTAAAATTGATTTTACCAGTGTAGCATGGATTATATGCTTTATACAGCTACAGAAAACAACACAATTAAACATTGAAGTGTAAATGAGGCTTTAAGGAGCAGTGTTACTTATTTTTCACCCAAAAAGAAATTTTGAACCCCTAAAAAACTCTTTATACAAGTTAAATCTCGTTATAGTGAACACTGAAGTAACGAAATCTTCAGAATTACGAAGATTTTTTGTTGGACTGAACAAACATTCATACAATATCATGTTTAACGAATTTTGGTTTAACAAAACGTAAATTTCAGGATAACTAACTAATCTTCGAACAAAAACAGCCACCAAAGATAATGAAGCGGTCCAAAAAATACTTAATGTCACATGTACACCTCTGCCGAGTCTCTGGAACACTACAAAAGGATGTCTTTCTTCTTAGACCAAATGAAAAAGACAGCCTGTTGCAAAATTTCCGGTCTTGGGCAGTCTCAGCGAGAGTATAGATGTGACATTGTGCATATTGCCAAATGCAGTCAGTGCTCCACCGATCATCAACATGGGAAGTTGCATCCAGTGTGTTGGTGCGTGGTAATAAAATACTGTTTGAGTTTCACAGCTCTTCTCAAAGTTTTTCTTGTGATGAACAAAAAAGTAAGAAATAGTGTCAGTTTAGGCTGAAAGAAAAATTAACAATCCCAAAAAAAGTTGATTCTGGAATGAAGAAAAATGATGTGGTGAAAGCATCAACACTGTTAACGATTTTGAAGGATGGGGAAAAAAAAGTCGATATTTTTATAAAAATATGTGATGTAGAAAATGTGATCATGAATACTGCTAAAAAATACTGTGCAGTGAAAAATTGCTTCTTTTTTTTGGAAAAGTTTTTTATATATTTGCCCCATATTTGTTATAATGAAATTTCAGTATAACAAAATATTTTTATGGGCCCATGAATTTTGTTACTATGAGATTTGACCTGTAGTCAAATTTTGCATTTTGCAGTTGTGAAATCTCCCCGTGAAAAAGATTTTTGTTTCAGTTTCGCGAACTGAAAAGTGCCTGTTTTGCTCATTGTAGTTCCAATGGAATTCAAGGTTCCTCCTTTTTATCTCTGACATCTAGATAGATAGATAGATAGATAGATGAAATGGACTATTAGATAGATAGATAGATAGATAGATAGATAGATAGATAGATAGATAGATAGATAGATAGATACTTTATTAATCCCAGGGGGAAATTCACATACTCCAGCCGCAGCATACTGATGAACAGTGAAATAGAGAAAATAGAGAAAAAGGTAGAAAGATAAAGTCATACACGGAGCTGCTGGAAAGGCTGCCACTCGCTCTATGATTCATTTTACAATAGCTTCATTTAGGCAGGATATCATAATGAAAAAATAATAAATTTACAGAAAGTGATCCGCAGATATTTTAAAATCAGTTGAAGATATCGTAAAATGCATTAAAGATTTGAAATGTTGAAATGCTTCCAAGTTTGTTTTTATGGAAATGTATTTGTGATATCCTCAAAATAAAGCATTGGAAGCATTTTTACATGAGGTATCTAACAGGAAAATGCTGCTGCCTCACAGTTAGGAGACCCAGGTTCGCTTCCCGGGTCCTCCCTGCGTGGAGTTTGCATGTTCTCCCCGTGTCTACGTGGGTTTCCTCCGGGTACTCCGGTTTACTCCCACAGTCCAAAGACATGCAGGTTAGGTGCACTGACGATTCTAAATTGTCCTTCGTGTATGCTTGGTGTGTGTGTGTGTGTGTGTGCGCGCCCTGCAGTTGGCTGGCACCCTGAACGGGGTTTGTTTCCTGCCTTGCGCCCTGTGTTGGCTGGGATTGGCTCCAGCAGACTCCCATGACCCTGTAGTTAGGATATAGCGGGTTGAATAATGGATGGATGGATAATTTATTGTCTGAGATACTGCTAAATATTAATTTGGCTTACCAAAAGTTCACTAAAAACATTCAGTTTAAGTAATGAATAAGAAGTCCATTAACTGATAGGGTGAGAAGTATACCACGGCCTACGTAGCTGGACACTCTTCCATCTGCCAGGACAGTATTGTCTAGTAATGGACATGTGAATAGTGAAGATAGTCAGATGAAGCCCTCATCACCACATTCTTCACCCATATGACTTGTGGCAGTAGACGCCTACAGGTCTTGTTCCCAGGGAGATGGTTCTGGTGGTCCTATAATGTTGTGGGGTTCATTTTTCCAGCACATCTGGAATGCAACATTCCTTCAGAAGACAAGATTAATGATGATCAGCACATCGTTATTCTCAAGTGATGGTCTGTATCCCACAATTCAGCATTTCTTAACCTCTTCTCAAAAGTGTTATCCTTTTAAGAATGCCACACCACACATGCATTTGGGCATAAAATGGTTTAGTAAACTCTCCATGTGTCAAGTACCTTTCAATCGCCGGAGCTGCTGACATCTTTAGGATGTGAGAAGAAGCTGAAGTACCCAGAGGAAAACCACATGCAGTTCCCTGGAAATGAACTCAGGTTTCCTGGGGTTGAGCAGGGCCGTCTTAATGCATGGGCATACTGGGCAGTTGCCCGAGGGCCCCACAAGCATATTCCCCATGCTAACCTATGTAGGTTACAACTTGCTGTCAAAAAATAAATACTATACTATACTAAAAGATAAATATTTGTTATTGTGTTACAAGTGGACATTGGCATTCGCCTCTGATTCAGTATCACGGTCACCTCTGCAACCTCATGTGCATGTAGGTATACGTAAAAGCGTATAAGTTAATGTCACTTCAACTCAATTCTCTGCAAAGAAATTTTGCAAATGTTTGTGTTGAACACTTGATTAGTCTTTATATATAATAAGCTACCCTGGATGTCCGTTTGTCTGTCCAGGATTTTAAATCACCTGTAGCTTACAAACCATTTGACTTATTGACCTGAAATTTACTACGTAACGTCTACTGTCTGCTTTCGGGGTGATGATTTTTATTCCTTTTTTTAATTTTTTTTTATTTTATTGTAGAATCAACTAATCGGCAGGGGCCAGCAGGGTGGTCATTCAGCACATGAATATGGGCGCCGTTCTCAACCCTACCACCTTCGCCGTCACTTCTCATACCTCTTCATATCTTAAATCATTCTTGAGGCAGACTTAAGTGCCAGCTTAAGTGAAAAATTAAGAAAAACGTACTAATTGCAACACAAACACTGACTTAATCAGTTTTAATGTGAAAAGATGCTGACGGAAGAAGAGAAGAAGCGGCCCGCTAGGGTGGAGAAAACGAGCTGCTCAGGAAGTAGCAAGCGCATCAACCTCTGAGCAAACAAATGCTAAACGTACAGAGAAAGAGGATGAAAACTATAAGTCAAGTGTATTCACTGCACGTTATTCTGCAGTCCGCCATTGCTGGTACTAAATAATTCGTAGTAATTTCATACTATGCCATCTCCGTCTGTATGGTTTACCAATTGACTATTTATATGTTGAAATGTTTGTGTTTTTCAAGGCTCATGTCATATTGTTCAAACGTTGATTAATCTTTACTGTACAACATGTTTTTTAATGTTTAAACACTGATTTTGTTGGAAGTACCAATACAATAAATTTATGTTTAATTTTATCATCCATTCACATTTTAATTCCAGTGAGTGGTTGTGTAGGTAGGGGCCCCAGTGCACTGCTTTGCCCGGGGGTGCACAATGCTGTTAAGACGGCCCTGGGGTTGAGATAAGTAACACTGACCACTGTGCTATGCTAGAGCTGAAGCCATCAAAGTGTAATGTGATCAATTTGTAGTGGACGGTCAAAGGAGAGGCGCTGCTGTTGGAAAACCAATGATCATCAAAAAGTGGAGCAGGCAGTGCATCTTGAAGAATGAGAAGCGTATTTTCCACCCTTAGGTGACCAGCTTTTTATTTGCTTGTTATATGTGGTTGTTTTTTTCCAACAAGAACACAAGGACACAGTTGGAAACTTGTTAAAGGCAGATTTTGAACAAATGTTAGAAAGTTTTTCTTCCCGCAGAGAACCGTAGACACGTGGAATAAATTACCAAGCGGTGGGGTAGACAGCAGTGGTAGCACTGCTGCCTCACAATAAGGAGATCACATCCTGGGTCTTCCCTGCATGCAGTTTGCATGTTTCCTCCTACAGTCCAAAGACATTTAGGTGAAGTGGCTAGATGACCCTAAACTGGCCTTGGGGTGTGTGTTTGTGTTTGTGTGACTTCACCCTGGTGACCTGTCAAGTTCCTGCCTTGCATTCCTATGCTTGCTGGGATAGACGTATGGAGAGATAAGCCTGCTTAGGAAATGGTGTAGTACTATGTGGTAGACAGGAGGACTTCAGGAGCCTTCAAAACTAGACTTGATGTCATTTTGGAGGAATTAAATGAAGAGAATTGGCAAACCTTTAGAGCAGATTGGCTTGTACTCATCTCAGTTGTTCTAATGTTATAGGAAACCGACATTGCAACCAGCATCATGCCATCAAATATGGGTTCTGCTTATAAAAGAAACCTGTGCTGCCTATGGTGTATTGTTCAGGGCCAGTATTATCAATGAAAGGAGCCTTGAGAATCTCATCGGCATTTGTAAATTTGATTTATCTTAAATTATAGGGGCCAGTAGGGGGCGTCTCTAATCCTAAGCTGCAAACACCACTACACGACACACAAGTTCCGGGTTCATAAAACTTCATTTTTTTTGTGTCTGATATCTTTTTGCAGAATTTTCAACTACCACTACAATCTTCATTTCCTTTCCTCCTCCAACCATCCCTAAGGCAAGCATTGCCCTCCTCCTCTTCTCCTGACTCTTGTTGACCAGGGTGAGGTGCAGTGACTCCTTTTATGTCATTCCTGGGGGTATTTCTATTTCCACCACATTGCACCCAGGAAGCACTTCTGAGTCAGGTAGAACCTCCTTAAATTAGAGAAGTCCTCTACCAGAAGCTCCTCCTGGTGAAGCCCAGAAAGGTTACCCATTTGGGACTTCAACTCCCAGGCAGCACTACAGTCCCAGCAGGAGGAAACTTCCACCTGGCATATTAGGCGAGTAAACAACCCTATAAGGCAAACTCCCTTCATCCTTCCTTTACGTTAATATGACTGGGAAAGGAAACACCCATCCACCAATGCTCTCTGTCCATTATGAAGGCTTTCCTGCTGGGAAACTGATCATTCATTCCAGTTTGGATGCCATTTCACCCTTGCTTTCCATCACTGCATTAAAAATGGTGGGAATATGTCAAAATCTGCAATTTACACCAAATGCATCAATAATTTAGATCTCAATATCTCCTACATAGACCACTAGCACTGGAAAAAGGTGTGCCCCCCTAGTGGTTGAGAAACTGGATGGCAATTTGGTTCCTATCATATGTGAAAACACTGGATGAACTCGATGAAAAGCACTTTAGAAAACAAAGCCCCCCAAAGGTCACAGGCTCAGGAACTACAAGTGATTCCTCATGCACTTCATTGTACGGACACAGATCCAGAAACACAGGAAGCATTTTTGTGGGACAACACTTGATATAAAAGGTGCTATATACATTTACGGAGGAGTGCCTAGGAGTTGGAATTCACACATTTTACAGAACAGTTGACGAAATGTGCTGAGCAAGAGACAGAGGCGGCCTTAGGGGTGTGCAGGCCTAGGGCTGACCAACCCCACGTGTGGTCGGTTACGTCAAATGCTGTTACCGGTATGTATGAACTGTATAAACCTGCGCGCAAATTTAATAAAAATAATGTTACCATACACTGGATTTTGTCGTTACAGTATTCAGCTAAATTTTTGCAATATACCACGTAGACTTTATCAAAATATAACGATATAATCTATTAAAAGTCTGCTACAATCTCTTCCACTTGTGGCGTCGACAGTGAAACGGCTAAACCAGTAATAAAACGTTGCTGTGCGCTCTACTACCAGGCACTTCCCACACTGTTTCAGCTAGGCCTACTGTAGCAAACTGAACCAAAGACTCGACTAAGAAACAATGGTAGGCTCTCCAGACACGAACGAGTCATAAGTGACAAGCCATTAGTTGTTTCCAAGTCAAAACAGAAGGAAACCCAGTGACTAATGGGCTATACCTATTTTAGGAAGGGATTATACTGGCGACCTGTTGTGTATTTGTATGTTCAATAACAAGTTACATTTATATTGATGTTGATTGACATTCCTGTTGTTGATGATTTCCAGTAGAATGTTAGTGGGTGGGATTTTAGAAGGAAAAAGGAAGTTCTTTAAAAAAAAGGTATTTTGTCTCTTACTGGGAGAACCTAAGGAGAAAACTGACATGATTTTACAGTTATTAAAAGCTACAGTTAAGAATCATTTGTCAAAGTCTGTGTGTCGTCAATCGATTTTATACAATACTTTTCAGGCGATAAAGGTTGACCATAGAGTGTTTTCAAAGACGGACATTTTGACGGAATTTGACCTTGTAGAGGGATTTTAAAAGGGTTCCTCTTAGAAGGATCTTATCTATATATTTACTGGAGAATATAACTTGACAAATTCACTCGAACTGGACATGCGGACATCAAAAACTGAGCCCCCTTAGAGACTTGCCACCCCCAAACGTTGCTCTTGGCAAGAGAAAACCAACCAATTGGTTCAGTGAAGCTCCCGAGTCAACCTCATGGTGAAAATCTGCAGATAAAACACTTGAAAAGCCCTTCAGTTGCATTTTCTCTAAATGTCTCAATCAGACTTCATCAGCCTAAACGGTGTAGAAAGGCCAGCTCCATAATGACCGATTTGGGATGGCTAGCATGTAATTACAGGACTGGTGAAGTCATCTAAGCTGCCAGTCACTGGTGACATGCAGATCTCTATATGGTCTGAGAAATCCCAGCATGCTTCAAATTATATATGATTATATTACCAACAGCTAACTTTACATTTTCAGCTGCCCAAAGCCGTCTTTCAGAGGTACAAATATAGCGCCCCCTAAAAAAAATAAGGCACACACACACACACACACAAAGCTATTATTTTTTCAATCAACTGCAAAAATAAATCACCTCCCTTGGACGGCTGACCGAAGCTTGGAGTTGTGGTCTGTAATGAGCAGCCTTTCAAGGCATACTTGCAATTTGCAAGTGCAGGAAGGCAGTCAACAGCCGGCCTAGAGAAGGCAAGGCGAGGAAATCCGCCATAATTGTCCTTGGGCTGATGTGCTGCATCACCCACATAAACAACACCAAAAAACAGAGGCTTGTAATTTGTGCTGTTTTCTACTGCGTATGTTTGTGCTCTGTTAAGAACACTGGGAAAGACACTATATGTGCATAAAAATTTTAAAAAGGGATGTCAAAATTAAGGCATGCATGACCAATGGGCAGTAGAGGAGTGCTTGGCTATGGTGGACAGTTCATGTGTCATTTATGCTGGTCCAAATGGAGCACATGGTTTCCAGAGCTGCTTTTAACAATTTATTTGGACTTCTTTTTTTCATTATTATTAATTATTATTATTATTATTATTATTATTCCAGTTCAGATTAATTGGAATCCAACTGGGCACAGGATAGAGATTAGCCTTCAAAAGAGTGCCAGTCTAGTCCATGACACAAACATGAACATAATAATGCTCACACATATTGGAACAACTAGAGCCTCCTCTTTAACAAGACCCTCATAACGATACTCACATATATTAAAGCAATTACAGCCCCCCTTTAACAACCCCCCCATAAAAAAGCGTGCACATACTGTTGCAGTTAGAACCCCCCTTTAAAAACACCCTCATAACAATGCACACACATACTGGGGCAATTAGAGCCTCCCTTTAACAACTTCCCCTAACAACACTTGCAAATACTGGGGTAATTAGAGCCCCCCTTAACACCCCCCATAAAAATGCTTGCAAATACTGGGGTAATTACAGCCCCCTTAACACTCCCCATAAAAATGCTTGCAAATACTGGGGTAATTACAGCCCCCTTAACACTCCCCATAAAAATGCTTGCAAATACTGGGGTAATTA
>JANRMT010062791.1:232994962-233029611 GCA_026402145.1 Polypterus bichir lapradei | reverse complement strand
CGGCAGGTTGTCTTTGCTCAGGCAAAACTTGATCCACAGCACAACCCTACTGGAATGCAAACTCGGACCCACAATCCGCTTGTATTGAAGAAAACAACCATCTCAGTCAGTCGAGCAAAAGTTGATGTCCACCGGCTCCACCGCCTAGTCACTCTTCATGTCTCTTCTTTAAAATGGGGCCATTTCACTTGAGCTATGCTTCAAATGTTTATAAGTACATACGTTCATTTGCTGCATATGTAGAGGGCATCCAATACATTCTCACTTCCATCCATTTTTCTTAACCTTCTTTTATGTGTTTATGAAAAATGCTAAGTCTACCACAGGTGCATTGGGCACATCAGGAACTCAATGCTTTAGCAGTCAAGGAGGAATAGCATCACAATCTAGAAGGCAGCCAGTGCATGCAGGAACAGGATTGAAGAAAGGCATCCAATATATATAGCACCCTTCACACCAACTACTGCTGCAAAGCATTCTATCAGTTCAAAGATCAGCATGGCATACTATAAGGACACCCAAAAGAAGAACATCAGAAATCTGACAAATGACAGGAGACCATTCTGTCCATCAAGCCTGTTTCTTTAGCTAACAGCTAAGCTCTCCCAATGTCTCATTAAGATTCTTCTTAAAGGTTGTCAAGGTTTCTGCTTCAATTACACATCTTGGTAGTTTATTCCAGAATCTAACAACTCATTCTATAAATAAGTGCTTCTAGGCCCCTTTTTAAATACACAAAATATATAGAAAAAGACTTCAGCAGTCTTTGTATTGTGCCTTTTACACGGAGTAGGACCAAAAAGTGGCTCACCAATCATATAAATACATGCCACACAAAAGATGGTCACCAATGGAGAAAAAAACATAAAATGTTACTTTATGTAATGCGTTTCAGAGTGAATAATATCAAAAAGCACTTTACTTGTCAATGCAAAAAAGTAACTCACAGAAATAATTCACAATAAAATGAATAAAACAAGTAACTTTCATAAAGAGTACTCTTGTAAAGAGCTTTACTGAGCAATTACACAGGAATAAAGGAATGAACAAAAAGAAAGAGTCCATCAGTTGTATATACCATGACTTTGAATGTGATTAATGGAATAACCCATAAAAAATATATCTCACTGTTTAAGCGGGTGAAGAATATTACACAGCACAAATTAATAAAGCAAAGACTTTCAATCTTTAATTGATATATTACATCTCATAATGAGTACTCTTGTAAAGTGGTTTATAAAACAATCAAGAATATAAAAAGGATTAAACAAAAACAAAGAGTCCATTGGTTGTTTGTATTATGACTTTGAATGTTATTACTATCAAAAGGCACCTCAGCAGTTAATGAAAAATTGTGTCTCATTGTTGATGACAGTCAATAATATTAGACAATAAAATACACACAAAACAAAGACACTCATGCTTTAATGTAGTGCCTTTCATATTAACGTCTGCTATTGGTACTCCTTGCATTGAACAGCTTGTTAATCAAAGAACATATCACATGTCACAACAATCAATAATAATATACCATAATAAAAATGAAACATCAGCCTCTACAGTATATAGTGCCTTTCATTGTTAATTACTGCGGTACTATAAAAAGAGAATAATCCGTGAATAAAAAGCAATTGACAATATTGCTCAATAAAAAGGACAAAACGAATATTCCTGTTTCACGGATTCAAAATCTAGTTTGACTTTATCGATGTGGCGTTTGCATGACCTCCTCGTGTGTCAGTGGGCTTTTGTGCATTTTTTGTGCATTCGCCACATTGATGCGGCTCTCGTGATATAGTGGACGTTTATGCAGATTTCCTCCCACATTTCGCGCAGAGTCTCGTGTGTCATTAGCCTTCTGTACAGTTTTTCACCTGCATTCACGCGGCTTAGGTCCCTTTTGTGTGTGAGTGAGTGTGTGCAAGAGTGGGCCCTGAGTGAGACTGCTGGACTGCCTCATGCCCGTGCACCTTATGCCCCGCCCCCTTAAAGTAGCTGTATAGAATGAATGAAGTGTTACGCACACACACTCACACTCACGGGCATTTCTCACGTGTTTCCAGGGGTTTTCGATCAGTAATCTGGACAAACACGCGCAGGACACGGGCTTAGGATATTTATACTGTAAATGTAAAAAACTTGTCCGAGAGGAGTGCGCGCGTACAAATCCATCGATTTATTTTAAGAGCCCGCTTATTCTGTTTCAAGACTTCTGGGAGCCGAAATTCGTCCCCACGGCATTTGACGCAAGGCATGAAGCCTTTCTCGGCAGTGTCAAAGATTTTTCTTTACTTGCTTATTATTAATGCGCACATCATAGGAAGGGGAAAACAACTCATTTTAAGCAAGCGAATGCCCTTTGCACGATTTTAAACCTTCGACATCGTCTGACAGTGGCGCTTACACGTGTGGTGTGCGCTGCAACTTGAACTGAAAAGTTGAATGTTGGCTCGAGTCTGACAAGATCTTTCCCTAATCCATTATGAAGTTAATCCGCTCTCGCTCGTTTTTTCTTTGTTTATTTTTGAATTAATAAACGTGCTTTAAATATATTTGACTGAGGTATGGTGGAAACTCTGCTCTCAACTTGCGTGTGAGTTGAAAAGTAAGAAACACTCTGACTAGCAGAGCGGCTTCACGCTAAAACAACACTGGGAAATAAGCCTCTCAAAAAGTTTCCAAAGCCCTCTGCTTAAAGCCTCAGTGTTTACAAAAAGACCGTGAACTGGCAATTATTTTTGGATACAGTTGTCTTAATGCATGAAATGCAGTGTATCAGCCAGCTGTGGCCGAGTGCCCGAACCACGTTACTGCATGGTTTGTGGCATATTTTGGACAGGACGCTCCAAAAACAGCCAGCCCATAATGCGGAACACGTGCGGAGCCGCAGAGTGTAACGTGTTTAGCGTAGACTGTCTGGGCACACACTGGTACGGCTCTTGGGCAAAGAGCAATAAGCTGGTGGGCTCGGTGCTTCCAAGCTTCCCGACGAGCTCACATTTAGACGATGCTGGCTAAAATATTGTCACCCTCGCACTAGCGAAGAGCAAGTGCCAAGATTAGCTTCCACACAAGCTGCTATTTCTATTTTGGTCAGCTGCTAAATTTCAAGGTACCCTGTAGAATTTCCGTTGACTCAATAATAATAATAATAATAATAATAATAATAATAGCGACAATGATGATGAATACACTGCTTAGTCCGTTATGGTGCAGATTGCGGAACATGTAACACAAATGAAGAGAATAAACGTGCCAGTGCAGTTAAAAGCACACTTTTCTATGCCATAGGATTGCAATCAAATGCTCTTTAAAGCTACAGTTCATTAAACGAGCCAATAACCGGTTAGGTAATGTCGAGACAAATACGAAGCGTCCTATATGGAATATGCAGTTATTGTCAGTCGGGAGTGTGCATTTTTGAAAACCTAATATACAAGGCTATGATTTTTTCGGTGTTTACAAACACTTCTCAGTTAAGGGCTGTGCACTTTAACTTCTCTTGGATAAACTTTTAAACTGATTTTTTTACATAGTAATACAGTTTACGTGGACGGTGTCTTTGCTACTTTTTGTGTGCGACACATTCTTGTCATCTAAAATGGTTAAGACCATTCGCAGAGTCAAATCTTATCACACATGCACACATAAATTTGGATTTCTTTGCAGCTTGGTGACATGGCGGCACACACATCGACACACACGCGCGCACAAGAGTTTCGCTTGTATAGGGAGCCATGTCCTCCGCAACTATTGAAAAATGTCTTGCCGAGTTACGCGTCCATGGTGGTGAAAACTAAAGCGTGCATTCAACTATTAAACTCCTGCACGAAGAGAGTGTTTGCAGTTAAAATAAAACAACAAAGTCGCCAATAATCAATGCAAGAAGCTGCTCAAAGTCCAGACACCATAATGACCAGAAGTTGTTAACAAAACACCCAGCTGTTAAGATCCGAGGTGCGTTCAGGCTGCACGCAGATGTGAACATCGACAGGAGCTCTCGAGCACACGCACACATAGAAACACACACATGGACACGCGGGATGACTTACAGGTAGGACGTAAAGACGCTCAGGTTGGCGGGTAGCGTTGTGAGCCCCAGGTCCGAGCAGTCCACCCGCAAGCGCATACCATCTTCTTCGCATTGGCATCGCGGTGGGCAGTCTCGATGCTGCTGGGCTCTCACCGCGGCCACTAGCCGCAAGATGATCAGTAGGCTCGTCAAAAACAACGCTGGGACAGGATGCCCCATCTGTGGCGATTAAGAAGGTTGATTTGGAACAGACGATTTCAGAACGCGCGGCGCTGAGAACTCCTCTCGTCCTGTTTCTGCGTTTCCTCTAGACTTTAGTGCTCATTCCCGGTCGGGACGAAGCAGTGGGCGCTAGAGCAGCTGGGACTCCGCATGTGTGTAACATTCCAGCGCTCACTGCTTTTTAAACACTCTTGTCCGCATACCGCGCTCGGTGACGTCACGCCGTGCCATTCAAAAAGCTCGTCGAGGGTGACGCGAGGAGAAGCGAGGCGAGGCAAACAAGCCAGCCGGCGAGCAACACGCGCAGCTCCAGAGGCACTTGGCGGACCTCTCGGTTTACCTGCTGCTGCGTTCCCACAGGCAGCTGGGACCGGCTTGTCTAGAAGTGGAGCTAATCCCAGTAACTGTTTGCATCTGTTCCGAAAGAGAGTAAATAAACAAATAAAAGAACCAAACAAAGTATGGATGAAAAGCGAAGAGAGTTTGAACGAGGAGTGCACGGGGGATAGACAGACACGTAGATGTGAAAGCATCTATACAAAAGATAGATTAATAGATGATAAACAGTTACATATGAAAAGAAATAGATAGATGGATAGATAGATCATATTGGTACGCATTATTTAAGAAATTGGAGATGATAGCTGAGCATATGTGTTAATATTTGTCATAAATAATCTCGTATTATAGCTTGTATCGTGCAGGTTTGAATTGCATTTTTAGTGATTTTGTTACAGATTCTTTTGATGGCAGCCACTGTTGATGGCGGTGCATAAAATCAAAAGTGATTGATTCAGTACAGTTCCTAAGAAAGACGTCGGCCTTGTCATCAAGGTGTCTAAACACTAAGTGTTCATAATGGTCGCTGTATAACTAAAGATCGTCAGGTCTTACCCAGCAAGTGGGCGACGAGAATCGCTGTTTTCGGTGAAGCCTGGTAATACTGATATTTTTGCAGCAGCACGTGTTAATTTATGAGTGTTTCTCAAAACCCTTAGTAAATGAAGTAGCATGTTCAATTCTTACTGAATGGTTTATGCTTCGGACTTTAAACCCTAAGATTATGGGTTCAAATCCCACTACAATCAAGTCACGCCACCTGCCTGTGCTTCAAATAGAAAAATAAACGAAATGTAACCGATTGTATCTCAAATGCTGCAAGTCTATTAAAATAAAGGCATCAATCAGCCTTGTTGGTTAAGAAGTGTTAGCAGACTCCTGTTCAATGAATTTCTATCAACCTGATACTGTATGTATTAGCTGCAAGATTTTATAATCTAGGAATTGTAACTCACTTGTATTTTGTTCTGAGCTCTTAACTTGTGGTGATCAGTCTTGTGCCCTTGTCCTGTAACACTTGTTCACAAACAGTTCACCAGATTCAACTTTACTCGATTATGTTGACCTCTTTGGA
Source organism: Polypterus bichir lapradei (assembly GCA_026402145.1). NCBI lineage: Eukaryota > Metazoa > Chordata > Cladistia > Polypteriformes > Polypteridae > Polypterus > Polypterus bichir. The sequence continues at coordinate 233,023,942 of JANRMT010062791.1, read as the reverse complement.
TTAAAACTGTCTTCTAAGCAAATGTAAAAACTAAATTTATATGCTCATCCATGTCCTCATGAAGAGCTAAATGCTTCAGGAGCTTATTAACTCTTGCGCCAAAATAGTGACAGACTGGTCACCAGTAAGAGCATATTAAATTTACACCATGAGTATTCTCTTTAATTTATAGTTGTATTATCTATTGACTTAATGATATATATCATCCATCTATCAATTTTGCAAACTGTTTATCCAGAGAAGGGCTGAGAGTCCTGAAGCCTAGCCTAGCAAGTATCAGGTGCAAGGCAGGAACAAAGCCTGTGTTGGGTGGCAACACATAGATACACCAGGGTGCCAATTGTATCACCCAACCATCTAACGATCCATCCTTCCATTCAACTTCCTCACCCTCTTATCCAAGGCAGAGTTGACAGGGAAGCTGGAGCCGATCCTGGCAAGCACTGGACAGAAGGCAGGAAAAATCCCTGGATGGAGCAGCAGTCTATCATAGGGTTAATAAACACACACACAATAGAGCCAATTTAACATTGATGATAAAATACAGAAATGCAGCTGAAGGATCATATTACATATATAAATTATGAAGTATTTTGTAATAATTTCAGTTACACTTTAATAAAGCCATAATATGTCTATGTTGTTAAAAATATTGAAGAGTGTGTGGTGTAAGGTTTCAGCTAACTTTATGGTATCTTTGGGGAGAGGCAGCACCTCTGTTATGGAGCACTTTGAGTATTGAGAAAAAGACCTATATAAATATAAAGAATTGTTATAATTATTGTTGGTATTATTATTATTGTTAATGAAGAAAATATTCTCAGTGAAATATCCATTAAGTTCTGTGTCTGCATCTCCGAGAACCACCAGAGAGAACCCAACTTTTACTTATTAGTTCAGGTAAATCAGTATTTTGCAGCCGCCCATATTTGCACCCTCCAGGACTCCACTCTCCCCTGCCCTGATGGAACTGAGCTTTGAACATTCATGTGATTTGCAATACCAGACTTTTCACGGATGTCAAATGTCAAAGTGACCACTGGTTCTAAAATGGCACTTTACTGGGTTGCGTGGTAGAACTATTGCTTAACAAATAGACCCATTAAGTTCTGTGAAAGACTCTTTGCATATGAAAGTGGTCCTTTGGGCTTTAAGAGGGTTTTTGTTTGGATAAGACATTCATCTGTAAATTATAGGATAGTGACAGATGAAGAAAACCTGAACTTGGCCTGTGTTCTTGTATGCAGGAAGACTCCTTTAAAATCAGGAACCCACTGTTATTCAACAAATCTGTTATCTATTCATGTTAATTTATGGAATGGATCTCAGGAAACAAAGGCACTTTCTGGAATGTTCATGTAGATGCTTCTTTTGGGAACCAGAAATGCCCCCCAATGGCATCGCTCTGATGCACCACTCTGGCAACTTTGTTTTTAAAAGTGTAAGAATATTGTTTAAACTTTATAAATGTTATAAAAATGTAGTGGTACCACTACTGCCTTGTAGTAAGGAGACCTGGGTTTATGTCCCGGGTCTTTCCTGTGTGGGTCTTTTATGGTCTCCACGTATCTGCATAGGTTTCCTCTGGGTGCTCCCACTCTCCGAAGGCATGCAGATTACGTGAATTGGCGACAGTAAATTGACCCAAGTGTGTGTGTGTCTGTATGTGTTCGCCCTGCAATGGCCTGGCACCCTGTCCTGGGTTTGTTCCTAACTTGCGCCCTATTCTAGCTAGCATAGGCTCCAGCCAATCCACCTCCACTAAAACTCTGGACTGGATTAAGCGGGTTAGAAAATAAAAATAAAAATCATAACACCTCTTTTTTTTTCTTTTTGTATTCCGGGGTGAGTCTTCCGCAAACAATTTGTCTCAACGATTAACAAGCAACTTGAAGATGTGTGTACTGTACGTAGCATATGAGCTTATTTTTCGTGTGTGTCCTGAAAGCCTGTCACTGTCACTACCTGATCTGCACTGGCTACCCAATCTCTTAAACAGCCACTTATCGAGTGAGTAGAAAGACATACTTTGCTAACCCTTCCCCTCATGTTGCCTAAAATAGAGCATCACAAGTAGACTGAAAATAATTGATTGACAGCACCTTTGACGTTAGTCCTGCGATGGAATGAAATAAATTTGTGAAAGGTAATATGACATATACATTGAATATATTTAATAGCCAATTAAGCCAAAGTGTAAGTCGAAAAGAAATGACAACTGAGTTGTTCACTGAGGGAAGTGGCAATGATATCAAGTGTGGAGGACTGCCGGCTTCTCATGCCGGTCCTCACCCTCAGGCCGCCAGGAGGAGCTCTCCCGACAGCAGGATCGTGCCCCGAGGTCCAGCAGGGCCTTATGGACTTTGTAGTATTTATACACAGCCCTGCTGGATACCTTGGGGACCACCAGGAGTCGCTGTGGGGGGGCTTATGGACTCTTTTATGCCTTATGACCCGGGATTACGTCACGGTCATGTGACGGGAAGGAACGACGTGCTTCCGGGTTGAAGTGAAGAACTGATTGCCCTGACCCGGAAGGAATAAGGAACTGTGGACTGTTGGGACAGAAACACCTCCAGGTCAGGGGCTATAAAAGGATGATGGCTCAGTCCAGACACTGAGCTGAGCTGGGAGGTAGAGGAGCAAGTGTCTGGGTGAGGAGGAGAGATTATTGTGTGATTTAGTGATTTATGAGTAGTGTGGAAGGTGCTTGGTGCACTGTGAAAAATAATAAAGAGTCTTGGACTTTTATCCGGTGTCTGGAGTTGTACCTGAGGGTTCAAGGGAGCACTAACGCCCCTACTGCCACACAAAAAAAATGAAGTACAAGTTCTCTCTTCAAAGTTACACATGTGGACACCACATGGACAGTCTGGATGCAGTTTGTCCATTATTTGTGTATGTACAGTATTAATTTATAGAATCTGTTATTTCCCTACAATTTGAAAATGAACATGAGAAAATAAATTCCAAAATATACACGTGTATTTCTCCAATATGGAATATTTTGAAAACATAATGGGTGGTCGGAAAATTGAGAGTACACCTTATGAGAGGAATTTAGGAGTCATAGTGGACACTAAGCTATCGACTTCCCGACAGTGTTCAGAAGCCATTAAAAAGGCTAACAGAATGTCAGGTTATATAGCAAGGTGTGTGGAGTACAAGTCACAGGAGGTTCTGCTCAACTTTTATAATTCACTGGTGAGGCCTCATCTTGAGTACTGTGTGCAGTTTGGGTCTTCAGGCTACAAAAAGGACATAGCAGGACTAGAAAAGGTCCAGAGAAGAGCGACTAGGCTGATTCCAAGGCTACAGGGGTTGAATTATGAGGAAAGATTAAAAGAGCTGAGCCTTTACAGTTTAAACAAAAGAAGATTAAGAGGTGACCTAATTGAAGTGTTTAAAATTATGAAGGGAATTTAGTCCAGTTGATCAAGACTGTGATTTTAAAATGAGTTCATCAAGAACACGGGGACACAGTTGGAAACTTAAGGGTAAATTTCACACAAACATTAGAAAGTTTTTCTTTACACAAAGAACGATAGACACTTGGAATAAGCTACCTAGTAGTGTGGTAGACAGTAAGACTTTAGGGACTTTCAAAACTCGACTTGATGTTATTTTAGAAGAAATAAGTGGATGGGACTGGCGAGCTTTGTTGGGCTGAGTGGCCTGTTCTCATCTAGAGTGTTCTAATATTCTAATTTCAATGTAATGCACGTTATGAAATGCAAACCTATGAACAAAATAATAGTGATGTAAAAATGACCCTGGTGATGACCTGCCATTAAATTCTCTATTAATTAATCACAGGAACTTTGAAATTTCCATCCCTTGGTCATCTTCTTTATTAGGATATGCCTGGTCTAAATGCAAAGTGCATCAACACTGCGCACACAACCCTCACTGGTTAAAATCTGATGCCACCCTCTGCCTTATCGAGACAGCTATGTTTGCTCCTCCATACACAGAGATTCCATTCAGCAGGTTGCAAGTCTCGTGATATGCTGTGGCTGCCATTGGAGGTCAGTAAACAGGTTAGCACAGCTCCACTTTCAGCCAGTAGCCATTAACCATGACTCTCACTGTTTCTTGTCTCCTGTCATGTTGCCGAATTGGCCCAGATGAAAACATTGTAACTCATATGCTGCATACGTTCTAATGGAATTCTCACTGCTTCAAAATTGCATTCCTAAAATAAAGGTGCCAGAGTGGTTCTTCAGAGTGGTGCCATAGGGAAGCCATTTTTGGATGCCAATAGACACATCCTTATGAAGGATCTGGAAAGAACCTTTATCTACATATATATATCTGTAACAGGTACCATTAAGAACCATGAGTAATAGATAAGTTATTGGTGAAATACCAATGGGGTCCGGATTTAAATGGACTCTTGCTACATACAATCAAAAAAACTCAGTTTAGATTTTCTCATTCTGCTTGGTTGCCTACTATACATTAACAATTTCTGTTTTTATCCACAATTAAGAAAAAAAAAATCAAAGTTCAACTGCCAAATTTCATAGCAAAGAACCTTTTCTTGAAAGAAATGCTTACCTGTGAAGCAAGAGTTCAACAGAGAAGCACATGACCCAGTAAAGTGCCAGTAAGGAACCGTGCTTTATCATTAAGAGTGTGCATCACAGCATGAGATGGTGTGTGGCCCATTGACCCGTATTTTCCCAGTGTTTGCCAGTTCTAAGATGTTGATTTCTTCCAACATCTTTAAAGACCAGCTGTTCTGTATTGTATTATTTAATTCAGGCTTATTACAAATTAGATTAGATTAAATAAAAAAAATTAGATACAACATTATCTAACGTTGTCCTCTGTGTACTAAGACAAGTTTCATATTAAGCTTTCATGCCATAGACCACTGGGCCTAAACCAAAAATATTTAAATTTCAATTTTGCTTTTTAGAGTGAAGATCTTTAAATTCAGGGAGATTGAATGATATGTTTTGGGTCCTAAGAATGAGACAGTTTGTAACATAATCAATTGCATTCAATTTTCAAGAGTTTCTCTGCATTCTTTAAATATACAATGTAACTCAGTCCATCCATCCATCCCTCTGTTAAGTCCTGTATACCATAAGATTCAAAAAAGAATGATAGATATACTGTATATCATATGCACATATGTACTGTATACATATGATAGATAGCATAGTATGTGAAGAATTGAGGTACCATCCAGGTAACCCTGTTTAATGAAGCAACAAAAGTAACAGAGTAGTTAATTAACAGTCTCCTCAATTGTTCAAATTGTGAATGGATTGCTACTGAGCAAGAGCTCTCTCTCTCTGTCTCCCCAGTGTAGGTGCCACAATGGCCACTTGTGGTATGTATCCTGTGTATATAGCGGGTTCTTCCAGAAGGAGCAGAACTTGTGGGTCTGGAGGGTAAGTGAGGTCAGGTATCTTTCTGTGTTTTCCCTTCAATACTGGGTAAAGAAAGGAGACACAGTCAGCAGCAGTGCCCTTTCTCACCCAGGGGTGAAACCACTTACTTTATCCCCTAAGAGTGCAATGCATGACAATACAAATACACAAATACTCTACATATATACAGTATATATATATATATATATATATATATAGTGTGGAAAGCGGCCCGGACACAGACAGGCAGACATTGTTGGTTCAAACCCACACACGTTTATTTACAATTACTAATATTTACAAGGTGCACACACAACCCCAAACTCCCACAAAGTCTAGGCCTTTCTCACACTGCCTTCTTCACTGCCTCCACTCCTCGCCACCAAGCTCTGTCCCTCTCCTCACCCGACTCTAGCCCCTGAACGGAGGGAGGCGGCCCCTTTTATCCCCACCCGGATGTGCTCCAGGTGCCTCCCGATAATCTTCCGTCGGCACTCCCCAGTGTGGCGGAAATACCGGCTGCTCACCCGGAAGCACTCCGGGTGTCCCTGGTCTTCTTTCCCCCAGCACCCCCAGGCGGTGACGACGGGCCCCTATAGGGTTAAGTGTCCAAGCTCCGTTCCCGTGGTCCCCAAAGCCACCAGGGCAGTCGCAACCCTCATGGTCTGAAGGAGGCGCAAGCCCTCCTCCGGTCCTCCTGTGTGTCCTGGCTGGGTACTACCCCCAGCCACTCGCCACAATATATATATATATATATATATATATATATATATATACAGGGTATATATAAAATCCAACAACTGTCTGTCTGTCTGTATGTCTATCCACTTTTCATCAGAGAACTACTTAACGGATTTAGATCCGTTTTTTTCCGGATCCGATCCCTCTCATCACGCTAAGTATCATAGTTCGCTTATGGTACTGATTCACTTGCGCGAATCCGAGAGAGAGACAGAGGCAGTGGGCTGAGGAGAGGGGGACGGGGCCCTCCTCACTCACGCACCAGCCTCGGGGCGTGTACCTTACATCCGTTTAGCTAGCGAATGAGAGAACTACTTAATGGATTTAGAGCGGGTTATTTTCTAGAATTTGCTTGAACATTCCAGTTGATTTTGCGACTTCTCTCGTTGCGCTTAGAATCATAGTTCGCTTGCAGGAGTGATATATTTGTGGTAATCCGAGACAGAGGCCGCAGGCCAAGGAGAGGGGGAAGCGTGAAGTCAGGATTGGGGAGTTGATCTACCTGTGCATTTTGGAGTGTAACTTACCTTCACTTACCTAGCGATACCTGTTTGTTTATTGATTTTTAATGTTTGTCCTGTATCACTACTACACAGGACACCAGGTGGGGCCCTCCTCGTCAGGTGCCAGCCTCCGTTTGAATCGCAATACCTCTGGCCACGATTTGGAGCGTATTTTGCCTCCGCTTAGCTAACAATACCTTTTTGTTTATTGATTTTTAAAGTTTGTCCTGTTTCACTACTACACGGGCGTAGTATATATAAATAGTGTTGTGCAAAAAGTCATAGACACCTTGGGTTTTTTAATATAAATTTTGCCTTAGATATTTATTTTTGTCTTCTGCATGTGTGTCTACAGAAAAAAGCAAATATCAGATGTCCAAATATTCATTAAAAATATTCTCTGTGAATTCTTTTCTAGTCTCATCCCATATGCAAACTCTATGTCTACCTGAGGCTCCAAAAGAGATGTTGAAGCCCATGACATGTGTCTGAAGGCTCCTTTCAGATTTGGATTCGATCAAATAAAAAAAGAGGAGCAAATAAAACCTGGAGGAATCTACCATTTTATTGTGTTTGTGGAAAAAACTGCAAACATTGCAGCTCAAAAATGTGGATGACGGCCTTGCATGGGACACACTGATGTTGACGTCAGCAGATCAATCTGAGGAAGCCTGTGTGATTGGCTGGAGAATTTTCATAAACAAGCAAGGCAATTAAAAGTTTATATGCATTGAAAGTTTAGAACAAGTTTCTTCTGCTCTAATTCTCAATAACCAAGTGGAGTCCTCCTTAAAGTTTACAGTATTCTGCTCTCCATTGCATCTTCCATGTTGGAATGCGGCTACAGCCCATCCTGACTCCCCCCTTTCTCTGTTATAAGGACAGCTTGCGGCCTTGTCCATTCCCAACTGAAGCTTGTCAGTTTAGCTCAGATTACACTTGCATGCGGAATTTCAAAACTTGCTCTGTCAAGGAGTCTCCATTGTTACCATATTCCTGGTAATTGTCATTTTCAGCTATTATTCTGCAGCTGTGCTTATTTTTTTTTTCACCCAAATTTTATGGGAATAAAAGCAGAAGGTGTAAAATGTTTATTCTAAAAACATAATGAATGAAAGCTGTTGTCAAAATGGCATGAAGGTCAGTGTCACCAATTTCAGCATCAAGGATAAATGGTGGGTCACTCTTGACTGCACACGTTTTTCTTTCTTTTTTTTGCATCTGGTAATGATTACATGAGAATTTTGCTGTAAATATTCCAGTAAAGTTCATTGTGTTCATTATTCTGATGTGCTGAATGTCGATCATTTTAACAGAATCTGGATTCTGCCATTCTTGTATCCAAGTACCTGCTGTGTGTCTGAATAGGTTTATCTGGAGGGCTAGGAGAGGGGAATCTCATCCATCTGTGATATTTATTTTTATAAAAGAAGACTTGTTCCCTAAAAGTGTGTCATTTGAATTTATCATTTCATTGGTTTATTAGTCTTTCTGTCTGTCAATCACTTGAAAGAAGACCATTTACAGTGGCACTCCAAAATGTGCTCAGGTGCATCCTGTTTTCTGTAATCTTTCTTGATTTTCATCTAGAACTTGATTGGAGTCCACCTATAGCAAACCGAACAACCCTGTGTATATAAGGTCCAACAATTCACACTACATGTCAGGACAAAAACGAAGCCATGAAGTCTGAGGAACTCTCTAAAGACCTTCATGATCAAATTGTGGTGAGACGAAGATCAAGACAAGGATATCACACCATTTCTAAAGCTTTGAGTGCCCCCAGGGGCACTGTGAAATGGAAGACGTTTGGAGCCACCAGGACTCTTCTTAGAGTTGGCCGTTCAGCCAAATTGAGTAACCAGGCAAGAAGGGTCTTGGTCAGGAAGGTGACCAAGAACTCAATGGTCATTCTAAGAGAACTTTAAAAGTCCTATATTGACATGGATGAATTGGTTGGAAGGATGACCATCTAGACAACATTCCATCAGTCAGGTGTTTATAGTAGAGTAACTAAATGAAAGCCATTCTTGAGTGAAAGGCATTATGACAACACGCTTGATATTTGCCCAATGTCATTTAAAGATACGTTGACCTTATGAAACAAAAATTGAACTTTCTGCTCTGAACTCCAAACCAGAATGTCTAGCAAAAACCAGGCACTGCTCAGCACCTGTCTAATACCATCAATGCAGTGAACCATGGTGGTGGCACCAACATGATATAGGGGTGCTTCTCAACAGCAGGGACAAGGAGACTGGTCAGAGTTGAGGGAAGGATCAATGCAGCCTACAAATGAGGTGTCCTTGAAGGAAACCACCTCCAGAGTGCAGGCATCTTCAGACTGAGAGGAAGGTACATCTTTCAGCAAGACAATGACAGAAGCATGCAACCAATACAAATGGAGAGGCATCATGACAAGTCTCTGAATGTCCTTGAGTGGACAGCCAAAGCTCACATTTAAACCCCATAGAATATCTGTGGGATGACCTGAAAATGGCAGTTAATAGACACTTCCTATCCAGTCTAACAGAGCTTGAGAGGATCTGCCAGGAAGCATGGGATAAACTGACTAAATCCAGATGACTCAAACCTGCAATGGCTGTCAAAAGGGCTTCTACAAAGTTCTTAGTTAAGGGACTGAATACTTTTCAGAGTAAGAGATTTTAATTTTTGATTTTTAAATACATTTAGAAACATTTCTGAAAACGCTTTGCACTTTGTCATTATGGGTTACTGAGTGTAGGGCAAAAATGGCAAATGTATTCATTTCAAATTATGCGTACAACATGATAAAATGTGCAGAAAGCAAAGGGGTCTGAATACTTTCTGAATCCACAGTATTTTGTGTTTTCTACTTGCAATTGGTTTAGACCACTTTGCAGAGCTCTGTTTTCACTCTTGCAATTAAAAAGTCTTTTTCTGTTGATCGATGTCAAAAAAAAAAACCAAAATAAATCCACTGTGGCTCAATGTTGAAAAACAATAAAATGTGAAAACTTTCACTGGGTTGAAGGCTTCTTCTAGGCTCTGTATGTAGCTGATGGGCTATTAGGACCCTGAGGGTTTCCTGAGGCTTTATTAATGACCACCTTATTTAAATAGCAGGCCCTCTCACCTGTTCCCAGGTAGCCCACTCTAAACTCCAGTGTCTGAGGGAGATGAAGGTGTGGCTCCTCCATATTATTGTCTTCCTTCTTCTTCTTCTTCTTCTTTTTCTTTCAGCTGCTGCCATTAGGTGTTGCCACAGCGGATCATCTTGTTCCATCTTTTCCTGGCCTCTCCATCTTGCTCTGTCACACCAGTCATACTCATGTCCTCTCTCACCACATCCATAAACCTTCTCTTAGGCCTTCCTCTTTTCCTCTTAGTCGGCAGCTCCATCCTTAACATCCTTCTCTCAATTTATCCAGCATCTCTCCTCTGCACACGTCCAAACCAATTGTTGTCTTCTTATTATTATTATCTTATAAATTATTGTTGTCTTCCTCATGTGCTTATTTGGAAGACCATATTTTTGTATTCAGGTTTATGCCATCTGACACAGAGGTATGTAATGAGGTTTCATTGTTTTAATTATTATTTTAAGTGTATTCAGGGGATGGAAATGTTAATTTATTGTTCCATCAAGCGCATATGCATTTAATGGAGAGTCAGCCTGCTTTTTAAGGTGTGAGGTGTGTTTGGAATTGACTTGAACAACACAGTTGTAGATACATTTCAGCTATTCAAATATATAAAGAGTTTTGATCCTTGTTTTTCTTACTGTCCACTATTTGATTTGCACACATTTGTTTGCATAATATTTGTTTAATTTGGTTTTACACCTTTTTGATTTCTTATTTCACACTGCAGTATTCTGGGAACTTTTATTAGATGTTGAAAGATGTTTTCAATTGTATATTATGGCCATTGCAAGTGTTGAAATTCAGCTTTTTTAGCTCTTTATGTAATAAATTCATCTTTAAAAATATGTCAATTTTTTCAATAGAATAACTTGTATGGGGCAAAATGTATTTGTTTTGGTGGTAAATTAGGGTTTGTGGAGGCTCCCAATATTCATTTATGGGTCTGTGGCAGTTACATAGTCCCTTATGCATGCACACCGCCCCCCACACACAGAGCATATATGATATAAATATCCACCCTAATAAAATGATATGTGTCCAGTAGCTCTGAGTCTTTCATTCCAACAGATGATGCATCACAAATGTTTACACTGCTTTCACAGAATCCATACCATATGGGATATAACATAGACATACAATAACAATAACATTTATTTCTAAGTGCTTTACAAGATGAAGAAAGAAAAAAGAAAAAAATATAAAAAATTAGGTAATACTAATTAACAAAGAATAAAGTAAGGTCCGATGGCCAGGGAGGACAGAAAAAAAAACTCCAGGGGCTGGAGCAAAAAACAAAATCTGCAGGGGTTCCGAGGCCATGAGACCAACCCCAGGAGCATTCTACCTAACATAAATGATCTCAATCAGTCCTGATTGTTTTCAGGCTTTACATTGAAGAATTACACAGTGATGGTCATGTAGACTTCTGGCCTTCAATCCATCAATGTAGGGACTACATGGTGCCTTGATAAGGTGGCGGGGATGCAGGTTGCCACCACAGAAAAAACAGAGAAAGGATAGCAGAGAAAGTAGGGGTTATTATAGTGCACTGCAAATGTTAACACTGAAGTCTACATTGATTATTTACATTTCAAACTGTTTGAAATGGGTAGCACAGCTAGTAAATATAATAAACAATAGCGGCTCCCCTTAAAGCATTGTGTTCTTTAAATGTGCCAGAGAGATAAATTATTGTATACACGGTGAATAAAGGATTTAAAAAAAGTAAAGTGTTTGAGGTGTTTATTATCCCAAAAATAAATAAAAGAACTGTGGTGGGCTGATGCCCTGCCCAGGGTTTGTTTCTTGCCTTGCACCCTGTGTTGGCTGGGATTGGTTACAGCAGACCCCCGTGACCCTGTAGTTAGGAACTAGCGGGTTGGATAATGGATGGATAAATAAAAGGAAGAGCTTAAAAGGAAGGAATACTATGTAACAAATTAAATAAATAGAAAATCAGTCCTTACTAACGGGCTTGAACCCCCAAACCATTCACCCCACCTTGTCTACCTCACGACTTTGCCTTCCTGTCTACCTCCTGCCCAAAATCACCTTGTTATTCCACTCCTCACTGGCCTTTGGAAGGCTTTATATATCCCCTTCAAGAACCACTTCCAGAGCCATCGCTAGAAAAACGCTGGGGACAGGAATGATTCCAGAAAGTGATGACATGGTCTTCCCAGATCTTCAATCATGGGCCCAAGGCAGAATAAAACAAAAGATTCCGACAATGGATCAATGAGATTTAGAGTTTTTTTTCAATACATTTGCAAAATGTTCTAAAATCCTGTATTGTATTGTATTGTGTATTGTATTATATTGACCCCCTTCTTTTGACACCCACTGCACGCCCAGCCTACCTGGAAAAGGGTCTCTCTTTGAATTGCCTTTCCCAAGGTTTCTTCCATTTTTTTCCCTACTGGGGTTTTTTTGGGAGTTTTTCCTTGTCTTGTCTGCAGGGCCATCAGAGCCTGTCCTAGCTGAAACAAACAGGTGCCACTTAACCACAGGGGCCACCTACACACCCCCTAGGACCAATTCAAAGTCTCCAGTTCACATCCTTGGGAATATGGCAGGAAAACTCATAGGGAGAAGGCGTAAAGTCCAGAGAGACGACCACCAGACATCTGATCTGCCACATAACCTACACTGCTTAGTGGGACATTAATACTAGTGGGGGCTTACCTCAGCGCTGCCTGGTTTGTAAGTAATCTTGAAATTGTCCTTAAAATCACATTAGGACTTAACAGCACAATTGGACAAAAACAAAGTTCACTGTTTATTATTTTTAATCTAAAAACATTGAAATAATGTAACAATTTAAAGAATGAATTTACACTTGTCTTAAAAATTCTCTAATTAATTTTAACATTTTTAATTTATAACATAAAATTCTTGCAGCCCAAAGACATGCAGATTAGGTGCATTGGCGATCCTAAATAGTCCCTAGTGTGTGCTTGGTGTTTGTGTGCCATGCAGTGGGCTGGCGCCCTGCCCGTGGTTTATTCCTGCCTTGTGCCCTATGTTGGCTGGGATTGGCTCCAGTGGACCCCTGTGACTCTGTGTTAGGATATAGTGGGTTGGATAATGGATGGATGGATAAAATTCTTTTTTTACGGAGATGGCACTGATTACTGTTTTTCTACTGTTTATTTATGGTTTACTTGTTATTTACTGTTTTTGATTCATTGCTTGTCTTAATGGTTTGTTTTAGTAGTTTGGTCTATTGGACAAATTAATGTCTCCTGGTTTTATTAAACTTTAATAGTTTTATTAATAAATTATTAATTAATAAAACTTTCAAAAGTTTTTAATTGATCACATGTTTAGTTTGAATATTTATTGTATGGGGGACATTTGATTAGCCCAGGTGATACTAGAAGTGGCCTTGGGGGTTTGCCCCCTGTCACACCACCACCTGGCAGCCTGGTGTTGTGGGTCACACTAGCTATGAGTGTATTATTTGTGGTATTTGAGGTGGTTTGTGTAGTTTTTCACATTGTTTTCTTTTATTTACTTTTCATTACTCACTTAGCCTGTGACGATAATGCAGTGGTAGCACTGCTGCCTCACAGTAAGGAGACTAGGGTTCACATCCCGGGTCCTCCCTGCACAGAGTCTGCATGTTCTCCTCATGTCGTCGTGGATTTCCTCCCACTGTCCAAAGACATGCAGGTTAAGTTGATTGGCAATACTAAGCTGACCCTAGTGTGTGCGGTCAAGGTGTGGGTGTGTGTGTTCACCCTGTGATGGACTGGCACCCTGACCAGGGTTTGTTTCTGCCTTACACCCTATGGTGGCTGGGATAGGCTGTAGCACCGACGAGGACCCTGTTCTGGCCTAAGCGGGTCCCTTATGCTGACTGTGTTTGTCAGGTGGTGTCTGGACTAGTTAATTATCCTAATAACCCTGGCTTATCAGACCCCAAAGGTTATAGTTATTGCCTATACTTTTTTTTGTTCTTTATTTCGCCTTATAAAATGTTGTGTATTAGGAATTTGTTCATTTTCGCATACCCCATGGGTTAAGAGTGCAGGATCAGCCATTGTACAGCAGCCCTGGAGCTATTGCAGGTTAAGGGCCTTGCTCAAAGGCCCAACAGAGTAGGATCACGTTTGGCAGAATTCAAACCGACAACCTTCCAAATACCAGAGCAGATCCTTAGCCTCAGAGCCACGAGTCTGCCTAACTCTTATTAGGAGTTAAACTGTTTTGGTTTTTTACAGATAGTGATTGTTTTACTGAGCCCAGTAATTAAATGACCTGTATTAAATGATTAAGACCTGTGTGGGGAGAGACTCTGATTTTTAGTGGCATAGTCTTTTTCCAACTTGATGCCCTAACACCCCTTCGATAGGCTACATTAGCACTACTAAGTCCATCCATCATCTAACCCGCTATATCCTAACACAGGGTCACGCTGGAGCCAATCCCAAGGCACGAACAAATTCCAGGCAGGGCACCAGCCCACTGCAGGGCACACACACCCACAAGGGACAATTTAGGATCACCAATGCACCAAACCTGCATGTCTTTGGACTGTGGGAGGAAACCGTAGCACCCGGAGGAAACCCACACAGACACAGGGAGAACATGCAAACTCCACACAGGGAGGACCCGGGAAGTGAACCCAGGACTCCTTACTGCAAGGCAGCAGCGCTACCACTGCACCACCATGCCGCACTGCTAAGTCATATAATTAAATAAATTAACATGAATTATTAATGGAAAGAATCCTAATTATAAAGTGGGTTGGAGCAAAAGCCTTATGCCATTTCAGCCCTCCAGAACTCAGAGTCTGAGACCCCCGATCCAGATGCTTTTTGACCTGGAGCAACTCAGTGCCTATCATTGTCTAGCAGATGGTTAAAAGAAAAACTGGTAACTTAGGATTCAAAATTTGAAGTACGTCAGTTAAAATCAAGACAGCAAAGAAGGTTCTATTAGACGTTTCGATTGGCTACTATTGAATAAAGTGGCTGGAATGATAACCTGCAGCTGCTACAGTCCACCACGAACTGCGTTTAAGACCCTCCAGTGACCCTGTGGATTAAGATAACATAAAATCGATGGATTGAAGTCATAGGGTTATTGTGTCAGTGCTGTCACGTGTATAGAGCCCAGTGAAATGAATTAATTAGGTTGGGTCCTTCTAGTGAGGAGCCATGTAATGTCCATTAATTCTCAGAGCAGAAGGTGCAAGTCTGAAGAGCAACAGGAGAGAAAGGAAGCGCAGTCAACCAGGTAATTTTGTTTTGTTCGTTTACGGACTCCGCTCTGAACTATAATTACTGGTTTCAACCAAAGATAAATCAATAGGAAGCTGAAATAAAAGAACTGTAAACTCCAGTAAGCTCTCAAGCTGTCTTATAAGTTGCTCTTCATACCATCCTTACAGAAACACCAAGCAGTGCCCCAAACTGCTCTTAACTACTGGAGCACTGCAGCTCTTTTATGTCCCTAGAACCCATAATTACAAGTCAGTCGGCTACATAAGCGTTGAAAAGATAATAACAAATGATGACAGATTTCAGATTAAGTGAGAGAAAAAAATGAAACAGAAAAAAATTACCAGGTATTTCTAGGAGGCTTAACTGATATCAGTCTATCACTGGATGCGTTCTGATGATCACGTTTATCTGAGCGACTTTAAATTACACATCTGAGGAGCTTTATAAGGTGTTTCCTCTAATTTTACTGTGCAAGAATTGCGTTGCCAGAGGCTTTTGGAGGCTGAAATGTGGCGACAGTTTAGACAGAGCCAGAGCTCCAGCAGTTATTACTTGGTGCCTTATTATTTGAGATGTAGTTTTTGACTACCACTTCTAAAACAACTGATTTTCATATACGGAAGCACTCTAAACCTGTTTTTAGGGAAAACCACTTTACAGCCCTCCACTGAATTACATTGCTTCAGGGTATTCAGACGTCATGATCAATGTTTGAGTGTACGAGGCAAGCCAGTCAATCGCAGGGCACACCCCCGCGTACCCCAGTGCTCGCTCTGACAGGACCTGTTTGCCAGTGGATGTCTTGAGCAGGAAAGCCACGCATTTTTCTATTTTTTTTTTGTTCTCTTATTTTGAATTATTTATTATGTTTTGCTCTCTCCTGTGGATGAGTTGAGGGAGAGCACATGGAATTCGAACCACTGCTTTTAAATATAGGTTAGGGGGCTAGCAAAGGGATCAAGTGTGGATTTCTTTTGGTTTAATTTTCTTCATATGACAAAGGATCTGAATATCTTCTTGTGTGTGCATATCGGGTTTCTAATTTATAATATGCTGTGATAGAACCACTAGGGGGCATGCCAGCCACCCAACCCGACACAGACAGACACAGGAGCCACACTTAAAAAAACACGAATATTTTTATTTTCTTTCTTTACCTGTGGGCAATGACTTCCTCGTTTCCCACAGGCACACACAGTCCCACTAAGTACAAGACTGCACAATGCTTTCCTTCTCTATTCCTTTTCTTCTTCTCTTCTCCTCAGCAAGCTTCGTCTCCCTCCTCCTGACTCTGGCTCTCCGAGTATTGTCTGCTGGCTCCTTATATAAGTCACCTAGAAGTGCTCCAGGTGCTCGTTGTCCCACTTCTGGCTGCACTTCCAGGTGTGGCAGAAAAACTGCCCACACAGGCTTAGGAATGGCTACAACGTATCTTGGTGGCACCCCCGGATCCCAAACAAGTCTGTATCCAACTCCATCTCCCATAAGCCCTGTGGGAGTCCAAGGTACCACTGCAACCCATGGGGGCTGCCATCTAGCATCCCAGAGGAGGTACTGTTCTGCCCATGCTTGTTCCCCCGGTCCTTTCAGCGAAGAGGACCCTTGCCGCCTGTGACAATCTTCTTCTTTCGGCTGCTCCCATTAGGGGTTGCCACATCGGATCATCTTCTTCCATATCTTTCTGTTCTCTGCATCTTGTTCTGTTACACCTATCACCGGCATGTCCTCTCTCACCACATCCATAAACCTTCGCTTAGGCCTTCCTCTTTTCCTCTTCTCTAGCAACTCTATCCTTAGCATCCTTCTCCCAAAATACCCAGCATTTCTCCTCTGCACATGTCCAAACCAACGCAATCTCGCCTCTCTGACTTTGTCTCCCAACCGTCCAACTTGAGCTGACCCTCTAATATATTCTTTTCTAATCCTGTTCCTCATTGTCATGCCCAGTGCAAATCTTAGCATCTTTAACTCTGCCACTTCCAGCTCTGTATCCTGCTTTCTGGTCAGTACCACTGTCTCCAACCCATATAACATAGCTGGTCTCACTACTGTCCTGTAGAACCTTCCTTGTACTCTTGTCTACTTTCTGCATCTCTCTGACTATCCCACTTCTTCTTTTCCATCCTCTTCCTCTGTATACTCTCCTGTATTTCCTCATTCCACCACCAGATTTTCTTTTCCTCCTTCCTCTTTCCAGATGTCACACCAAGCACCCTTCATACTGTGACACTTACTATATCTGCTGTAGTTTCCCAGCCATCTGGTAACTCTTCACTGCCACCCACAGCCTGTCTCACCTCTTCCCTAAACTCAGCCTTGCAGTCTTCCTTTTTCAACTTCCACCATTTGATCCTTGGCTCTGCCCTCACTCTCTTCCTCTTGCTGATCTCCAATGTCATCCTACAGACCACCATCCTATGCTGCTTAGCTACACTTTACCCTGCCACCACTTAGCAGTCTTCAATCTCATTCAGATCAACTCTTCTGCAAAGGATGTAATCTACCTGTGTGCATCTTCCTCCACTCTTGTACGTAACCCTATGTTCCTCCCTCTTCTTAAAATACATATTCACCACAGCCATGTCCATCCTTTTGGCAAAATCCACTATCTTCTGACCTTCTTCATTCCTCTCCTTGACACCATACCTAGCCATCACCTCCTCGTCTCCTCTGTTCCTTTCACCAGCATGCCCATTGAAATCCACTCCAATCACCACTTTCTGTCCCTTGGGTACACTGTTCACCACTTCATCCAACTCACTCAAAAAATCTTCTTTCTCACCCATTGCACACCCAACTTGCGGTGCATATGCACTAACAACATTTATCATCACACCTCCAATTTCCAGCTTCATAATCATTACTCTGTCTGACACTCTTTTCACCTCCAAAACACTCTTGACATACTGTTCCTTCAGAATAACCCCTACTCCATTTCTCCTCCCATCCACACCATGATAGAACAATTTGAATCAACCTCCAATCCACCTGGCCTTACTACCCTTCCATTTAGTCTCTTGCACACACAATATATCAACCTTTCTTCTCTCCATCATATCTGCTAACTCACTCCCATTACCAGTCATACTGCCAAGTTCCTACCCTCAGTTCCACTCGCCTTACTTGCCTCCTCTCCTCCTGCCTCCAGACATGTCTCCCTCCTCTTCTTCTTCGGCCAACAGTAGCCCGATTTCTGCCAGCACCTTGTTGGCTAACAGTACTGGTGGCAGTTGTTGTTAACCCGGGGCTCGACCGATCCGGTATGGAAATTTGTATTTTTGTCCGCATATTGATTTGGCAAAATTTTACACCAGATGCCCTTCCTGACATAACCCTCCCCATTTATCCGGGCTTGGGACCGGCATGAAGAAACACAGTGGTTTGTGCATCCCCTTTGGCTGGGTTTCAAGCAAACTAACAATTTAGGGAAAGAATTCTGGACTGGGTGTGTTTTTGACTTTGATTCTGTTTATCAACCTTAGCAAATGTCTTTGACAACAGAATTAATAACATCATATACAAAATGAATTATCAACAAAAGAAAGACTATTAACAAAATTTAAACTTGAGGCAGGGAAATGACCCTGGCTGAAATTTATAAATTACAGTGGCACTGGCAGAAACGAGTCATTTTTATGATTTTGCAGGTTTATATTTAATAATATACATATATTTGTATTTAGTTATTGTTTTCTTTGGTTATTTTGTTTTCATTTATGTTGTTTGATCATACTTTGTTATTTCTGTGCCACCATTTTCTTTTTTGTGAGTGCTACCATTTTGAGAAATCTTTTGTTGTTAGCAACGGTCCCTGTTTCCACCATGTAACTACCAGAAATCACGGCACATGATGTCATCACCAACAGTATAAAAGTCGATATGGTTAACTTCAAGGCTGTCCAAGATTGTGGACAAACACAAGCCTTTTTATATGTTTTGCTTTTGATTGTAAGGTTCTAGAAACATTTGTAAAGTGTTTTGACTTTGGCTTTTGGTGTACTAATTACAGATCTGCAGGGACTCACCTTTTGACAGTTGATGGCTTTGATTTAATCTCTCTGCCCTTGTGGTCTGGCGTTTTCTCAAATTTGGCAGAACGGTAATTAATTCAAATTTAGCTTTTGTCTATTTTTAATGTTAAAATTGAATTAAACTGATACTTGTTGTAATGGACAAATAATTGAATTGAGCAGCAAAAGATTCATGTTGCTTAATGAGAAAAATTTAAAAGGAGAGTAGAAAACAGTCCAGCAGAGGAATCCTGATTTACTTTTAAACCAAAACCCAACTGTAAATCATTATTTAAAGTCAAAATCAATGCAAAAAATAAACCCTAACAACACTTTAATTAAATTGTTACTCTTTGTGAAGTCTTTGGGGCACCTTTTTGAGCACACAATGACAATGTCACTTGCCGCACAGTGGTCATCCCATTTGATGATCAAAGGGTCTCTTTGCTATTAACAATATGGTGGTGTCCATTAAAAATAATGCAGAATAAAAACAGGTGACCCAATGTCATAATAATAATCAGAAATAATTATAACTCTATTAACAATATTTCAAAAAAATGATCACAATATTTAATACATTCCTTCTAGTATGTTATTCTTTTTAAGATAGCCATTGTATTTTTGTAGTTTTGATTTTACATTGTGACCATTCTGTGCATTTGCAATTCATTAGCATTACCAGTTTGTGTGTATGGTTGCTATGATGCTGTGTGGTTACTAGGCATGTGATGCACACGCTATGTAATCTGGCAGCCATTACAGAGAAGATGGCTACTCACACTGTGCTACTTCAGAACTTTAAGCAAATAAAGAAGTAAGTCCAGCAAACTAACAATTTTAGGAAATGAATTCTGGACTTGGTGTGTTTTTGACTTTGATTCTGTGTATCGACCTTAGCAAATGTCTTTGACAACTCTTTATACAAGCCAATAGGATACACCATACACCATTTTCAAACATGACAGTCACCAAAAAATAAAATCTAATAAAAAAAGAACCAAATGTTCACATTAATAACATAATTGTGACCAGAGGCTTAATTTTTTGGTCTCATTAAGGTCCCTGCCAAGCGACTAATGGGTTAATGGGTGGATATATAATTTATTCTTCCACTTTTGATGGATGGATGATTAAAATTGTTACTTCTGATATGCCACAACAATGTAGAACTTTCAAGCTGACTTCAGCTCATTTTAAAGTAGTCAAGTGTAAGATGTATTACTCACTCCATTTTGAAGCTCCATTGACTTCAGAGGAAACCTAATAGGCCATGTGGAGAAACACGCTTAAAGATAATGAATGCATTTAATGTGTGAGACAACTCCTACATGAGAAAATGGGCATGTTTTTCTGCAATAGCAAGCATGGAAAAATGTAGGATTCAATTAGACATTCTTGTATTCCTAGTGCTCTTTGTAACAGGTTGGCTAAGGGCACTTGCAAGAAATGCAAGAGCTCCGGCATTGCTAAACCACTGACAGAGGCTGAAGACTGCCACAGCTCAGTACTTGTCCATGTTTGTTTTTTTGAATGTATTAGATTGTGGCAGTCTGGCCTTTTTTAAGGCCTTAAATAGACAGTATAATAACAAATGTTGCTTGTTTTGTATATTAATGAAGAAGATCAAAGTTTGACAAGTGGATTAGACTCCATTTCCCCAAAGTCATGTTTTGTTTTAAAGCAGAGGTGTCCAACTCCGGTCCTGGTGGGCCGCAGTGGCTGCAGGTTTTCATTCTAACCATCTTCTTAATTTGTGAGCCGTATTTGCTGCTGATTAACTTGTTTTGCCTTAATTTTAATTGATGGGACTCAGACCCCTTAGTTGTTTCTTTTTCTTTAATGAGACACAAAACAAGCTGCCACATGACAAGCTCACCTGAAAATAAAGAAGGGTGAAGGTCTCGTTCATATTGGTCTGCTCAGGTCACCAAAACATCTTCACGGTGGTCTTACAAAAAACAGAAAATCAACAGTCTGCTGTGGCAGAATGAGAGCAGCAACAAGTCACGATATTCAATAACAGCTTTAATTAACAGCGAGAATCAGCTTCTCATTATGAAACTGGTTAGAGTGAAATCGGCTGGAGTTTGACGTTCCAGTTTAGCTGGTCATCTGTTTGCTCGTTTCACACCTCATTTCTGTTTAGGTGCCATTTAATGAAGAAATGAGTCAATTCAGAGGACTGAATCCTTAAAAATAGGGCTATTAAAATGAAGGGAAAATGAGTTAATTAGCAGTGAAACATTTGGTTTCTGAGACCAATGAAGGCAAAAAATCAAACTTTTTAGATGTAGCACTTTTTAAAATGCTCTACATTTTTAAAATCTGTAACACAATTGTTTCTATAAATCTTTAAAAGAAGAGCCCAAGCAATTGCATAATTGTGTAACTTGCTCAGGTCTATTCAGTCTTGGTAAATTGACCTTATTTTATGTCGTGCCTTTTAATAGTGAACACCATCTCAAGAAGCTTCACATGTAGACCTATCATACAACACATTACATTTTTACAATTACTGCCCAGCCAGATTGTACGTATGTTGGAAAATGAACATATGTACATTTATAGTATACTAGCTGTATAAACTTGTGCTGTAAAAAGCCCAGGCTCCTAGAAACTATTGAAATCATCAGAAAAAAAATTGAAATGCTGAGTCAGCGGTTTCATTTTGTGGACGTGTTGCCTATCAGCAGCTAAGCGAGTTTTTTTCTCTCGTTTCTCTTTTCTCGGTGGTTTCACTTTGGTGATGGAGTTTATTTCTTTCAGCTTCATGCTGTAGCCTCGTACTTCTTTCTTCTTCCGACTCGTTAACTTGGGGCCACCTTGACGGGTCTTTGAGCTTCATGCTGTAGCCTCGCACTACCAGGCCAAACAGACAGACACACACACTTCCACGCGTAGACGATTATATATAAGATATAGTGCCTTACACTTGCCTTAGTATCACAAGGAGTTCTACATATACAGTTTTATAGTCCAGTTAATTATGTAAATGATTTTATAGCTGGAGTAGAAGCAGACTGTGTAACCTGCCCAGGGCTGTAGTGGGGATCGAGCCCATGGCCTTTATTTTATGTAACACCTTTCAATGGTGGAAACCATTTTCAATGGTACTATATATTGTAATAAGAGTCAGGACCAAGTATAAACATTTGGGGATTTTGTACCCTGTATACTTGAAAAGATGCAAAATAAAAACAGACAGGGAGTTTGTGATGGTCCTGCTCCATGCTCTCTCTTCTCTTCTAGTAGACTCTCTCTCTCATCAGCCGGCTGGCTCATTCTCTCTCTTCCCCAATGCTGCTGTCACTCTCTGCCTCCGTTTCTCTCTCTTTTTTCGTTTCTTCTTTTCCATCTTTCTTTTGCCGGACCATACTAATACGGCTCCTTGGGCACAGCGTCTCATTCACGTACTGCAGGAAGTTGATGAAGCAATTGAGAAAGATTGCAAACTCACGTGAGGTGCAACTCACCCCAGTTACCCCATGAACAACCCTCAACTGCAAGAGTGCACCCAACAAGGCCAAATGGATTATTTAAAACCCGGCCATTCTTTTGGAGCCGCGGACCTACTACACCACAGAGTTCAAAGCAGAACTGATACATGAAAGTAAGATGGCAGATATATAACTGCTGGAGACAGGAAAAGGAGGGAGCTTGTGGAACCAGAACCGGAAGTGATGTCGTCAGAAGGAGGGATCTTAATTGGTGGAAATGATGTCATTAGGAGGAGGGTTCTGTTGAGGGTCTGCAGAAGGAAAAGAGCAGCGAGTATTACTGAAGAGTACCACCCCTTGACTCAGTTGAGAAACATTTATTTTCAAGCCTGTAAGCTGTCTCCTAAGCACACATGTGTGGCAATTCAAAGCAATGGTCCAGTTGTTTCTCATACACTTAGTGCCTAGGGAAGTTATCGGTGGGAATCAAATCTGTGACCTTATATAGTGCCTTTCAGTAGTTTGGAGTTTCCCCTTGGGAATCAATAAAGTATATCTAATTCAATTTAATCTGATTTAATCTAGTTAACACCATATCAAGAAGACCTGCATCTAGTATGGTTATTACATGCATGTTTTAAACGTGCTGTACACTTGTATTATGCGACCTCCCTTGTTTTATATAGTTCCTTTCAATCTCATCTCAAAGAGTCCTAGATGCACAGAGATATCGTTCATGCAGGTTTTGTGGCTTCCTCAGTTTGTCAGTGCTGAGCACTAAACTTATGCCATTTGTTTATTAAGAGCGTTCCTTCCAATAGTGAACAGTATAATTGTTTCATTCATTTAAAGGAGTCTGAGCAGGTGAAGTGACTTATTCGGTGTTGCACAGTGAGTCAGAGGTGGTGGATTGAACAGGCATCCATGAAAGTATTCAGAGAAAGTATTCACAGCACATCACTTTTTCCACATTTTATTTTACAGCCTTATTCCAAAACGGATTAAATTCATTTTTTTTCCTCAGAATTCTACACACAACACCCCATAATGACAATGTGAAAAAACGTTTACTTGAGGTTTTTGCAGGTTTATTAAAAATAAAAAAACTGAGAAATCACATGTACATAAGTATTCACAGCCTTTGCCATGAAGCTCAAAATTGAGCTCAGGTGCATCCTGTTTCCCCTGATCATCCTTGAGATGTTTAATTGGGAGTCCACCTGTGGTAAATTCAGTTGATTGGACATGATTTGGAAAGGCACACACCTGTCTATATAAGGTCCCACAGTTGACAGTTCATGTCAGAGCACAAACCAAGCATGAAGTCAAAGGAATTGTCTGTAGACCTCCAAGACAGGATTTTCTCAAAGCACAAATCTGGGGAAGGTTACAGAAAAAATTCTGCTGCTTTGAAGGTCCCAATGAGCACAGTGGCCTCCATCATCCGTAAGTGGAAGAAGTTCTTCCTAGAGCTGGCCAGCCATCTAAATTGAGCGATCGGGGGAGAAGGGCCTTAGTCAGGGAGGTGACCAAGAACCCAATGGTCACTCTGTCAGACCTCCAGAGGTCCTCTGTGGAGAGAGGAGAACCTTCCAGAAGGACAACCATCTCTGCAGCAATCCACCAATCAGGCCTGTATGGTAGAGTGGCCAGACGGAAGCCACTCCTTAGTAAAAGGCACATGGCAGCCCGCCTGAAGTTTGCCAAAAGGCACCTGAAGGACTCTCAGACCATGAGAAACAAAATTCTCTGGTCTGATGAGACAAAGATTGAACTCTTTGGTATGAATGCCAGGCGTCACGTTTGGAGGAAACCAGGCACCACTCATCACCAGGCCAATACCATCCCTACAGTGAAGCATGGTGGTGGCAGCATCATGCTGTGGGGATGTTTTTCAGCGGCAGGAACTGGGAGACTAGCCAGGATAAAGGGAAAGATGACTGCAGCAATGTACAGAGACATCCTGGATGAAAACCTGCTCCAGAGCGCTCTTGACCTCAGACTGGGGCGACGGTTCATCTTTCAGAAGGACAACGACCCTAAGCACACAGCCAAGATATCAAAGGAGTGGCTTCAGGACAACTCTGTGAATGTCCTTGAGTAGCCCAGCCAGAGCCCAGACTTGAATCCGATTGAACATCTCTGGAGAGATCTTAAAATGGCTGTGCACCGACGCTTCCCATCCAACCTGATGGAGCTTGAGAGGTGCTGCAAAGAGAAAAGGGTGAAACTGGCCAAGGATAGGTGTGCCAAGCTTGTGGCATCATATTCAAAAAGACTTGAGGCTGTAATTGCTGCCAAAGGTGCATCGATAAAGTATTGAGCAAAGGCTGTGAATACTTATGTACATGTGATTTCTCAGTTTTTTTATTTTTAATAAATTTGCAAAAACCTCAAGTAAACTTTTTTCACATTGTCATTCTGGGGTGTTGTGTGTAGAATTCTGAGAAAAAAAATGAATTTAATCCATTTTGGAATAAGGCTGTAACATAACAAAATGTGGAAAAAGTGATGTGCTGTGAATACTTTCCGGATGCACTGTAACTTTCACAACCTTAACTACTAAAGAAAAATGAAAAAATTGAAAAATAAGAAATCGTTTTACTCCAATTAATAGCTTTGGAAGAGAACGGGATGTGCAACTGTTCACAGCCAAACGGCAAAGGATAAAGTGGGGGGCTGACGCTCTTCAGAGGGGTATAAATAGAAGCCTGCAGAGTGCCAGGATGGGCGAGAAGAAAGCTGGAGGTCCTTATAGAGTCGCACTGCGAACAGGTGTGGGAGCTCGGAGCGCCTGGGTACCATTCTTTCTAAAGGGCATCGATGAAAGCGACAGCACTGCTGTCCCATCAAAAGCAGCGTGAGCGTCATTAACTGTACAAAAGAAGTGCTCATCAAAGGCCCCTTTTTAAAAGATTTGTCCCACTGCCACAAGACTTTGGGAATTGTCTTATTGTTCCAGTGTTCTCTGTCTCTGCATTTTTACAGGAATCCTGCTCTCCAGCTTTGATGTGTCTAACCAGTCTTGGTCTCAGCAGTGAGTGTCTGCTCAACATCGTTGAAGAAATAAGAAATGCTTAGTCTCGTAGACAATGACAGGAGAGGCTGAGTGGTGAAATCTCCCATACAGCTGGGATGTGCACAGTTGTGGCTGATGAATTAGACTTGAAGACACAAGGGTGCTGATTCATCTTACTGTGTGTCCCTTCACCTAAAGAAAAATGTGGAGCTATACAATATATTTGTATCTGAACATGCCTTATGTTTGAGATACGTATCTGTAGAAAGAGATTATAAACAATATGTATACACTCACTGAACACATTATTATGAACAACTGTACACCTGCTTATCCATGCAATTATCTAACCAGCAATTAAGTGGAAGCACTACAAATTATAAAATCACACAGGTACAGGAAAGGAGCTTCAGTTAAAGTTCACATCAAAAATCGGAATAGGGAAAAATTGTGATCTCTGTAATTTGCCTATGGCATGATTGCCAGTGCCAGACGGGCCACTTTGAGTGTTTCTGTAACTGCTGATCTCCTGCTACTTTCACACACAGCAGTCTCTAGAGTTAACTGAGAATGGTGGATAAAACAAAAAACACACTCAGTGAGAGATAGCTATGTGGATGGAAATGCTTTGTTAATGAAAAAGGTCAGATGAGAATGGCCAGATTGGTTTGAGGGGATTGTGTCACACATGGGCGATTGGGAGGCAGTTAAAGGACCTGAATAATAGTAGTACCATGCCAGATCAGGGGATGGCGAGCTGCACTGACTTTCTCTCTCAATCCTCTGCATACCTTCCACGGGAAATCTCGCTAGGTCCCGGCACCATTGATGACGTCACTTCTGGTCCCGAAGACACCACTCCCGTTTCCGGTGCTTTTCATGATGTCACTTCCAGTTCTGATGACATCACTTCCGGTTCCGGTCCAGATGACATCACTTCCTTTAAAGCCACCAAACTCTCACACTCAAATTGATTCTGTTTTGGACCTGTGAACATCTCAACAAAATTACCCGTTTGCAGCCAGGGCACAATATAGTGCTCCAGTAACTCAGAGGACCACTCTGTACAACTGTGGTGGGCAGAAAAACATCTCAGAATGCACAACACTTAGAACCTTGAGGTGGATTTGCTGAAACAGCAGAAGTCCATGTTGGGTTCCACTCCAGTCGGCTGAGGGTGCAGTGGACACAGCCTCACCAAAACTGGAGAGCTGAAAACTCAAAATACACAGCCTGGTCTGATGAATCTTATTTTCTGTGGAGGCACACAGGTGAACAATATGAATCCATATACCTGACCTGCCTCATGCTGACAGTCCAGGAGAATGGTGGTGGTGTAATGGTGTGGGGAATGTTTTCTTGGCAGACTTTGAGCCTGTAAGTACCAGTCAATCACAGGACATTTTAACAAGCTGGCCACAGTCAGTCAGGATGGACCCCCACCGCTCCCCCCACTCTGCACTCAGCACAGGAGTACCACAAGGCTGTGTGCTGAGTCCTTTCCTTTACGCCTGAACACTAGACCACAACACCAATGCCATTATTACATTTGCAGACAATACAACAATAGTGGGGCTGATCACTGATGGAGACAGTCTGCCTACAGGGAGGAGGTACGTAGACTGACAGACTGGTGCTTAGAGAACAACTTGATACTTAACACCAAAAAAACTAAAGAACTGATCATTGATCTCAGGGAGAAGCAGGATAGGCACCAGCCACGTATATAAACAGTGACAGAGGGGACAGAGTCTCTAGTTTTAGGTTCTTGGTTACCCAAATCTCAGAAGATCTCACATGGACAACAAACACAAAGTCACTGGTTAAAAAAGCACAACGGCATCTTTACGTCCTGAGAAATTTCATGAAGGCTGATTTGTCACAAAATCTTCTGGTGTCAATCTGTCTTTGTTCCATCGAGAGTGTCCTGACTCAAGGGATACACTCGTGTGGTATGGCAACAGCTCAGCAGATGACAAAAAGGCTCTGCAGAGAATCATAAAAACAGCAGAGAAAATTACTAACATACCTTTGCCTACTCTGGAAGACATCTACACCTCTCGATGTCTGCAGAAGACATCCAGCATCATAAAGGACTTGAATCACCGAGCACACAAACTATTTGAGCGTCCACCTCAGGGAAGAGATACGGGGCCATTACAGCAGGGACCACGAGAAGAGTTTCAACCCCAAAGAGATTACTACGCTAAATTCTGTAAAGAAATCACACACCTTATAGACATAATTGTGAAATATCATAACATATATATTATTTATCTTAACTTGTTCAATGTTTTTAGAAAAAACTTTATTTTTCTTTGCATATTTTGACAATTGTGTAACGTGTGAGCCATCTATGTGAGAATATTAGATGTGTAGTTTTTAAATGTTTATTTTGAGTATTTTGAGTATACCAGAATCTCATTGTATGAGTTATGCAATGACAATAAAGGAATCTTATGTTATCTTGACGCTTGGCTGCCACTGCCTATTTGAATATCATTGTTGACCATGTAAACACCTTCACGGCCCATCTTCGAATGGCTACTTCCGGTAGGATAATTCACCATGACGCAATCTCAAACTAGTTTCATGAACATGATAAAGAGTTCAGTTGTCTTCACTGGTCTGCCCAGTCACCAGATCTGAATCTAATCAAACAATCCTAGACAACCCAAGGGCCAATTCAGCATCCAAAATAAAGTAAAAAAAACAGAGCACAGATTAAAAATATTCAGAAAGCATATACAAAATATCACAGTAACTCATCAAAAATCCTAAATGCATTCAAAATGAACTGCCAGGAGCGGTGTGAGACCCTTCGGATATATAAGGCAGAGGGCAGTTCCTGCAAGTGATTGGCAGGTGGCCACTTTGGGGACCAAACAAAAATCACATGGAACATGACACATGCAAAGACAACACAGCAAATAATTAACAAATGCAACATTAAAAAAAATAAATGGCTCTACAAAGAACTAGAGGGACACAAAAGAAGACTTTGAAATCTGGTCAGGTGAGTTATAACAAATTTCATAGAAATTATTTCATTCATCACCATCTACAACCTTATCTAAAGCAACCTGCCAATCATGCTAGTACCCTCTCCTCAATATTGGCAAGATCTGTTTAGGAGGAAAAAGAATTAAAGGCATTTGGGGTTGACACAATACTTCTGGGAATTGTGCATGCAGCAGCCTTTTACAAAAGCTCCCTATTTCTCACTGTTTTTCTTTTTTTTCTACTAGTTACTACTTTTATTCATTTATTTAAAGAGCTTCTGTAAAAAGCAAAATTTACCCCTGGGGACACAAATAGTTTTTATTGTTATTTCTTTTGGTTTTGTGTTATACTTTTTCATTTTCTTTTTCTTTTTTTTGATATACTTTGGGGAAGTTGTTTTTTCGTGTGATCCTTGGGGGTCAGAGCACAGGGTCAGTCCCTGGAGAAATTTTCAGGTTTAAGGCTTTTCTCAAGGGCCCAATGGAGTAGGTTCCCTTCTGGCATTCAGGGCATTCGAACTG
>JANRMT010062791.1:232940949-232964962 GCA_026402145.1 Polypterus bichir lapradei | reverse complement strand
CTTATGTGTTTAGCAAAGGATCATTTATGACTTAAAATGGGCCTTTTTTAATCACTCTTCTATTGTAATTATTTCATTCATTTAACAAAGGGCTGTGTGACAGGAGGTTCTGTGAAAGGTGCTGTATGCCATTTTAAATTATTTGGAACATCCATCAATTTTTTAACCCACTTTTCTTAGGCAGAGTCATAGAGAAGCTGGAGCCAATCTTAGCAGTCATGAAACACAAGGCAAGAAAAATCCCTGGGCAAGCTGCCAGTCCATCAGAGGACACACAAACACTGATCGGGGCCAATTTAGTAACACCAATTAACCTAACTTGAATGTCTTTGGATGATGGGAGGAAATCGGAGCACCTGGAGGAAACCCAAACAGTCAAGGGAAGAACATGCAAACTCCAACACAGGGGGGATCTGGGATGTGAACCCTGGTCTTCTTCTTGCAAGGCAGCAGTGCTACTACTGTGCCACCACCATGCCAGCCTATCTAGAACATGAAACTCTACATTTTTTTTCAAAAATGTCACTTCTTTTGTTATTCTTTAATTGCAATCTCTTTATTTGTTTTGTGGGGAGCCATGTGAAAGTGTGCCCTCTGAAAGGTGCTATAAAAAGTAAACCTGCCTTGACTCTTTTATTGTGATTCCCATTTTATATGCTCACTTAAATCTTGAATTTTCACTGCAGTGAATTAGTAAGTTGAGTGCATTTATCAGTTAGATGCTGAAGAAAACTATAGCAGCCTACTGAAGCAAAGGGTCTTTCCTTTCAGACAAGTTCATATTAAAAAAAAATAAGGAAAGAAGGCTTTAGCATCTCTGAGTAATGCATTACATGGCGACTCTTAATAGTCCGCGGTGAGTCACACTGGCATTTCTGATTGCACTCACGTCAAGTTCACACATTTCTGGATGGGAAATAATTTAATAAACGGATTTCACGCTGCGTTCTTATTTGTTGTTTCAGTGTTTTAGTGATCTGTTCCTGCATGGCTTTGGGACAAGCGGCCACCTCTGTGGTAATATTTTCATTTTAAAAGTTTTATCCAGCCTGGAATAAATCCCCTACGCATAGTTCCAAAGTAAATCCAAAAAATGTTAAAATTGGTTTCATTTTAGAAAACAAAACAGGGGCCTTGAAACAATGGAGAAGGCAGATCATCCAAGGGAGTCATACTGTATAGGACCACTGAGCCTTATTAGGACAATAAGTCAAGTAGAATGGCCGGCCAAAGGCCCCAATCAGATGCCATCTTTCCCTGTATCCTTCTGTGACTCTATTCTCCTCCTGACTCTTGGCTCATTAATACACGGGGCAAGTCATTATGGAAAGACAAGCAAGGAAAGAAGCAAACAAATGCAGAGTGAGATATATTGTAGATGGTTAAATGGACAGAAAGATCGACAGACAGGCATATTGGTGGAAGGTCTCACAGACAGACAGTAACAGATTGGAGGACAAACAAGCAGTAAGACACAGAATGGAGTACCACAAGATCGGCACAACTGGACAAGAAGACAGACACATGACAGACAGAACTATGGACTGACCCAAAAGATCCAGAGGAGTTTATAAGCCAGTGGATGAACAGAGACCTAGATGCACAGACACACAGACCGACGGACATAAGAGGCAGATGAGAGGATCAACAGAAATATATGGATGAGATGGAAGGACAGCTTAGCCATTTGCAAAACAAACAACCCCGATGGACTGAATGGTCTCCTCTAATCTGTCAAATTGTTCTTAGGACTGTTTATTTATCTTTACACCTGTCTGTCTCGAGTTTTAGATGTGCTGAACCTGGCCGAGCTTTGTGTTCTTTTATTATTCCTGTTTTCTCCAAGTTGCCCACCTTTGCGCCTCACCCAGTGAAACTGTTATGTGCTTTCTTTCCTGTTAAAGTGTGGATTATCAGATCAGCCCATCCTTTCAAAAGCCGCTTGTCTGAGAAATTGCTTTTCAATGGAGGGAGTTGTCACTCAAGCAGCTCACCGTGCATTCCTGGACCCGGCCGCTTCTCAGATTGCTAATTTGCTTTCAGTGAAAGTCTTGCATCTCCGCCGCCTTCTCTTTATATGTGTGTACCTTAGTAAATCCTCTCAATTAGTCGGCCTCTATCACCTCTGCTATGCCTGCGCAGTTTCCTGTTCGAATACCTAGCCTGACTTCTGGTGACAAATTGATGCCGTCTGCTGCCAACCATGAAATCGTTAAGTGCTGCACTGCTTTTCTGTGCCCGCAGTGAATAACATTCGAGCAGCCCAGCAAGTAATGAGTCCAAAAGCAAGGATAGAGTGACATGAAACATGGGAAGCTATTGCTCCATGGGGACTTCTTTCAGTCTTTACACTCAAGCTGGATATAAAGACGCCTTAATCACTGCAGAATTCCAGTCTTGACAGCTCATCCGTTAGCCGGAAATTTTAAATAAAAGTTAATTGCCACCTTTAATGTGGCAATGTATGATTAGGTGTAGGTGTGCCCTGTGGTTCACAATGGTGTGAATATAGTCACCTGCAACTTATGTGCTTGAATCAAGTTGGACTAAAAGATCTGGACAGATGTTTATGTACAGTGCCATGGTGGGTAGCAGTGCTTCTTCATCTTACCTAGTTTCCAGCTCAATTCCTGTGATTTTCCATTTTCCCTCCATGCTTGTGTAGGTTGTCTACCACTGTGTGCCCAGTGGTGGACTGCTGTAGTGTACTGATGTGGCACTGCCTTTGGATCACTGCTGCCAGAATCCCAAAATGGATTAAGTTACCTGTTATTTACTAGCTAACCAAATTCAGAAATAATATTTTAAGAAAATTGCTTAAAAATATTGTGGTCAAGTAAGCTATTGCAGGTCCAACAGATTAATGTTGGGGTACTAACACGGTCATTCCCATACAATTTAGTCAACATATAACGAAAAGGGCCACCATGTGCGCTAATACAAATAACAAAAGAAAAAAGCCAAATTAGATAAGTTTTTAGGATAGAATAACAAGATTCCTTTCTGGTTCTCAGTTTATTGGAAGTTCCATCCTATGGTACAGCCTGTTCACAACTGACCACCTCCTTCCAGCAGCTTTTGACTTTATAGACGGGAAACTGGAAGGGGTGGAGTCAATTACTCTCATTGGCCACCTTCTCGGTACTGTGGAGTGAAGAAAAGAGGAGAAGGTTAGTGCAAACACCCCCTCTTGACCTGGGGTGGTAGTACCTGCTTCAGATGAGCCCAGAGGGTGATCTACAGACATGCATGTGTGACGGTATATTAGTAATAAAGACATGCAAAGAATTTACACAGTCCAGTGGCCAGACGGCCATTACTCCAACTAGAGCTGCTGCATGAATGAAATAATAGGGAATGCTAACTGTAGGAGCCTGGTTAACTGATTTATCGAATATGTTAATTTCAGACTCTTAAATCCTCTCAACTCTTAGATTTGGAGCTGCTAAGGACACACATAGTGTGTCTGAAGATTATTGTAAGCAGAGCAGAAAACCAGGCAAAATAAATGAGCTGAAGGTCAAAGTCAGGATGAAGATTAGAAGTTATAAAATGATAGCAAAGAGCAAAGATGAGCATGACGGTCAGGTACAGACCTGAAGGCAAAACTAATTCACGAATCCTAACACTAGGACCTACCTGGTAAAGCAGCTAACTGTCACTTAAGTCTTTTTAAGTTGTTTGGAATATCCACCAAGAGATACTGACCCTGCTGCACACTGCCATCTTCATAACAGAAGTGATATCACTGATCCCCGGATTCCCGTGAGAATGAAACACCATTTTGTACTTCGGTGTTTTTGGATGTTTATCACTATGTGGTGAGTGTTTCAGTAGTGTTGGCACCATATTTCTTATGGTTTCTATGCCTGTTGATGATTACATGAAATGGAGGTTGTGTTCCATGAGGACTTATTGTTACCTACCTATATAATTCTAGAGGGAGAAGTACTGCTTAGATTAAATAGGCTTAAATCTAACAAATCCCTAGGACTAGATAATATTTTTCCTTGAGTTTTT
The DNA here is from genome assembly GCA_026402145.1 of Polypterus bichir lapradei. Lineage (NCBI taxonomy): Eukaryota > Metazoa > Chordata > Cladistia > Polypteriformes > Polypteridae > Polypterus > Polypterus bichir. The sequence continues at coordinate 232,960,942 of JANRMT010062791.1, read as the reverse complement.
AAGGAGGTTAATGAATGCAGATATAAACTCTTAACACATATTTTTAAGAAGTCACTGAGAACTGAGGAAATCCTAAGGACTGGAAAAGAGCAAATATCATCCCATTATATAAAAATGGTTACTGGGCAGATTCAAGCAACTATAGGCCAGTAAGCTTAACGTGCATCACAGGAGCATTGATGGAAGGAATTATTAAGGATAAGATTGAGCAGCACAAAGCAAGAACAGGAGTTTACTGATGAGAAAGCACAGGTGCATATGAGGGAGGTCGTATTTTGCTAATGTGCTGGAATTCTATGAGGAAACAACACAGGGACACAGTTGGAGATCTCTTCAGTGCAGATTTCACACAAATGTTTTACTTACTCAGAGAACAATAGACACATGAAATAAATTACTTAGTAGTCTCTTGCACAGTTGGACTTGATTATATTTTGGATGAATTAGAGTGATAGGATTGGCAAGCTTTGTTGGACTGAACAATCTGTTCTTGATGCAAGTTTTCTAATGTTCTAAGATAGCAGCATAGCAACATGTCTATCCAAGCTTCTGGATTAATGCTAATCAAAGGGTGTATTACCATTTAAACTTTAACTAGTTTTATCAACAACAGTTCTAGTTTGTCTATTGAGCTTTGATGATTTGTTTCCATTGTTTTATCTGGTTTTGACCACACCCCTTTCTTAGACTTTGTTTCCCTTTTTATCACCTAGAACATGCGTTTTCTCAGCAAACCATCTTAAGAACAGGAAGGGCTAACATCATTTTGATAACACCAGTGGGGAAGAATTGAAGTGCTATAAAGCTAAACGTGTAACGTTTTACAAAACTTCATGAGGTGTTCATCTCCTTATGGATGCAGCACATTTTGGTACCAGTCATTACAAGCAGTACTGTCTAGTATGCTTTGTAAACTAAACCTCTGCAGTAAGTAAGTAAGATATAATCTCTACTCACAATTAAACCAGCTAAAGACAAAGACTGTAGGCAGAGTGGAACTGCCAAAAAACTGTGTCCTTCCATTCATTTCTTTAGTTCTCTGTCAACCTTTTTTCTTGATCTCAAGCTGTAGTAGAGTTGCTTTTCCTGAAGACAGCATACTTTGCCTGTGCTTGTAAACCCTTTTTGAGAGTGGGGAAGGAGTTTTCACAAGTGTTGGTAGAAGTACCGAATATCACGGTCAGCTGTCAGTCATTGCCGTGAGAGATTCACAGTGTTTGGCCAGTACCCACTGCGCCATCCAGTTCTCATTTTAGCTGTCTTCAATTTGTTGTGAGAGAATTCATCTTGCCACTGGCTACTCTAATTGTACATCTCTGACCCCTACTAAATTCAGGATATGTAAAATTTTTAATATTTAGGGTCCTGAGCTAAAAAATCTGTTATTTTCTGTTGCACTCATTAAAATGAACTTCCATCTTGGCTAACACACTATTAATGACATTGAAATAATATCATCTTAATTCTGCCTTGCCATTGGTGTCCTCTTATCCAAATATCAGACAGGCTAGTGTCACCATATTCCAGTTTGTACATATATTTTTGATTTATTTAGGGTTTGGATGCACCATGAATCAACTCCTGTTGTTTAGTTCCTAATTGAATTAGAATAAACAAAGTTAAACTGCTTGATTCTTTGATTCTTTTACTGTCTCGTTTTCTTAAGTCACATGACCATACAATTAGGAGTCGCCATGTCATCGATAGTGATGATATAACCATGGCCACAAGTCCATTATTTCTTGTTCTTCATTAGATAAGCAGGATTTGTAAAATTCTCTTAGTGTGCAGTTCATTTGATTCCAAGAAAGCCCCGTGGTTGTAATAGGTTGGTTCTTTGATTTTGAACCCACTGTTTTCTTCCTCAGCAACCCCTGCAATGCTTCAGCTTCCATTGCTCCTTCTCTCACCGCTCCATGCACTCTCAGATGCCTGCTTTCCACTTCACACCACTCATTTTGGGTCAGAGGTAACACCACCTGTACCCACATTCCTCAAGACTGTAAGCTGATCAAAACCAGACACTCGCCAATGGCCACATACCCAGGCCAATGGTTTTCAGCAGCAGAGAGGTGTTTGCGGGTAAACGCTCTATAGCATCACACTCCTCTCTGCATTCTGCATCAGAATACATTTCTCGTGCTTCTGTACATGGAGAAAATTGTTGGAGATAAACATAAAAATATTTGTAATCATAATGTGAATTTCACTGAATGGGAAACACAAAATGTTTTGTGAGTTTCACTGCAAAATCTGTTTTGTGTGAATTTTCTCAATCATCACCAGTGGCAGACCTGCACTTTTGGGGCTCTGAATCTTAAACTGTTATGGAGGCCCCTTTGCAACTGGCAATGAGGTTTTGGTAACCGCTGTTATCCTCTTTGATGGAATTATTCTACAACAGATCACCAAAAATTGTAATTTTTTTATACTTTAATGACCTTTATCCATCCATTATCGAACCCGCTATATCCTAACCACAGGGTCGCGGGGGTCTGCTGGAGCCAATCCCAGCCAACACAGGGCGCAAGGCAGGAAACAAACGTTGGGCAGGGCGCCAGCCCACCGCAGTTAATGACCTTTATTTTAATTATAACTTTTGTATTGAATTACACTATATTATTAATATTAATATTTAAAAAAAAGTTTTCATCCAGTAGACAAACACAATTTCTAAGCAATATAGGCTAATGTCACTTCTGGGGTCTCTCCGGGACTAGGAGCTCTAAAGCTTAAGCTTCTTTAGCTTCATAGTAGATCTGCTCCTGCTCATCACCAGTCAAAACTAATTCAAGAAACATTTTGCAAAACAAAAATGTTGAGTCTGAAGTTCAAAATACTAATATAAGAAATGGGAAAAGGGTTTAAAAACAGAAAATCTTAAATAATGAATCAAAAAACACAGGCATGGGTAACAAACACTAGAGGAGCCAAACAACTGAAGTTAGAATGTAATGCCTTAGCAGCTAGTCAAAGGCATGCTAGGCTTTTAAATAGGCCTTAAGTGGTGCTGGATCAGGAGGTCTCGACTCCTCGGGCTGGATAGATAGATAGATACATTAACATGATCAACAATTACAAAATTAATAACAGAAAAATAACCTAATGACCAAACCACCAGATAAGAGAGCGGGACCAGCAAGAGTCCAGCTAACACCATGACTGCTAGACTCTTTTATTTATGGTAAAGGTCCAGTTGCTTCCACTTAGATTTCCCACATTCAAAAATTTAGGGGGACTTAACCATTAAAGGGGAAATTAGAAGGAAGCAACTGGTGTTTATACACTTAAATGGAATGGAATTCGAAGTTCTGCTTTCACTTACACATTTATTTTACATATACGTTAGTAAAAATTCAGAATGTTTTAGGGAGGCACATAATGCAGTCTGAGCAGGTGTTATACCCTGATGTCCCTCCATGATAATGAAACTCATTCACTTCGTGAAAAATCATTTCACCTGCTTGGGTTCCAAAGACATAAGTAAAGGACTGTAGTACAGCACCTATAGATATTGTTCAATAAAGGAAGTCAATATATAAAATATAGATTGTTGATGCATTCAAGTCAGAAGCCCACATTGCAAGGGATAGTGTTTTTAAGGTCATTATTATTGTCACATGTATAGAATATAGTGAAATTCTTAAATATGCTAACCAACATTCAAAATGTAGAAAGTGTGCATGAAAGTGTTGGGCCCTGTTCTTATTTTTTATTATGGACAGGTAAAAGTGTCCACAGATTAATGTGAACATAATTACTCGTAAACCAGGAGATGATTAAAGTAGCAATATGCCACAGGCCGGGAAGGCAAGAGTTAGAGCACCATCAAAGCTTATCATGAAGGAGAAACCAGAATCCAAAGGGTCAAGATGAAAATGAGAATTTCAAGGAATAAAGGTGTGTACTCACTGTCATATTTATATTGTCACTTCCTGTGATGTCATTAACATGATGAAGCCTTCAGCATGGGGAAGGTGATATATAAATAAAATGCATTATTATTATTATTATTATTATTATTATTATTATTATTATTATTATTATTATTATTATTATTATTGTGATCATATGATCAACTAACCAAGTGTCACTAAAGAAAGTAAAGCAAGACTGCAAAAAAAAACCCAAACTTTTTTTCATTTGAAGATTATCATAAAACTAACTACAAAAATAGATTCCTCTTGTGTCAAAACCCCAAAACTGACACAAACAGATCAGTCTGTCACATACATGCGTTTGGGAGGCAGCTAAAGGGCCTGAATAATAGTAGTTCCATGTCAGACCAGGAGGTGGCGAGCTGCACTGACTTTCCCTCTCAGTTCTCTGCAGACCATCCATGGGTAATCTGCACAATTCTGGCCCCATGGATGATATCACTTCCGGTTTCGGCCCAGGTGGCATCACTTCCTGTCACAACCTTTAAAGCCGCCACATTTACAACCTTTAAGTCAGTTCTATTTTGGACTCAAACCTGTAAACATCTCGATACAAATTACCCTTTTTGCAGAATATACGGGTGGCTTCCCAAGCCTTTTTCGATGTCTTTGAACTATTCCTGTGACAAGACTATTACTACAATTGTATTATTTCTTTATTTTTTCCTTACTTGATTTTTATTACTTTTTTTTTATTTCAGTCCCTGACAGATTCTGTATGTATCTGTAAAGTGTTTGTGACTATGCCTGTCTGTTTAACTGTATCATTTTAACTTTTTAACTTAACTTTTTAATTGAGGTATTATATATAAAACATCCTGATCAGATATTTGTCAAACATGTATAATCTGTTTAACCATTTATTTTTTTACATTTAGATGAACAAAGCTATACAGTGGTGATTTAAAAGATAATACCATTTATATGTATGATGATTGGTACAAACAGATGTGTTTCCCAAGGGATAGGTTTGGTATTTTTAAAGTCAAAGTTACTTCTTCTCAACCATGGTATATATTAATTTGCTGCATAAACTTGTGTTTAAAAGTGAAGTGTTTTTATACATTTTAAAAATATCTTGTCTGTTTTTGCAGCTTACAATGGGGCTGTAGGGTACATAAGTCCATAGGTGATAGATAAAGCCTGAAAACTTACCAAATCCATTCACATTGAAGTAGCAAAGATTTTGATCTAAGAAAATGTACCTTCTGCATTTATGAAGTATACTTGTTATAACAAAAGGAAACTAGAAATTATTATTTAATCACTGATTCTTGGAACTATTTTACTTGAGTTAAGAATACATTTCCAGTACGCTTGTCTGCTCACCGCCACTGTGGTGAGTGGATCAGCACGAAAACAAACATGTGTTTGAAGGTGTCTATTGCAATTTTTGACTTTTGAGAAAATGGCTTGAAAAACAGACATTTACAGTTTCCATCAACCTCTTTATGTTAGCTAGAATATCTTAAAGTTATGGCTTGTAGCACATACAAGAGCATTTGAATGAAGGACATGCTGAAAGCAGACGTACGAGTCTGTAGCGCTGATTTTTCTATGAATGACTGCATTTAATTGAAGAGAAGAAAAAAAAATGTCTTCCTGATCACCCATGATTTAAGCCAATTGTTGTACCAAACATATTTCTTTGCAAATGCAAGTGAAGCAGGCTGAAATATAAAAGATGTAGAACAATAACAATGGCCATGTTGCTTACAGGCAAACTAAACACTGTACAGATGTGCAGCTCTTATGTAGGGTGTCAAGGTAAAACAATCATTAGTGGTGTTGCCTCATGTATCTAATGTCATGGGTTTGAACCATGTACCTAATCATTGTCTGTGTAAATAATAACATCAATCTCTATATGGTCACTCAGATCTCATCAATGCTACATAAGCATTTGCCACTGCAAAAAATAGGATCAATAAACAAACTTACTCTAATGAAAACTGCCCACTTGACCCTTCAGGTTCAGATAGTTTTTTCTAGTTTAATTTTGGAAAATGTAAAAATTTCTCCATAACTCCGTGACTGATGACAGCTGAACGTTTGTCTTCATCAGCAACTCATACTGAAGAGTCTCGTAACAAAAGCGGGCACAACCCCTTGACATGTCTGAGTTTTCCGGTGGTGGAAGCCGCACGTCTTGCTTTCCTGCAGCAGAGCAGTTCTTCCTCAGTGACCATTACTGCATGCTTTCCACATGTACACTGCCAATCTCCACTTGTCTGTTGCATTTCTTTACCTTGCAATTGAAAATTTTGCTCATTCTGTCTCTTCAGTTATGCTCTCCTTTCTGTGCTTTCCTCTCCCCTCTGTAAGAGCTCCTCATTAGCATATTCTGGCTCATACAAATACGGGTCAGCAATTATGCAAATTGTATCCTCAACTTATTACTGATTTAAAATGATAGCTTATTGTTCCACATCCCCAAAGAAAATGTACCCATAAGGAATCAATTCTCCAAATAAAAACCAGCTAGAAAAACCAGACCCCTGGGGGGATGAACGGTTACCACAGAAGGAGATACAATCAGCAAGATAAAGTTCAGAACTTGTGTTGTTTTAAAATGGCTGAATTTCACAAACAGTTCATTTTTTAATTTCTTTTTAGATTGACATGGACACATTATTTTACAACATGTGTGCATTTTCAAGAAATTGATTAATATCCAATAACGTTTTCCTTTGCCTTTTATATGTTTGGACTCATATACTCTTAAATGCCTTATTATAGAATGCAATTTATGTGCAATGTGTTAAATTAAGATATACAATCATTCTGAAGAAAATAACTTTGACTTGAAATGGCCAGAATTATACTTTAAATCTTTCTTAAGATTATTACTTTATTACATTCTTCAGTCTTGTCATGGTGGACTGACTTGTGCACATGACAGGCTCCCTCAAGCTTGTTATAATAAAGGGAATCCATCTTGACGGCATTTATAATGGTGATTTTATACTTGTCTGACTTTAAATAGCATTTCTTGATAAACCACTACAAACAACTTTTAACTCCATTGAGACAGTTAAAGCTTTCACCTTAAAACTCAAAAATTAATTTAGGTGACTGACCGACTTCCTAGATTTAACATTTCCGTTGTCTTTCTTGTATCAATGCCTTGAATATTTCCTTTTATCTAATATCCCATATCATTTACAAAATTTAAATTATTGTTTTGATTATTATTAAATGGCCACCATGCCATTTTTTTTAACAGACACAGCCATATTGTTGATGGCTGATATAGTGGTTGCCACTACTAAAAAGACAACAGCATGCATCCTAATAGTTGAATTGGATGAAAACAGATCTAAAATCTGAAAAATTTTTTGGTGTTCTCACTTAGCAGTATCAACTTTTGTTTTGTTTTCCTCTTAATGACTTTTGATCTGCCCCTTTTGGTTTAAACGCTACGATTCCTGTGACATTTGATACCCTCACAGTGATATAAAAGTCGATACCTCAGATTCTAATAAAACCCTTTGCATGTGTGTGTGTGTGTTATTTAGTGCTCTTTAGAACTCCTGATTTCTTGGCATTTATTTTTGAAATTAAGACTTTGATTTTTAATTTGCAGATTAGTTTTCACAATTGATAGGACTGACTTTTAGTTATGAATTTCTGGCTTGCTCACAAATTTTCTTTTTTTCCTGGGTCCTCATGTATAAATGGTGTGTACGCACAAAAATGTTACGTATGAATGTTTCCACACTTAAATCACGATGTATAAAACCTAAACTTGGCGTAAAGCCATGCACATTTCCATGGTAACTTATACCCTGGCCTACGCAAGTTCTGTGTTCGGTTTTGCAAACTGACTGCACCCAGCGTCAAAGCAATGCTACTGTTCCAGTGTGGTTTCCCTTTCTTTTTTAGATCCACATCCCTGACGCGGCTTCATAAATACACTTAAATTAACCGCATACTGTTTATTAGTTTAATGCATCTGATTGTAATTAACCTGTAACAATATAATGGTCCACAGAATGGTCAAACTATTCTAAATACCATAGCTGCTTTAGCACTCACTGCACCTTCTTCTTCTTCTTTCAGCTGCTCCCATTTGGGGTTGCCAGCAGCAGATCATCTTTTTCCATATTATTCTTACTGCACCACTCGGAGTATTTATATCAATGTATCTGAGTGGGGAATCGCAGCTCTACTGCAGCTGACTGGAAAGAGAATTATCAGTATACAGCATCAAGCACATGCTACCTCAGACATGCTGTCTATTGAACTGCTCTCATACGGCAAACTCTTCAGAACCTTGCCTCGTGGTTCAGAAACAGTTTCATCCCAAGAACTATAAACGCACTTAATCAGTCCATCAATTGCTCCTTGTAGAACTGTTTGTACTTATAAGTACAATTACTTCACTGTAAACTTGCACTACAGTTATAATATTGCACAACCTGAGCCACTTTATAAAGCGCGTATTTACATATGATGACGATATCATTTTTAAGATGAAATGTAGCAAAATATGTTTATTATATTATACAGATAAAACTTTAACTTCATTTAAATAATCTATATTGTTAATAATTAAACATGTGAGGACACGGTGCCGCAGCGCTAGCGAGGAGCTGGCGCTCCGTTCATGATTTGCTCCTGCCTTGCGCTGTATTCTTGCTGGGGCTGGCGCGACAAGGGAAGGATAGATGGATGGAATAATTAAACACGTACTACAAAGATATTTCGATGTTCCTTAAAAGTTTTAAAGAATCGCCGTTCTAAGTTTACAGATGGCTTAACGTCTATTACAGAGCTGATTGTGTGGCGATTGGGTATTTGGAGAAAGAAAAGGAAGGACAGGAATTAGGGGTTAGTACTTTTGAAAGAGACAATACTGCTGCAATAAATTATTTCATCGAAGGTCGCACACGGTGCAGCAAGCATCTTGCGTGAGACATGAACAATCACTGCGCCACCGTGTTCCCATGTTTAATAACACATATACATCTCAGCATTTTAATTATTCAGTGAGCTGTAATATCACGAATGTAATGGATTCTGTGTCCTGTCGGAGGAAGAGAAAGCCCGGAAGCACATAGTGATTCACATACATAGAGCACATAGAAGATCAAATACAAAACAAAACATTTAACGTGCTACTTTAATTACGATGTGATTTGAGAAACCAGTAAATTAAATGATTTTAAGATTAAGTTTACGATGTTCTTCTTTAATGACAAAATAAACTACTTGATTAAAATGGACATTTAGAGACTAAAGTTGACATTTCATGCTTTTTCCCTACTGTGTGCCTTTTTATTTCTCCGTACCTTAATAAGCTTTCATATGACACTCAGACGGTGGGCTATGACTCGCCTTTTCATAGCGACTTTGATATCTGACAACTTCTTTTTTATTTTGGGCCCTGTGTGACTTTGTGAACTTGAGCTTTCGAGTTTCTCCGTTACTTTTCACGCTGACCGGGATTTATGTAGCGGAAGTTGGCGTTCGCACAGATTTATGCATCTGGATTTTTTTGTGCACACGTACATTTCCGCTTTTGTCCGTACACCATGTTATAGTGTGAATTCTTTGCACGGCGTTATGCATGAGGCCCCTGCTGACCTCTTGTTGTCTTTCCACGTGCAAAGCATAAGCAGCTGAGAATCTGAAACACAACAATTCTGAACAAAATACTGCCAGTAAATATTCTTTTATACCAAAGACAATCAAAAACCAAGAGCAGATTAAGCATACCAGAAAGCTGTAGCATAAGGCAGACTGTGACGTGAGTAATGAGAAATGAGTCAATATGGAAGTTCACTAATGGAAGAAGAGTGGAGCGCTGTAGCAAAACACTAACAGGATATGATAAAGGAGTTGAAAATCCAGGATGGAATTCTTTGTGTATTGTCATATTGGCAAAGATGTTGGCTTTTAATGAATATAACTCTTAGATGAACACGGGTGTCTGACTTTCACACTCAGGTCTTGACTGACACCATGTTAAGGGTCACGTCAATTTAAAAATCTAGCAAACAGAATGGGTGAGGAAAAAGGCAGGTGAAAAGCAGACTCACTCTTCTTCCTTCAAGTCATTGTCCTCCATGCTACAAAGAAAAATGAATGAACTTCTCTGGTGTCCCCGATAACCAGTTTCCGCAAAAGAGCTTTGATCTCATCTTGGAAAAAACAAGGCAACACTCTGGCAGTTTAGGGAGGGCGATGAAGATGTAGCTGTTCCAGGACTGAGAGATTAATTGATGGTCTTGAAACAAGCCCCTAACATCACCTCTGATTGCTTGTGATAAGTTGTGGATTTCATAAACATGAACTTTAAATATATGTGTTTTGTTTGAAAATGAATACACATGAAATCCTCTTGCATATGGACAGCTTCCAACTTTTGAGTCTCAAAACCTCAGAGATGGCAATAATAACTTTCTAATGTACACATAGAGCTTTTCAGGACTGATGTATAAAATCAATGAAAAATCACAGTGGACCAAAGAATTGTGTGGATCTGCCATAAAAATATGGAGAACCACAGACATATCCTTTGAAATGGAAGGGGTGAGTGGAGACCAACAGAGGGTCTGCTGTTGAGACAAAAGCTTGGTTGGCTATTGGGCTAAAGACATATTCCTTTAGCTCCATTGGTTGAAGGGGCCGATCTGTAATCTGGAGGACATGAATTTGAGCTGTGCTGCTGTTGTGTCAGTGAGGACAAGTGGCTGAGAAAGTGGAGTATTGGCTTGAGAGAACTGTTGACAAGAGGCAAGTCTGCGTGATACGAGACTAGCAAAAATTAGTGTAAAAACTGTGAAGAAACACATGGGCTTTTCTATAGCCTCATGTAGAAAGCCGAAAAGCCACAAAAATATAAGATTACCATAGAAAATTGCACACTGTGTTGCTCCATCTCCCAAAACACCCGACACACACAGGATCTAGACACAAGCTGCCAGAAACAAAGAGTTGTATTTGTGGGAAACTCTTGAAGCAAGTGGTTCCCACAGCAGCAAGCACAGATACAGCACAGTAGCACAGCAGTACTCTGAACTGATGTCTCTGTCTTCATCTTCTCTCTCTCTCTCTCAACCTCCACCTCTCCTCCCAGAAAGCCTCCTTCTCCCGACTCTGGCTCCTAGAGTTGAGACAGGCAGCTCCTTTTATGTAATTCTTGGAAGGACTTCCAGTGTTCCAAAGGCTTGGCCCGGGAGAACTTCCATGTACTGTAAGGCTGGAACTCTATGAACTAGGGCTCGCTAGTCCCCACAGAATCCCCTGGTGGTACCCACAGAACCCAACAGGGCTGAGCCAAAGAACTCCATTTCCCATGATGCCCTGTGGGAATCCAGAGCTCACATCTAGTGATCCGGTGTGTCCTTCCAAACTGAGTGTTCCAGTCAGGTAAGGCTCCCAGCCATCCTTCAAAACCGATACAGTGGCATTTTTGGCATGAAAATTGCGGTGGGACTATACTAGAATTTTTCTATATGTGTGTAGACTTTTAGCTTCTAATGTAAGCATTAACTTATCTAACTAATATTATCTGTGTGTCTTTTGCTAATGACTAGCATGTTCACACACCTTTAATGTCACATAAAGTCAATCACACAATGAGATTCTGGTGCTTGGTCTGTGTCGGTTGATCATCATATTATCCTCTGACATTATCAACACCAGACAAAATACAGTCATACAGATTCAAATGCTAAGTAAAGTGAGTACCTTGCAAGCACCCAACACTTTGGAAGGTCTGCTGGCTATGAACTGCCTAAATTAAAATGGCAACACTTCAGACTTTGAATCTAACAGCTTTGAGGTGAAAATGAACAAGAGACAATAACATTAAGAGAACACACTGACTACTCACAGTGTACAACACAAAAACAACACTGGTACTGTCCTGTAAGCACTGCTAACTACCATGGTCAGGTGTTTGCCGGTTGGCATGAGGGCCCACTCAAACACACAATTTACTGTAGAGTCTCCATTTAGGACAAAGTAGGAAAGCACGAATAGAGAATGTGTTAACTCCTAGGAATGGGGGTCAAATTCGAGATGGTGGATCCATGAAGTAGCAATGATAACATCTACATTACTGTGCCAACAAAACCACAGACTTATGTTTAGAATAATGGAAATATAATAGAGAACCAGAAGCCCACACATAGTGCCAAGGAAATAACTTGGAGAATAAATGAGGTTTGCATCCACTCATGGAATGGCAAGGAGAACTGATAATGAATGGCCAGATTTCTGGAGATTCTATGACAAATGCAGCAGTTGTGGAGATATTATGGAGTAGGATGTAAATATTTAAAGACTCATAGGGATGGTCTGAAGAACCACTGACATGAAGAGATATTTATGGAAGTGAACCAGAACAACAAAAACTGATATGTGGGATTATGGATCCACATCAGAGAATCACAGGTGTTTGTGTACTGTATATGCTTGAACTCCCATGGATTATTTTGCCAAGGTGGAAGTGAGTGGCAGAAAAAAAATTTTAAGTCCATCAACCAGTAAAGGTTTTAGCCAAAAGGTTGGTTGAAACAAACCCCAAAATATAATTCTAAGTTCTTTGTGTCATAATACGCCAAAAATACTTTATACTAGCTAAAGTTACAACACGTTTTTTTTTTTAACTCAGTCTAAAATTTTGGATATGAGAACTACAGTGAATATCATTGCAATGACATTATGTGTCACAGCTTCTGGCCATCACAGGTAGAAGGTAACAGCAGAACGTTACTATCAACAACAATGATCCTGAAACCACACAAAATGGTGCCTCCCATAACGAACAAAATGGTGTCACAGTAATAACAAAATACTACACTAAAATGAGTAATATGTTCAAAAAGAAGAAACAGATAAAATTAAATATATATATATATATATTTGAGGTGAAAATGAGCAAGAGATAATAACATCAAGAGAACACGCTGACTACACACAGTGTATGACACAAACACAAGGCTGGGACTGTCCAGTAGCACTTCTAAGCACCATGGTCAAGTGTTTGCTGGTTGGCAAGAGAGCCCACTTACCTCACATTATATAGGACCATTCATCACATGAAAAGTCAATACATGCCATTGCCTGGAAAATCAGGGATTTCTAACCATGCTTCCAAAGACACCTTCACACCTCCACACTGGGTCTTTAAAAAGATCACTTTTATAATGTTCTAAAACCATGAGCTTTACATGAGGGCACACATCATGAGAAATGCGACATGGTTTAAGATGTTCCTTGGCCAAATAGTGGATGATATGTTGTCTGTGTAGCAACAGGAAGGCTGACTATGAGTGGCCTTTCTATTGGTGACAGATGGACTCCGGTGGATAATCTTGGGTCTTTAAATCTTTCACCACCAAAAGGAGAGAGAAGTGTGAAAACCAGTACATCCGTGACTTTTTACTGGGAAATCATGTGTTATATTTGATTTTTGCTTCAACGTTGCCTGTTGAGTGTCAGCCATATAAAAACACTCATCCTGGCCTGTTACTTCATGCATGAGGAGCCTTAAAGCGTCCCTTATTGATTGAGCTTTAGTTCCAAGAGATCGCCTAAGGACACTTGCACTGCTCATCTGACATGAACTCATTTCATCCAAGTTACCATGTCCTTAAGTGATCTCCTTAAAACAAGAAGATTTGCTGAGATGTTTAAGGGGCTGTATTGACACTTCTTATTCCACTGACAAATGTTATCCAAAGTGACTTCCAAATTCCATGTAAATGAAAGCAACAATGAGACATTTCTTTGCAAGGAAGCCTTGGTGCTTTATATAGTGCCTTTCATGGTCGAGAGCACCTTTTGTATATGTTTTAATATTAGTAGTAAAATTAACTTGAATTGTACAAAGTTAAATTAAATTCTTACTTATATGCCCAACCAATGAACAACGCCACTCCCAGTTGCCATGAAGAACAGGAATATATTAAAATGCAGATTTTCATATTATTTAATAGTTTCTTTTAAGGTAAACTTAGTTTGTAAGCCTCAACAGTTGACCCTTTATGCAGCATATTTGAAGATACGTCTAACTGCTTTAGAAATATTTTAAAATGTGTCAGTGTACAGATTTTGGTTTAAGCACATTAAATATGCTCTACTGCAAGTTTCTTTCCTTGTGAGTCACTTCAAACTGTGCAATATGTTAACCTGTGACCATTTGGCTTTATATAGAGCCTTTCTGTAGTGAATTCTGTTCCAAGGTGTTTTACAGGTACAGTACACCATAATTCACTACAGTAAACACTGATTTGTCAAGCTACTTGCTCAGTGTAAGGTAGTTAAGTCAATATTATACCTTTATAGCATCATTATTGTTATGTGTACAGTGAAATCAACAACTGGACCAGTGATCTGGTAATTGTTATGCAGTGACTTTACTTGTTGACCAAACTCGCAATTTGCTTCAAAGGTGGAGTCCAAGGACCTCCATAATTCAATACTCTGAGCCCTAGAGGGTGGAGTGTCCTTATCAATGTATCGAGAAACCAGACAATCCTAGACCACCGGCAAAGGCTCAGCCTAAAAACTGGATCAGGCCAGAACATAAGAATATAAGAAATTTGATAGGAGGCCATTCAGTCCATCAAGCCCGCTTGTGTAGCTAACAACTAAGATGTCCTAATATCTCATCCAGATTCTTCTTAGAGGTCGCAACGGTTTTCAGCTTGAACGTCATATCTTGGTAGTTTGTTCCAGAATCCAACAAATATTTGTGTAAAGAAGTGCTTCCTGGTTTCAGTCCTAAATGCAATTCCTCTTAATTTCCACTGATGTCCTCAAGTACCTGATCCACCCTTAAGCTGAAAGAATGTTGCTGGATCTACTTTATCAATGCTTTTGAGGATTTTAAACACCTGGATGAGATCCCCATGCAGTTTTCTCTGTTTGAGACTAAACAATTGATTAATTATCTGAGTCTGTCACAGGGGGACATGTCCTGAAGAACTGGGATGCACTTGGTTGCTCTCCTCTTGAAATGTGGTGATCAGAACTGTACACAATACTCGAGATGTGGTATCACTAGTGCATTAAATAGTTTGAGCAATAAGTCCCTTGACTTAAATTCAAGTTTTTATGGATATAACCTAACATTTTATCTGCCTTTATAAAAAATGTAAAACAATTTGCTCAGTATTGGCAATTTCAATCATTATTGTAGACTGAACATGTGGCTGTGTGATTGGATATAACACCTTTCCATAGTGGCCACCAAATCAGGGTGCTTTACAACTACAGTACAGTACAGGTGGTCCCCTAATTTAATATTGTAATTCGTAGTAGATAGATTGCCAGCAGAGATTAAGCCTATGATCTCATGACTTTTATGTAAAGTGCCTGTATAATGTAACCCCCCCCCCCCAGTAAGTTTTCAGATTTTATTTTTATACGAATTGAATCATAGTGGAGTGAATTGGTCTTTTTTGATGCTTAACAACAGAAAAGGACACTTTAGTGACAAAGTGAAAACAGATCTCTGCAAATATAAAACACAAAGTAACAGTATCCATGCCCTTTACTACAACACCCGTTAACTATCACTCTTGTGGCCATTTGCTTTGCAAGTCCCACCACTAGTTCAATGGAGCTCACCTACCTGGGGTTTCATTTGATTTTAGTCTAAATACGCCTGATAGTATGTGGAAGGTCCAACTGGTGTTGGTAACCTACAAAATGAAGACAAAAGAACACTCCAATGGGATTGTAAAGAACACATCAAGGAAAGGAAACAAGAAAATATGCAAATCATTGAACGTTCAATTAAATCAATCGTGAAGAAATGGAAAGAGTATGGCACAGCAATAAATCTACCTAGAGCAGGCCATCCACAACAACCAAGTGATCATGAAAGAAGAAGGCTAGTGAGGGAGGCCACCAAAGAAACCTACAGTATAAGAACTTCTGAAGGAGATGCAATCTACAGTTAATAAGACTGGGGAAATGTGTAGACAACACCTGTTGTCCAGACTCTTCACTAGTTGCAGCTTTATGAGAGTGGCAAAGAGAACAAACACATGTGGCATCTCTTTAAAGCACATGGGAGACTCTGACGTATGAAGGTAGAAACCCTGTACAGGGCACCAGTCCATTACAGGGCAAACAAACACACACACACACACACACACACACACACACAAAGCAAACACTAAGGACAATTTAGAACCACCAATCCACATGAAAATGATGTTAATGACAAAGACTGAACCTTTTCCCTTCAGATATTAATGTAGTGCCTTTACATAGTGTCCACCATCCCATGATGCTTTACAAATGTAGTATACTTGTTTTTAAATTTATATTATCCAGACCCAGGCTGCTGAAATTACCTGCTTAAGGTGACACAGTGAAGTAAAATTTTAGTATCTAGGTAAGGTTTTATATATGAGGCTCCTGGTATCCTGGCAATGCCAGGTCTGTAGAGTTATGTAATGAAAGGAGTGAAATGTGCACCAAATTTTTGGATAAAAAGGATGATGCATAAAAAGTTACTATAGACAACCACTGGTGATGGGAACATCAGGCAATTGGGAAAGTGGAGCTCAGGAGTATAGGATCTGCTACAGAGAAAGGAAGGAGTTCATAAAATAATAACCTGATCATTCCAACACAGGGCCAATGGTAGAGCCATCCTCGTAGCATCAGGAACAAAGGAGGAACTTGCTCTCATGGGTGAAATACATTTACATGAATAAAACCTCAAGTCATTATTGTCATTTTGTCCTGTTTATGTCCCCCCTTGCACTGTAGCCCTCCAGCATTTCTGTGTAGTCATCAAAGGATTAAGTACAAAGTTGCCCCTCCCTGTGGTTTCACCAGCCCGAACATCTTCCATAGCTCATTTCTGCAGTCGGCATTTACACTGTGAAATTACAAATTTGGCAGACACTGCACTCACCTGCCGAGACAAATTAGCTTACCTAAATTACTGTAATAGGGGCTGGTGATGGAAAAAGCAGTTGACAAAGACAGACAGGCTTACAGTTAGGATAAGTGGATACATGGAATTAACACACAACTAGCACAAGGGCACTTCTTTTCGTTAAGAAAAATCAAAGAGAGTCTGGTGGGTGGAGTCAATAGGTCAAACAGTGCTTAGTGGGCTGGACCTTAATTAACCAAAGGGATGTAGTGGGTGGGGCTAAAGAAATGAAAAGGAAATGAGATGGGCAGAACTGAAAACCTTCAAAATAAGTCTGGCTGACAAAACCTAATAAGTTTAAGTGATTTTGTTAGGCATGCTATTGTTACTGTACATTAGTTTTCTTTTATTTTGATATTATATTACACCATTTTGGAATTTTAGCAGACAACACCATGTTGTTGTCTTCTGCTGCCATGACAGTTGTCGGTCATGTTGTACTGCTCCTTGAGACCCTTTTCCCACCCCGAGGTGGCATGATTATAATACTGTATGTGCTACCAATCCCTAGAGAAGGAGCAAAAAGACATAAAAAATGAATAAACAAAGCATCAATGACCAACAGTACGTTCCTACTAGCCACACAACAAATACAGAGTAAATCAACAGAAGCAAAATGAATAAGTGGAAATAAAATTAGTATTAAGATACAAACAACAAATAAATCAGCTATTTACAAAAACCTCTCCACACTCACGCATTACAATGCAAAACACTCCACTGCACAAATAACAATTATCATGAAGGATTAACAGAGAATGAGAAAAAAACAAAGTCCTTAAATTTTCCATCAGTAGAAGTATTGTTTCCTTAATGCCTGTTATTATGAGGGGTTATGCCGAGCCATACCTCACTCCAGGGAAACATCTATCACCCACAGCATCCTCATACAGGTATATCAAGCCCTCTCCCAATTTCACCACAAAAGGTAAAAAGGATCCTTTATGTTGTCAAGTCCTCTTGCCTTCTATAAAATGAACCTGGATTCACCTGATGTCTTCTGTTGGTAGTGTAGTTTTTTCCTTGATATACGCAAATTTCTCTCTGCTATTGTTGCTTGCCTCTCCTCTCTTTGCTACTGCACCTTCGCCTTTTTAGATATAGTCAACCACTCCACTTTAAGTTTTTATTGGCCCTCCAAATCAGGTGGTCCTTCCCAGGTAGTCCATAGGTTTTCAATACCTATGCAGATTCTTTACTAATTACAGCAATGATGAAAAGGTACAACCACACTTGACAACTATTAAAATGAGATATGTTGTATTGTCTTGTTCCAATCCAGGATTCCTCCCCTGGCAGGGGTTCAAAGTCTTATTTTATACCCTTTTTACTAATTTTTGTGCCATGTACTTATGTTAATGTTTTTGTTTATTGTGTGATGTATTCTCTTTTTTGGATGTAGTCTATAAGCTCCTTGTATTATGTTCCATGACATTTTATGGTGGTGCACCAAGAAGTAGGGCCACCTGCAAATCACCACCAGGAACTGCACCCTATAAATCCAGTGTTCCTGGTGGTTTATTTCAAACATGCTAGGGAGTTGATGAGTTTACTTGTGCTTCTTTCATTTGTTGGATTTCTAGATTTTTGGACCTTCTACTCTGTATTTTTACATGTTTTTAATCTCTGTTCACATTAGATTGTCTTCTTGTTACAGGCAATTCCATTTTACCTTGGTGCTCCACAGAGATTGGACTACTTTTTTGTGAATTTTATTTAGTGAAAATTCTGTGGTGGGTTTGATGGTGACATTCCCTTCTAGTGGTGCATTATTAGAAGTGCCTTTGAAACTTATTAAGACTTTCGTGCTTTTTCCCAGTCCAAGATATATATCATAAGGTTCACCTATAAAAGATGGTGGCATGCTTCAGCTTGTATCTAAGTATATGAATACATTCCTAACATATGGATCCTGTTTATTAAACTATGTTTCTATGCTATTTTTTGTGCATTTTTGCCTACATTTTTTAGCTTTAGTTTTTGATACTCATTTTACTTTTGGTAGCAGTACTGTACTGATTGAAAAGGATGTGGTGATGTGGCACTGGTCGAAACTGCAAGTCAGAAATAAAGACTGCAAAAGCCATATGACTAACCAAAAATCAAAGTCAATAGGTCAAAACTATTTTCTGTTGCCAGAACTCACAAAAAAAAGAACTGCAAAATCACTATTTAAAACAGTCTGACATAATCTAGAAATGCACACAGTAACCTTTATACTGTTGTGCCATGCATCATGGATGGGAAAGAGTGCAATAGCAGCTAAAACACAATAATGCCTCTCATAGCCAAACAAAATCGCAATGAAAATAATTATAAGCTTTTCATGGAAAATAAGGTGCACCATTATGTACCTTGAGTCCAAATATCACAAGAAAGAAATCTCAATGAATTTTCTCCCAGGCAGGAAAGGCACAAAAATTAATAAAAGGTATCATTCATAACAAAGACTTTTTTGACCTACTAGTAATGAACCTCTTCCTGTCTTTAACTAGTCATTTTTGGAAGCCCTGCTTTTCATCTTTTGGGGCAGTTTCTGATCTGTCCTTTTCAGAACAACAGCCTTCTTTATTGCATTGCATTTAACTTTTTTGTCTTGGATGTTTAATTCAAAAGAACCACTAAAAGATGATTCAGAATAATTACATCAAAGCCTGATTGACATGCAGAAAAAAACAAAGATAACACGATGGACAAACTCAGTATGTCAGCGAAACCTGACAAGTGGAACTCAATAAAATCAGCCTGTTGGGTGTGGGTCATTGCATTGAAGACAGTCCAGTGTATATGCACGGAGTGTGAGGGGCCAAACACACTGAATCCAAGTGAATGTGCTGGGTGGGACTTAAGTGATCAAAGAGCACCTCATGGATGGAGCTCCACAAATTGACACCTTGTATTCAACTCAGTGCATGAAGTGAAAACAAATAATTGCTGGTACTCTGTTTTTGTTGGCATTGGAGTTTTGAGTACATTGTTATTTATATATTTCAATGAACAGAGAGGGGGAGGTTGGGGTGGGATTCCCCTTTAGTGTTCAAGCACACTGATAGAATCACATTATACTGAAAATTTCCACCTTGGGGGTTTCAAGATAGATAGATAGATAGATAGATAGATAGATAGATAGATAGATAGA
>JANRMT010062791.1:232898144-232923055 GCA_026402145.1 Polypterus bichir lapradei | reverse complement strand
ATAGATAGATAGATAGATAGATAGATAGATAGATAGATAGATAGATAGATAGATAGATAGATAGATAGATAGATAGATAGATAGGACATCATATTAGACATGGAGTGGATAAGAAAGGGTGCTATATTAGATAGATTATATAGACAAACAGACAGATAGTAATATTAACACAATTAATTTCAGCTTCATGGCTGGATTCACTGAGTCACGTCTGCAAGTCCAGTCTCGCAAAAATATTGTGAGGTAAACTACCATAACAAACACGCAGAGCCAGAAGATGTCTGCTTCAGTGAGACGGTGTTGTTCTCTTTGGTGGATGACTCATGCAAAGTCTAAACAGCAAGTTAAAGCAATTATTTGGTTAAATAGGCACTGAGTCTTGTCAATTGTGTGCTACCGCAGGACCTGTGAGTCACCAGTTTGTGGTCAAGTTGTCAGAATGCAACAAGCGCTGTGGCTATCTGACCTGCTTGTGTGTGCGATGTGGCTTTGGGAATTTCTGGTGCTACTGGTCTGTATTAAAACATTAAACATTAAATATTAAAAAAATAAATAAATATAGAATAAGTGATGCAGCAATAAGAATAAGAGCATAAGAGAAACATGTTGCTGAATTCATGAGATAACAGCTCTAATCATCTTGACACTGTCCTACCCTCATTATTATTATTATTATTATTACTATTATTATTATTATTATTATCCCAGTGACTGCTGTGGTGTCCATGCCCTGACTATTGATCTGAGGTTTAACCCAACACTTTATGAACAATGTGAGAGTTCAGTGAAATCTTCTCTACTTCTGTACTGTTTGAGCAGTGTAATGACCTGGCAACTCATGCAGATTCTTTTCAAATTATTTCTTGAAGGTACAAAGAGATTCGACCATCACAGGCACAACTCTAATCTATGTGCCCCAGTTCCTTCTCACCAGATCTTTATATTTACTTTATTTTTCAGCTTCTTAGAGTAAGATGAAAACGTCATCTGGGATGCCATGTTGATTATCAGGCACTGCTTTTTCTTCTGGTTATGGTCCACTATATCAGGTAAGTTAGTTGAAATGGTATGATTGGTTTGCACTGCCATATCTTTACATGATGGTAGTGTCTCCAGAATTGACAACAGCCTCTGCCATGTGCTAGTGCAATTTCTCTGGCATTTTTTCCACCTAGTGCAGATAACTGGTAACTTTGTTGTGCTGGTCTCAATAGAAGTCAGCATTGTGCATCCAGTGAAGATATGCTGATCATCTCCTTAGCCTTCCCGCACATTTTGCACTTGCTCTCAACATGCTGCTTCAAGATGTTCCATTGGTGGTACTTGGTATTGATTTCCTGGTGATGAGCAACAATGAGAAGGTTTTCAGTTGTGGACCACTAGGGGGTGTACCGCTCACCTAACCCTGACAAAGACATTCCCAATAGCACACCTTTATTTAAGTGGGGAAGCGTTTTTCTTTTGTTCCCCACTACACAGTACAGTACAAAGCACCAAAGATATACTACACAGTCCTTCCTTCTTCCTCTCTCTTTTTCTCTGTCTCTGTTTCCACTTTCCCTTCCACAAGCTTTTCCTCCACCTCCTGACTATGGCTCCCTGACTGGTGGTGAGGCAGCTCTTTTTATAGTGCATCCGGAAGTGCTCCAGGTGTTTCTCGACTTTCTTCCAGCTGCACTTCCAAGTGTGGTGGAAATGGTGCCACAAAGGGCTCAGCTGTACCTCCAGCACCCCTTGGTGATCCTGTGGGGATCCGTGGTGCTGTAGTAACCTTTGTTGGGGGGTGGTTGCCCTCTAGTGTCTTGGGGAAGATGGTGACTCCAACATGGCCTCTCCCTCGGTCCTTCCACCCAGCCGGTGTCCCAGGCGGGACTCGATCCGTCACAATTTTTTCTTTCTTGAGGCCGGGACTCTTCATCCATGTCTCTCTTGCACTTTTGTTCTGTCAAGGCGGCTATGGAGGCTTTGGCCATGCAATGCCTTTTTTTCAGCACCTCGATCTTCTTAGTTTCAGTGATGTTCCTGAGTCTTGGCATCATTGCAGATTGGTTGACTAGTTGTGTTGACAAGTACTTGCTCTTGATTTAGTTTGCCATATCTTACTCTGCTGGCCTCATGAGTCATCACAAGATTACAGTGGGTACGGAAAGTATTCAGACCCCCTTCAATTTTTCACTCTTTGTTATATTGCAGCCATTTGCTAAAATCATTTAAATTAATTTTTTCCCTCATTAATGTACACACAGCACCCCATATTGACAGACAAAAAAAAAGAATTTTTGAAATTGTTGCAGATTTATTAAAAAAGAAAAACTGAAATATCACATGGTCCTAAGTATTCAGACCCTTTGCTCAGTATTTAGTAGAAGCACCCTTTTGAGCTAATACAGCCATGAGTCTTCTTGGGAAAGATGCAACAAGTTTTTCACACCTGGATTTGGGGATCCTCTGCCATTCCTCCTTGCAGATCCTCTCCAGTTCTGTCAGGCTGGATGGTAAACGTTGGTGGACAGCCATTTTTAGGTCTCTCCAGAGATGCTCAATTGGGTTTAAGTCAGGGCTCTGGCTGGGCCATTCAAGAACAGTCACAGAGTTGTTGTGAAGCCACTCCTTTGTTATTTTAACTGTGTGCTTAGGGTCATTGTCTTGTTGGAAGGTAAACCTTCGACCCAGTCTGAGGTCCTTAGCACTCTGGAGAAGGTTTTTGTCCAGGATATCCCTGTACTTGGCCGCATTCATCTTTCCCTCAATTGCAACCAGTCGTCCTGTCCCTGCAGCTGAAAAACACCCCCACAGCATGATGCTGCCACCGCCATGCTTCACTGTGGGGACTGTATTGGACAAGTGATGAGCAGTGCCTGGTTGTCTACACACATACTCCATCAGACCAGAGAATCTTATTTCTCACCATCTCAGAGTCCTTCAGGTGTCTGATGAGACCAAGATAGAACTTTTTGGCCTTAATTCTAAGCGGTATGTGTACAATACAGTACAGCCCAGTACAATACAGTACAGCACACCTCTACTTCTCTTCCAGCAAGTGTTGCCCTCTCCCAGCTGGCTCCTTATAGGCTGCACCCATTAGCATGTTCCGGATGTACACGCAGGTGTGATGGAAACCCAATGTAATAGGGCTCTGCAGCCTTCGCAGCTCCCCCTGGCGGCTCCCATGGAACCCGACAGGGCTGCAGTGAACTCCAACTCCCAGCATGCCCTGCGGGAATCGGTAGTGCCACAGGCAACCCTGGAGGGTGGCTGCCCTCTAGCATTCCAGGGGAGATAATGCCCTGAACATGCTCTCTTTCCCTGGTCCTTCCATCAAGTTGTTATCCTGGTTGGGCAGTCTGCGACAACATATAATTGCACTTATTGCAAAATAAAAACTGAAAGGAACTATATGAAATGTTATTTGGTTTGTGACCTGCTCATTATATGTTAAATATAAGAAAAAATGACAGCTGTGTCATGCACTTATATTTATACGATAAAATGCAATACAATTTATTTTTGTATATCCTGAAATCACACAAGAAGTGCCACAATGGGCTTTAACAGGCCCTGTCTTTTGACAGCCCCCCAGCCTTGACTCTTTAAGAAGACAAAGAAAAACTCCCACAGAAAAACCTAATAGGGAAAACAGGAAGAAACCTTGGGAAAGGCAGCACAAAAAGAGACCCCTTTCCAGGTAGGTTGGGCATGCAGTGGATTTCAAAGAGAAGGGGGTCAATACAATACACAGAACAGAATACAAGTAATCCTCAATATAACAGTACAAAGGAAATATTACAAGTACAGAGCAGAATTCAACACTAGATGATATTACATGATATGATTTGGATTTGTTTAGAGTTCTGGAAACCTCAGCCATCAAGCTTCCTCCCCCATTTGGCCATTCCACAGCTGAAAGTGCAGGGCCAGCCAATCCGATGAAAGGACCCATCTAACCCGACGATTCCTGTGATCCTCCATCAGAGATGACTTTACCTTAGGCAGGCAAAAACTTGGCGGGTGGGCAGTGGCACCAAGTGCCACATTTGAGTACAGAGAAGAGAAACAGAATAGGTGAGGGTTAGTAACAAATTCTAACTATCATATTACTTATGTTTTAGTGCTAATGACTAACAACAGAGATGCAGTCTGTACAGTTAATCAGCAGCTCTAGTCAGGATATGCTAAACTGAAGTAGTGAGTCTTCAGCCGGGATTTGAAAGCTGAGACCGAAGGGGCATCTCTTATAGTAGCAGGCAGACCATTCCACAGTTTAGTGGCCCTGTAACTAAAAGCTCGACCTCCCACTGTTATTTCATTAATCCTTGGAGTCATAAGCAGACCGGCATCTTGAGATCTTAATGTGCGCTTAGGTTTGTAAGTCATGATAAGTTCAGACAAGTAAGCCGGACCTTGGCCATTTAAGGCTTTATATGTTAAAAGGAGGATTTTGAAATCTGCCCTAAACTTAACTGGGAGTCAGTGTAATGATTTAAGAACTGGAGTTATATGTTTGTATGTTATTGTTTTTGTAATAATTTTTGCAGCAGCATTTTGGATTCTAATTATTGTAAAAGTAAATTCTGATCACATGTGTTAAAATCAGTACTAAAAGGCACTCTATGAAGTAGATTACCTGATTTGCAACCTGCTAATTATAACAATTGTTACATGTAACACACATTGAGAGCTTTGTTGTGTGCCTACCATTGTATTCATTGTGAAAATAAAGACTAACCATCTTTTAAAATCACTTTCAGAGAATAAACACTCTGAAAGGCACTATATAGAATAGATTACTTCTTTTGTTACCTGTTCATGAAGCAAAATGTTACATGCAATGAAAACTGAGAGCTTTCTATTGTACTTAAACATACTGAGAAAATAAATTGAAGAAAAAAAATCCATAAAGGCTTTGTGTAAGAGCTCACTATGAAAGGCACTATATAAAACATGACTATAAAAAGGAAATGCTTTGTGGTGCACTTATAATTACACCTATTGTAAAATAGAAACTGCCTTTTAAATTCACTGTCTGAGAGTGTTTACTATAAAAGGTGATATATAAAGTGGATTTATTGTACGTCCAATAGTACTCACTGTTTATGGCAGCGTTTCTCAACCTTTAAGTATTTGCAACCCGAGTTTTCATAACAGTTTTAATTGCACCCCCCTAATGTTTTTTTGAAACCCTGATAAAATTTATTCCTATATTTTTTGCTGTCAATACACAGCTACAAGTTTCATTATACCAACTTAACTTTTATCAACATTTATCTAGCTCTATATTTATTTCTCTAGTATCAGAATGTAATTTAAGTTAATTTGGTTTCAATAGATGAATTTTTCATATTTTCGATTCTTTTTTCACATCTTCACGTCCCTTTTTTGTTACTTTTTGTTACCTAGGGGGGCACGCCCCACAGGTTGAGAACCTCTGGTGTATAGTGTAATGTGGATGAACAGTCGACTGCTTCATAATGCAATCTATGATGTGGGCCTTTTTAAAAAAATGAAATATGTGAAATAGACCTGTAGTATGTTTTTTAAGACTACCAACATAGGGAGGTGGAATATAAAGCAAATCTTTGTAAATATGCATGTAAGCAAACTACCATATAAAATAAAGATTGACACAACACTGGCACCCTGTCTGGAGTTGGTCACTGCTTTGCACCCAGTGCTGCCAAGATGGCATTTGGATTCCTGCAACCCTTAAAAACAGAGGAAGTGGACTTAGTCAATGGGCAGACGGATGCTTTGTAGCGATCTTTACTCAAGTCCCAATAATGAAAGGCATAAAGCAAAATACAGTTGCACTGAAAATTATTCAACCCCAATTGCAAATTAGATTGATTAGGTTTTCAAACTTTCAGGTCTTTGCAATAAACAAATCAAACAAGAACAATTTAAATAGCTTAACACAACTAATATTACAAGTGGTTTCTCCACATTCAACACAAAATGCCCATTTTCATGACTACAGCAGTCTCAAAGTCCCCCTGAATAGAATCCCCCTTTAAGACCACACATTTGCAAATCAGCTGTTTCTCAAGCACACCTGATGCAGCTGATCAAGGGCCTCATTAGTTACAGGTGCGAGTGAAAGAGAACACATCAAATACATGGACCGCCAAGAGGTGTGTTGACAGTGACATCTGAGTGTGTGTTAGAAATATGGGTCAGTTGAGGGAATGGTCCAAAAAGTTAAAAGAAGAGACCATTGCCTTGCAAAAACAAGAAAAAGATAGAAAAACGTATGACAGTCATTGAATGGAAGCGCAGTTCAAAGTTAGAGAAACACTGGATACACTACCTGGATGTAGCAGAAAGAGGAGGCTATCAACAGTTGCCACCAGATTTCTGAGGTGGCAAGTGACCAAAACCCTTGAATGACTGCAAAAGACCTACATGAGGACTTGGTGGCAGCAGGTACTGAGGTTTCAGTTTCTAAATAAACTGCTCAAAAAAATTAAAGTAACACTTTGAAAACACACCAGATCTCAACAGGGAAAAAAATCCTGCTGGATATCTCTACTGATGTGGACTGGGTAATGTGTTAAGAACGAAAGGATGCCACATCGTTTGATGGAAATGAAAATTATCAACTTACAGAGGGCTGAATTCAAAGACACCCTGAAAATCAAAGTGAAAAAATGATGCCGCAGGCTCGTCCATTTTGCTGAAATTTCATTGCAGCAACTACAAATCGCACTCGGTAGTTTGTTTGGCCACCACATTCTTGTATGCATGCCTGACAACGTCCTAATGAGATGACAGATGGTGTCCTGGGTGATCTCCTCCCATATCTGGACCAGGGCATCACTGAGCTCCTGGACAATCTGTGGTGCAACCTGGTAACATCAGATGGACCGAAACATAATGTGACATCCACATTGGATTGAGGTCAGGCGAGTGAATGCGGGGGCCAGTCAATGGTATCATTTCCTTCATCCTCCAGGAACTGCCTGCATACTCTCGCCACATGAGGCCGGGCATTGTCATGCACCAGGAGGAACCCAGGACCCACTGCACCAGCATAGGGTCTGACAATGAGTCTAAGGATTTCATCCAGACACCTAATAGCAGTCAAGGTGCCGTTGTCTAGCCTGTCCCTCCAGCGTCCCTCCATGGGTATGCCTCCCCAGATCATCACTGACCCACCACCAAACCAGTCATGCTGAACGATGTTACAGGCACCATAACGTTCTCCACGGCTTCTCCAGACCCTTTCATGTCTTTCACATGTGCTCTGGGTGAACCTGCTCTCATCTGTGAAAATCGCAGGGCACCAGTGGTGGACCTACCAATTCTGGTATTCTATGTCAAATGCCAACTGAGCTCTTCGGTGCCAGGCAGTTAGCACAGGGCCCACTAGAGGACATCGGGCCCTCAGGCCACCCTTATGAAGTCTGTTTCTGATTGTTTGGTCAGAGACATTCACACCAGTGGCCTGTTGGAGGTCATTTTGTAGGCTCTAGCTGTGCTCATCCTGTTCCTCCTTGCCCAAAGAAGCAGATACCGGTCAGTCCTGCTGATGGGTTAAGGACCTTCTACGAGGGACCCTGTCCAGCTCTCCTAGAGTAACTGCCTGTCTCCTGGAATCTCCTCCATGCCCTTGAGATTGTGCTGGAAGACACAACAAACCTTTGGGCAATGGCAGGTATTGATGTGCCTGCCATCCTGGAGAAGTTGGACTACCTGTGCAGCCTCTGTAGGGTCCAGGTATCACCTCATGCTACCAGTAGTGACGCTGACGGTAGCCAAATGCAAAACGAGTGACAAAACAGATGAGGAGGGAAAAATGTCAGTTGCATCCACCTGTTAAACCATTCATTCCTGTTCTGGGGGTCGTCTCATTGTTGCCCCTCTAGTGCACCAAAGCAGCTGAAACTGATGAATAACCCCCTCTGCTGCTTACAATGTAAAAAATAAATCTTGCATGTGTGAAAAATAATAAGAAAAATTAGCTAACTATATGCAAAATAATCATTACTTTAATTAATAAAAATGGGTTTTACCCTTTTTATTGATTATTTAATTCTAATTCAATAAAAAAATTAAGAACAATGTTAACTTATTATTTTTCTTAAAATGTAAACATTTTTTATAACTTAATCTAAGTAAAAAATCTATACTGTGAACTGAACACATTTCAGTAAAGTTAAATTTAATGACACGGAACTTCCTCTCGCATCGATTTCTTGGTCTTTACAACAACGCATTCAGCTGTAACTTTTATCCATAATAAGAGCTATTTTACTACGAATGTGTAAGTATAAAGCATATTAATTCCGTAATGAATAGCTAGTATTTAATTTAGTAAAATTATAGACGTAAGCAGTTGTTGATTTCACAAAACCTCTCCCTTCATGTGGGAAACATGGCGAGCAAGGTAGCGTCTTTTTAACAACCTACCTCATTGGTGTGCTTTAAAAAGCAAACACATTTCTCAGATAGTTATGTATGTTCATATCTATTTTTTATCATTTAAAAGTACTATTTTACACAGAAAAAAATGACACTTTGAGATAAGTTTGAGAACGTTATGGCGTTTGTCCTAAACTATGACCTGTAAACAACATAAAAAGACGTCTGCCTAACCGTCACAGTATTATTTGACCTCTTATTTAATTAGTGTTCTACATAGGTAATGTATTTTCTCATTAACCTTTAACATTGTGATTTATTTAGCGATGCAAAAAAAAAAACTGTTGTGATTTCCTATACGTCCTATTTTATTTCAGGATTTTCGCTACCGCATACTGAAAAGTTGTGGACACGGCGGCCATTCATTTAGCCGGATGTGTTGGTATAAATGCAGGAAGTGTTTGAAGAGCGGCATCTGCCTCAGGATTTCACTCTTTCACTCTCAAGTTTCCTTCCCATTTACCTCTCGTTCCTGGGACATTACTTGATTGAGATACAGTATACTTTGTGTGTAAGTTTAAAAAAAAAAAGAAAATTTGCATTGACATTTGAATGTCAGTAATTCAGTAAAAATTATCCTCAGACATTTGATTTAATTTTCAAATGTTTACCTTTGAAAATATAATTCCATTATAGTGACTATCTATGTATGTTCAAATAAACAAAGATATATGGAATTCTAGCATTTATTTGTTATACAGTCATTACTGTCCAGCGTTGCATTATTATTAAATGAAAAATCAGAGTAAAATAAAAATATTTTTGCCACTACTTATATTTAATCAAACTCATTTATTTTAGGTAAATTTGAGTAAATTAATAAATTAAGTTTACTCAATAGTGCAGTATATTAAATCTACTCAAAGATATTGTCTTATTTTTTCTAGTACTTTTAATGCATTATTTTTTACAATGAACTGACCAGATCAATAGCCCACAAATGTCATTGACTTGATGCTATACTCTGATTAAAAAGTGTTCCTTTAATTTTTTTGAGCAGTGTATTAAACACTGAAGGTCTCCATGCCCAAACTCCAAGACGTACACCACTACTAACCCAAAAGCACAAGTAAATTCTGCTCCAATATGCTCCAAGTCATATAAATAAGCCACAGAAGCTTTGGGATTCTGTTCTGTGGAGCAATGAAACAAAACTGGAACTTTTCAGGGCTATGTCTGGAGGAGGAAGAATGAAGCATTCACTGAGAAGAGCACCCTGCCTACAGTGAAACATGGCGGTGGCTTGGTGATGCTCTGGGGCTGCTTTGGTTCTTCTGGGACTGGAAATGTACAGCGTGCAGACAGTAAGATGGATTCAAATCAAGTATCAAGAAATAGTTGGGGTAAACGTCATGTGTCTGCGAAGAAGCTGAAGCTTGGGCATCTCTGGACTTTCCAACAGGACGATGATCCCAAAGTCCACTAATGCTTGGTTTAAGAAAAAGTCACGGAAGATTCTAGAGTGGCTGTCACAGTCGCCTGACTTGAACACCATAGAAAATCTCTGGTGGTATTTGAAAAGGTAGGATGCAGCACACAAACCCAAAGATATCATTGAGTTGGAGGCCATTGCTCATGAGTATTGGGCTAAGATTACTTAGGAGTGCTGTCAGAAGCTGGTGTCTGAATATCATCACATTTGGAGCAGGTCCTAACAGAAAAATGGTGGTCTACTAAGTACTAAAGATGGATCACAATAAAAAATGTGTGTGTGCTTTGGGGGGGTTGGGGGGTTGTATGTAGGTGCTTTATATTGGAAGAATAGAGATGGGCTTTGGGAGATAGAAGGTTGAAGATAAATAGGAAGAAGATAGAATATTTGAGGTTTAATGATCAGGATTTAGAAGTTAGATTGGAGAGCTATTGAAAAGCATGGATTCATTTAAATATCTAGCATCAGTGGTAGCCCTGTATTGAATTAAGGTGAGTGTTAAAGGTCAGGTGTTTAAGAGAGTGATAAGACCAGCAATGATGTATGGAGCTGAGAAATGTGTGGTAAAGGGAGCACAGCAGGAGAAGAAGTTAAATGTGACAGAAATGAGAATGTTGAGATGTATGAGTGGAACTACAAAAGTAAGGACAGAATAAGAAATGAGATAATCAGCGGTACAACAAAATTAGGAGAACTATCTAAGGCAGTAGAGGAAAGTAGGGTGAAGTGGTATGGACATGTGATGAGGAGAGACAATGAATATTTTCTGGGCAAAAGAGTGATGGGAATGGAAGTACTGAGGAAGAGAAAGCAAGGGAGGCTAAAGTGGAGGTGGATGGATAAAATAAAATATCTGAAGATAAAGGGCTTGACTGGTGAGAAGGTGCAGGACTGATATGTTTGGAGAAGGTTGCTCAAGCACATCAGACTCACAACTGGGAAAAGGTAAAGAAAAAGAAGAAGGCGCTATATAGGGAACAAACAAAGGTCTATATAATCCAGGTGGTTTGTTGTGTGGTGCGTGCGGCAATGTTTTATCAGCGTATGCTCCCAACCCATCTGTCTATATGTCTATAGTTAGCTTGCTAGCTAAAAGCTGATCTCTTTTCAAGCATTCATTTTATGAAAGCCCCACCCATCTATTTTGTGACAAGCTTAATCCATTTCAGGGTTACCACAAGGAATGGTGCTACATAAAATAAATATTGATGCCATTTGTTGGTATGCTCAACGTGTCTCACATCAGACATCTTGTCAAGTTCAGCCCTTCCGTCTGACTCTTCAGCCTTCAATGCTTTCCTGTGCCGATTTCCTATAATTTCACCTGCTAATAGTCCAGCGTCAGAGTAACGCTTGTGCTTGGCACCTTTGGTTAATGGAGTGTCTTGAACTGGTAGAACACTTGATTAGTATTTAAGGTTTGGACACTACATTCTCTCATTGTTTCTAATGCTAAATATACAGTATTTAGAGCATTGATGTATATTTATGCGACGCCAAACGCATATCTATCGTCTGTGGACAAACGTTGGAAGCTTTACTTTCAGCGGTTGTATTTGACTTGGTAGTTAGTAATGAATTTGTTCTACTTCATCTTCTTCTCGTTTGTAATATTCTGCTGCTTTTCCAATTGTTTGACTAGGTTGTGTCAGCCCAGTGTTGGTTCCTGCCTTTCGCATTAGCTTCCTAGAGACCGAGTCGGACTTAACACGTGTGAGAATGTGTGTGAGTGTGACGATCGAGGTTAGACCGATCAGCTGTTGTGCTGTTGCGCAGAGCATTCGCATTATTTTGGGTTCTTTTTCATGTTCCTGTCAGGCGGTCACCCCTACGAGAAGCTCCTGTCAAGGCCGAGAGTTTGGAGATGTGTGCACTGAAGAACTCGGAGATCTGCAGAAGCTCCTGTGAGCGGTCGGTGTTTTCTCTCTTATCGTAACACTTCCCCGGATGTCTTAGAACTTGCTGCCATCTGCTGGACATGTGTCAGAATGCAGAGGTCTGTTTTATAAGGACTAAAGTTTAATTAAACGAGCGTTACTAAACACATGGGGGCAAAGTAAAATGTATTCTTTTCTTTACTCCTTTCAGTTATCCCTGATTTTGGCACACTTTTCAAAATCAGACAAGTACAGGTTACTTATTAGAAAGACAAAGAACACTAATTTTGATTCACTAATAAACTTTTAGTGTGTTGAGTTATTGGATGAAAATCTATTATGCTCAATGTATTTAAATATTGAATATGTATTTGATGCTATTTGTTAAAATGTGCCATTCAGGGAAAAAAAAAAATTGGCTAGTTAACATTCCAATTACCCTAAAAAATGGTCATCACTGAACAAAAATAGATTAAACTGCAACCCAAGACCAAAAAGTTTGAGAACCGCCGGACTAGTGGTTTCCGCTTAGTGGAGGTCATTGTATTTGAGTTAAGTGGTGATTTAATCGCTCAGACTGCCTTATCTGTCATGAACTTACAGATGCATTGCTTTAACAAGTCAAAAAACTAATGGACCTCCTTGCTCCATCCCTATCCCTAACCACAATGTTAGGGCATACAGGGAGGAACTCTAAAGTAGCCACCATGGACCAGAAACTTTAATATCGATTCCGTTACTTCTAGCTCATTGATGTTTCACCAGTACCAACCCCTTCTGCCCTGTCCCATGCAATTTACCTCCATCACTTTGTAGAACACCCTATTAAATCCAACTTGTCAGTCCCTTCATTCCAGGTCACGTCCTGTAACACACATCAGTGCTGTGAGTCTGTCTGATTGGCAAGGGATGAGGGGGTGAACCTGTGACTGTGAAACACAAATATACCAATGCTGGATTTGAATGTTAGCATTTTTCATAAAAACACATTATTTACTATTTAATTAAAAAAAACTAAGGTCTGCGTGTGTGTCCAGCTCCTCTTAGAATTTTGATTGGTCAGTATAGCTGATGTGATTGAAAGAGGAAGTGTGAGTTTGAGACACAATCAGAGCAGTAAAGCCATAGGAGGAATGATGAAAGAATGATGGGATGCATATAAGCAGACAGCAGCTGAGCAAGGTGCCTCGAAATGACAGAGTCTGTAAAGCAGGCTTAATAGAGGTGCTCAAGAGAGGTTAAGACACACGAGAGTGTGAGAAAATTCATGTAGCACAGAACTCTGGACACTATAATAAGCAGTCTCTTTGGCCCCTTCCTCTAGAAAACAAACTTTTCATTCCAGGCTTTGAGGGCTCCCCCCAAAGTGGACCTTGGGTAATCATTACTCTTTTTCCCCCCAGTATGACACTCATGCGTTTAGAGCAATAAATATGAAAAATTTTTTACATTTGTTCAATTACCTGTTTTTGACCAGTAATGTTCACTCTTAAAAATAATGGTTCTTTACTGGGTTGTACACTGTAAAAAATGGCTGTCAATTTTACAGGGTAAAACTGTTCAATAGTTTCAGTAACACAGACGCACTGGAATGAAATGCACAGACTAATATAATACTTTTTACATTGTTAACCGGTAAAACATGTATGTTCTTTTCTGTTAATAAACAATAATCATGGCACCAAAAAAATGAGCTAATGCCATCAGAAAGGACATTATATTATATACCTTACATTTTACTGCACCAAGCTGTTTAAAAAAAGTCACTGTTTCTTGACTCTAATACACTATCACATGTTTACCAAGAATATATACTGCTCAAAAAATTAAAGGAACACTTTTAGATTCGAGTATAGCATCAAGTCAATGAAACTTGTGAGCTATTGATCTGGTCAGTTAAGCAGCAGAGGGGGTTGTTCATCAGTTTCAGCTGCTTTGGTCCACTAGAGGGGCAACAATGAGACGACCCCCAAAACAGGAATGAATGATTTAACAGGTGGAGGCCACTGACATTTTTCCCTCCTCATTTGTTTTGTCACTCATTTTGCATTTTGGCTATGGTCAGCTTCACTACTGGTATCATGAGGTGATGCCTGGACCCTACAGAGCTGGCACAGGTAGTCCAAATTCTCCAGGATGGCAGGCACATCAATACGTGCCATTGCCAGAAGGTTTGCTTGTCTTCCAGCACAGTCTCAAGGGCATGGAGGAGATTCCAGGAGACAGGCAGTTACTCTAGGAGAGCTGGACAGGGCCCCTCGTAGAAGGTCCTTAACCCATCAGCAGGACTGACCGATATCTGCTCCTTTGGGCAAGGAGGAACAGGATGAGCACTGCCAGAGCCTACAAAATGACCTCCAGCAGGCCAGCCACTGGTGTGAATGTCTCTGACCAAGCAATCAGAAACAGACTTCTTGAGGGTGGCCTGAGGACCTGACATCCTCTAGTGAACCCTATGCTTACTGCCCGGCACCATGGAGCTTGATTGTCATTTGCCATAGAATACCAGAATTGGCAGGTCCACCACTGGCGTGCTGTGCTTTTCATAGATGAGAGAAGGTTCATCCTGAGCAAATATGGCAGACGTGAAAGGGTCTGGAGAAGCTGTGGAGAACGTTGTGCTGCCTGTAACATCGTTCAGCATGACCGGTTTGGTGGTGGGTCAGTGATGGTCTGAGCAGGCATATCCATAGGGGGACATACAGACCTCTACAGGCTAGACAATGGCACCTTGACTACCATTAGATGAAATCCTTTGACCCATTGTCAGACCCTATGCTGGTGCAGTGGGTCCTGGGTTCCTCCTGGTGCACGACAATGCCCGGCCTCATGTGGCTAGAGTATGCAGGCAGTTCCTGGAGGATGAAGGAATTGATAGCATTGACTGGCCCCCACGTTCACTCACCTGACCTCAATCCAATAGAACACCTCTGGGTGTCACATTATGTTTTGGTCCATCAAACGCCACCAGGATGCACCTCAGACTGTCCAGGAGCTCAGTGATGCCCTGGTCCTGATCTGGGAGGAGATCCACCAGGACACCATCCGTCGTCTCATTGGGACATTGTCAGGCATGCATGCAATTGCTGAGCACTTTGAGTAGTAAGGAAAGCGCTATATAAATGCAAAGAAAGAATTATTATTATAAGCACGTGGGTGGGGATATACAAACTACTGAGTACGATTTGGAGTTGCTGCAATGAAATTTTGGCCAAATGGACTCGCCTGCCTGCCACATCATCTTTTCACTTTGATTTTTGGGGTGTCTTTGAATTCACCCATCTGTAGGTTGATAATTTTAATTTCCAGCAAATAATGTGGCATCCTTTCATTCCTAACACATTACCATATCAGTCCATTTCAGTAGAGATAGCCAGCAGGATTATTTTTCCCTTTGAGATCTGATGTGTTTTCAAAGTGTTCCTTTAATTTTTTGTTTTTATACAGTGTATGGTTCCTTGTAGAACTATTCCTTGACAAAGCACCATTTCATTCTGGGAAGGGTTCTCTGCATATGAAGTTAGTTCTTTGTGCTTTGTGCTTATATATACTGTATATAAAAAAATGGAAATCTGGAATATATGGTGGGCTACCAAGAATATTAACAGGTTAAGAAAACCAGAACTTAGTCTGTGTTACTGTATGTATGCAGGAAGAGTCCTTTTCAAATCATGACCCAATGGTATTTCACAAATTTGTTACCATCTATTCACGGTTATTTAGTGCATGGAGCCTGTTATGGATCTAAATAAATAAAAGTTCTTTCCAGAACCTTCATGAGGATGTGTCTTTTGAGAACTAAAAAATGGTTCTGTTATGACATCGTTCTGAAGAACCAATTTGGAACCTTTATCTTTAAGAGTGCGGCTAGTAAAATAAATCTGGTGATTACAACCAAGCAAAATCACCGGTAACAATAGTGTTAATGTAACTATTTAAGGATTAGTTCTTGAAAGAGTGCTTCCATATTCAGACAGTGTACTTTACGTGTTAATTTAACACTGACAATTTTGCTGTGAATGTGGAATTTACGCTAGAATTAAAAGGCTGTTGGGTATAGGTGATCCACCATACAAACCTAAAAAGTATTAGTTTTCACTGCACTCTAACAACAAATGTTTCTGTTCAACAAAAAATAAATAAGTAAATAAATAAATGAATAAATAAATAACAGTTTGCATTAAGCTTTTTGAGGTATGTCAGCTTCAGTTTAATTAAGTAGATTCAACACACTTCCATAAGTTGAATTAGCTTTTCTTTTTTAAGTGTTTTAAATTGCTATGAACTTAAAAATTAGCAGTCATTTTTTGAAGTTTGCTACACAAAAAAATTTAAGCTGTTTTAAAGTATTCCTTTTTCAATATATAAATGGATTATGAGCTTCATCTGTTCCTCCCTGGGTCTGTGTACTTTTTGGTATTTGAAATTTCGTTTCAGAAAATATCATTTAAAAAAGAAAAAGAGACACTTATTTTCAACTTAAAAGGGAAAAATGAAAAATGCAACACAATTACTTTTTTCCTTTTGTTCTTTCACACATCAGAAGAGAAAAATGCAAGAAACGAGAACGAGAAAACGCCCTTTATTTATTTTATCTGAACCAGACGTTTTTGTAGGTCAACAACCTGGTCAGGTAATGCGCCACTTGCAGCAAACACTGGTCACTGGTGTGTAGACTGGACCATCATCATGACGTTGGAACAGTACTCAGACGTGATTTTAGAGATGGCAAAACAAGGCCTGTCATCGAAAATTATATCTGAGCATCTGTCATGTGAACACGTAGAAGTGAGAAGGTTTTCTGCGAGAAATGTTAGAAAGATTTGTGCTGAGCAAATCTCGGGCTGTCGACTCCCTGACACACATTCGAGATAGAGGTGTCAAAAGCTATAAATGTGTCTGTTTTGTTGTTTTTGAGTTATTATACTTTCATTATTTGAATCACAAATAAATCCGGAAAAGTATGTGTAATTTAAAGTTTATGGCTGCTATTTGTTACCATAGAATTTTAAAAAATACCTTATTTTCCCTTATTTTATTCTTTAATCAAAAATCAAAATCTGAAAATTCCTTTCATTTTTGTTTTTTTTATTTTTGCTTCTAAAATGAAATTTCAAATACCAAAAAATACACGGACCCTTCCTGGAAACAAACGCTGGTCTCCTCATTGCCAGGCAGCAATGCAGCACTACCACCACCATACTGTGCCATCTCTTTATGTGTCAAGCAGTTAGTAAATATAACTTGGGATTCAAGCTGACAAAATTTCACACATTTATGTTGTTCCAGATAGTTTTATCTCATTATTTGTTAACATTATTAAATTAAATTATGACTCCAACATAAATTGATTATCCATTATACAAAGCCTGTATACAGACATCACTTTGATCAGACGATTTGGTTTGTAAATAATGTCCTACTCACTCTAAGCAACAGTTTCTGCGTTCCAGACAGTGTTGTTCGGCTTATGTTCCATGAACTTGTGGAGACATGGTGAGTGGGCGGGGACTTACACACACCATTTCCAAGTGAAGGCGGAGACATAGCACATCTGCCAACCAAACTTGATTAAGTTACCCCTAGGTCATTTAGTTTTTCATCAATTCATTTATAAAGTGGAATTCATGCAACTTACAATGGTAAGTCAAAATAATCACTACTATTATTGGGTCAGCATAATGTATTAAATGATTTTTTAAATGAGAAAGTTTAAGAAAATCATTAAATTAGTATTGGGCCAGAATGATGCATTAAATAATGTTTATAATTTGGAAACTGTAAATTTTAATTTTTACTTTGCAACGATGCATGATAAATTATTTTTTAAAACATGGGTTGTGTTGCTCCTTGTAGAACATTTGAAGAACATTTTATTCCATGGAGGTCTCTTTGCATGAGAAACTGCTTCTTCAGACTTTCAAAAGGTTTCGATATTGTGATGTTGAAATATTAAATGTCCAGTTGGTGGTAAGTACAGTATATTTAACACAACCTTTTATTGAATGCCACCACCTACAAACATATACAGCCAGAAGAGAACAAGCAGGCTTCCATGCCAAGCAACATCACCCTTTCTGTGGTAAATATCACTTCTATGGCCTAATATATGGACAAAATGAAAATGTTTAATGTATAGTAGGCTGCTAGCAGAACACTAACAGATCAGGAAAACTTGAACTAAGTCTGCGTTATTGTACACAGTGTAAAAGTAGTAGTCTCAAGACACGAATAGAGGTTTGGGGCAGCCACCCATATATTGTCCCTGGCTGCAAAAGGGCAAAGAGAATAGCAATGATGTGCTCTGGTTATGTTCCAAAACTGAA
Source organism: Polypterus bichir lapradei (assembly GCA_026402145.1). NCBI lineage: Eukaryota > Metazoa > Chordata > Cladistia > Polypteriformes > Polypteridae > Polypterus > Polypterus bichir. Next base: position 232,905,002 of record JANRMT010062791.1, on the reverse strand, counting down.
CTGATCTGGTGAGAAAACATGGTGGCTTTATAAGCGAAAGTGGAAGTGATGACAGTCTGGGCACCGGAATTGGAAGTGTAGTCAGTCTAGTCATCGGAAATGACGTCAGACTGGGTGGCAGAGCCGGAAGTGACATTGAATCAGGCAGGTTTTCCCTTATTTGACCTGCAGAGATAACAGAGGTAGGTTCAGTGCACCCCGCCACCCCCTGGCCTGGCAGGTAATTACCTCCACTTGGTCCACTCAGCTCCCTCCTAATCGCACGTGTGGGACAACAGTTAAAGTCCTTTTAAAATCATAAACCCACTTATATTTCAAAAATCTGTTATCATCTATGTATGGCTGTTTATGCATCCTGTTACAAATTTAAATAAATAAAGGTTCTTCAATGCAGTGTTTTCCAACCTCTGTCCTCGGGGCTCACTGTGGCTGCAGGTTTTTGTTCCAACCAGATTCCTCATCAGTGACAACACATGATAGCACTGATCTCATTTAATTAGCTGGGATTATTTTTCTTTTTTTCGACATTCAGAAAAGCACAGCAGCATGATTTTTACATTTATAAGACATTTATAAATATTTCTGCTTTTGCTATAGATTTAAATGCTTAACTCTCTTTTATTGATTTCATTATACTTTGCCCTTTCTCTATGCAGTTTTTCCCCTTCGTTGTATCTTATTAATGACAATTGAAACGAGCAGAGGAGACATGCAGGCAAACAACACTGAATAATCAAAGGCTGCAACTACTTTAGAGTCAGAACCACTAATTATTTGGAAAATGGATGGATGGATGGATTAATTAAACAATTACAACACCTAGAAAAGTAGAATGAAAATCAAGATGAAAATACTGTTTAAAAGAAATAAAATACATTATTCCCATATAACAGCTTGGTACATTTTAATATATACTGTATATATAACACAGAATTTGGGAAATAACACATCACTTAATTAGCCCAGGAGTCCAATTAAAAATAGAAGCTGGTTGGAACAAAAACTTGCAGCCACAGTGGGGCCATGCATGGCATCGCTCTGAAGAACAACGTTTGAGTCCAATGAGATCCTTTCTTTTTTTTTAAGAATCTATGTGACTTTGGCAATACGGTCTTCTGTCCAAAACACCCACTTTATCCTAATCAAAGTTCTGGGGGCATTAATTTTATCCAATCAGCATCAGGTGCAAGACACGAACCCCCCAGCCAGGTCAAGTGCCAGCCCATTGTGGGCAAAATTGCGCACACACATCACACTCACACTTTGTGCTTGATATGAAATTATGAATACATGCCTGTAACAGATGCAAAAATCCATTAGATTTACTCCATTGAATTGTGGACATTGATTCCACATGGATTGCATGCTTTTACATTGCTACAGTGCCCTACCCATGCATTGTTTCATTGCATAAATATTACATTAGTTCTATATAATTTATTCAAGTCAAATATATATCTTGATAAAAATAATTCCAAAATGAATTAGTTATGCTATTTTTAGCGTTACAGCATTGCTTTCATCCCCTCGCTCTGATTATGTTAATCTTGCACATTACAGTCATTACTTTGCCTCATTCTTTTCATTCGGTTTTAATGGTTTGTGTTAGTGAAAATGCCCCCAGCTTTTTATTTAAATGTTATGATTCAAAGCTTCATTCCAGATTTCCACCAGTGAGCCAGTGCTCTTGGAGAGATGACCCTGCTTTCACACAGGGCAGCATTTGTTAAGCCCAGTCCTCGAGGTCCACTGCCCTGCACTTTGATGGGTTCTCTTCAGATGTGTTAGGCCAGGCAATACAATGCCCTCCTCTGCCACCTTCATCCAGGCACTCTGTGGTTGTTTCTTTCATTCCAGGTTGGGTTTCTTTTTGACTTGATCCCAACATAATAAGTTCAGATATTAAAATATTAAATTGAAGCCATGTGAACCGCCTTAATTCATTCAAACTGTGATTTGTTTCTTGCAGTGAGAAGTAAGCCAGTTCTTCAAATGTCCATTTTATTATTCAGTTTATCTTTTCTTTCGATTCAGTTTTTGCAATGCATTCATCTCATATTCTGAAAACATCTCTTCCCTTTTTGGTAAAGCACTTTATAATGATATAGTTGATACAATGTGTTTTCAGATAAACATCCGGTAATTACTTGATTGACAGGGAACACTGGAGGAACTCTGGCTGTCAGGGGATGATAAGAACCGAAAGGGTCAGAAGCAGTGTGCAATCAGCACAGGGTCATCTTTAGGTGGGCAGCGTTTCCTGAAAGTACTGTAATGCTAAGAACATCTGTAAACTTCATCATAAGATAGTTTAAGAGTTTTTCTCAAATCCCATCATAACTAAGGTAGCACTTTGAATCCTCTGCAATCCTTGTGTTCCTCAACCCAGTCATTAATCACTATGTGCTTCTTAAATGGCTTCTACTCTCATTAACCACAGCCACAGGCAACAGTCGCCACATGGAATACGTTAAATTTAAATTATGACAGTACTGTGAAAATCTGCAATACAAATATTTATATTGAGATTATAGTGTAGCTGCTGAGAGGTGCAGGCAGGTCCATAAACAAGACTGACAGTAATGAGACCTGCAACTGAGGTGAGTGCTCTTCAGAGAACCTTGGAGAAGATGAAGGCAGGTGGGAAAAGTCAGAACAAAGCGGAAGTCGGTGTGTGGAAATAGTGGCCTTCTTCGGAGGGATTCAGGGTGTGAGAGATGTATCGACCTTCAGAACCACAACACCATATGTCATCGCAAGTCTATGCCAGCAGTTTCAGAACAGAAGTGACATCACCGAATGGCTAGACCAGCAGTTTGATAATAAACATTTATGGGTTGTCTCAAATCAAATTAATTAACATGCTAACCACAGCAAACCCTAACCTAAACAAAACTAACCCCGAACATTAACTAACCCCTAACCTTAACGATTTGTCCCAAATGCTAACCCTACTAACCCCTAACCTTAGCTTCTGTCCTGTAACTGCTGGTCTGGAACTGTTGGTGTAGACCTGTAGTGATTTGTGGTGTTTTGGCTCTACAGTTGGATATTTTTGGGTCATGAAGGAGAGACTCAGCAGTCGCACCATTTGCTATGGTGGAACGATTAGTTTACCAGGCATTTTCTGTTACCTAAATGTCAGGAAGGTTTAGCCATTACTTGCAGTTATTGTCTTTTTTATCTCAAATAAAAAAGTCTGTTTGTGTTTATTCAAAGTTGCCATGTGCACGTGAGTGTCGAATTGCCATCCTGGTGGTCACTACAAGTTTATTTTCACGATGAAAAAATAAATAGAGCATTCATATTTCAAAAAAAAATTATTACATTAATTTAAATAACTTTGACTATTAATAAGTACAGCAGCAACTTGTAGTTTTGAAGAATTAGTATTATAAGGTTGCAATTCGTTTTACTCTCACAGAGATGTTTTCTGTATTGCAATCTGTTATATGGATTTAGCAGTGTGGATATAGCAAGGGTCCAACATTTATTTAAAAATGCTCATGCCTTTAAATGAGTCACAAAATCACTCATTACAATCGACATTTTTTAAAAAAACAATGTTCACCAGGACTGTTCAAGCATACAGTTAGAATCAAGTACAGGTGAATTTCTTATGTCTAAAAGAACATTGTGTGCTCATGTGACGATGTGGGTCCTGCTCCATGCTCCCACTTCCAGATTTGGGAGCCCTTGAACCCAACACCGTAGGTAAAGTAACTTGGCAAATGGGAACAAATCATGTTCAGCAAGGGGATGGTGGAAAAGGTGCAAGTGCTTTTATTACAAATACTCACACAAATAAAACAGTGCCAAACTAAAGTGCAGTGCTCCAGAATGTCCCATTAAATAATCCATAAAAACCAGTGAAAAATCCAAATGTTTAAAACCAGGCTAAAAATGAGAATTAATAAAACCTGCAACCATCATTGAGGCCACACCAGCCAAACACAGATCCTTCCCAGTCTCTCCAGTTCACTCTTGCTCAGCTGGAGAGACTTCAGCCACCGTGGTCCTCACGCTACCGACCCCCATCTTGGCTGCCTCCTTTCGGCGTCTACCAGACCACTTGGGGTCGGTTTTCCTCCCATCTTCCTTCTTGTACTCGCAGTCGTCCCTCGGATCCCTAGGGAGGACTCCACTTCAATCGAAATCACATTGTCAGTGGACGCAATCCGTCCCTCGAGCTTGCTTGCATGCTACGTCTATCAGCCTCAGCATCAGCTCGATCATGACCACGGTGACTGACACGGCCAAATGGATTATTTAAAAACCCACCATTTTTTTGGAGAAGTGGATCTGCTACACCACAACTCAAAATTACTCTCAATAAATATCATCGCTGGGATCATATCAAAATAACTTTTCTGAAAACAAATTTATACACACCAAACATAATAGTGAATCAACAACATACAAATGGCAAATCGTCAATAAACGAAAAGAGCAAGAAGAGAAAAAGAAAAACGTGACAAGCAGCAAAAGAAAACCCAAAAACAATAATGAGATATTTCAAAAGTCAAACTATTTAACAAAATATAAAACCAATAAAATTCCATTAAAAGGATAAAAAAACAACAATCCAAATAAATAAAACCTATCCTTTTAAAAAAATAAAAATAAAATTCTTTGAGACTGATGGGTGTTCCTCACATATCTGCAAACAACCAGGACTATCTTAATATATGGGCACTGGCCGGGAGCCCTAGGAGCACAAGGACCCACAATGTTTCTGATGCCCAGATATGTTTCTGTTTTGCTATCAAAACAGGGGTTCTGGCACACTGCTTTGCTGGGGGCTTATGATGTTCTTAAGACAGCCCTGGCAAACACCCGCTGATATTAGCCTTTATAATCTCTGAAGCACACTGTAGGCATTTCCTCTGCCATTTTGAATGGTCTACAAATTACTCTCTTAAAGAGCTGTTGGAAGGCTGTCGCATATCTAAAAGTAATACTCCGCCCAAAACTTATTGCTTTTTTATGTTAATTTCCAAGTGTAGTTTATAGTAATGCCTGAAAAAAAAAGAAAAAACTAATATTTTTATGCAGAATGGAGAGAAAAAGAAGTTTATGATATAACAGAAATCAATGTAGAACAGTAAACAATGTAAAACAATGTGCAAGGAAAAAAGAAAAGAATCCATCCATCCATCCATCTTCCAACCCGCTGAATGCAAACACAGGGTCACGGGGGTCTGCTGGAGCCAATCCCAGCCAACAAAGGGCACAAGGCAGGAACCAATCCTGGGCAGGGTGCCAACCCACCACAGAAAGAAAAGAATCTCATGTTACAAATGTTACATTGTCTGTATGTGAATTGTAGGAAAAGTGAGAATTGAACTTAATTAATTAATTATCAATTTTGCCTTCAGCAATGCCAGTTATTAATTAAATAATTACAGTAAGGCTCCTACTTTAGCTCTTCAATTTGACTGTTAGATTATGATCTCATGTTACCTTCATATTACTTTTCACAACTTTATTTCGTCCCACTGAAGGACCAATAACGAAAACATGAAGTTAGTGTCAGTTGATTGATTTTCAATCGACGTGTGATGCTTTTCTTTGTTGAAGATAACTACTTTATACTCGCTGGTAAAGTGGCTGCTTAAACGGTATCGATTAATGTACGCAAATCCGACAGACACATAACGGGCTGAGGGGAGAGGGGCGGTCCCCTCCTCACTCCTGCGCCAGCCTCGGGTCCTTATTTACCTCCTCTTAGCTTGAGAATGAGAAAACTACTTAATGGATTTAAATTTTTTTTTTCTGGAAGTTGTTTGAACATTCCGGTTGATTTTGTGATTTCTCTCATTGCGCTAAGAATCTTAGGTCTCTTGCAGGAGCGATATATTCATGGGGAATCGTGACGTCAGGAGTGGGGCGCGGGGCGGGGCCCTCCTCACTCAGGCGCTAGCCTCCCTCACTCAGGCGCTAGCCTCCGCTCGAGTGGCTGTGCCTCTGGCCACATTTTGGAGCGGACCTTGCCTCTGCTTAGCTAGCTGTTCGTTTGTTGATTTTTTCTCCTGTTTCACTAATACGTGGGGGGAACCGCGGGGGACAGCTAGTTTGTAATAAATTAATCACACTTAACTTAGTGTCTGAGATAAAGATACTGGACACATGTCAAATTAAATATTGACCAATTTCAAAATGAAATTTAAAAAGTCTTAAATTGACCCAGTTTTCATTCTGTTTGCAATGCTGTGCGCACTGAAAAAATATACAGATTTCTTGTATACTGTATTCTTTTTTAAACACTGCGGGAGTATTTATCCTTATAAATGTTTTCGGAGTTTAAAAAAAAAATAATGAATTTGTTTTTTATATTAAATTTTCCAGTACATTCCTTCCGGAGTTCATCTCTACCTGTCTACCATGCTAATCGCATAACAAACGACATCATGTGCACTAGTTTTACATTTTATTATTTCTGTGTTAATTGATTAATGCCCACTCTGTCTTTGGGGCGACGGTTGCGTATATACCACAAACATTATTTGTCTAGGGCAGCACTCCCTGCATGGAGTTTGCATGTTCTCCCCGTGTGTACGTGGGTTTCCTCCGGGTGCTCCACTTTCCTCCCACTGTCCAAAGTCATGCAGGTTAGGTGCACTGGCGATCATAAATTGTCCCTAGTGTGTGCTTGGTGTGTGTGTGTGTGTGTGTGTGTATGTGTGTCCTGCAGTGGGCTGGCACCCTGCCCGGGAATTGTTCCTGCCTTGTGTCCTGTGCTGGCTGTGATTGGCTCCAGAAGACCCCGTGATCCTGTAGTTAGGCTATAGCGGGTTGGACAATGACTGACTATCTATCTATCTATCTATCTATCTATCTATCTATCTATCTATCTAT
>JANRMT010062791.1:232875250-232898134 GCA_026402145.1 Polypterus bichir lapradei | reverse complement strand
TATCTATCTATCTATCTATCTATCTATCTATCTATCTATCTATCTATTTATCTATCTATCTATCTATCTATCTGTTTGTTTGTTTATATGAGCCCTGCATAAACATGAGATGCATCTTCGATTACCTGACGCGTCAATCTGCCGAGTGTGGGGTCGTTCCGGAATGAGCTATACGAAGTGCCGCCTCTCCGTTCGGAGTTGGTCCCTGCATTGCACCAAATGCTGTTGATGGTTCTATCTAACTCTGAGCCTGAACTCGATAGATTTGAAAACACATGTCTGAATGAATACGAGGTGCTCATTTTAATTTCTCTTAAGAAATACTGGGAACACATAAGCCACCCATCGGTGTGCAGCCCTCCCTATAACAAGCGTTTGATTGACATTTTCTTGGTCCAATAGGGTCCCGATATCGTATCACGACAGACACGTGTTAGGAGAATTGGACAGCAGCGAGACGGAGCACACATCAGGGTCACACTGGCATTGCTAAAGAAATTCAGGAACTAAAATCAGGCACCCTACTACCAGTGACTACCAGTGAATATGCAAGCCATTAGAGAGCAGTGTGTCTCGATCACCACCTTGCAATAGTGTTTATTGCAGTGGCTTATAATTTTTAAGTCCATCAGCTCAGTGTGCGACCCTCAACTCACTTAACTTTCCAGTACTTACAAACTAAAAAAAGAAAAGAAATCAGTGATAAACGCCTGCATCAAATACACATTTTAATGAAGTATCAGTAGCAGTATCAGTACTGCTGTCCCATCGCCAGGTAGACTGCGTCTAATTCCACCAGTTCTCCCCATTCACTGGTTGTGATTTTATATTCTTATACGAGCCTCCTCCTTTTCATACTGTTCTGTCTTCTATGTTGCCCTCAGATATGCTCCTTTTAGGACGCTAGCATGCCATTTCTGCATCATAAACTCTCCGGATAATCTCCCGTTTTCTGAACATTCTACTTTTTAATTATACCGCAAGGGGGAGCGTTCTATCCACTCCACTCCTTTGAGGAAGTTATCGCCTTACATTATACGTCGCGTCAGTAATGAGAAGAGAAGCAATTTTTTTACACTTGTGAATAAAGAATTTCCCTAATATAAAGGGGTCGTTCAACAAACACTGAAGTTTCTTGTCCCCCATTAGAATCCCAAAGATGACATAATTTCTAGGCAACTCAGGCCCCTTCTTCAGGCAAGATGTATACATTGTCTCGCTTGAAAGCTTGCATATTGTAATTTGTTCATATAGCCAATAAAAGGTGTAATTTTGCTTCATTTCTCATTACATCCATAATGGCTAACACGGTACATCACCCTCAATGATAGGTCTGGTTATAGTTTGTCAGTTCCCTCCTGTAGCCAGGTACTCGTGTTGTGGTTAAATTTAGGGTTGGGGGAGGGTCCAGCTCAAATCAAGTAAAGCAGGTGACAAAAAAGCTGCAATCTAATTGGCTCTCCAGTGGAGCCACTAAATCGCAGAGCTGCGGAGGTCTGCAGCTGGCCCCATCTCGGCACACTGCACAAACCTAATGCACAAACAGATCTTTGCATGGTGGTGGTGGGTGGCTTAGTTTGGGATGAGGGCAACGGTGGTGGCTGTATGGGGAAATATGGGGAGATTAAAAATATAATGATAGGAGTCACATAAAATTAGGGGGGGATGCTTGAGTTACCTATTGTGACAATAGATGGCTCTATACCAGAGCTTAACCCAACACAGACAGACACGGGAGACACACTACTAAAACAAAGTGCTTTTATTCGCTCGTGTGGAATGTCTTCCCCATCCCCACAACACAGTCCAATGCACAAATCCCAATCACAATACTTCTCTTCTTCATTCTCTATCTTCACCACTCCTTTCCGGCAAGCTTAGTCCATCTCCTCCCGACTCTGGCTCCAGGAGTGGTGGCTGCTGGCTACTTTTATAGCCCTCTATGCCCTGGTGACCTATTTCTGACTGCATTTCCAGGTGTGGCAGAAGAACTGCCCACACGGGCTCAGGAACAACTGCAGCAGCCCCGGATGCCAACAGGGTTGTAGAGAACTCCATCTCCCATGGAGCCCTGCGGGAATCCGAGGCACCACTGCCACCCAGGGGGGCTGCCATCTAGTGTCCTGGGGAGGTACTGTTCTGACCAGGCTTGCTCCCTTGGTCCATACAGTGAAGAAGTGTCCCGGCCGGACAATAACCCCGGCTGTCTGTGACACTATGTATGAAAATGAGCTGCAATACCCTTCATATTTTCTCTAACCACAAATGTTTGATGAAACCATCATGTAGAAATACCCACCATTCAAACGGCCTCCCGTCTTTGCTCCGGCTACTCACCTCAAAACTCTTGTATCACTGGTTGGGTATTAGTGTTTCCTATAAGAGATCTGTATACAGTAAGTTTATAAAGCATTAGTATCATTAAAGAATACATTTACTGGATTTTTCATTAGTATGATTGTGTATCAAGTCAAATATTGATGAAGTTTTGGATAACGAAAGGTGCTCATTGTTTGTTAATATTCCACAAAAAGAACTAGCAGTCTTTTGCCGATTGGTGTACAAGAATGCACACCGAAAATCAGAAAAGATTTTATAAGAATAATTAAAATTATTTTACTGCAACTGTAGCCAGAGACACTTCACTACGTAGCTTTGGCCACATAATCTACTCGTACAAGTGGAATAACCTTTCTTTACAATATGACCGTGTTCTGGTTTTTGAAACTGTGTTTATTCTTCTTCTTCTTTCGGCTGCTCCTGTTAGTATCCTTAGCATCCTTCTTCCAATATACCCAGCATCTCTCCTCTGCACGTGTCCAAACCAACGCAATCTCACCTCTCTGACTTTGTCTCCCAACCGTCCAACTTCAGCTGACCCTCTAATGTACTCATTTCTAATCCTGTCCATCCTCGTCACACCCAATGCAAATCTTAGCACCTTTAAGTCTGCTACCTCCAGCTCTGTCTCCTGTTCCATGTTTATTAAGCGTGTAAATTACTAAACCATATAGATTTAGTATTTTAGGTTTTCAGAATGGGGAAAATTCTCAAAATGGGGGAAATGGGCATACTGATGGAGAGATTTTGAGGAAGCATCTTGGAGAGGAATTCTGAATGGGAAACACACCTCTTGAAGAGCACTTCTAATGTGTCTCCCTGTTGGTGAAGTCCATCAGTCTGAGTGCTTGACCTCAAGTGAGCCCCAAATGTGGACTTTCTTGCCTTGAGTGGGGGCATACAGGTTGCCTTTGACCCCAAAAATCGTGTATCTGCAGACACAGGGATGAACCAGCCGGGAACATGTGGTGCTTCAGAAGACGTAAGCCGTGTGGGGGTGCAGTCGATGAAGGTGGTAGAGGGTCTGAAGAAACAAACGGTTCGTTTCAGCGCTAACCACCCCTAGCTTTGTATAGAGTCTAACGTCTCTTCCTCCATCTGTAGCACCTCTGGGTCGTTACAGCACAGACTAATTAGTGTCATTAAAATCTTCATTAAATGCAAAGGTCCTAATGTGTCCAGTTCCTCAGCTTTGGCAATGTGATCTAAAGAGGAAGTGTGAGACACACAAAGAGGAGTAAAAGTGTTAGAGGCATACTGAGAGTCGCCTTCAAAGACAGGAAGTGTAAAAGTGAACAGGAGGTGAGCCAAATGCATGGAAACAACAGAATATGAAAAGAAGGGTTTTACACAAATGCATTTGAAAGAGAGAGCACCGGACAGGAGCAGTTCAGAAACATGCAGGTACAGAGGAAAAGGCACTGAAGGTATACATCAGGCAAGAGATATAAAATATTTTAAAATTACAAGTTATTCAATTATAAACATGAATTTTCGTGCTCTGTTCTTATAAAAAGTGTAAGGTAGACCTGACTCATTGGACAAACACACACATATATGAACTTGTCGTTAGTAATGCTAGCTGCTCGTTCCCCACTTTCTTGCCAGTTTTTAACCAACATGTCGGAGCAGGATGTACAAAGTAGTGTTGCGCAGTGGATTATTATTACATTTTTGACAAATGAAGGGGTCATTCCATCTCAGATTTACTTGAGACTTAAAAATCACTTTGGCGTTTGAGCGTCTCTCTCAGTCTAGAGCAGGGGTCTCCAACTCCAGTCCTGGGGCCTCATGTATAACGCCGTGCGTAGAACTCGCACTATAACATGACATAAGCACAAAAGCCGAAATGTGCTTACGCACAGAAAAATCCAGATGCAGGAATCTGTGTGTACTCCAACTTCCACGTTCTTCCGCTACATAAATCCCGATCAGCGTGAAAAGTAACGCTCGTGCACGCGCTTTATGTAACGCCCCAACTCCTCCCAGAATTACGCCTCTTTGAATAGGCAAATGAATATAAATCGCCGTTAAGCTCAGCCTTCTGTGAAAAGACAATGGGAAAAGCACGGGGGAAAATATAAGAATTTCAGCGAATACCAAGTGGAGGCAAAGGAAAAACATACTATTTGTTCAAATAAACCGTGGTATAATCAACAAAAGGAAGTTGATCGAGTGACATAGCGTGTTGGAGAAACTTGAAAGCTCACGTTCACAAAATCGCACAGTGCCGGAAATAAAAAAGAAGTCACATATCAAAGTCGCCGTGAAAAGGCGAGTTGTAGCCCACTGTCTGAGTGTCATACGAGGTGTGGCAGAAAAGTAATGAGACTGATTTTTTATTTACCAAAGTTTTTATTTTTTTCAAACATCAATGTTATCCCCTTCAAAGTAGTTCCCTTGGGCAGCTACATACCGATGGAGACGTTGTTCCCACCGTTAGTAGCAGCGCTGGAAGTCTTCAACCGGTATGGTCTTCAGCATGTCCGTTACACTCTTTTGGATGTTTTCTAAAGTCCCGAAATGACGTCCTTTGAGGACATTTTTCAGTTTAGGAAAAAGGAAAAAGTCACACGGACTGAGGTCAGGTGAATAAGGGGGCTGGGGAACCACAGGAATGCGTTTTTTCGATTGTCCTTCTGCTCAATTGTGAGGTTTTTCGGCACCATTTTGGCACAGACCTTTCGCATGTGCAAATGTTCAGTCAAAATTTGATGAACGGTAAATCTGTTCAAATTTAATTGTTCACTCAACATTCTTAATGTTAAACGACGGTCTAATCTCACAAGAGTGTTCACACGTTCGATGTTTTCATTGGTTTTCGAAGTTGAAGGCCTCCCTGAAAAACTTGAGCTCGGGATAAAGAATGTTCCCCATAGGCCTGTTTTAACTTTTCAAACATCACACTTGCTGATTCTCCAAGCTTAACACAAAATTTAATGGCACAATGTTGCTCCAAATTCCGCTGTTCCATTTTGCATGACGCACAACCAAAAACACAACTTCGCTAATAGCAGTCACAAAAATCACGTAGTTAACGGAAGGAGTTGAAACTCTCACTGAGCTATGGGAGGGTACTGATACACGTGCTCTATCAAGGACAACAGCGCAGCGTTGCCAGATTGCTTGCAGTTCTGCCAGTCTCATTACTTTTCTGCCACACCTCGTATGAAAGCTTATTAGGGTACAGAGAAAAAAAAGGCACACAGTGGGGAAAAAGCACGAAATGTCAACTTCAATCTCGACATTTCCACTTTAATCACGTAGTTTATTTTGTCATTAAAGGAGAACATCATAAACTTCATCTTAAAATCGTTTAATTAACCAGTTTCTCAAATCACATCGTAATTAAAGTAGCACGTTAAATGCTTTGTTTTGTATTTGATCTTCTATGTGCTCTATGTGTGTGAATCACTACTTGCTTCTTAAACCGGCTCTCTTTCTCCAACTGGACACAGAATCCATTACATTCGTGATATTACAGCTCTCTGAATAATTAAAATACTGAGATGCATACTTGATATCATTTTCATGATGATAGGAGTTAAAGCACGTTATTAAACATGTGTTTCACTTAGATGAAATAATTTATTGCAGCAGTACTCAGGGGCGGCTCTAGGCTTGTGGTGGCACTGGGCAGAGGAAGAATCGGTGGCTCCTTCGCCCGCCAATGTCAGTAAGGTAGCTTATGCACGGTGGATGGCCACGTCCGTTGCGGACACTGCATAGCCGCCTCATGCTAATGACACAAGCATTTAACTTTTGCCGAAATTTGTCGCTGCGTTTTTAGCTGTGTTGTTATTTTCTCTTTCTCTTTTATATTCAATATACGATTGACATAGCCGCCACTGCAGTCCTTGCTTTTCTTTCCCCAAGTAACCAATCGCCACACAATCAGCTCTGTAATAGAAGTTAAGCCATCTGTAAGCTTAGAGCGCCGATTCTTCAAAACGTTTAAGGAACATTGAAATATCTTCGTAGTACATGTTTAATTATTCTATCCTTCATGACACTCCCAGTGAAGAATATAGATTATTTAAATGAAGTTAAAGTTTTATCTGTATAATATAATAAACATATTTTGCTGCATTTCACCTTAAAAATGATATCGTCATCATATGTAAATACGCGCTTTATAAAGTGGCTCAGGTTGTGAGATATTATAACTGTAGTGCAAGTTTACAGTGGGGTGATTGTACTTATAAGTACAAACAGTTCTACAAGGAGCATTTGATTGAGTGCGTTTATAGTTCTTGGGATGAAACTGTTTCTGAACCGCGAAGTCCGTACAAGAAAGGCTTTGAAACGTTTTGCCGTGGCTGAGACAGCGTGTACTTGAAGCTGTATACTGATAATTCTCTTTCCGATCAGCTGCTGCTGTGATTCACACTCAGATACAGTGATATAAATACTCCGAGTGGTGTAGTGAGAGTAATATGGAAAAAGATGATCCGCTGTGGCAACTCCTAACGGGAGCAGCTGAAAGAAGAAGGTGCAGTTAGAGTAACAACGCTAAAGCAGTTATGGTATTTGGAATACTATGGCTATTCCCTGGACCATTATATTGTTACAAGTTAATTACAATCAGATGCGTTACACTAATAAACAATATGCGGTTAGTTTCAGTGTATTTACAGTATAAAGCCGCGTCAGGAAAATAAGGTGTAACCACACAGGAACAGTAGCTCTGCTTTGACGCTGGGTGCCGCCGGTCTGCAAAACCGAGTGGAGAACTTGCGTACGACAAGGTATGAGGTACCGTGGAAAAGTGCGTAGGTTTTATACATCGCGATTTGAACGTGGAAACGTTCTTACGCAACATTTCTGTGCGTACGCACCGTTTATACATGAGTCCCCTGGAGAGCAACTGTGGCTGCAAGTTTTCATTCTCTTTTCTTAATTAGTGACCAGTTTTGTGCTAATTAACTATTTTCCTTTATTTTAATTGGCTTTTCTTGACACTCTGACTGCTGAATCAATTCTTTTTTCCTTAAATGGCACCTAAACATAAATTTGATGTGAAGTGAGCCAACAGATGAGCAACTAAGTTGGGGCCTCAAACTCCTACCAACTTCACCTCATTCATTTTCCTAATTTGAAGCCAATTCTCGTTGCTAATTAAACCCGTTATTTAATTCCATGGCGCTCATTCTGCCATGGCAGACATTTCCAAAACTGTTGATTTTCTTTTTTATGAGCATTGTGAAAATGTTTTGTGGACCTGAGCAGATCAACATTACTGAGGCCTTCACCTTTCTTTATTTTCAGTTACTGTGTGATGGATGCAGGTTGTTGTTTATGTGTTGGTACATTTTGTGTCTTAATATTGTTTGGTTGCTAATTAAGGAAAAAAGAAATATTTAAGGGGCCTGAGGCCTTAAGTTGTGCATCAATTAAAATGAAAGCAAAGAGTTAATTAGCAGCAAAATCTGGTCATTAATTAAGAAAAGAGTTAGAATGAAAACCTGCAGCCACAGTAGCTCTCCAGAACTGGAGTTGGAGACCCCTGGTCTAGAGCATACGATTGGCGCAAGTCATTTAGACAAGGACTATCGAGATGATTCTGCCAAACTTAAGGAAGTTGAATGAGGAGGTTATTGACGCTGTATAAGAATGGGTCAACATGTAGTCAAAAGAATTCTACTCTTCTGGGATTAAGAAGCTTCCGGAGCACTGGGACAAGTGCATTGCAGTGGCAGGTCACTAGATTAAAAAAATACTGTGTAAGTCGTTTCATTGTATTCAATAAATAAAGTGAAGCTCATAAATTCCCGTTTATACCTGAACGCCTGTCTTTGACCAGCAATGTGGCTAGTTGATCAATAATTTGATAAACAAATATTCCACATTTTGACTTCATGTGAATTTAATAAATAACAATGCTCTATAAATGGCAGGGACCATGAGAATACATATGTTGTTTTGGCATCTAAACTAGAAGGAAAAGAACAAAAAATTCAAATCATTTAGAATGTTCCTTTTTCGTTTCCTTTTTTCCACTAGATGGCACACAAATCCCAACAAACTTTCAACTAGACTTGAAACGCTTTGAAGGGAATGAAGTGACTAGAAAGAGCAGTTAAAGCGGTTACTTCACGCAAGAGCGGCATTTGGGTGTGGCAAGTGGGGTGACCACCCCAGGCCCCCTGCCTAAGTGGGCCCCGCTTTTGAGGTCCGCATGTCCCATTCGAGTAGATTTGTAAAGTGTGAAATAAAACACCTTGACACAAAACAAAGGTTTGGGGCAGCCACCTGTGTACTTGACCTTGGCTGCAAAATAAGCAAGATATTCAGCACAATAATGTACAGAACGGAGTCCAAAACAGAACTGATCAACAGAGGAAGGGAATGGAGTTTTATAGGGAGGTTTGCGGATGTGATGTCGTCCTCGGGGCTGGGACAGGAAGTGACAACACAATACAATACAATACAGTTTATTTTTGTATAGCCCAAAATCACACAAGAAGTGCCGCAATGGGCTTTAACAGGCCCTGCCTCTTGACAGCCCCCCAGCCTTGACTCTCTGAGAAGACAATGAAAAACTCCCAAAAAAACCTTGTAGGGAAAAATGGAAGAAACCTTGGGAAAGGCAATTCAAAGAGAGACCCCTTTCCAGGTAGGTTGGGCGTGCAGTGGGTGTCAAAAGAAGGGGTTCAATACAATACAATACACTGAACAGAACAAATCCTTAATACAGCATAAAAATAAAAATTTTAGAAGTACAGAGCAGAATTTAACAGTAGATGATATCATATAATAAGATTTGGATATTTTTAGGGTCCTGGAGACCTCATCCATCAAGCTGCCTCCCCCATTTGGCCATTCCACGGCTAAAAACAGTGCTGGGCCAGCCAATCCGATGAAAGGACCCCTCTTTCCCATGATTCCTGCGATCCTCCATCAGGGATGAGTTTACCATAGGCAGGCAAAACAACTTGGCAGGTGGGCCCTGGCACCAAGTGCCACATTTAAGTACCGAGAAGACGTCCTCAGAGCTGAGGTGGAAGTGACATCTTCGTATTCAGGTGGAATTTCCTGTGTCTGGTTTGCGGGGACAAAATAAGAGGGCTGAATGTACCCCATCACCCCCTGGCTGGGCATGGAATTCCCTTCTTTTGGTCCTTGTGGCTGGCTCCCATGCGCACGTGTGTGACACAAGTTATTTTCTCCAGTATATATATTTGAGATGCTTCTAAGAGGAACCCTTTTAAAATCCCTCCTCAAGGTCAAATTCCGTGCATGTACATCTTTCAAAACATTCCACAGTCCACCTTCATCGGCCAAAAGTGTCGCCAGTTTAATCCTTTCCTAAAATAAGTGTAGCCCATTAGTTGCTGGGTTGGCTTCTCCTATCTATAGAAAAAGACATTGCATTCAGATTAGACTACGAAGATGTCATCAACGACTTTTCCAATCGGAAGGCAAGAAAAGTGGATTTTCGTCTCTGAACCTGGAAACCAGTAAGAGGTTTCATGATGATGCCTCCATATTAATTTCACACTTCCTGTCGAAACACTGAAACTCACATTTTATCTGAAGGCCATAAACATGTCCTCATATTAATGCACAAAAACATGATAACATGAACGTGAGTTATGACTACGACATCCTGCATATCGAGACTCAGAGTATACTTGCAATTTGGGTACTTTTCTAGAAGAGGTCCTGCTAATTTCCGCATGACACAACAGCACAATTTGCACTGCCGTGGTATTGTAATGAACTATGAATTGCACTTTTTAGATAGATTATATTGTTATATTTCGATAAATTCTGCGTGTTATCTTGCAAAAATTTAGCTGAATGCTGTACTGAGAAAATCCGGCGTATGTTAACATTATTTTTATTAAATTCATGTGCAGGTTTATACAGTCTACACATACTGGTAATAGCGTTTGACGTCCCACATGGAGTTGGTCAGCCCTAGGCCCTGCACACCCCTAGGGCAGCCTCTGACTTCATGGAGCCACCGTTAATCATTCAAATCCTGTGGCTGGACATTATCAGTGTGAAGCCCACACGTTCTCTCAGTATCTCAGTGGGTTTTTTCCTGGGCACTATTTTTTTTTCTTCAACATCTCCTAAAAAGATGTATGTAAGATTAATTGCTAGTTTCAGATTAGTGAGTATGAGTGAACAGACCTTGCAATGGAGTAAAGCCCAGTCCAGGCCTGATTGTTGCCTTGTAATGGGCTGCAGTGCCCATAGTGCCCCTTGACTCAACATTTGATTAATCTTCTATATGACTTTATTGACCCCTTGGGTAGGTTCACTGGTTTGTTTGCTTTTGTAACAGAGGTGAAGTTTTAAATTCTGTATGGAATTTCTGTATTTGTGTCCAAATGGGCTGGTCTGCTTTATCTCAAAGATGTGCATGTTATGCCAGCTGGCAAATCTAAACTGGTTCTGAGTGATGGAGTGTTTGTGTGCGCGTCCTGAGATAAACGGACACTTGGTCAGTTGGCTTGGCTCCTGCTTTCCACAAACTGCTGGAGAGGAGAAGGTCTAGTATTAGAATAAACAGGGCTGATGAATTGAATGACTGCATGAATGATAATAACAGACACACTGAAATGTCACCTCACAGTCTGTGGACCTGCTTTCAATTCTAGTAAATGTGGAGTTAGCACAGTCTCACTTTGTTCAACTTGGTTTTCTCTTAGTATTCTGTTCATCTCTTACATCCCAACGCCATGTTTGTTAGTGTAGGGCTGAGAAATAGCAAAAAAGGACACAACCTGAATAGGATGTCTTTTCCTGACTGGCATATGCTAAAGCGCATTATAAGCACACAGTGGGCCACTACATGTAGACTGCAGAGGCTCTTGGGAGATGTAGTTTTTACAGGAGCCTTTCTGGTGTGGGTGAAATGGAACTGCTTCCAGCAAGGCAGGAATGGTGTTGGATGTACTTCTCAATGTGGCCTACGAGGGCCTCCACCTCCTCAGTGTGTCAAACAAGATTGGAGGAGAGCAGTGACTAAGGTTTGCCTGATGAAGAGAAGGAGGAAGAGGAATAGAAAGGCTGAGAGGTGAAAGAGATCACATTGTTTTTGGTAGTTGGTTAGTCAGGCTATAACCTTTATTATTTTGTTTCCATTTAATTGTCTTGATTTTCTTTTCTTTCACCGTTACTTGTACTGCAATAAGATTATGTTTCCAAGCAGCGACTGGACTGGATAGGTCTGGTTTGGTATCTTACTGAGTTCAGGGACTTCTCAGAGTGCCCCCATTTTGCCACAGCATATATATATATATATATATATATATATATATATTGTGGAGGACTGCCGGCTTCCCATGCCGGTCCGCACCCCCAGGCCGCCAGGAGGAGCTCTCCCGACAGCAGGATCGTTCCAGCAGGGCCTTATGGACTATGTAGTGTTTTTACACATCCCTGCTGGATACCTTGGGGACCACCAGGAGTCGCTGTAGGGGGGCTCATGGGCTCTTGTGTGCCCTATAACCCGGGAGTATGTCACGGTCATGTGACAGGAAGGAATGACGTGCTCCCGGGTTAATAAAAGGACTGATTGCCCTGACCCGGAAGGAATTAGGAACTATGGATTGATGGGACAGAAACACCTCCGGGTCAGGGGCTATAAAAGGACGATGCCTCAGTCCAGACACTGAGCTGTGCTGGGTGGGAGAGGAGCAAAGTGTCTGGGCGAGGAGGAGTAGTTTATAGTGTTTGTAGTGATTTAAATATATGAGTAGTGTGGGAGGTGCTTGGTGCACTGAAGAAAACAATAAAAGGTCTTGGACTTTTACCTGGTGTCTGGAGTCATACCTGAGGGTTCAAGGGAGCACTAGCGCCCCCTACTGCCACTATATATATATATATATATATATATATATATATATATATATATATATATATATATATATAATAGTATGACTTTCTCAAACACAGGTCACTGGCAACTAGGGTCATTTCTGAGCATTGGCCTTGGACACCCTCTAGTGATCATGATACATTACTACAGCCCCATGTAGAGATTCTTATTTTTATTTTGCTCAGAGTAGTGAGAAGTCAAGCAAAATGACACCTTTTATTGGCTAACTAAAAAGATTACGATATGCAAACTTTCGAGGCAATTGCATCTTACCTGAAGAAGGGGCCTGAGTTGCCTTGAAAGCTTGCATATTGTAATCTTTTTAGTTAGCCAATAAAAGGGGCCATTTTGCTTGACTTCTCACTACACTTTGGTGTATGTACCATATATTCCCAGTATTCTGATGATTCATTTATTTTTAAAGTTCAATTAAATACATATAACTGAATTAGTCATGATAATTGTGATAGGTCTCATTCTGGAGCCTGGGAAGTCTGGGCTGGCCTACTTGACCTACTGCCACTGTGACCCTCACGGGAAAGGCAGTTTTGGAAGATGAGATGACAGAAGATGTTTTGGGTTTGTCTGGGCCTAAAAATTCTCTGTAAAACTCTGTAATGTGCAGTTTTGAAGTCCTGTGTGCACTTCTGGTCACAGTCCTCCAAAAACTATGCAGATCCTGTGCAGAAAAAAAGCAACTTGCAACTAAAGAGGGCTGCTTACCCTGTCAGGCTCAGGGAATTCAACTTCATTGGTCTTGAACAGAGAAGGCAGCATGGAGATCTAATCCAGGTCTTTAAACTTCTCAAAGCCTTGTAGATATGTTCTTCAAGCACAGTCATTACTATGGCTAACATGGTACAACACCCTATTTTGTTCAGAAAAATTTGTCCTCACTTGAACACAAAGAAATGTTTATGTTGTGCGCCTCAGCAGTGCCTGCATCATCTGCACTATGCACAGCACAATCTTTTGCCCAGAAACAACCCTGGGCAAAGCAAACATTATTTCCTTATTTTTTATTTTTTTTTTAAACAATACAGACCTACGAACACTCCAACTTAAAGTGAATGTCCAATTATATTATTTATATTATTTTCGCATACTTTTCGCATATGTTTGGTCTTAACATCTGACAGCCTACATGGTTCAATAAAATCACACACAACAACAATGGTGATGATGCCAATAATAATTATCCTTAAACTGTAACATAGAAGAGACAGAAATAAAATTAAATGTTCAAAACGGCAACAGGACTGTAGCTTTTGAGTGAATTGCTAAAAGCTGATTTAACCCAAACTATGATCATCTCCCAAATGGAGATACATTAAAACGTATCAAAACTTAGCAAATATTATCCTCTATTGCTCACCACCATTTGTGTGAATCGCTCTGGGCATGCTAAATCAGTTGAGCGCTTTTTTGGAGAGGTAGATGGCATTATTTGCATAGACGAGTATACAGTCAATAGGAATTGTGGGTAGAGATTCCTATTTAAAGATAACCATTATATTCTCAGTTTCACTGAATGTTGTCATTATGTTGTCTTCAGTTTATTATATTAATTTAAATCATATTTATATGTTACAGTCATGTCTTAGTTAAAAAAATATATATTTATGTGTGTGTGTGTGTGAGTGTGTGCATAGAATGTCACCACTTTTAGCTGTTAGTTTAAATACATAACTTTAACACCTGTTTCTACTTTCAGCAATAACTTAACTGTTTTTTTCTTAATGTTCTTTAGGGAAACGTTGAAAGAAACAATTCTTCTTCTTCTATCAGCTACTCCTGTTAGGGGTTGCCACAGCGGATCATCTTCTTCCATATCTTCCTGTCCTCTCCATCTTGTTCTGTTACACCCATCACCTGCATGTCCTCTCTCACCACATCCATAAACCTTCGCTTAGGCCTTCCTCTTTTCCTCTTCCCTGGCCTCTCTATCATTAGCATCCTTCTCCCAATATGCTCAGCATCTCTCCTCTGCACATATCCAAACCAATGTAATCTCGCCAACATTAAACGTTAAAAGCAATAAATAAAGACTACTAATACAGTGATTCTCAAACTGTGGGGCGGGTCCCCCTAGGGGGGTGCGAAGTAACAAAAAGGGGGGCGCAAAGATGTGAAAAAAAGAAAATAAGAATCAAAAATATGAAAAATACATCTATTGAAACCAAAACAAATTAACTTAAACTACATTCTGATACTAGAAAAATAAATATAGAGTCAGATAAATGTCGATAAAAGTTAAGTAGGTATAATAAAATATGCATCTATGATATATCATTATTTAAAAAAGAACAAATTAGTATTAGTGGGCTCCTTTCAAAAAAACTTTAGAGGGGGCGTGATTAAAACTGTTATGAAAACTTGGGTCGCAAATATGTAAAGGTTGAGAAACGCTGTACTATTACAACCCAATTACTACTTCTTTTCTGAAATGGCCCCCCTCAAGAGTGTATTTTTCTGTGCAGGTGTTGCTATAACTTGACATTCCCAAATTGTGAATTTGAGGTCCTAAATAATTCACTGTCCCCAAGTCCTGTCTCCATGCACAGGTCTGGCAGTGATGATTCCTCTCAAAGCGAAGGGAGTGGTGGGGAGCCATTTACAACTTCTCCTAGGGTAGCAAAAATCATCCTAGAATTGGCTCTGCTGGTAGCTACAATAATAATAATAATAATAATAATAATAATAATAATAATAATGCATTTTATTTAAATAGCACTTTTCCCATAATGCACTTCACAGAGTCTCTTATAGAAACAGCAGGTATATTTAACATTGCATACAAATGTTTCCTGAATAGAACACTAAAACAAATAGATACAGGATACACAAAAGCATTAAATAGAATTAAAGATAATAAACCAGAGTAAAATATTAAATTCAGTACTAAAAGAAAAGCCTATCATGACAGCACTGAGTGAAAGACAAGAAGCATCTTGGATGGGGTGCAGTTCCCAGGCACAGGGATAATTTAGATTTGACAATTAATTTAACAACACTTCTTTGAGAATGTGAGAGGTAATCTCACTAAAAGGTAGGGTGGGGGGGGAGTTGATGTTTAAACTACACATAGACAATGACAGGGTGAAGAGTTGATACCTAAAATGCTGCATCACCATTAGCAACATTATTAACAACTGCCCTTTTATGCAAGACATGAAGTTAACCGAATGTGCAGTGTTTATGGGTGAGTGTGTGTGTGTTTGTGGGTGTGTCAACATTGGTCTCACAGCAATGGGCATGACACACCAAGCGCTCCTGAACAGATCACAGGTCAGTCCCAACACAAATTCACACCCTCGCTAATTCAGTTTAGAGTCACTAATTAACAAACAGATACTCCCACAGATATGTGATATCATCTCTTTCCATAAAGCAGAGTGTCTTGTAACAATTTGCTAATGACTTTTGTGAGCCATTCTAGTCTTTGAAGTGGAGGGATTTGTCATGAGGAACCTGGAGGGCCAGATTTAGACAAGATGAGGCCCTATGCTGGAATATTTGGCAAGTGTTAACAAGACTAAGGCTGTGTAAACACTGAACTTGGCAAGAAGGCCGCCAAGACGTGTAACAAACCTGGGGTTGTTCCATTAAAACTTTTAAAATATGCAGATAAAACTATGAAACTTTGAGAGGCCCTTTCAGAGGCTGGCTTGTATACCTAAATCCTGACCTGTGCAGATCTATCCTTCACAACACTTTTTGAATGCCTTTAAAGCCATAACAGAACTTATGGTATATTTATTTATGGTATATTTAAACACTTTTAGAAACCCCAATCCTATAATTAATCTCATCATAAATGGCTTAGAAGAATTTTTAGCTAAATGTTTTCAGTCCAGTAGTGAATCTGAAGCAATGCATTTAAGACTGATGATATGAAGCATGTCTTCACACAAACTACCAAATCATCAAGTCATTGAGATGAAGCAGACATCTTTTAAGAAGCATACACTGTAGATGGGATATTGGGTAACCAACTGAGATTTACATACTGCATGGTCAACCTTTGTCTGTCAAACGTACAGTTACAGCACAAGAAAATGATGTGGACTCCTCAGGGTCATACAGACAGGGGGCCTGCACTACACTGGCATCTTTGTGACTAACACTCCACCAGTTAGGGCTTGTTTCCCTTATCCTTCTGCACTAAACAGAATCACTGTAAAACATATTTCTGAATTGGAGGGCAAAATCAAACCTGTATTATTGGAAATTTCTGGAATTGCAGACAAAGAGCACTGCCCAAGCCATATAATGATATAATAAGTTTGGATAACAGCATGGATCGATCCTAAATTGACAAATTGGCTAAAACATAATCTGGCAGCCACCGCATCTACTCAGGGTGGAGGTTTGTCACTCGTGATCTTTTTTCAGGAGGCACATGAAACATGCCAGACACTTTTCACTGGGACTACAAAGACATATGAAGTGAAGCAATGCAGTGCCTAGTGCTTCTGCCTCATAGATCCAGTGTCCATCACTGAGTTATTTATCTATGTGGAACTTTTTAAAATTCTCCCTGTCTTTACATACTCTGGTTGCCCTGCCACACTCTCAAAGACATCCAGGTAAGCTTAAATGTCTACTCTAAATTTTCCCCATGTGAGTGTAGGTGTGTTCATGAATCGACCCCTGAATGTGCTGGCACCTGTCCTGCATTGCACCCTAGTGCTGCTGGGAGAGGCTCCAGATGAACATAGTCCTCTATCGGACCAAGAAGGCTTAAGAACGTCATGTCATATCAAATGAGATTTACATAAGGACAAAGGAAGCAACCAGACATCTTGACAATGTAATATATACTCTGAAACACTGCAGTCTCAGTCTCAATTCTTTTATCTCTTTTGTTTGACTATCAGTCTCCCTCACATTATACTGACACAGCCTCTCTACATCATTTTGGGAATGTCTCGTGTGAATGTTAAACACTTAGGAAATTAGCAGTATGTCGACAAAAGTGTGGACAAGGAATTCTATTAAATTCTTGGGATAGCTAACCTCGTAAAGTCACAGCAGCTATGAAGTAACCTCAAGTGAGTGCTTTACTTGCATGCACACCACTTATGAACACAGGGGTTAAGGGGTTCAGTGTTAAATTGCAAAAGGGAATGATTTTTGTGCTTGAATATGATAAAAATCATCAAACACTCCCAGCCCAATGTGAATTTACTGTGTCTGGAATTTTTCTTGGATGCACTATTTTCTTCCTGAACCTGTGAATGTTAATTTAATTGGAAATTGTATTGGTTCTGCATGAGGACATTTGTATGTGTTGAAATTGCACACTATTCATAGTTGGTTCCTGCCTTAGGCTCAGTGCTTTAAGGAATGAAAGCGAATAAAACTCCGATACTGTACTTTTGGACTTATGAACCAAATTCCATTACTGGAAAATGTGTTCTATAAAATGAGCGTTATTTGTTTTTTGGGGCCCTGCATTGGACAAAAGAGGCTACCGCTATTTAGAGGACAGACATATGGACTGCCTAAAACGAGAGTAGTGGGTTAATTAAAAAAATAATTGGAAAACCTTTTCTTATTTTTCCTGAAAATGAAATGATGCACATACACCTCAGACCTTAAATATAACAGCAGGTCATGTCACTTGCAGAAATTCTCAGATGATTCTGCACTTATGGGGAGTATTGATAAAGGAGGAGTCCAGTGGAGAACTTTGTTTCTTGGTGCAATAAGAATTGTTGGCAACTTACCATCAGAAAAACCAAGGAATTGGTTATTGACTTTCACCGCACTAAAGAACCTCATAGGTGTGGATGTAAGGGCAGTCCTCTCCTATAAGTTCCCCTGTGTTTCTGGTCTCAGAAACACAGAGGAACTATATAAGGAAAGGGATGAGGTGGCTCTTCTTCTTTAGGAGACTGCACTCTATTTATGTGAGAAGTGACATCCCTGATCTGTCACTCTGTGATGTGAGATTTTCTACTCTGTGGTGGGCTGGGCTGGTTACATCACTTCAAGAGAGGCCCACCAAATCAACAAGCCAATTAAAAGAGCAACTCAGTTATAGGATGCACTCTCTGCCCCCTGGAGGCCATAGCAAACAAGAAAACGAAAACAAAACTGAGTGCCATTATGAACAATGCCACTCATCCTCTTGGTGACACACCAACACTGATGACTTTCAGACAACAAATTATTCAGCAGAAGGGTGGCAAGAAACACGACGGGGGCTCCTTTACACCAACAGCAATACACCTGGATAATATCTCACTGTGAATGGGACAGCCATGTCAGAAGTTTTATTTCTTTATCGTTTTCTTGATTTATAGTCATTCTTATGTGTGTTCAGACCAAAGTGTGTGTGTGTATATTTATATATGTACTTATCTGTTTTATTTATTTAACTAGCTTCTTTAAAAAGTCAAATTTCCCCATGGGGACAAATGAAGTTTTTTTTCTATCTATCTATCTATCTATCTATCTATCTATCTATCTATCTATCTATCTATCTATCTATCTATCTATCTATCTATCTATCTATCTAATATACTGCATTAAAGAAATACTTAATTAGCAATGTTAGGAAAAAGACATGTGTCTGGGATATAGTGAGCATACAACTGGATGACCTGACATTCTGATAAATGTGACACAAGTGACGTGAGTTTTTTCCATGGACTTTTTGACAATTTTACTCTTGTCCCGTGTTGGTGACCATTGACTT
This sequence comes from Polypterus bichir lapradei, assembly GCA_026402145.1. Lineage (NCBI taxonomy): Eukaryota > Metazoa > Chordata > Cladistia > Polypteriformes > Polypteridae > Polypterus > Polypterus bichir. Next base: position 232,879,253 of record JANRMT010062791.1, on the reverse strand, counting down.
ACATTGTATCAGAAACATTTCCCCTTCGTTCTGCATGGAAACATTAGACTAAATGTTTTTCTTGGTCATCACTACATGGGGTAAGTAACATATAAGAAAAATATCATTTTTGGGTGGTGCCTTTCTTTAAATATACTGTATATATCTACCCAATATAGTGTGTTCTCATTGGGCAAATAAAATGTTTCAGGGATAAGGCATTCTCGTTTGAGTTCAGAAACTAGTCATGGTCTGTCTGGTCATCGTACCCCTGCTATGATGATCAACATGAGAAGGACCAACATCAGAGTGACCAGCCAATGATGGGAACAAAAGGGACATGAAGATATGTGGTAGGTGAAATTTAATTTAAGTAAACATAAAGTATTACACGTAGAAAGTAAAAATATTAATTTAAAACTAACAGGGACAGGGCTTTGGCAGCTGCTACACCTCGTCTGTGGAATTCTTTACCTCATTACATTAAGGGGTCACCTTCAGTTGAACTCTTTAAAATGAGATTAAAGATTTCTAGAAAACATTTCTATCCTCTAGCTTTCTGTGATCTTCAGTGATATACAGTAAATATTGTGATAAACAAAAGCACAGAGACACAGAGTAAGTGTTGGGGAGCCTCCCAGTATACTGGCTGTAGGGTCCAGTTCAGCAAATGGTCAAAATGAATCAAACATTTGACAGAAATAAAATGAGTTTTCCAAGCTTTTATGGAGTTGATAGTAGAAGTACAATTAACAGGGAGGAAGTGAAATCAGTAACAGAGTGTCGTAGAATGCAGTGGCAGAGATGATGTCAGAAGAAACTCAAGTCATCGGGAGAAGACCAGAAGTGAGGTAATTCCACGGAGTCGGAAGAGAAGTCTTCTGTATTGTCTGCATGGGGGTGGATATTGGAGCATTATGTCCGGTAGGAGAGTTTTATTCGGGTGTCTTTCTGTAGATGAAAGGAGAGAAAAGCATTAGTGCCTCATTCCAGTTCCCCATCTCTTGTTCCTTCACATGCCTTTTGACTGTTCCTTAATCGTGCGTGTGTGACAATATATATATAGTGTGTATATATATATATATATATATATATACTAGCAAAATACCCGCGCTTCGCAGCGGAGAAGTAGTGTGTTTTGAAAATAACATTTTGAAAATAACATAACATGATTGTCAATGTAATAGTTTTGTCACTGTTGTGAGTGATGAGTGTTGCTGTCATATATATATATATATATATATATATATATATATATATATATATACACACACACATATAAACATATATATATATACATATCCATACATATATACATATACACATTGTCAAGGATGCCAGGGGCCACGACCCGGCCGGGACGCCTTGGAGGACCGGAAGTGGGCGTGCGCTCAGCTGGGATCACGTGGGGGTTGCCTTCCTGGTTGCATTGGGGGCCACGGCTGCAGGGCATGGAAGCCCCATCCTGTAGGGCCTCGTGGTCACCGCCAGGAGGCGCCCCAATGCCTTGGGAATCCTGGACCCCAGTACTTCCGCCACACCAGGAAGTGCTGGGGGGAAGAGAAGCAGGGACACCCGGAGAGCTTCCGGGAGAACAGCCGGCACTTCCGCCACACTGGGGCATGTCAGCGGGAGATTGCCGGGGAGCACCTGGAGCTCATCCGGGTGCGGATAAAAGGGGCCGCCTCCCTTCATTCGGGGCGAGAGTCGGGAGGAAGCTAGACAGAGCTGGAGAAGGCAAGGAGGCGGTCTGAAGAAAGGGAGAGAAAGGCATTTTGTGGCCAGGACTTTGGGGACTTTGGGGGTTTTGTGGTGCACTTATTGTATATAGTTTGTAAATAAACGTGTTGTGGGTGACATGAACGTGTCTGCCTGTCTGTGTCCGGGTTCAAGTTCACAACATATACACATATATATATACACACACACATATATACATATATACATATACATATATATATCTACATATACACACATACATATACATACACACATACATACATACACACACATATATACACACAAATACATATATATATACATTTACACACATATTTAAACATATATATACTGTGAACTGAGACCCGGACACAGGCAGACGGACAACATAGTTCCACCACACACTGTTTATTTTACAATTATATACAAAATTGTGCTCACGTGCACCCCCAGTGCCTCCCGCACCGTTCCCCCAAATGTCCAGGCCTCACAGTCTCTGTGCCTCTCTCTTGGCCACCTCCCGTCCTCTCTCCAGCTCTGTCCTCTTCCACCCGACATCCACCGCTGACTGGAGGGAGGCGGCCCCTTATATAGGAACCCGGATGGGCTCCAGCTGCTTCCCGGCAATCTCCTGCGGACACACCCCCGTGTGGCGGAAGTGCCGGCTGCGCACTCAGAAGCCCTTCGGGTGTCCCCTGTCTTCTTCCCCCCAGCACTTCCGCCACACCAGGCTTCAGACTTCTACAGGCACCGGGGCGCCGCCTGGCGGTGGCCACGGGTCCCTACAGGGCTGGGCTTCCAAGCCCTTTACCCGAGGCCCCCAACATAACCAGGATGGACGCCCCCTCACGGTCTGGAGGAGGCACAAGTCCTCCTCCGGTCCTTCTGGGCGTCCCGGCCAGGCTCCAGCCCCGGCCAGGGACCACAATACATATACATACATATATACATATACACACACACACACACACATATATATATATATATATACATTCTTTGGGGTGCGAGCAACTGTTGCAAGGGGTGCCAGAATCCATCAAGGAAGAAAAATAAAAAACATTATTTGTACAAAATCTTAATTTATTTATCCATTCCTAAATAATTAAATGGGCAGGCTATTTCGTATCAGTGCAATACGCTGCTTGTTAAAATGGATGACTCCCGCTCTTACGTGCAAGTCTGCATGGATATTATGAACTATCGTATCTGTTCAAGTTCTATTTAAATTTTAAATAGAAGGAATTTTTATTTAGTCGACAGAAATGTCTTTGGTATGAATGTAAATTAAATGTAGGCATCATTGCATACATTTTTCTTCACCATAGAAATGTAAAGACTAAATTCGCCTTACATTCCAACCAAAGATATTTGTGTCAGCTAAATAGAACTTGAAAAGATATATTTTTTCGAATGTGATCACGCAATTCAGATCGAGTTGACACGCACTACATCGAGCTCGCGTGCTATTGTGGTTTCGCCTGCGTGCCTCAATAAGTCACCCTCCCCTCGCTCTTACTTTTTTACCATTCATCTAATGATTACACTGAGTATGGCTTTACCAAAACAATCATTGATGGCGAATAAAGTATCTATTATTCATAAAGCTTCAATTGGTGATCTGTCTTTCTGCGTTAACCGCATATTTTTTCATACGTCTCAAACGAAGGGGATGCGAGGGTAAAATGAATCGGGAAGCGCTGATATATATGTATGTGTGTGTATATATATGTATGTATATATATATTGAAATAGTTTTGCTGTGAAATAATGCAAAGAGTACACGACACGTGTTTCACCCTAATTTTGGGGTCATCAGGCGTACCCCCTCTCGGGAATCGAACCTCGGCGCTAGAGGCGAAGCCTCTTCCATTGCGCCACGGCGTGTGGTTTGTCTATTTGAGAGTATGTAGATCGGGGTATATATATATATATATATACTCACGCTTCGCAGCGGAGAAGTAGTGTGTTAAAGAAGTTATGAAAAAGAAAAGGGAACATTTTAAAAATAACGCAACATGATTGTCAATATACAGTAATTGTTTTGTAAGTGTTATGAGTGTTGCTGTCATCAAGGATTTGATTATCATTATTTCTTTCAATCAGGTTCGTATTTGTAGGATGTGTTGTGTTCAAGTTACATTCCGTGTTTGTCAATCGTTGTAAAGATGACAGGTTTCATTCATCGATTCGTTTCTTACTGCATCAATAAAGACCTGACACACTACATGCATGGTTTTTTTTTTTACACTGTCTTCCTTTAGCGGGACATTGACTTTTTCCACCGTGTGCTTTGTTTCCGCAGTAG
>JANRMT010062791.1:232846586-232863576 GCA_026402145.1 Polypterus bichir lapradei | reverse complement strand
ATTGATTGATTGATTGATTGATTGATTGATTGATTGATTGATTGATTGATTGTCTTCATTTTTTGGGTTAGGTCGCCATACTGACTCACCACATACTGAACCTTCAGCATACAGGAGCGTTTTCTCATTTCTTTCCTGGGACTCCCAAGGCATTTCAGCTCTTAGCAACATTTTTAATGATGCTGGCTCTACACATTCCAGTACCTGAGGTTTGAGATTGGAATCTCTTTCTGCTTTTTTCTTTTACTTGCAACTAAGCTCTGTTCTCAAAACTTGCAATGTTTCCTTATCATCCATTCTCCTCCTCCATCCTCTTCACAATTTATCTATTTCCCTATCCTCTCCCTCGAAACCTGTGGCATTTGTATATGCTTGTCTGTGCAAGGCCTCATATTGACCTTTACTAATTTACCTCCCCTCGACACCCCCACGTTCTTGGAAATCTATTTTTAGTTGTATTTTATTATCATCCAAGAACCCCAATCTTTAAAGCATTCAATTTAGAATTGTTCATTGCACTCCCTGAAAGCATTTTGCCATTGATCTGTCAATTGATAACTGTTGTCGCTTTTGCCGAGGAAACATCCCAGAGGTTTTTTTGCATATATTTTGTGAATGCCCCCCAGTTTTGGGAGTGTCCACAAACATTTAGCCGTATAGCATTTATATAATGCATAGATCTGTTTTTACTTTTCTGCTTACCAATGTCAAAAAAGCCAAATTATACCCACTGTTTTGTAAGAAGAAAATAGGAAAACTTCCAAGGAAATGAATTCTTTTTAATGTTTCTTTTAAGCTTTCTTTGCTATTATTTACATATAAGCCTTTGTGTTTACAGTTTTTTTGTGAATGAAATTTTACTCTTAACACTAACAGAGCTTGAAAACCTGGCTCCAGAAGATGATGTGAGCATGCTGTGGCCTATCATCTGCCTAAAGATATCTCTAAAAACACCGGAAGTCTTTCAAATGAGAGGAGACCTTTCATTCATCAGCCTTCTCTGTTTAGCTAATAGCTCTGTTACTTTTTATCTCATCTGGATACTTACAGTACAAGACTCAGCAGTGGGTCCCAGATTCAGACTACCCTTTGTGTGAAGAAGCTCTTTACATACCCATTGTAACCACAAGGGAGCACTACTGAGCCCCATACCACAGACACAATGTCACCCAACACACCTTTGGGTTAAAATAAAAGGTTTTTTATATTTTACCAACACATTCCAACTAAGTACCAACCAAAATCAACACAGGAATGTGACAATCAATTTCTTCTTTCCTTCAAGTGAGTGCCACCTCCCAACTCTGTCTGCCCAAAGTGAGGCTGAGGACTTCTTTTAGACTTGACCCAGCACTGCTTCGTGTGTCACAGCATAGGTCATGTGAAGCACTTCTGGGCTGTGTGGAAACCAGCAGAGTCCTGCCTTCTGGTGGCACCCTGGGACCCCAACAGGGCTGTGTTTCCAAACTCCAGTTTCCTGCAGGTCTCCTAACTGGGTTAACCCAGTGGAACACTGCCACCTGCTGTGTAAAGGAATGAACTGCTCCTGGCATCCTCATTTGCCTACTCCATCCAATTTCCTTCTTTCACAATTGGGATGAAGATTGTCAAGGGTTCTGGCTTGTTTAAGGCTCCACTCCTGCCATCCTCCTATTATGGCCTCCTGACTGGGCAAAAATCATTCTCCATCCCGGCCAATATACCTGCCTTTCCTCCATGACACTTAAGCATCACAGAATTACTCCTAGAAATTACACTAGCAGTTTGACTAGGATAACAATTTACCCTACCGGAGAAGCTGTTACAAAGCTTCCTTTACTAACTTCTAGCATGCAGCAGGAGTTCATGACTGAGCATAAATGGTGTCACAGTTTTACTGCACCCCTTGCTGTAAATTGGCACTCATGATGACAGTTTAGTAGTTTTCTAATACTAAGGCAAAGGCTTTACATTGAGTGCCTTTGTTGTTATTGCATGTGAACATATATCTTAAAAAGAAAAACTATACATTATACACTCCACTTCCACTCACATACACACACATTAGTTATAAAATAACGTTAATAATAAATAAATTAATTAATTGAGTAATAAAGTGCTTCTGCAATTATTGCACAATAGTAAATTAGTAGTAGTCAGCATATCGCCCTGGAAATAAGAAGGGCTGGATGGATGATTCACAGTGAAATGTCACACAAGTGTGCAGAGTTCACATGAAATTTTGGGGAAATGTATCTCAGTCAAACTGATCTCTTTCTACGAGTTCATCATTATCGAGTGCTTCCAAAACATTCCATTTTTCCCAGGATGTGTGTGTCAGTCTCTGCCTGAAAGCCATCTTCTGGCAGCTCCTAGCAAGTTAAGTCAGCTCACATGCTCTCCTAAATCTTTATGAAGTTAAGAGTAGTTTCCTAACTTAGGGAAATTGATAAAATGCTTTTACATTTACTCCTAAGGGTAGGATCACAACTGCGCCCATCTGAAAATTTTGAGCCAGGTAGGACTGTTTTCCTACTCTCAGGAGGAGGAGGAGGTTAGGAGCTGGCACTGATATAGCACACTGCTGCACCCACTACATGACAAACCAACTCAGGATCCCAGATTAGGACCCGAGTGCAGCAATGCAACAGGTTACACCTCAGCACCACACAAGTTCAGATGGAATGGAACCAGTGTGAGGTTTTTTATGGTGGCCGGAGTGCCAATTCTGCCACCATCCCCCAGGTTTTGTCCCTGCAGGTTGGAGGGCCTACATGCAATTGCAGGTTAAGGACCTTGCTCTCAGATGCTCGATAAATGCAAGCACTGGTTTCTGTTTGCAATGCATGTCTCCTTATTTTTCATTTGGTGTCCTCAACTACATCTGCCAAATGCAGTACTGAAAAGTAAGGACTGCGCTTGAAGAACTTATCTACAAGGCTTTGAGAAGTTTAAAGACCTGGATTAGATCTCCATGCTGCCTTCTCTGTTCAAGACCAGTGAAGTTGAATTCCCTGAGACTGACAGGGTAAGTAGCCCTCTTTAGTTGCAAGTTGCTTTTTTTCTGCACAGGATCTGTATAGTTTTTTGAGGACTGTGACCAGAAGTGCACACAGAACTTCAAAACTGCACATTACAGAGTCATATTTTTAGGCCCAGACAAACCCAAAACATCTTCTGTCATCTCATCTTCCAAAACTGCCTTTCCCATGAGGGTCACAGTGGCAGTAGGCCAAGCAGGTCAGCCTAGACTTCCCAGTCCCCAGATTGAGAGCTATCACAATAATCTTTACTAATTCAGTTATATTTATTTAATTGAACTTTAAGAATCAATGAATCAGCAGAATACTGAGAATTTATGGTACATATGCCAATGTTTAATGTGAAGTAAAGCAAAATAACACCTTTTATTGGCTAACTAAAAAGATTACAATATTTAAGCTTTCGAGGCAACTGAAGAAGAGGCCTGAGTAGCCTCAAAAGTTATCATATTATAATCTTTTTAGTTAGCCAATAAAAGGGGTCATTTTGCTTGACTTCATGTTACATCTATAATGGCTAACACGGTACAACACCCTATTACTACATACACCATTGCAGAAATGGAGATAGCCCACTGTAAATAGAAGAAGGTCTAGTTGGTTTGGTAGAGAAGTTCTTTTTAGGCTCCTGAGGTTGCATCTGGCTACTCAAATTGAGGATTCAGTGAAACTCTCAATGGTGGATGGATCATCTAGGATTTGTTCAGGTGAGCAAGGCCAAGTCCAGCAAGAGGATCAATTGGAGGGAGCCCACCTTGAAAAAAAGATGCCATCATAGTCCGAAACACAATTTGGGGAGAGAGGGAGAGGAGAAAACCAGCATTTCCCTTAGCATGACTAACTAAAATGGCTATATTCTGCACTCTGAGTCCACGGACCTGAGTTCACATCCAGCAATTCTTAGTTAGAGCGCACAATCTAGAGGTGTACTGCCCAAGCAAATGTCTCACTGGTGATATTTGGGCGCTCATCTGGAGTTATGAAAGTTCTGAACTGCTAGTAGGAATCCAACCATTTTTTTCCCATTATTTTAAAAGATTTGTTCTATGTTTTGCCAGTAAAAGCCACATCCTCTCAGTGAAAATGCCTCAAGTGATTAGCAGAGATGTTGTTTTTCAAATCCCTGTAAATAAAAGCAGGAGCTGTCTTCTTGACCTTAATGTTAGGACACGAAAAATCACTTAGAATAAATGGATTAGAGCAAATAACGTTAGCAAAGCCAGAGTCGAGATTCAATTAGACATACAGTGTGCTGTTAATCAGCTTCTTAAGATTGCTGAGTGCAACATGAGAAGAGAAGAGAAGAGGAGAGAAGAGAGAAGAGAAAGGAAGAGAAGAGATGTATGTAAAGCTCAATTAAGAAAGAAATGAATTTCCAGAAGATGGGCCGCTCCATACTTATATTTAATTAAGCCTCACCATGTGCTGAGCAGGATTCTCTCATACCTTTAAAATTACTTTAATTTCTTAAAAAATATATTATCCCATATCTCTCTTTGCTGTTTAGAGACATTTTAAGGATTTCATTGTTCTTTATATTGGATATTATCTTTCAGGGTTATTGGTATCATAGAACATTTATCTATTTGAATGTCCATTTTTTGGAAAAAAAAAAGTAAAGTGAAGCACCAGTGATGTTGCTGATGTTTAACACTACACAACATGTCCTGATGTCCATCATCCACAAATGCTCAACCACAGTCCGACTGGTCTACTTCTTACCTTAGCCTCTTTACTTTTTATAGCATCTTTAGGACATTCTGACCAACTTAGAGTTCAATTAGTTCCATTTTCCTCCATGGTGTCACTGCTCAAAGTCAAACAGGGAGTTGGTCAGTGGCGATGCTCAGCGGCCACCCTTGTACTTTACTGTTTAATGCATTAGTTATGGTTAAATCTGATTATATAAAATAAATTGTATGACTGACCATGTGAGTTGTACTGCACTATTAAATGGTGCATTTTGCAAAGTGACATGGGATGGCACAGTGCAAAAATATTAATCAGTGTCCTGTCTTGCTGAAGATCAGACACGGTCCTTTCCAAGAAATGGATTCCCTCTCACACATCCACCTTTAAAGATCTCTGCTTCAGATTATAGGAGTTACGCATTGGCAGCAGTAATACCACCTACACTTCAGTAATCATTGGTGCAGGAACAATTTTTTGGTAAAGGATACTGCCGACTACAAAAACTATGCAGTGTCAGAAAAACGACCAACAGACATCGTAAAGGTTTGGGGCAGCCACCCGTATAACATGCCCTGGCTGCAAAAGGTTGAAGTTTCAACTGAGTTGTTCACAATGCTGGATTCCAAACAGAACTGAATAGGTGGAGGTAAAATGGCGGTGGAAGTGATGTCATTGCTGCCAGAACCGTAAATGACATCTTCACGACCGGAAGTGACATCATCACAAGTTCCAGAGCCGGAAGTGATGTCATCACAAGCACCATGACCTGAAGTGACATCTTTGGAGGCGTCGGAACCTGGCGGGATTTCCCGAGAATGGTCTGCAAGGAAATGAGAGAGACAGTCAGCGCACTCCGCTGCCCCTTGATCTGGTGTAGAGTTACAATTACTGAAGCCCTTTAGCTGCCTCCTACTCTCACGTGTGTGACAACAGTATGTATACATGATCCACATAAGCCTACATATAGTCCATGGATGAGAAGTGAGTTTTCCTGTCAGACCCTACTGCAGCAGATCCCACCATGAGTCCCAATTATCTATTACATCACTAATGTCATCTGAGAAAGCAAATCGTTCGTCATTCCCAGAGAAAAATGTTTACTGCTCAAAGGTTGATCGTTAATGGCTCATGAGATTTAACAAGATTCTCATTTATATTTCATTTACGAATCAACTTTGTTACATTTGTTTCTCCTAAAATTTCTTACTAGAAATACTGCAGCTTTAAAAAGTAGACATGAGATTCAACTGAGGTAAAAGGAGTCAAAATTGAGAATCTGGTTTGAAAGGGCATGCTAGGGTTTGTGAGAACTCTTGCTAGACTTGATCTTACTTTTTATTTACTTGGCTGACGTCTTTTTTACAGAGTGACTTACAACATTTGAGATGCGATTGTTTACATTTCTTCTGTTTTTCCCAGTTGGAGCACAGACAGGTGAGGTGACTTGCTTGTGGTCATACAGTATTAGTAGCCAGATTTGAAACCGCAACCTCAGGGATAGATTTGAAACTGCTATGCTGCACTGCAAATCTCTAGTTACATGGTGTTAGTAGTGGGATTTAAACACATAACCTCAGGGCTTGAAGTCAAAAGTCTTAACCACTGAGTCATATTGTTTGACTTATCTTTCAGAATGATCATGATCTACTTGGAGCACAGCAATTTAAATAAGAGCAACTAACAAAATTATTCAGAAGGTAGAACTACACTTTCATGATTATAGCAAAGTGTTTTATTACCACAAACAACTGTTCATTATGATAGAACTGGGTCATTCAGCAAGCCCCAAACTCCAAACATGATCACATGAAGGCAGTCCCGGGTTCAAATAATGGATAGTTTATTCAACCAAATTCCTCTACAAAGTAGCACAAGCACAGGTCTCCCTACAATCCTCTCTTCTCTCACCACTGCACTGCCCTCCTCCAGTCGAGTGTTGCTCCATGTCCTCCCAGCTAGAACTGGCCTAGATAAAGGAGTGCTGTCCCTTTTATTGAGAACCCGGAAGTACTTCCGGTTCCAGGGCCACTACCCGATGGAAGTACTTCTGGGTCATACGGAAGTCCCATGAATTGGGCAGCATAACTTCCTGCAGCGCTCCCTTGTAGCATCCACGGACTCCAGCAGGTTTGTACTGCCGGACTACAACTCCTGGCATTCCCTGCTGGTTCACGATTGAGCACCAATATGGAGGGCAGTTGGCATCTAGTGTCTGGGGCTGGAATAAACATCCCCCAGAGACAGTCTTTCCCTATTCTTCCCTTTTCTCCCATCCAGGGAAGGGACTGGAACCACGTCTGGCTGGGATGTCCATCCTTCTCTTTGGGCAGCCTTCTCTGAGTGTGACCTCCTTCCTATTCTTGGCCAGATGCTTTTCTGTGTACTCGAGGCCTCCCGACTTCCTGCCAGGGTCCTGCCGTATGCGTCCTACACCATACATTACTAATCACACAATGCTACTTTTAAATTACAAAAAATCAGGACACTGCTCAGAGTGCAACAGCAATACACCTGATGAATCAAAGCAGGAACATTATTTGTACAGTTTTAGGCACAGAAATATAACCCTAACGTATATGCAAAAATAATGAAGCTCGAAAAGTGACAAGCATTTTAGGATGCCTGAACAGCTTGGGATCAATCATTATACAATGCTAAAGGGCTTCAACCTAAAAATGAGCTGCAGAGACCATAAAATACTTTTTTTTGGGTCTGATTGTGTTTCAAATGTTAACAGTTAAAATAAAAAACACACAACATTAAAAAAAAATCATATGTTTGAAATGGTGTTTTGTCAGATTTTTCTACTTGTAAAGGTTTCCCCTTGTAAAGCCCTGTCTGCTTATTACTGCCAAAGCAAAATGAATGCATTAGAACAAATGAATGTGCTAAGGTTTATACATCTAATTGGAAAACTGATTACTGTTATACAGTAAAAGTAAAGTGAATGAAGATTAATATGGCATCACATACTCAAGCCTAGGGGACCATCTCCCTGCCACTGATGAGGCAGGCAATACAGGGAAGGATGATAAGAGAACATCAGCAGTTCCCCTTTTCCTTTTTAGAGTGGAGGAGTTGAGACTGGTGGAACAATCCTCCTGGGGCACTTGGTGCCATTGCTCTACTGCCAAGTTGTTTACCTGCCTATGGAAAAGCCATCTCTGATAAAGGAGCACTGGAATCATGGGGAAGAAGGGTCCTTTAATTTGATTGGCTGGCCCAACCCTGACTCAGCTGTAGAATGGCAAATAGAGGGGTGGTGACTAGTTGGCCGAGGTCCCCAGGACTCTGATTGTGTCTGGCTGGTCTGACTCCTTTTCTACAATCTGGCTGTGGTTCTACAATTAACTGATGGCCAGGTATGGTTGGTTTTCATTTATGTTAATTAGTTTCTACTTTGGTTTTTATGTTTTTGAACAAATCTGTATCCTTACATGTGACAGTTCTGAATTTAGTGAGTGGTATAATCTGTTCTTGCATTTTGACTTCAGAGTTGCCACTGTGCTCTGCGCCTGCACTTGGTAAGGAGCTCTGTGCATGAATAAAGCCGTTTGTACCACTGCGTTGTATTTCTGAGGTGGTCATGACAGAGTGGCCATCTCACTCTGTGAAGAGGATTATTTGTATCCTATTTTGTGTGTTATATTTACACTATTTCTGGACACCCATTACATGCCAACCTACCTGGAAGGAGATCTCTCTATGAATTGCCTTTTTTCTTTCTTTTTTTTGTTTTCTTAGGGAATCAAGGCTGGGGAGCTGTCAAAAAACAGTTCATGTTAAAGCCAATCAAAGCTTTCCTTGTGTGATTTTGAACTATACAAGAAATAGGTAGTTGCTCTTCTTGTTGTATCTGATGTCACTTATGGCCAATTGCTAGAAAGTCTGCCCTTACTGGTCCCCTAAGGATTTAAGCAAACCCCAAATCCAGAAACTGGTGATCATTTGGAAACCAACTTCTTCAGAGGTCTTTTACAAAGTTTGAGTAGTATTTGGGAGCAGTAAAACAGGTTGGGTAACATGTTGGGATCAACCCTTCTAATGACGATTTCTCATTTTTTCCACAATGGGTAGCATGGATAATAACAATTCACAGCATCAAATGCCCTTAAATGAATTTTTTCAATGTGAACTTTAATCACATCTGAATTGTTTGATCAGTAAATCAAGGAAATGTGCGTGTTTGTCCCAAACATTATGACATGTAGTGTAGGTATATAGGGTTAGTATTGTCATATCTTCTTCATCCTCTTTCACCTGTTCCCATTAGGAACAGTATTCTGTATTCTGCCACAATGGATCATCTATTTCCATATCTTCCTGTGCTCTCCATCTTGTTCTGTCACACCCACCCCCTGCATGTCCTCTCTTACCACATCCATAAACCTTCTCTTAGGCCTTCCTCTTTTCCTCTTACTTAGCATCTCTGTTCTCATCATCCTTTTCCCAATATACTCAGTATATATCTCCTCTGCACATGTCCAAACCAACGCAATCTTGCCTCTCTGACTTTGTCTCCAAACTGTCAAACCTGAGCTGACCCTCTAATGTACTCATTTCTATTTCTGTTCATCCTCATCACACCTAATACAAATCTTAGCATCTTTAACTCTGCCACCTCCAGTTCTGTCTCCTGCTTTCTGGTCAGTGCCACCATCTCCAGCCCATATAACATAGCTGGTCTCACTACCAATACTTTCACTCTTGCTGATATCCGTCTGTCACAAATCACTCCTGACACTCTTCTCCACCCATTCCACTCTTCCTGCACTCTCTTTTTCATCTCTCTTCCACAATCCCCATTACTCTGTACTGTTGATCCCAAGTATTTAAACTCATCCACCTTCGCCAACTCTACTCCCTACATCCTCACCATTCCACTGACCTCCCTCTCATTTACACACGTGTATTCTGTCTTGTTCCAACTGACCTTCATTCCTATCCTCTCTAGAGCATATCTCCACCTCTCCAGGGTCTCCTCAACCTGCTCCCTACTATCACTACAGATCACAATGATATCATAGTTCACAGGGACTCCTTCCTGTCTAATCTTGGCAACAAAAGTCTTACTTGCATAAGTGGAAAAGAGTATGGTGCCAAAATTGGATGCCATCATGAAAAATTCCCTCCAGGAGGTGCTCCTTTGGAGTACTTTTAGCCACAGGTTTATTCCACAGCAGTGTGGTAAGACGTATTTCTTCTGGGTCTTTTCTGCCCACTGCTATCAGGCACTTTAATGCTTCCTCCTGATGTACTTTTAAAGTTAATTTTGAAATACATGTCAATATACTTTTATTTTTATTTATTTATTTATTGATTTATTGATTGATTGATTGGCAGTATTATCTTTCCTGTGAGTTAGTATTCTTGTTTTTATGTTTATGCTGCTGTATGGATATGAATTTTCCCTTGCTATTAATAATGTTACTCTAATTTAACCTAAAGTAAATACATCACATTGCTATGACTACTTGAGTATAACAACCTTTTCACAAAACTTTTGCATTTTTCTAGTTTATTGCTTTCAGAACTTTGTTTTTTTGTGCTTGTCAGTGTTTAATACTTTGATCCTGGCTTCTATCTACATTTATGTATTGGGGTTTTCCAGTGTGTCTTATCCTGTTATACCCTTTAAAATAGTTTTCAAATGCTTTGAGCACAAGCAAGGCATTACTTGACTAAAGTATTTGAAATGATGTATTAAGGAGGAGCAAGCAGAAAGAATTGACAGCAAGCCAGTCAGTGGCTCTTCACACCAGACTGTCTGGAACTAAAAAAGTAATGGAAGCTCATTAGTCTGGAGAAGGCTATCACGCCATTTGCAAAAAAATTAGGACTCCACAAGTCCACTGTGAAGGGCATTGAAAACAATAGTAACTTAGGAAGTGGACAAGCTTCTAAAATGTTATGAAGGAGATTAATGAAAGAGATAAATGTTAATCCTTAAATAACACCCAGAGGTCTACAACCCACCTCTAGTGTAGTGGGGCATGTGTCAAGAAGAAATAAAGGCGCCTTCTTCAGAGTGACACCATAAGGCAGGGCTGTTGAACTCTGATCCTAGAAGGCCACAGTGCCTTCTGGTTTTCATTCCACACACTTTCTTAAATGGTGACCAGTTTTTGCTGTTAATTGACTTATATTGTCTTAATTTTAATTGACTTCTTTTTTTTTTAAGACGAGGAACCCTTGATTGTTCCTCCTTTTCTGAATTAGCAGCCAAACAGTAATGAGATACAAAAACAAGACAACATGTGGCACAAGAGCTTAGATGCTGGAGTTCCCTTCTTGAAGTAATACCTGCTTCTCTGGTCTTTTTAGGCTGGGATCAATTCTTGGCTTGGCAGATTGGATCTAGGCTTTCAGCTCCTCAAACAGGCAGTGGCACATCTGTTTTCTGGTTACAGAGAGAGAAAGAGAGAGTTCTTTTTTCAAAGATTTCCAGTCATTTTTGGAGAGTATGCTCAGGAGTGACCCTGGCCAGATCACCCTAGAGAATCCAGCAACAGTTCTTTTCAGAGCTGCCTGAGACAACCAGAGAGAGCCACAAATTCCCCAGATGTAATAACTGTGATTAGTTTGTGAAGAAACGTGGAAGCGCTCCTAATTAGGTTAAAGTCACTTCCAGTTATAAAATCAGTATCTCCTAATAAGCGAGTTCTGCTCTCCAACAGAGTTGTCATTCATTGATTTACAGCTCTTAGTTCTGGCTTGAGCACATTGTGTGTCTTCTGATTCAAGAAGTCTACAGATGGGCCGCTAGAAAGATGTCAACTCCGATTTATACTTTTCTTATCAGATGAAGTCCAGGCAGATCCTGGTGCAAGCTGGAATGCAAGTGAGTGAAGATGCAGTTGGACGTCTGTTCAATCTGCTGCCTTACAAGCCTGGTGTGCCACTAAAGCCTACCAGAACTGGTAATGCTCACTTTGTCCTACAGCTGCTGGTTCAGTTCCTGCATATGTCTACCTGTGACACACTCAGCAGGTTACATAAAGTCTTTGTAGAGACAAGCAGCAGCAGAAGAAAAGCACAAGCAGCAGTGTCACTAACCAATCCATGTCCTCTGCCCAATTTGTGCTGCACATGCACAGGACTTTAACACATGCGTACTCTCACTCACACCCCATAGGAAAATTTTTCTGCTCAAAGGTTGATCTTTGATGGCTTGTGAGTCTTAAATGAGATTCTCATTTATTTTTCATTTAAGAATCGACTTTGTCACAGATATTTCTGCTAAAATTCCCTAGAAGAAATAGTTTTAAACAAAAAAGACACACAAGATACAACTGAGGTAAATGGTGTCACAACTGAGAATTTGGTTTGAAAAGCATGGTATATTTTGTGAGATCTCTTTCTAATGTTTCTGTAATCTCTTTCAAGTCTTCATATTGTTTACTTATTATTGACCTGATGCCTTTATCCAGGGTGACTTGCAACATCTGAGATATGATTGGTTACATTTCTTTTGTTTCTCCAATTGAAGCACAGACAGGTGAAGTGACATGCTTATAGTTACATGGTGTCAGAAGTGGGATTTAAACACATAACCTCAGGGTTTGAAGTCCAAAGACTTCAACATGACTAAGATTTAATTGGAGCTTAGAAATATAAATTTGACCAACTAGGGTAATAATGTTATTCTGAAGCAAGGACTACATTTTTGTAATTGTAGTAAACTACAAACAACTGTCCATACATTTCACTGTATATTATTGAGCATGTAATGCAAATACTTTCAAATTGTTAAAAAAAATTGTCAAGGCACTGCTTGGAAGATCTGAGCCCCTTGTGTGACTTTGCTGAGACCTTTAATGAAACTCAAGAGGAGACACGTGAGACGACTGTGTGGAGAAAAACCTGAGAAGCATGAGGCATGACTTATTTCTGATCTTATTGTTGTCTACAAAAAAAACAAATACTTTTAAGGAGATCTCTGTTTTGATTTTTCTGTGGGACTTTATTGCACCGCATGATTTGTTTCACGCATTTGCTAATCATTTACGGCACACATGCGCAATGACGGTGTTTCTGCCATATCTGAATGGTGCATGCAGTTAAAGTAAATGACGTCCCACACATTTACTCTTCCATTTGCACTATACAGTATGGCCTGCTCTGAACTATTAATGTGAATACACAATTTGCAGTTTTTCATTTCAGAGGTATATTATTTTAACATAATTCAAATATTATGAAAATACTGTGTTGTTGTGTACATCGTGTCTTCACTGCTGGATTTAACATGTTCAACATCACTGCTCCTCAATAGTTTTCTTAATGCTTTTGCTAAATCATTTTTGCTTTGCTTATTTGCCTCTTTGCTCCTTTTTCTTTAACCAGACAAGCAGGTAATTATCTTTTACATATGAAAATGCAGTTTGCATATAAGAAGAGAAGACAAAATAAAATAAAGGGTTATATTAAGAACAAAAATGCAGAGATAGATCTAAGACTTTCTACATGTCTGCACAGCCTTTTCATATTTCCAGTCCCATTTCCATTTTGAGCTGTTGATGCTCTTCACATCTATTGACAAACTATTTACAATGAACTTTAGACACTTTACAAGGATTTACAATTTAAATACAGCAGTTATTGTTTGTAAAATTGGCCTTTATTTCAAGGCACACTATGTTTATGCAACTTTACATAGCCTACTAGAATTAGAAACTGCTCTGCTCATGGAAAAACATTCTAACTTTCTGTTGTCTGGCACTGTGACGGCCGTGTCCTGTTCCACTGTACACTGCAAGTGACTTGTTAAAGTTATCTAAAAGCTGTAAAAATAAATATGTCCTCTTGTAAAAGAAACAAAATTAAAACAATGGCAACATGATCAGTCAACGATTAATATCATTGAACAGAGTGCAGTGAAATTCTTCTTTGTGTGTTTAATCAACATAAAACACGACACCGCTGCTATCTTTTGTGTATTACTCTGCTCCCTTTGCTGCAAATTAAGTGGTTTCTATTGACTCATGTTGGTACAGTATCTTAAATGTGACATGTTCATTTTTATAACCTAACAAAAAAGGAAATACACTTTGCATGTTTTTGTTGAATTAATAAATGTCAGGTTTAAAATTAACAAAAGTGAACAATGTCTGAACAATGTT
Source organism: Polypterus bichir lapradei (assembly GCA_026402145.1). Lineage (NCBI taxonomy): Eukaryota > Metazoa > Chordata > Cladistia > Polypteriformes > Polypteridae > Polypterus > Polypterus bichir. The sequence goes on along the minus strand of JANRMT010062791.1, from coordinate 232,849,742 downwards.
ACTCAACAATATTTAACAGGGAGAGTCAAATGACCAGAAAAATGATTAAGCATACAGATGTACACATTTTAAACACTTTTAACTATAATACAAATATAATGAAAATGTCCAACAATGGGGCTAATGGTCGAGTAAGGAACTGGAAAGTACCACAGAAAAATCCCCATTTAATTCCAGTGTGACATAAAAGCAACAGTAAAGAAAATGGGCCACAATGTACACCAGTACAAGAAGGTTTGTTTTCTCCAAAACAAGAAAGATGTCAGGCTTGATTATGCCTGGAAGGAAACTTTGTCCTGTGGTGTGTTCAGTACAACAGTGACTGCCTCCTTCTGGCAACTGTGGGATTTATTGGCAGAGGACAGAAAGGGGGCGGAGTTAGTTGCCCTCACTGGGTGTCTTCTTTGTGCTGCAGAGGGAACACAAGAAGAGAAGGTTAGTACCAGTGGCCCCTCTCAACACAGGGTGGTAGTACATACTTCACATGAGCTCGAAGGATGACCCACGGATGCACATGCGTAACAGGCTCTATTAAAACGATGTTAGCCTGAAGTTAAAACAAAGATATTTTTATACTTTTGCCAAGGCATTCTAAAAAAATGTAACCTAGATTTTGAACACATCAAAACTGAATTATTGAACTTGTCAAAATGAATTATTGAACTTGTCTTTATGAATAGCTAACTGTCCCCCACGGCTCTGCCAGCGTAGTAGTGAAACAGGACAAACTTTAAAAATCAATATACAAAAAACAGGTATCACTAGCTAAGTGCAGGCAAGGTCCACTCCAAAGCATGGTGAGAGATAGAGCGACTTGAATGGAGGCTGGCGCGCGAGTGTGGAGGACCTCATGTGGGTACCCACTCCTGATGTCATGCTTCTGTCTCGTATTACCACGAATATATCACTCCTGCAAGTGACCTATGATACTTCACAAGATGAGAGAAGTCGTAAAATCAAATCAAAAGAAGCAAATTCCACAAAAAAAAAGATCTAAATCCATTAAGTAGTTCTCTCCTGAAGCGGACAGACATACATACAGAAAGACAGACGTTGGATTTTAAATATATATATAGATAGGTGAAATAGTCTGATCAATTTTATAATATTTAGATTTAGAGTTATTATCCTGTAATGTACCACAAAACTCTTGTTGTAGTTAACATTTTTCCCTAATTAGTTCTTAAAATTTGTCCACAAATAACAGCATTTACACACTTGTGTAGCTCAAATTCCTTCAAAAAAAAACCAAGGAAGAAATAACAAGTACAAAAGTAAATAACAGGCAAAGGGAAACATTAACAGACATATCCTATGGTAAGTTGGCCATGGTGGACAGGAAAACAAAAAGTGTAGTTGGCAATGATCCTGGATAAAATAAACCTCTATGGGTTCCAAGGCCAAACACTGCCAGATCCCGCTAGAAACTGTAAGAAATATAAATGTCACAGAATTAGTCTGATTACAAATCCGTTTGAAGAGGATCTTGTGAATGTTTGTTTTTTTACAGCATCACAGGCACTTGCAGAGGGACTTGACAAGGTGGCAGTGGCGCAGCTGCTTAATGCAGATCTTACAATTATGTGCAGTGCCATTCATAATCTAATACAACTGACGTAAGAAATTTAAAAAAGCCAAATTAAAGTGGATTTGTAAAAGTTTGTTCTCTACTGGTGACACATTCCTGATTTTTGTTATGTAAGAAAAGAAAGCTACCTCACTAGTTGTATTGTGACGTGTGAGTCCTTGTCTTGCACCCCAAAATATGAGGCTGAGTCTCAGTACTTTAGCAAAACCAGCTTTATTCAGCTTGAAACAGGAACAACATGGTTATTTATTGTAGCGGGATCTGCCACTCTCATATACACAGACACAGCAGTCAGGCAGGTTAGTAGCCAAGTAATCCTGTTCCATGCATTTATAATGTTCCTCGCATCACCTATCAATGACAGGCACTTATAACGTGACCGCGATCAGCTCGGATTTGCTTTCATGGTGAGCCACTGCAGCTCTGGGAGTCCACAATTGCCCCAGCAATGGAGATGCTGTCTTCCACAGACATGGCGATCGTGCTTCAGGAAGCTCTTCAGCGTGTTGTCCCGTTGAGGGGAGTCTAGAAACCTTGCAATATGTATAGTCTCACACATGTGATTGGGAAAAACCCAAGGGCTTATTTGACTATAATTCTACCCATAAGCAAGGCTTAGAGACAAAAACAAGATAAAGACTTGGGGCATTTGGAGGTGGTGCCCCTTAAGAAAATGCCAGACTGGAAGGGGCAGAGCCAAGGGACCTGCCAATCATCTGATCTGCATGAGAGAATGGCATTACAAAACAGAGCCAACCCTCAACTTCCGCACTTGGTGATGTACTTGTGTGATTTTATATACTGTATTTACTATATATGGTGAGTGCATACAGTATATATATAATTACAGTATACACACACACACACACATATATATAAGATGTTTACAAAGTTAAAACTGCGGGGCAACTTAAATTTTATGGATTTCATTGCCATGAGGCCTTATGCAGCTAACTAAATACAGGTGATAAGCTTGTGTAAGCTTATGAAAGGGAAAGCAATTTCCCTTGCATGGACTTATCAAGTGAAATTAATGTCAAAAATGGAAAAAATGGTGTTGCTTAACTAGTACATTTACTTGTAATTCTTGTATATATGTCATTTTTTTTTTCAAAATCTGTTTTTGAAAGGGTGGTGCATTTTAAATTTGAGTATCTTAAATTGGAAGCAATGTGGTATAAAAGCATGTACTTGTGCCAAACCTCTGTACTGATTTAGCATTTGGGGTCAATGTCTGCGATGGAAAGGCACTATATGAAATGCAGGAATGACCGTGAGTTGAGTCTTCTCACTGGATTATATGACAAAGAGAAAACAAGCAGAAATTTTAGCTGATCTTTTCCCTCAGGGGTCAAAAAATCCTTTGCTGTGTACCCGTTCTTTTACTTGCTGCACATTGCCACTGAGGTGTGTCGCTATGCCATTCTGAGTGCCCCCTTTACCCTTGACTTTTCATTTCCAGTCAGCATTACCTGCAGCTATGTTATGAAGTCTTTGAGCTCCACATTTTGCAGCTGTTCCAGTACATTAACTTTTCATGTGAGCCTTTGAACAAGAGATAAGGTGGT
>JANRMT010062791.1:232805776-232846186 GCA_026402145.1 Polypterus bichir lapradei | reverse complement strand
GGGGGGGTGGGCAAGTACTCATATATCCTTTTAGCCTTGGTTTCTGGGCTATGCCAGACTTGTTTACCTTGTTGAATATTAATTTCCTCCTGTTGACTTCCATTTGAAAACCATAATGCCTGTACTTGGGATTTATGTTGTCGGGCAGGAGAAAATGCATAGTGGCCACAATGTAGCAACCTAATTGCATTTTGACTCTAACAGACTGGCTGCTCTAAGAAAAACAAACCCAGATGTTGTTTAGCGTTGTCAGTTGTCCTGGAGAAATGTGCTGGCCTCTGTGTACTTTAACAGATAACAGAGAGTTCCTCCCATGATACAAAGACATGCAGGTTGGGTGGATTAGCCCATGTGTGTGTGTGTGTGTGTGTTCAGCCTGCTATGGGCCTGCACGTCCAGAGACTGTTTCGTTGTTTCTGCCTTGCTTCCTGTACTTGCTTGGTTAGGCTTCAGCTTCCTCTTACTCTGTTCAGGATAAAGTACATTTGGAAAATAGCTGAGAGTTGGAACGGGAATCTTCCACTCATTCATACCCTTGGGTCAGTGCTAATCTAAGGGGTTTGTTAGAATGCTAACAATGACTTGTATTAACAACATCAATTCAGACTACGGGTGGCACGGTGGCGCACTGGGTAGCGCTGCGGCCTCACAGTTAGGAGACCTGGGTTCGCTTCCCAGGTCCTCCCTGCGTGGAGTTTGCATGTTCTCTCCATGTCTGTGTGGGTTTCCTCCAGGTGCTCCGGTTTCCTCCCACAGTCTAAAGACATGCAGGTTAGGTGCATTGGCAATTCTAAATTGTCCCTAGTGTGTGTGTGCACCCTGTGGTGGGCTGGCACCCTGCTCGGGGTTTGTTTCCTGCCTTGCACCATGTGTTGGCTAGGATTGGCTCCGGCAGACCCCCGTGACCCTGTAGTTAGGATATAGTGGGTTGGATAATGGATGGATGGAATTCAAACTATTATAAACTAGAACGTGGTACCAGACAAGGATGCCCCTTGTCACCACTGCTTTTTGCAATCACAATTGAGCCACTGGCAATTCACTGTTGAAATGCTATTGAGATAAAGGGGATTATCAGAGAAGGACTGGAACAGAAAGTTTCTCTATATGTAGATGATATGGTGCTGTATATATCAGACCTACAAAGTACTGTGCCCGCAGTCTTAACAGCACTAACAGAATTTCAAAAGATTTCTGGTCTCAGATTCAATTTGAATAAAAGTGTGCTCTTCCCAGTGAATTCTCAAGCATACAATATTAGATTGGACACCTTCCCATTTATCATTGCAGATCAGTTTAAATACCTAGGGGTAAATATCACAAGTAAATATGAAGCTGTTTATCAACAAAATTTTGCCATCTGTATGGAAAAGATTAAGCAAGACTTGCATAGATGTTCAACCCTTCATCTCACTTTAGCTGGAAGAATTAACGTTGTTAAGATGAATATCCTTCCTAGGCTTCTCTTTTCATTTCATAACATTCCAATATACATCAACTGATCATCCATCCATCCAACCATTTTCCAACCCGCTATATCTGAACACAGGGTCTGCTGGAGCCAATCCCAGCCAACACAGGGTGCAAGGCAGAAACCAATCCCGCCAACCCACCACAGGAAACACACACACCCTCACACCAAGCACACACTAGAGACAATTTAGAATTGCTATGGGTACTGTGAGAGGAAACCCGCACAGACACAGGGAGAACATGCAAATTCCATGCAGCGAGGACATGGGAAGCAAACCCGGGTCTCCTAACTGTGAGGCAGCAGCGCTACCATTGCACCACCGTGCCACCTGCAATAGATCATTTTTTAAGAGATTAGATTCAACCACAACCTCATTTATTTGGAATTCAAAACATCCACGTATCTAAAGGGCGACCTTACAAAGACCTAAGGCAGAAGGTGGCATGGCTCTACCTAACTTTCAATTTTATTACTGGGCAGCAAACATACAAGCTATAAAAACCTGGACACAAATAGATGAACATACACAGGCCTGGTCTGCAATAGAAGTAAAATCCTGCAGTACTTCTTTATATTATACTTTCTGCCCCAATAAATGCAAGTTATCGCCAATATACTAATAACCCAATTGTGCTTCACTCACTCAGAATATGGAACCAATGTAGGAAGCATTTTAAGATAGAGAAGCTTTAATCTGTGGCACCTCTGCACGAGAACCACTTTTTTCCACCCTCTCAAACGTACGCAGTTTTTAATATGTGGAAAACATTTGGGATTAAATCCATGAGAGATCTGTACATAGACATAAACCTGAGCTTCATCTGCTGAAAGCATAGAATTATTCAACTTATAATTATATATCGAGCACATCTGTCTCATTTAAAAACTGACCAAAATGTTTCCAGGGCAAGATCCAACCTGCGACTGCTGCAATCAAGTTCCAGCATCACTGGGTCACGTTTTGGGCCTGCGCCAAATTAACATAATTTTGGACCAAAATCTTTAAATGCTTTTCAGACATGCTTGGTGTCACAATCCCTCCTAATCCATTAACAGCTGTGTTTGTGGTACTTCCAGAAGGTCTTAAAGTGGAGCAGGACATACAAACTAAAAATACTAGAAAAAGTAGTCGCCAGTCAGCTTCAGTCACACCTTACGCATTACAATTTATTTGAGAAATTCCAGTCTGGTTTTCGCCCTGGTCATAGTACAGAAACTGCACTAACACGGGTTGTAAATGACATTCTGATATCCTCTGATGAAGGAAACTCCACTGTAATTATGTTGTTAGATTTAAGTGCAGCATTTGACACCATTGACCATTCTATTTTACTGCACAGGCTAGAAAACGATGTTGTGCTTACAGGCCCCATGCTCGCTTGGTTTAGTTCTTATTTATCAAATCGATTCCAATATGTACAGAAATGTGCTGACAGTACTCCTTCATTATACACAGAAGTTCAATATGGTGTCCCGCGGGGCTCAGTACTGGGACCTTTACTGTTTTCACTTTTGGAAACATAATGTTAATTTTCACTCGTATGCAGATGACACCCAGTTATACCTTTCATTTAAATCAAATGAAGTTTCTCCGATGTTGTCTTTAATTAGTTGTGTTAGTGAATTAAAGGAGTGGATGAATGAGAACTACTTGTCTTTAAATACAGATAAAACAGAGATGTTAATTGTTGGAGGGAATGACGCTGATCACAGCAATATTTTGTCATCATTTAACTCAGTTGGAATCCCAATTAATTTTACTGAATCAGCCCGCAATCTAGGAGTTATCTTTGATTCTAGCATGTCATTTAAAGCACATATTACAAAGTTGTCCAAAACATGTTTCTTCCATCTTAAAAATGTTAGGAAATTAAGGGACTTTCTAAATAAACAGGATTCTGAGAAATTAATTCATGCATTTATCTCTAGTAGGATTAACTACTGCAATGCGGTGTTCACTGGCTGTTCAAATTGTTCTTTATACAGCCTCCAGTTAATCCAAAATGCGGCTGCAAGAATTATTACAAGAACAAGAAAATATGAACACATAACTCCAGTTCTTAAATCCTTACACTGGCTCCCGGTTAAGTTTAGGGCAAATTTCAAAATCCTCCTTTTAACATATAAAGCATTAAATGGCCAAGGTCCGGCTTACTTGTCTGAACTTATCATGACTTACAAACCTGAGCGCACATTAAGATCTCAAGATGCCGGTCTGCTTATGATTCCAAGGATTAATAAAATAACAGTGGGAGGTCGAGCTTTTAGTTACAGGGCCCCTAAACTGTGGAATGGTCTTCCTGCTTCTATAAGAGATGCCCCTTCAGTCCCAGCCTTTAAATCCCGGCTGAAGACTCACTACTTCAGTTTAGCATATCCTGACTAGAGCTGCTGATTAACTGTACAGACTGCATCTCTGTTGTTAGTCATTAGCACTAAAACATAAGTAACATGATTATTATAATTTGTTACTAACCCTCACCTATTCTGTTTCTGTTCTTGGTACTCAAATGTGGCAATTGGTGCCACGGCCCACCTGCCAAGTTGTTTGCCTGCCTATGGTAAAGTCATCCCTGATGGAGGATCACAGGAATCATGGGAAAGAGGGGTCCTTTCATCGGATTGGCTGGCCGAGCAATGTTTCAGCCGTGGAATGGCCAAATGGGGAGGCAGCTTGACGGATGAGGTCTCCAGGACTCTAAAAATATCCAAATCTTATTATGTGATATCATCTACTGTTAAATTCTGCTCTGTACTTCTAAAATTTTTATTATTATGCTGTATTAAGGATTTGTTCTGTTCTGTATACTTGTATTGAACCCCTTCTTTTGACACCCACTGCACACCCAACCTACCTGGAAAGGGGTCTCTCTTTGAACTGCCTTTCCCGAGGTTTCTTCCATTTTTCCCTACAAGGTTTTTTTTGGGGAGTTTTTCCTTGTCTTCTCAGAGAGTCAAGGCTGGGGGGCTGTCAAGAGGCAGGGCCTGTTAAAGCCCATTGCGGCACTTCCTGTGTGAATTTGGGCTATACAAAAATAAACTGTATTGTATTGTATTGTAAACTGTAATTGCCTTTACTACACTATTGGAACGTAGACTTATTTTGCTCAGTTGGAAGAATCCTGACTCTCCTATTCTAAGTCAGTGGGTAACTGATGTCGTATACAATTTGAAATTGGAAAAAATCAAATTCTCACTTAGAGGATCTGTGCAGAACTTTTTCAAAATCTGGCAGGATCTAATCAATAACATTTTAGAATAAGCATCCAAATTGAGGGAGCAGGTTCTCTCCCCGCTTTTACTCCATTTATCTTTATTCATTTATTAATGTATCTATTCATTTGTCTTTACTAGCATAACGTTTTACACTGCTGTCCTAGCTCTCTTTCTCAGGGGTGGGGGTTGATTTGTTTTGAACCTTTTTCTTTTAATTTTTTTTTGCAAAACTTGAGTTATTTGTATGGAGTGTTATTTGATTTTAGTAAATTCAATAAAGTTAAAAAAAGAATGCTAACAATGTCTTATCCCTCCTTCTTTCTGAATGTACTTCACTCTAAAATGCACTATATAGAATACCCTTTTTATTCTTTTTACATTAATAAACAAGTGTTCATACAGTCTTGGCTCCTGCCTTATGCTCACAATATCCTAATGAATTGGAATAAGCAAATTTGAGAAAGTTATCCTGTGCTAACGTAAAGCACAAGTGTGGCATGATGGATCTTAACTGCTCCTCATATCTGTATGGAGTGACCACCTAGGTCTACCCTAAGTCCAGTACTTCAATTTCCTTTAACATCCCAAACCTGTTTCACTAGTACAGGTGAGAATAAGTCCCATGTCCATTTGGTTCTTGCCTTTCATGTAAAGCTGCCCATAGTGCCACACAACTTTATAATGGAAAAAGCAAGATGTTGTAAAGAATGTACTGTCCCCGTTCTCCCAACCAGTACTCAAAGATTTGCACTCATGAGTATTGGCAGCATAGTCGTGATGGGCTGGTATGTCCTCCTGGCCTTGTGACTCTCATTAGCACGTCCTGCACCTTCTGATCACTTAAAAGGGAGAATGAACATTAGAGATGAATGCCGAAAGCTGACCAAATTGTCACTAGCTTCGAAATTTGTGTTTTTAATCATGAGAACTGGCACAGTGTGTTTTATTACAAAAACAGCTGCCACTTCTGAGGAAGGTGAATGAAACTATGGAGGAGTAGGATGAGGAGGAGGAGATGCCCTATCTCTTCTTGCCATACTTTAGACAGCTGCTTAAGGCATTGCAGTAAACCGAGAGGGCGAATGTTGTTAGGGTTTGTTTGAAACACCCTTTGTACATAAAACCTGGCACCATTCACAAGCAGAAATAAGCTACACATCTCATCTGGCAAGGCTCTCTTTCAAGATAAACTACAGCCAAAAGAGATAAGCCAGCCTGAAGAGGGTGTGACTTTCCAAATGGCAACCCATAACAGCCTGCAATAAAAAATAAAATTCAATTTTTTTGATCCATGTGGCTGTAATCTGCTGTATTTGAGGGCGGCTTTAATGGGAAGTATGAGCAGGGTTTGGCATGCTTCCCTCTACTGAGCAGCTGGAGGAACTGCTTATGACTTGCTGGTGGCCTTCATGTAGCCCAGGCCTTCTTTTCCTGTGACTATGCATCAATGCACATTTGTTGTGACATCTTCAGGGTAATTTCAAAAGGGTCACCGGCTACCCTGCCCTCCTCTCTACTGTCATGATTAATTAGGCTGCTCACTGCATGGGTTCAGCACCATTTCTGTCTGAATAAGTGCATTCAAAATATCAAAATGTGTAATAGGTCCCCAAAAGACCCACAAATCAGACCAGAACTTTCACTAGCCTGTGTAAAGATAGGACTCTCCCCAGGCAGTCTGACCCAAACTACACTTACAGGATTTGGCCCAAGGAGAGATAGTTTTAAAAGTTCAAGAATATCCATAGTTTTCCAAAAATATATCAAAAATGTCCCTCATTGGAGAAGAACCATAAGACTACTGGTTTGAAAAACAAAATCCAATACAAAACCTTTATAAAAGGAAGAAACTCATTTGGTTTTATCCAAAGATGAACAAAAATGCAAAACTAAGGCAACAGGTTTTGCCTAAAACATCAATCAACAGCAAATTAGTCTAGTTCCATAATCTAATTATCAAAAACAAAGGCAGAAACAATAAATATAGAAATCAGAAAAATGAACACTTATAAGAATATGCACTCTTCAAATGTAAATCGATAAACGTATACTGGGACCAACTCTTTCATTAGAATATTAAAGGAGGTCCCAGCTGGGTGGGCCACACTTTTTGTTGGTTCCATCCACAAAAAAAAAATACAAAAAACAGATTAAAACTTAAATGCAGAATACTTTAATAAAATAAGTGGTGACAATATAAAGTGCTGGAGACCACCCTGCTAGCCCGTTTATTATGCAAGTCAAAAGGAATGAAAATGAAGCAAGGAATAATGTGTCAGTCACATGCCTGTTAGAGATAAAGAGCATCTGCTAGGACAGGTCCATCCTCTTCAAGACTGACCACTGACTTCCTGTCTGATGATTTTTTAAAAATCCGTTGGGGCAGAAGAGGCAGGACTAGTTGGCTGCCCCCATAAATGATGTCAGTTTCTCACATGCTTTATTTTCCAGTCTGTGGCCTTCAATGACCAGTGTGTCTGTCTGAGGAGAGAATGTCAACCACGTTGACAGGTTTACTTACCTTGGCAGTGACATTCATGTCTCTGGTGACTCTTCCTATGAAGTCAGTAGATGGATTGGGAGAGCATGTCGGGTCATGAGGTTGCTGCAAAGGGGTGTGTCGCACTGCCGATATCTTTGCAAAAGGACAAAGGTCCAAGCCTTTAGAGTTCTGGTGCTCCTTGTTTTGCGAGACATGGCTGCTATCCAGTGACCTGAGACGAAGACTGGACTCCTTCGGTACTGTGTCTCTTCGGAGAATCCTTGGGTACCACTGGTTTGACTTTGTGTCGAATGAGCTGTTGCTCATGGAGTCCCAAATGAGGCATATTACCTGCATTGTGAGGGAGCGTCAGTTACAGCAGTATTGTCATGTGGTGCGATTACCTGAGGGTGAGCCGGCCTACAGGATCCTCATTGCTGAGCAATTGGAAGCGGCCAAGGGGATGCCCACATAACACCTGGCTGTGGCAGATGTATGGTCATTTCCAGGGGTGGGACTGCATCACATGTCTGCCTGGGGGGTTGCCAACTGGGATCCCGAGCTGATCTTGTTGTGTTTTGGGTGAGGCAAACATGCTGTATTGGTGCATGCTCCCCGACCTGACCTGACATGTGGATGAAAGAGGAAGAAGAGTTAATGAACTTGAAACCCCGCCATGGCTTTGAGCCATTGTTAACTCATTAGATCCTGGAAGATATTCCTGATGCACTCACGATACATACACATGAAATAATAAATAAATATGAACAAACTGACACAATTATAAAAAGCACATGAAAAATAATAACTCAAAACATTAAGAATAGCAATAGAATGGAACTTAAACATGAGCCAGAGAATTAACACTTGGCTGTAACATAACAATTTCAGACCTGCTACATTCACCCCTTTTGATACACTAAGGCCTCCCCGCCTAAGCAGATCTCAGGTAGACCCCTAAATGTTGAAAATGCTTAATTCACTTGAGTGATACCCCTCACAGTAGCAGGTCCTCATTCAAAGATGCTGCACATAAACTCAGGCCATTGATTCAGGGTGCACCGTCTAGCCGGTTACATTTAACGGGGGTCTCAGCTCCCCTCTCCTTTAATGATCAGTTTGATTCATAACTGTCTTCGTTGCTCAGATCACACTATTTAATACACCCTGCAATCCCAGATAAGCCCCCAACAATAGCTCCGGCAACACCCCTCTCGGTTATGAGTCTTCACTCAGAGCTGCTGGCTGCTTAATGCATAATGCAGAGTACAGCCCTCTTAGTCAGTCGAGTGAGAGGAGAACTCCTCTCTTCTCTCCCAAGTGACCATTCAAGTGACTCCTATGGCGTATTTTTGCGGTGAACTCTCATAATTTTAGCCTTGGTACGAAAGCCTGTTCACTGATACAGAGATCTTATATCTGGAAAATGCTGGATGAAATAATTTGTATTAAATTCCTACTTGAATGCTATGGAGGATCAGGGATAGGAGATGCCTTTATTGCAGACACCAGGGGCCTGCACTTAGTATCAGATTCAAGTATTTTTAACAAAGTCAAAGTTAAAGAAGTGTCCCTTCATTCTGTCAGCTAGTCCCGGGTGTCCTCTACATTACATACATACACATGTGCGACTGTGGATCACCCTCTGGGCTCATCTGAAGCAGGTATGACCACCCTAGGTTGAGAGGGGGACTCACACTAACCATCAGCTCTTTTCTTCTCTACACAGTACTAAGAAGATGCCCAATGAGGACAACTGACTGTGCCCCTTCCAGTTTCCTACCTTTAAAGCCTGCCTGTGTCAAAAGGAGGCGATCAGTTCTGAACCTTCTGCACCATTGAGTGGTGCTCCCAAAAAACCTAGTGAAGACGATTGCTGAAACGAAATGGCTTTCTTTGCCTTAGTTTAAGTTCTGATGAATGAAGCAGTGAACATAGTGTCCGTTTTGTTTTGTGACTGAATTGAACAGGGATAACCGAGTTGGCACCCCAACATTTTCCTGTGGGAACCTGCAGTGCCTTATTCAACCACAATGCACACATTGTCAAACATGGTTGCTCAAAAATCAGGAGCATGGCTTATCCCTGCAGTATTAGGCACAAAGCCTTTCATTACATAGCTACAGTATTAGTGACCCAAACAAACATGTCCAATAGTAAGACCGTTTATAAAACAGGGTGAGCAGACTTTAGACGTCAGTGGATTTGAACATTTTACCCAACTCCAATTCTCTTTTCACATTCTCTCTACATCATTTTGGGAATGTCTCGTGTGAATGTTAAACACTTAGGAAATTAGCAGTATGTCGACAGAAGTGTGGACAAGGAATTCTATTAAATTCTTGGGATAGCTAACCTCGTAAAGTCACAGTGGCTATGAAGTAACCTCAAGTGAGTGCTTTACTTGCATGCACACCACTTATGAACACACGGGTTAAGGGGTTCAGTGTTAAATTATACATTTTTGTGTTTGAATATGATAAAAATTAGCAAACACTCCCAGCCCAATGTGAATTTACCATGTCTGGAGTTTTTCTCAGGTGCACTAGTTTTCTTCCTGATCCTGTGAATGTTAATTTAATTGGAAATTGTATTAGTTCTGCATGCGGATGTTTGCCTTGTGTTGGACTGGCACACCATTCATAGTTGGTTCCTGCCTTATGCTCAGTGCTTTAAGGAATGAAAGCGAACAAAACTCTAATACTGGAGTTCTGGACTTGTGAGCCACTTTGAGACAGCATCCATTGTTGGAACATGTGTTCCATAAAATGAGCGTTATTTGGGATTTGAGGACCTGCAATAGACTAAAGAGGGTACAACAGATGGACTGCCTAAAATGAGAGTAGTGGGTTAATTGAAAATATAATTGGAAAACCTCTTTTAATTTGTCCTGAAAATTACATGATGCACATATACCTCAGACCTTAAATATAACAGCAGGTCATGTCACTTGCAGAAATTCTCAGATGATTCCGCACTTATTGGGAGTATTGATAAAGGAGGAGTCCAGTGGAGAACTTTGTTTCTTGGTGCAAAAAGAATTGTTGGCAACTTAACATCAGAAAAACCAAGAAATTGGTTATTGACTTTCACCACACTAAAGAACCTCATAGGTGTGGATGTGAGGGCAGTCCTCTCCTATAAGTACTTTGGAGTCCACGTTAATGAATGACAGGTTGGACTGGTCTCAGAAACACGGAGGAACTATATAAGGAAAGGGCTGAGGTGGCTCTTCTTCTTTAGGAGACTGCTCTCTATTTATGTGAGAAGTGACATCCCTCACATCTTCCATCACTCTGTGATGTTAGATTTTCTATGCTGTGGTGTGCCGGGCTGGTAACATCATTTCAAGAGAGGCCCACCGACTCAACAAGCCAATTAAAAGGGCAACTCAGTTATAGGATACACTCTCTGCCCCCTGAAAGTCGTAGCAAACAAGAGAATGAAAACAAAACTGAGTGCCATTATCAACAATGCCACTCATCCTCTTGGTGACACACCAACACAGAGGACTTTCAGACAACAAATTATTCAGCAGAAGGGTGGCAAGAAACACGACGGGGGCTCCTTTACAACAACAGCAATACACCTGGATAATATCTCACTGTGAATGGGACAGCCATGTCAGAAGTTTTATTTCTTTATAATTTTCTTGATTTATAGTCATTCTGATGTGTGTTCAGACCAAAGTGTGTGTGTGTATATTAATCTGTTTACTTATCTGCTGTACCTATTGTGGAACGTGGCCCGGACACAGACAGGCGGACAACGGTTTATCACTTAACACACACATTTTATTTACACTATTTACAAATTAAGTCCATGCACAAACCCAGTGCCTCCAGCACCAATCCCCCTAAGTCCAGGCCTTTCTTCCCAGTGCCTTCCTTCCGGCCGCCTCCACTCCTCTCTCTCCAGTCTCCCGTCTCCTTCCACCCGACTCTTGACTCCGAACGAAGGGAGGTGGCCCCTTTTATAGCAGCCCGGATGGGCTCCAGCTGCTCTCCGGCACTCCTCCGCGGACACTACCCTGTGTGGCGGAAGTGCCGGCTGCGCACCCGGAAGCCCTCCGGGTGTCCCCAGTCTTCTTCCCCCCAGCACTTCCTGGTGTGGCGGAGGTGCTGAGGTCCAGGGTTCTTCAGGCACCGGGGCAGCCCCTGGCGGTGGCCACAGCCCCTAAAGGGCTGCTTCCAAGCTCTGCACCCGTGGTCCCCAGTGCAACCAGGGCGGTCACCCCCTTGTGGTCTGGAGGAGGCGCAAGCCCTCCTCTGGTCCTCTTGGGCGTCCCGGCTGGGTACCACCCCCAGCCGCGTGCCACACTATTTATGTATTTATTTATTTAACTAGATTCTTTTAAAAGCCAAATTTCTCCATGGGGACAAATAAAGTTTTTTTCTATCTATCTATCTATCTAATAATTTACTGAAAAGCAATGGCTACCCACAGAATTCAACAAAAAAACATCTGTTGATGCATACTTTGGCTGCCAGTTTGCCAAGAATGTGCAGCAGGCTTGCTTCCAGGCTGTCTTTATGTGGCTACGGCAGCAGCAGTGGTCACTGTCGCAGTTTATTGCAATCTGGTTTCTACCTCTTATAATTGTTAAGTGGCAGTCTTCCCAGGCGAACAGTGCCATAGGCATGTCAGTTACTTGAACCTGTTCAGCACCACAAATACAGTAGCTCGGGACCAATCAGCTGAAGCCAAAATATCACATTTGTCTTCGATCGCTTGTATCAAATTCGGAGTCTGACAAGTCTTGGTCCAGTTCAGAGAGAATAGGCAAAACTTTGTCCCCGGAATATTCTGTTTTACACATGAGCTTTGATCTCTTGCCAAGTGTCAGGGCCACTTTTGCTGTTGTTTGTGCCTTGCTACTCATGGGAGTGCAGGAAATCTCAGTCAAAGCCAATGAAGCTAACTTTCCTTCTAGCAACGAGACTCAAAAATAAAAACATAATGGTTGGTTTTATCACAGTTTACAGTTGATTACCATTGTCAGCTCCTCCTTCTGACAAAAGTTGACATCAGCCCTGAAAGAGTTAAGTTATGGTGGAAACCCCAGATTTAAAATAAAATTCAACATGACTGGCTTCCTGGACTTCTTGCGTACCTTTGGCTGTTGGTGGTCACAAAGCCATCAAACAGATCAAGGCCTACCCACAAGATTCTCTACCAAACAATACTAAGAGGGCTCCCTTTGTGGACAGATCACATGCACACTAACAGCTTTTTAAATTCACTAATGTTTTGCATCTGTTTTAGCCCCAGAAGTGTGTAATACATTGAACAGCACTAGAGGAGGATTAAGGGTTGTTAATGTAATTGGGTGGGTGTTGACCCACTTTCAGAAACGTGGTGTCCTGAACCTTTTGCCTGTCCTTGAGTGGCCCAGCCAAACCACAAACTTAACTCCACAGAGTAAGTGTGAAGAGACCAGAAGATGGCAGTTTGCAGATGTTTCCCTTCCAATCTAATGGATATTGAGAGAATCTCACAGTAAAAATTAGATAAACTATGGGAGCAAAGCTTGTAGAGACGAACCCATGCAAAACTGCCAAAGGGGCTTCTACAAGGTGTTCAATTAAAGGGTCTGAATACATATAGGAATGATAAATTTGAGTTTTTGATTTTTAATAAATTTGCAAAACCTTTCATGTTTTCACTTTGTCATTATCTGTTATGGAGTGTAGACTGATGATAAAAAATGATGAATTTATCCATTTAAAATTAACTCTACAACACAATAAACTATGCAACAAGTGAAGGGTCTGAAAATTTTCTGAAAGCACTGTATATATTTATTGTTACAGTTGACTCTGATCTTTTTTGACATCCAGTGTGGGAACACAGAGTATTCCAAAAAAGATAGGTCAAGGACGTTGTGGTGCTTCAAAGCTTTTTCCTCCTTTATCTCAGAGGAGGCACGACTTCAAGAAGGAAACTGCAGCATGTAAACTCTTGGTGCCAGAATGACTAATGCCTTTTTCCTATGAAGTGGAAAAAAGCAGCAGAAGGCAAGCTGAGGAAGTAGCAGCACAACAATGACAAGGATCATGCAGCAAAGAGAAAGAGTGCAGTCCTACGCATGAAGAATCTTCCACTTGAACCTGAAGCAACAGCAAAACAACATCTCCACACAACATCAGACATCATCCATAAATACTTGGCATTGTAAAACAATTTATCTGCAGAAAAATAAAGCAGAACTGTAAATACCAGTAAACAGACAGCCTAAATGTTATACTAGCCGTTCCACAAGGCTCCACCCATGTAGTAGTGGAACAGGACAAACTTTAAAAAGCAATAAACAAAAATGTATCGCTAGCTAAGAGGGGACAAGGTACACTCCCAAACACAGAGGTAGGTCGACTCCCCACTCCTGACGTCATGCCTCCCACTCCCCTCGGCCCGCAGCCTCTGCCTCTTGCAAGTGAAGTATGATTCTTAGCACAATGAGAGAAATCGCAAAGTCAACCGGAATGTTCAAGCAAATTCTAGAAAAAAACCCGATGTAAATCCGTTCAGTAGTTCTCTCGTTCACTAGCTAAGCGTACAGACAGACAAACAAACATTGGATTTTATAAATACATAGAGATGTTTGTCTGACTAGTCTGTCTGTGTCCACATATATGCAGTTATCATATTTCTAGATTCTTTGTGTTTATCAATAAATTGTATCATTCTGTTTGTTAAAATGAGTGGGCTTCAGTTACTTTGTTATAAGTCTAATGGCCAAAGACCTGCCTCTGACAAGAGAGAAAGGTAACATAAATAAAGTAGGAACCTTGCTGCATTATTTGATTAATCAGCGGTATTGCCAAACCCAAAACTGATAGCTAATTAAGTTAAAATTTCTTTTTCAAAATCCCACATTATTATAGTGTCCTCCTAAGTGAGTGTCTCATTGATTATTAACCATCAAAATCCTACATAGAAAACGTTTTTTTGTGGCGCACATTAGGCCTCTTAATGCCATAGTGCCACTGCATATAAAACATTATTAATAATACATATGTAAACATTATTAATTAGCATTTATATATTTCTTCATGGCCACAGTCCTTTCCTTTTCAAATGGATGATATACAGTACAAGGTGCATCAAGATGGATTCACGTACAGTGCAGTGACTTCAGTTTATTTGAATGGCCCACACAGTTGAGCGTCTATAACACGAGGTGGTGTAGGATAGTCACAGCATGAAAGTGTAGCCAAAAAGTGTTCAGAAACGGTGTGATCCAATTCAGACATCATGGACCAAAATCCGTAAGGAATGTTCAGCACCATGTTGGTCCATAATTTAACTCAGTGCTGTACAGGTTCAGACTTGGGGGACGCCCTGGTTAAAAACTAAAATCAACTTGACAATCAATCAGTGTGTCAGTCCTAGTATTAACTGACTGCACTTTTTAGCTTGGTCTGCAAACATTTCTACAAAATTCATAAATATTTGTATTCTTTGCCATAGCTTTAAACGCTTACACCTCTCTTGATGTTTTCATTTACTCTTTTCTGACAGGTTTGCTCCCTCAGTTGTGTCCAAGTGCTTAAATTTAGCAATGAGCAATGCTGGCTGTGCTGAAGGCTAAAGGATGGCAATGACATCAGTGCTCTTTTCACTTATCTGTGCACTAAAATGTGTTTCTTACAAATGAGCAGACAAATGAATCTGCTCCCCTTTAGCATTCAGTGTTGCCAGCATTTGGATCAAGGGAGCAAATTCTATTGAAAAAGTGGGAATTAAAAAAGAAAATACCGTCAGCAATTCTACAATATACAAATCCATTTTATAGTCCCTCCCTTTCAAAGATCCAAGAGGACAATGCGAAAAGGATCTCTCACTCAACATATCAGAGAAGGAGTGGAAGGTAGCAATGCACAGAATTCACTCAAGCTCCATATGCGCAAAGCATACAATTATTCAACTCAAAATTATATATCAAGCACATCTGTCTCATTTAAAATTGTCCAAAATGTTTCCAAGGGCAAAATCCAACCTGCAAACGTTGCAATCAAGTTCCAGCCTCACTGTGCCACATATTTTGGGCCTGCACCAAATTAACATAATTTTGGACCAAAATCTTTAAATGTCTTTCAGACAGCCTTGGTGTCACAATCCCTCCTAACCCATTAACAGCTGTGTTTGGTGGGCTCACAGAGGGGCTTAAAGTGGAGAAGGACAAACAAACTGTGATTGCCTTTACTACACTATTGGCACGCAGACTTATCTTGCTCAACTGGAAGAATCCTAACTCTCCTCTTTTAAGTCAGTGGGCAACTGATGTTTTATACTATTTGGAATGGGAAAAAATCTAATTCTCAGTTAGAGGATCTGTACAGAACTTTTTCAAATCCTGGCAGGATCTGATCAATAATACTTTAGATTAAGCTCTTAAAGCACTGAGGAAGCAGATTCTCTTCCCATTTCTTTTTCTTCTACATTTACCTTTATCCGCTTATTAAACTCATCAATTTACTTATTTTTACTACCTTTTAAGTTTTACTCTGCTGGCCATGCTCTCTTTCTCAGGGGTGGGGGTTGATCTGCTTTCAATCCTATTTTTGTAAAATTGATCTATTTGTATGGAATGATTACAATAAAATCAATAAAATTAAAAAAAAAAGAAAAAGAAAATACCAAAAGAAACCTAAGTGTTTAATTTTCTGGCAATTATGCAAATGTTTTATGATTTTTAAGACATATTTATAGGCCAGATGATTAACCACTGAAAGCAAGTCAAAGTAATAATGACTCTGATTTTGTAACTGGTTGGAATGAAAGCTCTGAGTCCCCAGGAACACCCAGAACTGACGTTGGTAAGAAGTGCTGCAAAGAATTCAGGATTTGTGGGAAATCAAAGGAAAAACCAACCAGAATGCCTAATAAAGTGGCCACTGAAAGTGTGAAATTTGCTAAAATGCATGAGTAACTTAAAATGGATTTGACCATTCCTTGCCATTCTAAACGCAGAGAATAACAAGAACATTTATTTCTATAGCACATTTTCATACAAATGATGTAGATCAAAGTGATGATGAAGAAAAACATGATGAAGAAACATGATGAAGAAAAGAGAAATAAAAGACAAAGTAAGAATTAGAATAAGACAACACTAATTAACATAGAATAAGAGTAAGGTCCGATGGCCAGGGAGGACAGAAAAAACAAAAATAACTCCAGACGGCTGGAGAGAAAAAAAAATAAAATCTGCAGGGGTTCCAGGCCACTACATTCTACCAAACATAAATAAAACAATCCTCTTTGTATTTAGGGTTCTCATGGAAGGACTTGATGATGATGGTCATGTGGACTTCTGGCTTCTGGCTCTATCAATGTAGGGACATCATGGTGCTTTGATTAGGTGGTGATGGTGCAGATCGTCACCACAGAAAACCGGGAAAACAAACAGAAGAAAGAGTAGGGGTCAGTATGGATTTTAGAGCCACCATGAATAGTTATTGCAATGAATTGAATATACAGAGTATCAGAATTAAACTGAAATGAAGTTATGAGAAAGCCATGTTAAAGTAATGTGTTTTTAGCAGTTTTTTAAAGTCCTCCACCGTATCAGCCTGGTGAATTCCTATTGGCAGACTATTCCAAATTTTAGGTGCATAACAGCAGAAGACCGCCTCACCACTTCTTTTAAGTTTTGCTCTTGGAATTCTGAGGAGATACTCATTTGAGGATCTGAGGTTACAATTTGGAATATAAGGTGTCAGACATTCCGATATATAAGATGGAGCGAGATTATTTAAGGCTTTATAAACCATAAGCAGTATTTTAAAGTCAATTCTGAATGACACAGGTAACCAGTGTAGTGACATCAAAACTGAAGAAATATGCTTGGATTTTCTTTTCCTAGTTAGGATTCTAGCAGCTGCATTCTGCACTCGTTGTAAACGATTTATGTCTTTTTTGGGTAGTCCTGAGAGGAGTGCGTTACAGTAATCTAGACGACTGAATACAAAAGCGTGAACTAATTTCTCAGCATCTTTCAATGATATAAGAGGTCTAACTTTTGCTGTGTTTCTTAAATGAAAAAATGCTGTCCAAGTGGTCTGATTAATATGCGATTTAAAATTCAGATTACAGTCAACGGTTACCCCTAAGTTCTTTACCTCCGTCTTGACTTTTAATCCTTATGTATCAAGTTTATTTCTAATAATCTCATTGTCTCCATTATTGCCAATCACTAAAATTTCTGTTTTCTCTTTATTTAGCTTGAGAAAATTACTATTCATCCAATTAGAAACACAAGTAAGACATTGTGTTAGTGAAACAACAGAGTCGGGGTCATCAGGTGCTATTGATAAATACAGCTGTGTGTCATCAGCATAGCTGTGGTAGCTCACGTTGTGCCTTGAGATAATCTGATCTAACGGAAGCATGTAGATTGAGAAGAGCAGTGGACCCAGGATAGAGCCTTGTGGAACACCATATAGGATATCATGTGTCTTTGAGTTGTAATTACCACAACTAACAAAGAATTTTCTACCTGCCAGGTGGGATTCAAACCAATTTAAGACA
This sequence comes from Polypterus bichir lapradei, assembly GCA_026402145.1. Lineage (NCBI taxonomy): Eukaryota > Metazoa > Chordata > Cladistia > Polypteriformes > Polypteridae > Polypterus > Polypterus bichir. The sequence goes on along the minus strand of JANRMT010062791.1, from coordinate 232,828,481 downwards.
CTGCCAGAGAGGCCCACCCATTGACTGAGGTGATTTCTAAGAATGTTTTGATCAATAGTGTCAAATGTGGCACTCAGATCTAAGAGGATGAGAACAGATAAATGGCCTCTGTCTGCATTTACTACTTTAACGAGTGCAGTTTCTGTGCTGTGATTTGTTCTAAAACCCGACTGAAATTTATCAAGAATAGCATGTTTATTAAGATGGTTATTTAACTGCATAAAGACTGCCTTCTTTAAAATTTTAGTTAAGAAAGGCAGGTTAGAAATGGATCTAAAATTTTCAAAAGCAGAGGGGTCAAGATTATTTTTCTTGAGTAGGGGTTTAACTACAGCAGTCTTAAGACGGTCTGGGAAGACCCCCGTATCTAATGACGAGTTTACAATGTTGAGAATATTATCAATTAGCATGCCTGATACTTCTTTGAAAAAACTTGTTGCAGCCTTCTTCCATCTGACTTTAGAGTCTCTCATGTGCCTTCTGCTGAGGTGCCTTTGTTGTTTTATCTCCTTGCCTCTCTGCCATACAGCAGCCACTGCTGAAGCACTCATTCAGGAGTTCTTTCTTCTCCAACTTCACACACAGTATCTCGTTATTCCTTTAGAGTTCTCACAGGGGTGAAAATTTTTATATGTACTGGGCTGCAGATCAGAAACACTACGAATCTGAACATCATCGTGTCTCAAACTCAAATACAGTGTGAGTCAAACTTATGTTAACATTTGAATGACGGAAACAGTTTATTCACAAAACATATGTGCAAGATGATTTACAGGAATGTCTCAACCTGTTCGCCGTCACATTCAAAACACAAAAACCAATGAGCAACAGTGCCATTCAAATTGGGAAATAGATGATACCACAGTCTGTATTCTGTCCTTCAGGTCATTGATATCACGAACTTTCCTGCTATACACGAACTCCTTCATCATACCCCATGCCCAGAAATCACAGGGTGTCAAATCAGGGGATCGTGAAGGCCATGGCAGTGGTCCACCACAACCTATCCATCGACCTGGAAAGGTGTGGTTGAGATAAAAATAATCCTTTAGTGTTAACATAATTTTGACTCACCCTGTATAAGGCATTACATTAACAAGTAGAAAATGTGTACTTTGAATATTATATAATGCCTTTTACAAGGTAGATTAAGTCTACAATCACTGTAAATAGTAAAGTAATGTGACATAACAGTCTCAAACCTGTCCAGTAAACCATTGCAGGGGCACAGTGCTCTATCCAGCTGCACCAGGAGCAACAGCAAAACCAAACTCTGGATCAGATGTCAGGACATACTTACAGCAAAGATCATTTAAAATTTCCAGTGAATGTAACTTATAAATCTTTGGGATCTGAGAAAAACCTTAGAATAGCCAATGCAAAACCTGCAGAGGTGTTGGAAGAAGTAGATCTATGAAGCAGAAGAGCCAAGCTCTGTGCCACTCAATAGCAGTGTCTGTAATTTTTAATTAAATGGCACCAAAGATGGGATGCTTGCTGACCAGACATGCAACTAAGAATCTCACCGTACTCTGTACTTGTCGTAAAACATTTGAAGAAGTTATTTTTGAGACAAGGGCAAATCTAGTCATTTTTTCTTCCCTAATATTATTTCATTGGCAACAACTGTCCAAAGCAATGTACCTACTTGTAAAGTAAATTTGGGACTAATTTTAAACCCCTGATGTCACTTTTTGAGGCATCATATCACAAAGAATGGCACTTTTCATTTCTTACTTTCATTCACCTAAAAGCTGCTTTTAATGAGATTCCAAGAGCAAACACTTGATTCCATGTTTTTTTTTTTTAGACTATAACTCTTAACAGATTAGGATTTGCTTTTGGGGCGATTCCAGAGTACTGGCAGATTTTTAACTTTTATGACACTTGAAATTAAACAATACCACCCCACGCCTTATGTGGTGAGTGCCATGTGATAGTGAAATCTGATTTTCACACATGCTTTGTGAAACAGTGGGTTTGGACACATTTGGACTTCCTGCCTACACTCCTCACAGTCCTAGCCATTTACCAACTGAAGCTTAATAATTAAACACTTCCGACTCAGATTATTTTTTGAAAACTTCGTTGTGCAACTACTGGAAGTTGAACGTATGGCTTCTCCTTTGATTTTCATCTCAAATGAGTGGTGGTCTAATTGCCGATTCATCCCATTGGAGGCTTTCTACTGAAGGTATATGCAACACATGTTTAGATTGTGTGCTGTACACTCATGATATACTTGCTACCAACCTTCTCAGAGACCATAGTCAACCCTGGCCATTGATGCACCCTCAGGTTTAAACTTATTTAAAGAGCCTAAAGAAGCATTGGGTATCTAGTGGAGTTTGAAAAGATTAGATGTTATGAGGTTTAGATGCCAATGAAGCTTATCACTTTCCAGATCTTCATATCTTCGGTCTTACATCTCCCAAAATGTTTCTTTTTGTGCCACTAAATACTAAAAATGAGGCCTTACTTACAAAATCTGGTCCCAGACTTAGGTGAGACTTAAATGTCAATATGTTCTTTCCCTTAATGTTGCACACAGAAACAAAAAGGGGGAAATTTCAGCACCAAAAACAAAGGTATATATATTCAGAAAGCCAAAAACTTGCAAACCATGCAGACTCTGGCTCTCTAGAAATTAGAACATTTCTTGCAAAGAACAGCTTTTTACATAATAATAATAATAATAATCTTTATATATAATATGCTACCGTAGCTGTCCATTTGTCTGTCCAGGATTTCAAATCACCTGTAGCTCGCAAACCATTTGAACTATCCATCCATTATCCAACCCGCTATATCCTAATTACAGGGTCACGGGGGTCTGCTGGAGCCAATCCCAGCCAACAGGGCACAAGACAGGAAACAAACACCAGGCAGGGCGCCAGCCCACCGCAGCCATTTGAACAATTGACCTGAAATTTGGTACACATATACTACATGACGTTTACTATCCGATTTTGGGGTGATGATTGACCTCCAAGGATATTCCTCTTTTTATTTTTATTTTATTTTATTGTAGAATCAACTCCAGCAGTGAGAGATTAAACTAAAATGAAGCTGTGAGAAAGCCATGTTAAAATAATGGGTTTTTAGCAGTTTTTTAAAGTGCTTCACCCTATTAGCCTGGTGAAATTCTTTCAGTAAGCTATTCCGTATTTTAGGTGCATAACAGCAGAAGGCTGCCTCACCACTTCTTTTAAGTTTATCTCTTGAAATTATAAGCAGACACTAATTTAAAGATCTAAGGTTACAATCTGAAGTGTAAGGTGACAGACATTCCACAATGCAGGATGGAGTGAGATTATTTAAGGCTTTGTAAACCATAAGCAGTATTTTAAAGTCAATTCTAAATGACACAGGTAACCAGTGTAGTGACATCAGAACTGGCGAGATGTGCTCGGATTTTCTTTTCCTAGTTAAGATTCTAGCAGCTGCATTCTGCACTCGTTGCAGTCGATTGATGTCTTTTTTAGGTGGTCCTGAGAGGAGTGCGTTACAGTAATCTAGACGACTGAAAACAAAAGTGTGAACTCATTTCTCAGCATCTTGCTATCTTATAAGAGGTCTAACTTTTGCCATATTTCTTAAATGAAAAAAAGCTGTCCTAGTAATCTGATCAATATGTGATTTAAAATTCAGTTCAGAGTCAATAATTACCCCTAAATTCTTTACCTCCATCTTGACTTTTAATCCTAATGCATCAAGTTTATTTCTAATACCCTCATTATATCTATTTTTGCCAATCACTAAAATTTCTGTTTTCTCCTTATTTAGTTTCAGAGAATTACTACTCATCCATTCAGAAACACAAGTAAGACATTGTGTCAGTGAATCAAGAGAGTTGTTATCATCAGGCACTATTGATAAATACAGGTGTTTGTCATTAGCATAGCTGTGGTAGCTCACATTATGCCCCGAGATAATCTGACCTAACAGAAGCATGTAAATCGAAAAGAGCAGCGGATCCAGGAAAGACCCTCGCGGAACACCATATAGAATATCATGTGTCTTTGAAATATAATTACCACAACTAACAAAGAATTTTCTACCTGCCAGGTAGGACTCAAATAAATATAAGGCACTGTCAGAGAGGCCCACCCATTGACTAAGGCGATTTCTAAGAATATTGTGATCAATGGTGTCAAATGCAGCACTCAGATCTAAGAGGATGAGAACAGATAAACTGCCTCTGCCTGCATTTACTACTTTAACGAGTGCAGTTTCTGCACTGTGATTTGTTCTAAAACCCGACTGAAACTTAAAGAATAGCATGTTTATTCAGGTGGTCATTTAGCTGCATAATGACTGCCTTCTCTAGGATTTTACTTAAAAAAGGGAGGTTAGAAATAGGTCTAAAATTTTCAAAAACAGGGAGTCGAGATTATTTTTCTTGAGCAGGGGTTTAACTACAGCAGTCTTAAGACAGTCTGGGAAGACCGCCATATCTAATGATGAGTTTACTATGTCAAGAAAACTAGCAATTAGCAAGCCAGATACATCTTTGAAAATGTACTAAGTAATTGCAGCATAAACACTGACTTCATCAGTTTTAACGTGAAAAGATGCCAACAAAAGAAGAGAAGAAGCGTGCCTCTAGGGTGGAGAAATGAAAAGCTGCTCAGGATGCAGCAAGTGCATCAACCTCTGAGCAAACGAGAAAGAGTATGAAAACTATAAGTCAAGTGCAGTGCGCCGTTACTGGTAATAATAATAATAATGGAAAAAATGGTGTGCCTGAAAAGGCAAACCAGACCAAAGAAAGCCAGTCCAAAATTTAATAATCAAAATCCACAAGAATAGGGCAAGAAAATATTTTAAAAAAAACCAAATCCTGAGGTACTTAAAACTCAAGAACTTCACAAATGACTATCAGTGTTAAAGTGGAGAACCTCACCTTCTGCTTGGAACATATGAGCAGAGGATGGTCCTCCAGTTGAAGCATCCTGGAGGCCTAGTCCCATGAAACTCTATGTAAAGAGGACAGGGCACATAGCTAAATACATTAATACAACAATGAACATAATGCATGCATGTCTGTCTGCCTGTCTGTATGCCTGTCCGCTTTTCATGAAAGAACTACTTAATGGATTTAGATCGGGTTTTTTTTCTATAATTTGCTTGAACATTCTGGCTGATTTTGTGACTTCTCTCATGGTGCTAAGAATTATAGTTTGCTTGCAGAAGCGATATATTCGTTGTAATCTGAGACAGAGGCTGCGGGCCGAGGGGAGGGGGAAGCATGACATCAGGAGTGGGGAGCCTGGCAGTGCCCTCCTCGCTGTCCTGTTTCACTTCTATGCGGGCGAAGCCACAGGGGATGGGTAGTATTCAATAAAACAATAATCAAAATACAACATACAAAAAATATCTGAGAAATAAAAATATCAAATCAAAGCTGCTTGAGACAGGAATTACGCTTTTGCTAAACCCTAACACAAATTCATTAAAATCTGGAGTTTTTTGCCATAAATGTATTGCTATGCAAACTTGCCACTCTTTCACTGAATCTATGCAGCCATTTCAAGCTATGACCCCATATTACTGGCCTATGACAAAAGAAAATATAAACTCCAAACACATCAGAGTACTCTCCAATCTGCCAGTTCACCAGACTTCCTTCCATATTGCCCATCCTTTTTCTGCATTGGGAGTTTTTAGGGAAGATGAACATCCCAATCCTTCTGACTACACTATTGAATCAGGGCAGTACTCAATATACCAAGAAATTATTTAAGTTTGACAATGTATCATGGAGCTATTTTGTTTCATTTCTCATATCACCTATCCAGTGCCTTCTTCTGCACACTTGTAGCACTTGACTTACCGATCCCACATAACCTCCTGCTACCTCTTTGAAAATGTAGCCTAACTCAGATTGCTTTCTGACTTAGCTCCTAAGTGTTTAAAAGATCTGACAAAATACTATAGGGAGATTCTGTCTCATCTTCTTTATCATCCATTCTTTTAACCTGAAACTGTCAGTAGCATTTAACACACAGAACCACCATATCCTACTGGCTACACTAAAGAAACCACCCTAGACCTGGCTCATATCTTTCCATTCTGATAGAGCTTACACTGTATTGTTTGAGATGTGGTATCATCCTTATCATCCCTATCATTCTTCCTCCTACTCCTCCTCCTGGACTTGCCTGCCACCTTTGATGCAAAGAAAGTGTATTGTAAAAAGATGCTCTTTCAACATCTCTATAAAACATCCTTCTGTTCCCTGTTCCTCTTGACTGAAGCCTTTCATGCACTGAATTATCCTTCCAACTACACTGGAGAAACCTGACAATACTGGATCTATCTGTTTTGAGTCAACTGCTACTTCTTTTATAAGTGTTACCATGTATCATGGAAGGGTACAGTTTCATCCTCTTGTGGGCCAATTCACTGAGAACAACTTAGCCTAGGTGGTCTAAAGCCATCTTTCCAATCATTTTTCAGTGGCTATTAATTGTTTTCCATATACACTCTAAAAACGTGTGACTGGCTAACTAGCCAGTAAGACATTCATACCAATGCACCCCCAGAACTGTGTCACACTGTGTTCAATTTATTTTCTATGTCATTAGAGAAAGCCACTAGTGATGTTGGCTCTCAATCCTGCTCCCCTAGTATTGTATTAATGTAGTGATGGAATAGAAAGGCTTAAAAAGGAGAGAGACACTACTGTATCATATGACACCCTCACAGTATCAGTTAGATGTCCACTTGATTAGATGCACAGAATAAGTCCTCTTTAGCTTAATTATGTAAGCTGGGGTTTTCTGACTCAGAGAGCTTGAGTTTGCAACCAGTTACTATTTGCATCAAGTAATGGGAAGGAATAGTGCTGTGCAGTTTCTTGGTGACAAATAGCCTTCCTGACCACAATCAGAATTCCAAATCATATCACCAGCCTCTCCTGTAAATCCACTTTTTTATATTTCATTTATCTTCCAAACCCTAGCATTTTCATTGTAAGCCCAAACACCTCTAACACATAATATAATTTGGAATATGTCTATCCACCCTATGCATGGGATGTTTTTAGCTTCTTCTTAACTAGTTTTGCAGCATCTCAAGTCTTGTAAGTTACGTCATTGTATGATTCAAAGATTGCATGGCTCACTCCTGATTCTTCTTCATGTCCTTGATTTATGTATATCAGTCTCTTTGAAATAGGGTGGCACAGTGGGTGGTTAGTTCTGCTTCCACATCATAGAGATGTGCAGGTTGGTTAGTACGTGACTCTAAATCAGACCAGTATTAGTCAGCTGGTATGCATACAAGTGAGCTAAGCAATCGACCAGTTTGCAATCTACGGTAGGCTTCTAAAAATCAAAATTAGCTCTAGAATGAATGAAATGGGTCTAATAATGGATTCTGAGATCAGAAAATAGATAGATAAAATAAGATATAACTAGAACATCTGTGCTGATCTAAAAGAAGTGGCATTATGACTAGGAATGAAGTTTAGGTTTTCCAATTATAGATGTTTCATTAGCAGATGTGACAGCTATGCTAAAGAGTCTCATTGCATTAAAAAGAACTGGATGCTCTGTAAACATTTGGTTCCACAGCACATAAAACTCTTGTTGACCCAACAACGATATTTTTCCCCTTCATATAAAACTTGGACTGAGGACAACCTTTGTGAAAACATTGAACAGAGAAGGTGAAGGATTTCAATATTTGGGACAGATGTTTCTACAAATAACTGATACCAAGATTACGGAAGGCATTCTGATGGACACGTCATTAGTGACAAGCTGTTTGAAGATCTGTTAGTGAGCCCTGAGAAAATCACATGGAAGACAAGCAAGGATGTTCTTGAGAATTTTCTTGGTAATTACAAAGTGCCAAACTATGCTCAGCGGGTGGACAACATGCTTCAACTATACAAAACCATGAAGTGCAACATGTTGCTCAAGATTCACTTTTTCGTATTCACACTTTGGATGTCTTTTCTGTTTAATTTTGGAGCGGTCAGTGATGAACATGATGAAAGGTTCACCAGGACATTGCAATGATGGATAAATAGTATCAACGCAAATGGAATCCATCAATGCTCACCATCTGAAATGATCAGCAGAAAAACAATTTCAGCTCGGATGAGATAATGCAACATGTCAGCATCATTAAGTGGTTAAACACACTAAATTTAATAAAAGTTAATTTAATGTTTCTCCAAATTCCTATGTGATACAGTCAATTTGAAATTCTATTTGTCTTAAGTTAGAAATGTTCTGTTATAATCAAAAAAACATTTGGATGAAAAACCTATTAGAGATCTAGTTAATGTTGAGGGCCCCTTACAGGCACAGCCCAAGACTTTGCATGATAGGAATCAAATGAGGGTTTCAAGAGTACACACAAATGGACCACAGAAACCAGTTAACACAGACTGAGCTTCTCCAGAGCACCTCCTGCAGTCACAGCGCAACACATTACAGAAAATGAATCAAATGGAAATTTCTAAAGGTCCAGGAAAAGAGGCAATAAAAGCCTCATTGTACAGTTGGAGCTACTCCTGAGTGTCCATTACAGTCGTTGCCCACCATATTTTATATTATGAATCAAAAGGACATTTATAATAATACATAAAAAGGACAACATTCCACAGTTATTAGAGCAACAAATGACCGCACCTTACAGGCACAACCCAATGCCCAATATGTACATAGAGGAATGGATCATAAGGAGGTTTCTAAATGTACACAAAAGAGGACAACAGACCCTCGGTTATCAGTGTTCAGCTCAAGACACTACCCTATCCAATATGTAACAAATGAAAATAATCAATAACACAGGTCTGCAAAACTGAACTCCTAAAAAATTGTTTTAGTTGTTAGTAGTTTGTGGCCGGGTGCAGTGATGAGTGATAGCCACATAAATGAAATGTTGGGACAACAACTGGGTTGCCCTGTTTAATGACAGCGGTCAAAACAAAAATCACGCCTCAGAGAAAACAGCCTCATAGGTAAAAGAACAAAATTTGGTTCTTTGCTGTAGAATAAGGGTCGATCATTGGTGCTCTATCCAGAGGGTCATTGTTAGTGCAAACGACACTTCCTTCTGGGTAGCTAAGGCTTCTTATAGTGCACATACTGGAAATGCCCTCACCGAGTGGTTTCTCCATGTTATGTGGAGAAAGGAGAAGAGAGGGTTAGTGGCAGCGCTCTTTCTGCCCTGGCAGGTTATCACATACCTTCCATTGAGCCTGTGAGGAGATCCTCTGATGCATGACAAGTTGTTTTTATCTGCATTCATGAAAATATCAAATATATATGCTTTGTGGTCGGGCAGCACAATAAGAGTCATGAAAAACAAAGGATTTTTGGGACACCATTCAGGTCGCCCCTTTTATTCATTGCCAGACAAATTGAAATGAAATTTAAAAAAGACAAGAAAATGTGTGATATTAGCACCAATCCCCGATCCAGGGCTTCGCATGAACTAAAGTTAAGTTTGTAATCAAAATGGTGCCCCATCCTACAGCTTGCTCTGGCCTCTATTGGGACCACTTTTCTTGGGACATCCAGCTATTATGGCAGTGGGACCAGACGGGGTGGGACTTGGCAGCTTCTTGGCACTATAAAGGAAGAAGACAGAGAAGACAAAGTGGTAGCCCGCCAGAACCTTGGAAGTTTATTGCATACCTTGATAAACTCCTACCAAGGAGTCCTCCAATGCACATGTGTGACAATGTACTGTACTCTATATACAGTATATACAGTGGGCATAGAAAAGAATCAAACCTCCCTTTAAACTTTTCACATTTCGTTGCCTTGCAGCCTGAAATGAAGACATACACAAAAAAAATATTTTTTCAGCTGTATTTACTCAATGCATCTTGTAACAGCCAAGTGAAAGATATACAGTAGTAGCAACAGTTCAGAAAAAAATAAAAAAGCAGAATCACCAATAGGGTTAAAGGATCACCCCCTCCTAAAAAGTACTTGTAAACTCAAAGAGATGTAACTGATCCCTTTCTCCATTGCACTTTCATCTGTGATCAGTTGTAAACGTTGTGCTTAGTTTAGCTATTCCTGGTGTATTCCAGTGCTTGAATATGCAACTGAAAGCAAACAATCAACTCTGAGTGGCAAGACACTGTCAGAAGATCTCAGGGATAAAGTCATGGACAGGCACAAGTCAGGAGATGGATACAAAAACAAATTCAAACGCTTTATTAATCAATAGGAGCACAATGAATCAAGAGGTGGAAAGTGTTTTGGTATTACTGGGACCTTTCCCGGTTTAGGCCGTCCCTCCAAAGTGGATGGAAAAGCAAGGAGGAAACTGGTCAGAGAGGCCACCAAGAAGCCTATGGCAACTCTGAAGCAGATACAGGATTACAGCAGATACAGGCAAAGACCTGTCATTGTGTCCACGTGACAACAATATCACAAATGCTCTACAAATGTGGCTTGTATGGGAGAGTTGCAAGATACAGTGCATCTGGAAAGTATTTACAGCGCATCAGTTTTTCCACATTTTGTTATGTTACAGCCTCATTCCAAAATGGATTAAATTCATTTTTTTCCTCAGAATTCTACACACAACACCCCATAATGACAATGTGAAAAACGTTTACTTGAGATTTTTGCAAATTTATTAAAAATAAAAAAAATTGAGAAAGCACATGTACATAAGTATTCACAGCCTTTGCCATGAAGCTCAAAATTGAGCTCAGGTGCATCCGGTTTCCCCTGATCATCCTTGAGATGTTTCTACAGCTTAATTGGAGTCCACCTGTGGTAAATTCAGTTGATTGGACATGATTTGGAAAGGCACACACCTGTCTATATAATGTCCCACAGTTGACAGTTCATGTCAGAGCACAAACCAAGCATGAAGTCAAAGGAATTGTCTGTAGACCTCCGAGACAGGATTGTCTTACGGCACAAATCTAGGGAAGGTTACAGAAAAATTTCTGCTGCTTTGAAGGTCCCAATGAGCACAGTGACCTCCATCATTCGTAAGTGGAAGAAGTTCGAAACCACCAGGACTCTTCCTAGAGCTGGCCGGCCATCTAAACTGAGCGATTGGGGGAGAAGGGCCTTAGTCAGGGAGGTGACCAAGAACCCGATGTTCACTCTGTCAGAGCTCCAGAGGTCCTCTGTGGAGAGAGGAGAACCTTCCAGAAGGACAACCATCTCTGCAGCAATCCACCAATCAGGCCTGTATGGTAGAGTGGCCAGACGGAAGCCACTCCTTAGTAAAAAGCACATGGCAGCCCACCTGGAGTTTGCCAAAAGGCACCTGAAGGACGCTCAGACCATGAGAAACAAAATTCTCTGGTCTGATGAGACAAAGATTGAACTCTTTGGTGTGAATGCCAGGTGTCACGTTTGGAGGAAACCAGGCACCGCTCATCACCAGGCCAATACCATCCCTACAGTGAAGCATGGTGGTGGCAGCATCATGCTGTGGGGATGTTTTTCAGCAGCAGGAACTGGGAGACTAGTCAGGATAAAGGGAAAGATAACTGCAGCAATGTACAGAGACATCCTGGGTGAAAACCTGCTCCAGAGCGCTCTTGACCTCAGATTGGGGCGACAGTTCATCTTTCAGCAGGACAACGACCCTAAGCACACAGCCAAGATATCAAAGGAGTGGCTTCAGGACAACTCTGTGAATGTCCTTGAACATCTCTGGAGAGATCTTAAAATGGCTGTGCACCGACACTTCCCATCCAACCTGATGGAGCTTGAGAGGTGCTGCAAAGAGGAATGGGCAAAACTGGCCAAGGATAGGTGTGCCAAGCTTGTGGCATCATATTCAAAAAGACTTGAGGCTGTAATTGCTGCCAAAGGTGCATCGACAAAGTATTGAGCAAAGGCTGTGAATACTTATGTACGTGTGATTTCTCCATTTTTTTATTTTTAATAAATTTGCAAAAACCTCAAGTAAACTTTTTTCACGTTGTCATTATGGAGTGTTGTGTGTAAAATTCTGAGGAAGAAAATGAATTTAACCCATTTTGGAATAAGGCTGCAACATAACAAAATGTGGAAAAAGTGATGCGCTGTGAATACTTTCTGGATGCACTGTAAAAGTCACATGAAGTCTCGACTGAGCTTTGTCAAAACATACCTTGAAGATTCTGAGGCCAAATGGTAAAAGGTGTTATGGTCAGATGAGACCAAAATTGAACTATTAAACCTCAATGCCAAATGGTATTTCTGGGAGAAAGCTAATGCAGCTTACCATCCAAAGAATGTCATAACTACAGTAAAGCATGGAGGAGGCAGCATCCTGTTTTGGGGGTGTTTCTCTGCAGCAGGGACTGGGCCACTTGTCAAGACAGAAGGAATAATGGATGGGGCAAAATACTGTCAGATTCTTGAGGAAAATCTGCTGCCCTCTGACAGAAAGTTCTCAATGGAAAGAAGGTTCACCTTCCAACATGAAAATGACCTGAGGAACACAGCAGCTGAAGGAGGAAAAAGATGTCCTTGAGTGGTCTAGTCAGAACCCTGCCTTAAACCATATTGAAGAAATGTGGAATTACCTGAAAATTGCAGCCCACCAACAGTCACCATGCAGTATGACTGAGCTTGAACAGTTCTGTAAAGAAGGGTGGGCAAATATTACTCAGTGTAGATGTGCAAAGTTGGTAGAGAAGTATCCCAACAGACTCATGGCTGTAATCAAAGCAAAAGGGTGTGTGGGTGAGCAGATCCACAAAATACTGACACAAGGGGTGATCCTTTAACTATCTCAGTGATTCTGTGGTTTTTTTATGATTTTTTAATCTTTTATCTGAACTGTTGCTATTATATCTTTCACTTGGATGTTATAAGTTGCTGGAAAATATCTTTTGTGTGTGTCTTCATTTCAGGCTGCAAAGCAACAAAATGTGAATAGTTTGAAGGGTGGGAATTTTTTTCTATACCCACAATGTAAAAAATGTCACTAAATTTAACTGTAAAAATACTGTAAATGGTGAAAGTAAAATACCTTATGTTACCTTATGCTCTACCGAAAATGACCTGTATATCTCAAACAATACATTTCATTATTTTTTACAGCCAAGTTCTGTAAAATCAATATTTTTCTACCTTCAGAATATGCTACATACCATTTACGATACATTACGGTTACACTGAAAAAAAATGGCTTAATGTTACAGTGTAAAGCTGTTAAATAGCGAAGGTAAACAACTGTAAAATGTAAAATGGTAAAGCGCTGTTTCAGTAACATGGAAGTTACGATATTTACATAAGGACACATCCCCTTTTACCATATTGTTTTGGTGAACCACATACCTTTGAACAGCAGGGAAAAAAAACTTAAAGTAAGCAAACTTATTTTTCCCTGTGTGCAGAAGGTTTTTTCGGGTTATGGAAGATGATTTATGGTAGGTTGTATTCAATAAACTGGCACACCTGCAGGACACCATACAGCACAAAAACAAGCTTTACTTCCCTACCAGACAATGTGCCGTAACTTTTTTAAACATTGAATTCTTTTTAATATATATAATTAAATGATACATGTTGAAATAAATTAAGATTAGTACAAAAAGAAAATACTTGTTTGCTATTGGTTGTTGTTACGTTACTGATGCAAACTGTGTACTGGTATTTGAACCTGGCTGTATTTTATAATGGTTTATTGATTGGCATATTTATTACACTGCATGGATATCAGGTTATGGTTAAATGTTCACTTCTATGGGGATGTGTTGTAAAGAAAAAGCAGATATTTACTACAAAGTTATACTGTAGACCTAAAAATATTGTCACCTTATTTTACAGTAAAATTCTGGCAAACACAGCTGTCAGTTTTTCACTGTAAACATATTATTTTTTAAAGTGTACCATAGACCTAAAAATATTGTCAAAATCTTTTTTTATAGTAACATTCTGGCAACCACAGCTGACAATATACTTTACCGTAAATGTAACATTATTTTTTTACAGTGAAACAGGCCTCGTGTTCTGGACAATCTGGTTCATCACAAAGTAGCACTTATGCAACTGACACCATCAGAACAAATGAGTTTTGTTGCCCTCCTCGCTGCACACACAAGGTGTCAAGTGAAAGAGACATCTCAACCTGGCAGATTCCTCTGGCTTAGAAACGATTTTCTGTTGGAATTTATGCATTTCACATGATACAGTTTGTTTACCTTTTATTTTTAGTTGGAAGGGCAACTCTGAATTAGTCCAATGTAAGTAAAAGAGTCAGTCCTGCACACTGGCACTTAGACGATCGTTGGTCCATACCTTGCACACAACGCTGGAAAGTAGCTCAGTGATTCTTAATTGAATTATACAGGGCGCAAAATAAATGGTGCTTTCATTTCTGTATGGTATTCCGCTTTTCTCAGGAATCAAAAGTGCTGAAAAGCAGTCAGGAGCGCAAAGTGAAGAGGATGTAGCTGGTGTGGTGTAACGAACTCATGTGTTTGAGCCCCCAGATTACACTCATTCAACATCAGCCCACTCTTGCGACTTGCGTAACACTCGAACACTCAGATTGGTGGGCTGCTGCGCCCGCGTTCTTTACAAAGAGATGGAATGTTGATCGGGTGACGTGACTGCGACATGACTCACGCTGAAACTAATGGCACATACCTTTTTTTTCCCTTTCTCTTTGTAAGTGAGACTTCCAGGTATTGTGGGCAGTAGAACAGGACTCTGCGCCTTTCACCGCACCCTCAATGTGGGACGGCACATTTCTATTTTTATTCCCTACCTGCATTCCACAAGCAGCTCTGTTTACTTTGTTCCTCGCCCGTTTGTCGTCAGCCTGCTAAATGAAATGTGGCTCAGTAGCTTTGGGACTCGGCTCTAGCGAGAGTAACGGAGCTCTCACGCTAGGCTCGCTGGGGGGAAAGAGGATTCCTCCAGACTTTGGGGAGAGATCTGGATGGTGTTCAGTCCAGAGTGGACTTCAAAGAACTCCAATTTGTTTCACCTTTAAACTATACATAATTTCATTGTGAATATGTAATGCCGCACCATAATACATATATACGATACATCCACAAACAAACAAGCAAATAAATAAATAGGGTTAGGGGACTCCCAAATCAGTTGGAACATAAACCGATCTTATAACCGATGAAGAATTAAACCGGCGAGCGTGTTCAACAAAGAGAAAGGTCAGCTTACATATCTCATATACTTACAGAGTTTGGGTGTTGGCGTGCGTATTTATAGATGGCGAAGTCTATGTTACACTATGAGGAGTGCATTCATACTGAATAACACTGAAAATGTAACACTATGACACTTTGAACACTACCAAGATTTCAACACTTGGAATTTTGCTGTGCTGTTCATCAACAGACCTGAGAGAATGAGAAGGAGCACGAGACCCCACAAGTATAGTGTGGTCCAGATCTAATTATGCAATTTTCATTAACCAACTTCATTAACTACTATAACTTATTAAGTTTATTACATAGAAATCACCCGAAAAATCCCGGACCATCGAGAAACGTGTGAACTGACGACAAGAAGAATCGTCTTCGCGCCGAACTGGAATCGTCCCCGCATAAATCAAAGTCATCCAGACCATCTGGATCTGCATAATTAGATCTGGACCACCCCGTAGGTGGTGGCCCATACTCTGTAGAACTTAATCTGAAAACAGCAGCGACTGTGCCTGCCTTGGCTGGTTGAACACCAGGCGTGTTGCTGCATTTTAAATCATCTGCAGCAACTTCCTGGCAAATAAACTTACATATGACCAGTGAAGGTCCTATGTGACAACCAACAATGCCTAATTAGGATTTTGCAAATCGTGGCAACATTGGCACAACAGCCAGGGAGGCCAAATGTGATTAGGAACCTGGAAAAAATCCACACGCTTTACTGGTACATACATCCATTTTCTATACCAGCTTTTCCAGAGTGGGGTTATGGGGCAACTGGAGCCTATCCAAGCAAGCAATAGGCACAGGAACAACCCCTGGACAGGTCACCAGCCCAGGGTGAACACACACACATAATGTCACATCACCAGTCCATATAACCTGCATGTCTTTGAACGGAAACCCAGACAAACACAGGAAGAACATGCAAGCTCTATGCAGGGAGGACCTGGGACATGAACTCCAGTCTTCTTCTACCAGCACCACTGTATACAACATGCCTTCCTTAAAACTGTTTTTAGTGTAAAAACTATGTGTGATTTTGAAGATGTATTAATTAATGAGAAGGAATTAAAAAACAGGTTGATTTAAACTATATATTATTACAACACACCTTTCCATTTATTAGCACCAGACCAGCTCTTTTTTTATGAACAAGAAAACGTTACCAATAATATATAACAAAATTGTATAATTTTTACCAATATAGAAACACCACATTTTGAAGTGATTCAAATTGTTATTTATACTTCTACAAAAATCTGAAGCCCACTGAAAACTAATCCGCAGCGTTACTCTGCTACAACAATAAAAAGCAGGAAACTACAGGGGTCCTTATTACAGCTGGGCCAAGGAGGGATTTACTGGACTTGTCATGTCAGTGATTAACCCATTTTGGGCCATTTGGGGAATTTTGTTTGGGGTCCCCTTGTAGCAGCAGCTCCCTCCAAGTTATTAAGTTTTCAAGCCCACACTGCCCATAGTCTGTCCACATGTGGCCACTGTGTGCATGTTTACTGGGTTGAGGACACATGCCAGTACTCCTGCCAGCAGAGAGGTGCAATAGTTCAGACATGACAAGACTAAAGCCAGGACCAGGAGTTGTGCTGCATATTCTGTGAGATACGGTCTGATTTTGCGACATTACGAAGTAATAATTACATAGATAAGAATATGATCGTGAATCATAAGAGGTACATACACATCCGATGCCTACCTTTAAAAACTGTTAAAAATATTTTCACTTAAAATGTTTCGTATTTTTCAACACGAGTACCTGAGCATCAAGCTGCCGCATTACAAACCTAAATGTGTCAAATTATACCAAAATCGATCCACTGGGAGCCCAATTGTTTCAGACGGACTGACATGACAGCGACACCGTACTTTTCGTATTATATGAAAAAGCACCTAAATATTCCAAAATTAACCCCCACACCAAAAGCCAAAATATCTCAAACGCTAAATATTACCACAAATGACCGACAAGAAAGGGAGGCACCCTTTTTTAAAACACACACACACAATACGTAAATGAACAAAACGTCAGGATAATAACAGCCGACAACATCAGTTCTCAGAAATTAACCCTATTCGACGATCCATTTACAATGAGGCTAAGACTGAATTTACCTCTCTGTTCGCCACAAGACTACTGCACCAACGTGAGGCCTCCCCAAATATACACAACCAGTAACAGCACACTGCACGATAACGTGCAGTGAATACACTTGACTTGAGCAATTATAGTTTTTTAGACTCAATCTCTCTACGTTTAGCATTCGTTTGCTCAGAGGTTGATGCGCTTACTGCTTCCTGAGCGGCTCTTCTTTTCTCCAGCCTAGCGGCCCGCTGCTTCTCTTCTTTCGTCGGCATCTTTTCGCGTTTAAACTAATTGTAACTTTTTGTGTTGCAATTACTTAGTACGCTTTCTTTCATTTTTCACTTAAGCTGGCACTTAAGTCTTCAATCTGCCTCAAGAATGATTAGCGAAGGTGGTAGGGAATGAGAACGGCGCCCATACGCATGCGCCGCACGGCCGTCCTGCTGCGCGAGTCCGAGAGTTGATTCTACAATAAAATAAAATAAAAATAAAAAGGGTAATAAAAAACATCACCCCGAAAGCGGATAGTAGACGTCACGTAGTATATGTGTACCAAATTTCAAGTCAATAGGTGAAACGGTTTGCGAGCTACAGGTGATTTAAAATCCTGGACAGACAAACGAATGGTAGCGTATTATATAAGACGATAAAATGATAATTATTAAATCTTTAAAATACAAATCAACAACGTACTCAGTCGGATATGTCGTATGTCTGTCTGTCTCAGCATGTTCAGCGCAATTCTTCTGAACGAATCGCGCTGCCTCTCAAATTAAACGCCGCCTTTTTTGGAAAAAGCACGCACCGAATACTCCGCGATTTTGTGCCTGCGTCTAAAACAATGACCGGCGGGGCCTCGTTCTTTTCATATCTTATTTATTTTGATTATGGCTTTCATCAATAACAAACCGTTGATAGTATGGATACCAAATCAAGATGTGTTTGTGCTGTCCTAGCGCTGTCTAAGTTTATTTCAGCCTCCCAGTGTGCCTGAAATGGAGAAGTGATTTAAAGAACGGCGGCTGACTGTGACGTATGGTCGAGCTGCAACTCACGGCGAGAGAGAGACGGGCGTGTGGGGACACACGAAAAAGAAAAAAATATATCGATGTTTCAAATAGTTTTAAAGTAATTGCAAGAACTTTTTAATCTTGCTGAGTCAAAATTAGTTTTGAGACAACAGTCCGAGCTCATGTGAAACGCAAGGCAACGGCCAAAGCAGCTTTACCGGAATTACGTTTCGGCTGCAGACCCCCATACTTCATTATGACTCGTCATTGAGTTAGTATGAGCTCCATGCAGGTAGTATGGGTTTTGAACTCTACGTCTAAGAGCCGTGTCACAGCTGGGAGAATCACTATGCATCCACCACTCCAAAAGGAGCTATAAAAAAATCAGAATGCAGAGTGATAAGAACCCCTTCTTAAGAAACATAATCTTGACCCCTCGGCTCTTGAAAATTTTAGACCCATCTCTAACCTGCCTTTCTTAAGCAAAGTTCTGGAGAAAGCAGTCATTATGCAGTTAAATAACCACCTCAATAAACATGCTATTCTTGATAAATTTCAGTCGGGTTTTAGAATAAATCACAGCACAGAAACTGCACTCGTTAAAGTAGTAAATGATTTGCGGGTGAACGCAGACAGAGGCCATATATCTGTTCTCATCCTCTTAGATCTGAGTGCTGCATTTGACACTATTGATCATAATATTCTTAGAAATCGCCTTAGTCAATGGGTGGGCCTCTCTGGCAGTGTCTTAAATTGGTTTGAATCCTACCTGACAGGGAGAAATTTTTTTGTTAGTTGTGGTAATCAAATCTCAAAGACACATGATATCCGATATGGTGTTCCACAAGGCTCTATCCTGGGTCCACTGTTATTCTCAATCTACATGCTTCCGTTAGGTCAGATTATCTCAGGGCACAACGTGAGCTACCACAGCTATGCTGATGACACACAGCTGTATTTATCAGTAGCACCTGATGACCCCGATTCTATTGATTCACTAACACAATGTCTGACTTGTATCTCAGAATGGATGAATAGTAACTTTCTCAAGTTAAATAAAGAGAAAACTGAAATCTTAGTGATTGGCAATAATGGATACAATGAGGCTATTAGAAATAAACTGGATACATTAGGATTAAAAGTCAAGACGGAGGTAAAAAGCTTAGGGGTAATTGTTGACTGTAATCTGAATTTTAAATCGCATATTAATCAGATCACTAGGACAGCATTTTTTCACTTAAGAAACATAAGTAAAGTTAGACCTCTTATATCACTGAAAGATGCTGAGAAATTAGTTCACGCGTTTGTTTTCAGTCGACTAGATTATTGTAACGCATTCCTCTCAGGACTACCCAAGAAAGACATAAATCGTTTGCAACTAGTGCAGAATGCAGCTGCTAGAATCCTAACTAGGAAAAGAAAATCTGAACACAGTTCTCCAGTTCTGATGTCACTACACTGGTTACCTGTGTCATTCAGGATTGACTTTAAAATTCTGCTTATGGTTTATAAAGCCTTAAATAATCTCGCCCCTGCTTATATATCAGAGTGTCTGACACCTTATATTCCAAATCGTAACCTCAGATCCTCAAATGAGGGTCTCCTTAGAATTCCAAGAACAAAGCTTAAAAGAAGTGGTGAGGCGGCCTTCTGCTGCTATGCACCTAAAATCTGGAATAGCCTGCCAATAGGAATTCGCCAGGCTAATACAGTGGAGCACTTTAAAACACTGCTGAAAACATATTACTTTAACATGGCCTTTCTATAACTTCAATTTAACTTAATTTAACTTAATCCTGATACTCTGTATGTTCAATTTCCTCATAATAGCTATTCAGGGTAGCTCTAAAATCCGTACTGACCCCCTACTCTCTTTTCTGCTTCTTTTTCCGGTTTCTTTGTGGTGGTGGCCTGCGTCACCTCCACCTACTCAAAGCTTCATGATGCTCCAACAATGATGGATGGACTAAAAGGCAGAATTCTACGTGACCATCATCATCAAGCCTTTCCGTGAGAACCCTAAATCCAAAGAGGACTGTTTCATTTATGTTAGGTAAAATGCCCAGAGGGGACTGGGCGGTCTCATGGTCTGGAATCCCTACAGATTTTATTTTTTTTTTCTCCAGCTGTCTGGAGTTTTTTTTTTTTTTGTTTTTTCTGTCCCCCCTGGCCATTGGACCTTACTCTAATTCGATGTTAATTAATGCTGATTTATTTTGTTTTCGTATTGTGTTTTTTATTTTTCTATTCTTTATTATGTAAATCACTTTGAGCTACTGTTTGTATGAATATGTGCTATATAAATAAATATTGTTGTTGTTGTTGTTGTCAATTTCAGCTTTCTCTGCCACCTTGGTTAAATCTCTCATCCTTTACTGAAATGTCATTACAGATGTTATAAACAGTTACAATGAGTGAATGTGCTCAATGCAAAAGGCTTGATGTGAAAGAGAGAGTGCTGGTTCAACTGAATTTCATCTCCTTTCAGATAAGGCCTCACGTGTAATTAATTGTAATGAAACATCCTTTGTGATAGTGCTTACCACAAAAAGGTGTTATATGAAACAAAACTGTGCTGACTGGGCTTCACATCCTGGGTGCTCCCTGTGTGGAGTTTGCATGTCCACCCTGTGTCCATGTGGGTCTCCTCCAGGTGCTCTGGTTTCCTCCTACCATCCAAAGACACACAGGTTAGGTGGAAGGGCGATGCTTTAGGGGCCTGTGTGTGTTCACCCTGTCGCCCTGTCCAGGTGTTGCTCCTGCCTTGCACCTGATGTTTGCTGAGATAAGCACCAGCTTCTCCATGGCCCTGCTCTGGATACGAGGATTTGGAAGATGGAAGGATGTGATAGATAGTTAGACAGTCACAATGGACACCATATAAAAAAGGATCTCATTAAAGACAAAAAAATAAAAAAATGCCGCAATATACTACATTAATAACAAATATGAAAAGCACATTAATCTATACAGTTTACTTTATCAACCACATTACAGTTATTTAAACCCTTCATAAAATAAACAGTATTTAAACTGCAATAGCTTCCAATAACTGCTCATCACATTGGAGGTACAAACAACTGAAGAGATATCAGCATTTAAAAAAAAAAAAAAAACTTGTAAAATGACTAATATACAGTAAACTGTCAGTCTATTTTAAGGTGATTTGACTCACAGACTCCAATTAAGGAAAATGTTTCTGAAATGCATCAGCTCAAGTGATGTCATGGAATACTTCTGAGATGGACATTTCTAACTGTGTTCTTCATTTATAACTTTGCTTGTAAACATTGAAGTTTCTATGGCCTCAGGGTGGAAATTGTATGAACAGTTTAAATAATTACAATGAGATAGATAGATAGATAGATAGATAGATAGATTATTACTACAAATGACCGACAAGAAAGGAAGGCAAGCTCGTTTAAAACACACACACACAATACATAAATGAACAAAACTTAACGATAATAGCAGCCAACTACATCCATTCTCAGAAATTAACCCTATTTGATGATCCATTTACAATGAGGCTAAGACTGAATTTACCTCTCCAATGTTTGCCACGAAGACCACTGCACCAATGTGAGGCCTCCCCAAGTATACATAATAAAAACATAATTATTAATCCTTTAAAATACAAACAAACAACAAACTCAGACAGATATTTCATTTTGCTGCCTTTCTCAGCATGTTCAGCACAGTTCTACTGAGCGAATCACGCTGCTTCTCATATTAAATGCCGCCTTTTTAGAAAACACATGCACTGAATATTCAGCGATTGTACCTGCATCCCAAACAAAGACTGGCAAGGCCTCATTCTTTTCATATCTCAGGCTATGGATTATTTTGATTATGGCTTTTTTAAAAGTCCTTATAAAATCACAACTCTGGTATTTCACAGATCTGTTACCATCTATTCATGGCTATTTACTGTATGACGTCTGTTACAGATCTAAATAAGTAAACATACTTTGTGGCACATTCATGTGGAGGGTTGTTTTGGGAAGCAAAATGGTTCTCCTATGGCAGTGGTTCTCAAACTGTGGGGTGGCCCCCCTATGGGGGCACGAAGTAACAAAAAGGAGGGCGCAAAGATGTGAAAAAAAGAAAACAAGAATCAAAAATATGAAAAATACATCTATTGAAACCAAAACAAGTTCACTTAAACTACATTCTGATACTATCAAAATAAATATAGAGTTAGATAAATGTAGGCAAAAGTTAAGTAGGTATAATAAAATATGCATCTATGATATATCATTAATTACAAAAGAACAAATTGGTATTAATGGGCTCCATTCAAAAAACGTTAGGGGCGGCACAATTAAAACTGTTATGAAAACTCGGGTCGCAAATACTTAAAGGTTGAGAGACATTGTCGTATGACACTGCTCTGAAGACCCACTCTGGCGCCTTCATTTTTTCAAGAGTGTAGATAGATAGATAGATAGATAGATAGATAGATAGATAGATAGATAG
>JANRMT010062791.1:232780414-232805766 GCA_026402145.1 Polypterus bichir lapradei | reverse complement strand
TAGATAGATAGATAGATAGATAGATAGATAGATAGATAGATAGATAGATAGATAGATAGATAGGCTCTTTAAGTAAATACATACATAACTAGACAGATAGATAAATAAATACACACACTATCTGAACACTCACCAGAATGACTACAATAAAAGAAAATGTAAAAATGAGAGAAGACCTCTGTCTTGGCAGTGCCAGTGCCAATGAGGCATTGTTCAGCCAGATAAGCAGGTGCAGTTTTGCATGAATCGAAATCTGCCGGGTACTCCACATTATTTTAATATTATAAATGTACTTGTTCCAATTCCAGCTGCTTTTAGTTGCTTTTATTAAACAATGGATCTGTCTTGTTGCTGTTTTAGAACTTTTATTGATTGGGCTCCAGGAGGATGTGCTTGAAAGCACAAAGCTATGACAGCTCATATAGATTTTTGAGACTGATCTCTGTTGACTTGCAATTACAGATTATTTCTCCTGCTTTGTCCTTTATCATTATTATTAATATTCTGATTTACTGGCAGGAAGTTTGCAGGCTCGTCTCTGTATTTCCCTGCCATTTATCTTGTAATCTTGCACATTATCTTAAATGTCTACAGTATGCTTGTCTGCTCTATAGGGATCTTTTTGGATAGTAGTTGGTGTGAAGGGCGCTATACCTAATGCTTCAGTTGTAAATGACCATGTTAAGCATTCATTATGTAAGTCACAATTCAAAAAAGATTTATTGTGTGAGTGATGGATAGCTTGAGTAAAACCATGCAATGGCACTGAGTTATGTGTGCTATAAAATAAAGCATTATTGATTGATTGTAAAACACCTTATAATCATATTTGCCATTATAGATAAAAAATAACAAA
Organism: Polypterus bichir lapradei; assembly: GCA_026402145.1. Classification (NCBI taxonomy): domain Eukaryota; kingdom Metazoa; phylum Chordata; class Cladistia; order Polypteriformes; family Polypteridae; genus Polypterus; species Polypterus bichir. The sequence goes on along the minus strand of JANRMT010062791.1, from coordinate 232,804,910 downwards.
GATGGAGGGGCCTAGTCCCTGTAGTGGTGTTTACTGTGAAAGTGCTGTATTAAATAAACACGTTTTGGCTGTAAAACAATTTTAATAGAATTCACTGTGTAAGACAATATATAAAGTATAAATTAAATGAGGAAGCATTACAATTATGGAAAGCCACATATGAACTAACAGTACACAGACAGATTATAAAGTGCTTTGTGACTGTATGCAATGAATGTTACCACAGTAAATAACACTCATATAGTCAGGAAAGGTCTATGTGATGTTGCTGACTATGAAAGGTGCCTTATAAAATAAAGATTAAATGACTGGTTGAGTAGCACATCACTCTTCTCACATACTGTACATTAATAGTTCCTTATATGCAGTAGACAACCCCTGAAATTTTCTAAGTAGCAGGCAACAGCTACACTTTGAGTGAAACACAGCAACCCTCTTGGAGCAAATTTAAAGTGAGCTTAATCCATGTGAATAGGGCTCATGAATAAGTGACATTTGGAATTTAGGATTAGTCAGAAAGCAGCATGTATTTCTATGCAATCAGTTACTCTTGCCCAAACTTTAATTTCCTGTTCCTCAGAGGACTGCCCTTTCCTCTTACAATCAAAGTTCTCATGGTGATTCAAGAGTCAGCTGAAAGAGTGTGTATGATTGTGTTATATATGAGGGACTGACGTCAAGTTCATATTTAGATCCTCAACTCACATTTCTTGAATATGGAGGAAGTGGTACAGTGGTTAGTGCTGCTAGTTCATAACTCCTTGAGTGTGGGTTCAAGGTCTGGCCTACAGACTGCCTGTGCAGCATTTGCACGTTCTCTCATCTGGTTACTCACGCTGATATGAATTGAGACACTAGCTTCTCATGATGCTGCAATGGAAAAGCAGGTTTCCAAAATGGACAGATGGATAGTTGTTGAGTATTAGGAGTGGTGCAGGGTCCTGGGTTCAATTCCCAGCTCAGTATCTACCTGTGTAGAAGAAAATCAACCTATGTAGATCTACCTATGTACTGAAAGTCAGATTCTTTTTTTATGGTTCTCCCCAAATTCTAAGATAAGTGCTAAATTTAAATATGGTCCGATACTATACAGATTTGTCTGAATGTTGCATTAATGGATTCAGCAAACTGATGGATATTTGAAATGGGTCGTGTGTGAGTGTGTGCCTGGATGGATCCAGTAATGCAGTGGCACTCCATCCAGGGTTAGTTTCTGCCTTCTTGTGATGCTGCCTGGTTAGGTTTTCCCTCCCTCCCTAGAAATCATTTAATAGGGTTTGGAAATTGAATTGTGGAAATGTGGACATATGTGTGATGGTACTGTGCTGAATGGGTGTCCATATTGGGTTAAGCAGCTTAATTAACTGAATTGGGGTTCAATAATGGGTTAGGTATCAGTACAGTTTAGACACTTGTCAGGGTACCTTGCAGTGGAATGGTGTCCCCTCCAGTGCTGAGTCCTGTCTTATGCTCCACACTCCTTATCAGTAAAATCGAAAGAATAGTCTCTATTGGTCTGGTGTGCACAAGTGTGAGTATTTTCACGAGTTTCCAACGTGGACTTGAATCCTGTCCCAAGTCAGTTTATTTATTTTGACTAATGCTGCCAACATAACGTTTGGCTCAATGAAACGCTGTAACAGAAAAATCAAATATGGAAAAATAGACTAATTTTTTTATTCTAAATGCTTGTTTGACTCAAGTACAGCTGATTGGACTCAAGCCATGATCGTGGCCGCTGAACGTCTCCTTCCATCCACCCATTTTCTACACCCGTTTTGTCATGAGCAAGGTCGAGGGGCCGCTAAAACACCTCTTTAGGTTGAAAAGTGTCGGGTCACCGATTTGCCGACTTGGACGCGCGCTGCGCCAACACGGTAATAATGTACTTGGGCTTTCGATTGCTCCGCCCCTACACTAACCACTCACTTACCAGCCACACCCAGCAGCAGCCGACAATCTACTTCATTCACTTTTGCAGCCGCAGACGGACAAGTCGCACTGAGAAAAGTCACACGCGTAACAAAATTCTTAGATAGAATCCCTCGGATACCGAAACCATGGCTGGAGTGAGCTCTTGTATGAAGTATTCCATGTTCTTCTTTAACTTCTTGTTTTGGGTAAGCAAATTGCGCTCGCTTCTATACTCTTCGGAAAGCCGAAACGGCGCTCTCTGTTTACGCAGGTGTGGTGGCAGCTTACTTGGTGGTGAGGCAGGGGGTCTCCGTGACTTCAGCTTATGGTCCTAGTGTCTTTATTCCAGTAATAAATATACAACCAGTACCTCCAAATAAAATATGAAACTTTTGAGGAAAGAGTCTGCTCCAACAATGTGTGTAATTTAGTGTGCTTATATATACACTTTTTAATTGGTGCTTCAAAGAAAGCACCGGTTACATTTTTTTAAGCCGGTTTGATTAACTAACACGCTTTTAATGCTGCTATGCTCTGCCTATATCTAAACTAATTGTGTGTAATGCACAGTTTTAGTCATGTAAAAACCTGGACACACGTGCAACACTGCGCTTTGTGGCGCTCCGGGAGTTTTCAGGTGAACTCCTCGAGCGCGTCTTGAAGCTCCATTGGGGTGACTTCACTGGACCCTTTACTTTCAGCTAAACGTAAACTGTCTGGCATACTTGAACTCATTCTTCACGATTCCTGATTCATTTCGGGTAGTCGACACGGTTAGGTAATGTTGACATTTTTGATTCTTTTGGTCTTCGTGTGACCCATTTTCACTCTTTTCACCGCAAAAGCCTTCAGAAGACCACGAAGTGTGTGCATACAATATGAAGTTCACGAGCAGTCACGCGGCAGAATAAACCATAGCATTTTAGGATTCTTGCCAGGGTGTACAGCGCCCGCTGGTGTCCACTCTCTAGTTGGATATACTGTATATACACTCTGCGAGAAGTGCGTCGGTTTCTCTACGGGAAAGGGGAGGGGCACTGTGGAGGTGGAGAAGAGGGAAATAGTTTCGGGGCGAGGCACATTATACAGTTTCCCAAAGATATGCTATAAAGTATAAACATTTACTCCTCTGTTATTTTAAAATAAACATGCCCTTTTAACTTTTCGACTTAAAGTCGCCATCGACATTTTATCAGCTTTGTTTTGCACGTTCTTCTAACAACCTGCTTCTGTGGCGTGCGAGACGGGAGTCGGCCTATTCACCTGCTACTGTATCTTGTATTTCCGACCAGCTCAAACAAGTTCAGACTGGGAGCCGAAACAATATTCGTGAAGTCGAGGAACGCCATCTCCAGGTTATATCAGTTAATGGAAAAACTGAAAGGGACCTCACACTTAAATAAAGGAGCCAAAGTGGGTTTTCGGGGTGATGCAGTAGGGGGAAATTCAGTTTGGTTCCCAAAAGCACCGAGAAAGAACCTTTATCAGTAACGGGCTCAACAAACAACCGTAAACAGATGGTAGCAGGTTTGTGGAACCCCAATGAGTTATTGTTTTAAAATGGACTCCTGTTTCTTACAATAACCCAAGTCTGCGTTATTTTAATCTGTTAGTATCCTGCAGCTTGCTATGCATTAAATATGTCAGCTTTGCACAGAGTAGGAACCTTTTCAAAGCCCCAAAAATTCCTTTAATTAGGAACCTCAAAGTTTAATTTATAGACTGGGTTGTGTGATTCCTCATTGACATTTTATAAAGCACCATACATAACTTTTTCTGTATGGTAACAACCCCAACTTTTTAAAACACTTTATTTTGGTGATAGATGGCATCCAGCTTTTATATACATATACCATATGTTCTCTGGAATAAGTGTGTAGCATGGTGGTGCAAGAGTTTGCAATGCTGCCTCGGCAAGCACTATGGCCGTGAGGTGTAGTCGTGCGGCGCTGCCTATTGGGAGTCTGTGTGACTTTCTAGTATCGGCATCGAATTAAATGCCGTTCTCCTCCCTTGATTTAATAAGATAGAGGTAATTGATAATGGACTCCAAGATTGGTTGGTGCCTGGTTTGGGGTTCAGGCTCGCGACCTTAATCATTGTTAGAATATGGGTGAAACTTTTATTTTGAATTGGTTAATGAAATGTCTTATTTTTTAATCATTAGGAAATAATGGTCGGCGGTGGACTGCGGTTGTTACCTGGCTGGTTTCCAGTTTTGTCGACATAGATACAAGCATTTCCCCCCAATCCCAACACGACCCTTTGGGTTAAGTGGGTTTGAGGCTGATGAATTATGTTTGCATTTATTCATCAGTATTACCCTTTCTTGTCAACAATCACAAGTGCACCAGTGTCCTAATTTCTACAGCTTGACTCCATTCTAAATTCTAAAATTCTTTTCAGATAAATCACAGTGGTTTCCCTATTTTATATCGAGGAGGTGCAGTGATACCAGTAATCGTCAGTGACCCAATGCATGAACACTTCTGACTGGTCCTGCCTCATCACACAGCCTGTAACAAATGCTTTTTCATTATCCTCTTCTGCATTTTGGTGACATTCTCCAAGGCATCCTACAATATTTGATATACAATTGGTTACTTCAATTGGTTCTTTTGTTCCAAATTAAAGAGAAGTGAAGTGACTTACTCATTGTCACACAATGTCAGTAGAGTGTTCTGAACCCACAAACTTGGGGTTTGAAGTTGAAAGCCTTAACCACTACACCAGTGTATTGTACACTGCACTAAATCTTTCCTAAGATATATGCAGTAAGTTACCCATTTAAGGCTTTTTTTTTTTTTTTATGTGGCAATGTTTGTAGATTTGGGGGGGGTCATGCACCATACAATGTTTAGGCCGACTTGTGAGCTCCAATTGGTCAGCACAAATCGCAAGAGAGTCAAGTCATTTCTTGCAAGGTATTAGATACGTTCAACGTGATATGATTTGCTTATGGGCTCCTATGGCTGTGGCTGGCTTGCATTTGTCACATATGAGCAGTCCTGCAAGCTGATTCTGTGTTTCAATTCTTGTTGATCAATCGGGAGGTGATCACATATGTTTTCTGCTGTGCTGTGAAACGTCTATTATGGTACAGAGGATAGACTTGTCATGTTGTAGCAAGAAAGCCATCCACTGTATGCATTTTCATCAGAGAATTTTCATGATTGGCTCCTCAAAGAAACACAGAGGGACATTTCCCAACAGCTACAAATTCCTGATGATATTACATAATTGTCTCCTTTTAAAAATTAACTGAAGAACAAAATTGACAGAAGAAATTCTGTTAATACCGCAGGTGTCCTTTTTAAAACCGAGCACCTTTTGACAAATCTTTTACCATTTATTTGTTGTTCATGGAGCCTGTTACAGATCTAAAAGGTTCTTTCTGGAAACTTTACGTGGATGGTTCTTTCGGAAACCAGTAATGCTTTGCTCATGTCATCTCCCTTGAAAACACAAGTCAAAATGGTTCTTTAGAAATTACTGTTGTTTTCCTTTAGGGTTTTTGATGTATGCGTGTCAGGTTGGGGAGTATGTACTGGTACAGTGCATTGCCGCACCCACCAAATGACGAAACCGCCAGGATCCTGGTAGGCAACCTTCCAGGCAAGCGCGCGGTCCAGGTCCACCCTCTGGAAATGACCCTCAATCTGTCACAGCCAGGTGTGACGTAGGCGTCCTCTTGGCCTGGTCCAGCCACTCTTGTCCTCAACAATGTGGGTCCTGTGAGCCGGATCACCCTCTGGGAATCGTGCCACATGGCCGTAGTGCCGTAACTGACGCTTGCTCACACTGTAGGTTATGTGCCTCGTTCGGGACTCTGTGAGCAACACAAAGTCAAACCAGCGGTACCCAAGGATTCACCGAAGAGACACAGTACCGAAGGAGTCCAGTTCATCTCGGGTCACTGAATAGCATCCATGTCTTGCAACCATATAGCTAGACAGGAAACGCCAGGACTCAAAAGACTTGGACCTTCATCCTTTTGCATAGATATTGGTAGCGCCACACACCCCTTTCCAGTGACCTCATGACCCTCCATGCTCTCCCAAACCATTTGACTTAATAGGAAGAGTTACCAGTGACATGAATGCCACTGCCAAGGTAAGTAAACCTCTCAACAAGGTTGACATTCTCTCCGCAAACAGACACACTGCTGATGGCTATGCCCAAGAGGTCATTAAAGGCCTGGATCTTGGTTTTCCTCCAGGACACTCACTAGCCCAGTCACATGAACTCCTCACTCAGTCTAGTCCAAAGTCAAGATCGGTGAATCTTTCTTTGCCAACAGATTCCCCACAGCCACTGGACCCCATGACGTTGCCCAGAACCCAGTTCATGCTAGCTTTGAACAGCTTCTACCCTGTTCAATGTATTATTTATGAGAGTGTGTGTGTTTATTTTTATGATCCCAATGGCAAATGCAGATGTGAGGGCTCGACCACTGAGAAAGCATGCAAGGGGAGTCCAGCACCCAGAGCACTTTCCCAGCTGCCCATGTCAGTAATTGGGCCATGGACCATGCCAGTCCACTGCAATCCCTTCACTTACTAAACTGTTGCAGGTACACACCTGTTGCAGAAAGGAGACATTATTGGTTTATTACTTTTACTGATATAGGAAAGCTCAGACTGAAATACACTGTAGTCTGTCACTAGGTGAAGTATTTTGGGCTGTTGGGGTCATTGCACAAACTGTCCTGGATTTATGAAGTTGATGATCTGTTATTTTAAATGGTCAGTTTTCAACATTGGGTATGAGTGTTTTTTGTATGTTATGATGTACTGCAAAGTCAGGTGTTAATGGTGTACTTCCTATTTCTGTGATAGCAGTGGCTATCAAGCTCTATCCTAAACAGTCAGGCACCGTTCATATTGCATGCACAGTTACAATCAATTTTAAGTGTTTTTGATTTGCAGAGAAAGTAGGCCATAGCGCACCTCAGAGCTGATTTTGCACGTTTGGTTTTAAGGCAATAAAGTCAGAGATGTGATGAACCACTTGTGAACTGTTGACTATTTTTCCAATACAGCGCAAATTTGCCAAACATTAAGGATAAGCAGATGCCATAAATCTGTTTGCAATGTTATTAGGTGTTTTGGTGGGTGTTAATGTGGGTGGTGACCCATGGGCATGGCACTGTTTCATGCCAAAGGAACATAAATAGTAGAGATGGGCTTTTCTAATTTGTATTTTGATGCTTTGAGAATGACCACACCTTTATCCTTTTGAAGTACTACTTGTTTTAAAAGGAAGGCAAGTATTTGTTTTCCTCGCCCACCAATTCAAGGTAATTGGGACTGCTCTTGCCCTACATGTGAGCATAGAAGGCATTAAATTGACAGTTTCCTCAAGAAAAGAGATTTAATCATTTGAGTGCAATCCGGTGTAAATGTGATTCCTTTTATAAAATGCATCCTGCCATTGACTGACGCTCGGTCCACTGTTGCTCCATGTGAACAGAAGCCTATGATGCCAAGTGTGATTGCCTTCTGCTAGGGTGTTGTGCATTATGTGAAGAGGAAGGAGAATGATAAAATGGGGATTAACATTGCAGCATAACTATAGCACAGAGCCACTCTTAGCAATGGTGTTGTTGAAGACTTGTATATTAAACATTTTGAGGTAAATGTGATTGTTTTTAATATTTAAATGTATTTTTTATAGTATGGATGTAGCAAAATAAACCAAAAATCTTTGCAGATCATCATTTTGTCATTTTTATCTTTCCATCACTTTATAAGACCTGAAACTTAAGTAGGATTAAGACTTCTGAAATACAGCCGTGAAAATAGCATTAAGGACTAAAGTGTGTCATTTTGGTCAAACAGGCTCAAAACATGTCACCTTGAGAGTGACTGCACACTGTCTGGCACCATTAATGCTAGGTCAAATTCAGCACCCCTCGGTTCCAATTTGGCACCAAATAAAATCTTTCTGAAAAAAATATTCAGTTTACAGAGATTTCTGGATAAGCTATTTATCAGGTCAGTTTTGTCATGTGCAAAAGTACAGTGAAATTCTTTCATGTGCTAATCTTACCTGAAACATCTCAAAATGCAATTTAAAACCCTTTCTACCAATTTGTGCATCAAGTCATGAGAAACTTAAATCATTTAAGTAATTAGTTCCCTGTCGGAACATTTCACAGAGCGGAATTGTCTTCCAAGAAAGTTCAGGTATCTGAGGGAAATGCTCATGACTTTGGAACCAAGTCAAAAATGAAAAGGGAGAACATAACAAATGAACGGAAGTAACAATTGATGATTAATTCTATCTAAATTAACCCAAATATGTGACCTTGTATTCAACTTGTATCTTCATATAGATGCTTGTTCTCCTGCTCAAGGTTTTTGATTCTAACCAAGTAACCAATAACCAAGTCATTCTGCTCCCCAGAGGGTCCAATTGGGCTTCTCTGCCTGTGGTAATACACAACCACCCCAGCCTTGCCATGTCTTTTTATATGACGTATAATAAGGTATTCAAGTAATGCACATTGGTTATGCTCTTGCAGTGATTTTAACAGCCTAATGACCTGTAGGTGAAAGCTGTTTTTGAGGGGTTAGAAATTAAGCATGTCGGGGCTATGCCAGTCGTGGGATGGGAGACCATCTAGGGAAACACTTTGGTTGCTGCCATAAGATATGTTGGTGAGGCCATCAGGAATGCTTATCCGGTGGTCTTTATGTGATTCCCAATGCCCCATTGCAGTGATGGGCTGTAAATATGGTGCTGTCCTTTGGATGAGACATAAAACCAAGGTCCTGGCTCGCTGTGGTCATAAAGGCTCCATGGGCATCCTTTGTAAAGAGCAGGTGTATCCCAATGACCAGGCTAAATTGCCCACCACTGCCTAGTCATTCTGGCCCTCTAATCATCTTCTGTCTCTAACTGGCTATCTCTCTCATCCCTTCAGCACCTAACAGCTAATGTGTAGTGGCTACCATTACATCATTCAGGTGGATACTACACATCAGAGCTGGTTTGTGACTCCCCACTCACTATGTGAAGCACTGAGTAGGGAGAAAAGCACAATGTGAAGAATTATTATTACACAACATAACAGTAGCTCAGATCAGTAGTTTGCTGTTCTGAGGCTGTATTTGATAGGTCTTGGATGTTGGGGAGCTGTATACTTGTTGAGACAGGTTTCCAGGCCGTCGTGACCCTGCTCAGGATCAAGCAGGCTTAGAAAATTGTGTGGAACTCCATTAGTCTTTTGCACTGAATTCACAATCCTCTGTGGTGTCTTACATCAGTAGGCTGAACAGGAGCCATTAAACAACTGTGTACTTGTACAAGCTGGAGCATATAGGTGGGGACTTCCAGGCTTTCCTTCCTTTCTATCCGAGAACATTAAGATGCTGGTAATCTGCCTTACTGATAGCCAAGATGAATTGTGCCCATTTTGTTTGGTTAATGATATTACTCAAAGAATTTTAAAAGTTCTAGTCCCCTCTGCATCCAAAGTAGATGGGAGTTCATTGTAGTACCTGATTTCTGAAGTCTATTACCAGCTCTTTGGTTTAGCTGATGTTGTTCTGGCAAGTCTGTTTTTTAATGATCTGAAATACAATGTTGGTGTCATCAGAAAATTGGGAAGATTGTGTCGGAGTTGTCATAGGTTAGCAAAGAGGGAAGGCATGGTTGGAATGGGAGGCTGAGGTTTTCCGGCGGATTACCTCATGTTGAGGATCAGCTTAGAGGAAGTGACACTACCAGTTTGCAGTTGCTGTGGTCAGCCAGTTGAGAATTTCAAAATTCTTATGCAATGCCCTGATCATGTGAAACCTTGCTTCAAAATGTCCTGCATTGATCTGCTGCAATCTTGAATGCTCCTTACTACTGAATTCATGATGGTGCCTTTTTATATTTTCAGAAATGAAGAAAATTACAGTGGCATTCCACTCAATCATATAAAATAAAGATTCAAACAAAGGGAAAACGTAAATACAAAGATGAGCAAAAACGATTCAAAGAGAGATAGGAGAGACGTGGACCTTTTTTTTTTTTTAAATGGTATTTAATAACCTGAGAGTCCATGCTTATTCTAAAATGTTTAACATATCCTCCTAAGGGAATCTGTATTTTCTAATTTGAAATATTATAAAATGTTGCTTACCCATGGAGGTTTTATAGAAACCGCCCAGCTAAGCCAGATCGGTCTGAATGCTAGTAGAGTGTTACCGGGCGTCACGGTCAATTTCTCCCTATGCACTTTGATGCCATCCTGCTTACACCAAAAAAGTTAATGGATTAGGAGTAATTGCCACTAAGGCTCTATAAAAACTGTGTAAAGCAGTGGTTCTCAAACTGTGGGTGGGGCCCCCCTAGGGGGGGCATGAAGATATGAAAAAAAGAAAACAAGAATTGAAAATATGAAAAATCTATTGAAACCAAAACAAATGAACTTAAACTACATTCTGATACTAGAAAAATAAATATAGAGTTAGATAAATGTCGATAAAAGTTAAGCAGGTATAATAAAATATGCATCAATGATATATCATTAAAAAAGAACAAATTGGTATTAGTGGGCTCTTTCAAAAAAATGTTAGGGGAGCCGTGATTAAAACTGTTATGAAAACTCGGGTCGCAAATACGTAAAGGTTGAGAAATGCTGGTGTAAAGTGTGGGGTTTTTTTTTTTTTTTTTTTTTGGTGCAAAATTATGCTAATTCAGTGCATTTGCAAAATAGGTGGTGTATTTAACACTCTCAGGTTGAAGGGTTTTACCCTCAGTTTGTCACTTGTGTGGCCATCCAATTTTAGGCTTGGTGGTGGTCATAAAGGATCCATGGGCATCCTTTTGTAAAGAGCAGGTATATCCCAATGACCAGGCTAAATTGCCCACCACTGCCTAGTCATTTTGGCCCTCTAATCATCTTCTGTCTCTAACTGGCGCGCTCTCTCTCATCCCTTCAGCACCTAATAGCTCTTGGTGGTGCCATAGGCCGCCTCCTTAATATTGACCCTTGACTTTAAAAAAATAAATAAATAAAATAAAATGTGCATGGATAGATTAGGTTGCAAACAAAATGTTTGATTTGTTGTGTGTTCCTCAATGTGATGTGCAGCTGCCTGCCAGAAAAGGAACTATGATTAAAGTTGGAGAAGCACAAGATAAAAAAAAACCCTTTGTTGAGCACTGTAATCTATTTTTGAACTATTTTCAGTCAAATTATGACCATATATCAAGGTTTCTCTACCAACCATTCCTCATCTTTGTTGACCATTTCTATTTCTAAATCTTCCGTTTATTTATCTAAATTTAACTCCACTACATCAACTTCTATTGCTGAAGTAATATCTAAATTAAATCAATCTACTTGCCACTTAGACCCTGCCCCTTCTTTACTGGTTAAGGGTTGTACTGATAAAGTGAGAAATTAGAGAGGAAAGTTTATCAACTGTAGTTTCCGCACCTGTGACTGCTGCTGTAACCCCTGTCTTAAAAAATACCTGGCTTAGATTTGTTACAGCTAAAATTGTCAAATCTCTAATCTTACATTTTATGGATAAGATCTTAGGAAAAGTTGTTTCTGCTTAAGTTAATGATTTAAACTTGCATGACTTGCTTGAGCCTTTTCAATCTGGATTCGGAGCCCTACATAACACTTTAACTGCTTTACTTAAGGTAGCCAATGACTTATGACCGTAGATTCTGGGATGGCCGCTATTCTAGTTCTCCTTGACTCAAGCGCAGCATTTGATACAGTTAACCCTGACATTTTGTTGTCCCCGACTTTCAGCTATTGGTATCCTTGGTGCTGCTCTTACTTGGTTCACATCATACCTCAGTGATCGCCAGTATTATGTGTTCATTAGGGAACACATCTGCCACTACTTCACTCACACAAGGTATCCCTCAAGGGACAGTTCTTGGTTTAACATCTATATGCTCCCATTAGGTGAGATTATTCGTCAGTATGGTCAACACTTCACTGCTATGCTGATGACATAACTTTTATATAAGTGTTGGTGCATCTGCACCATCTTCACCTGTTGCACTGACTGATTGCATTTGGGAAATCAATGATTGCATGACAGATAATGTTATACAACTTAATCCTGATAAAACAGAAATCTGATTAGTTGATACCAAATCTGTTCCCTCTACCCTTTGTGGGGTAAAAATTGACATTGATGGGATCCTGGTTGAACCCTCCGCATCAGTCCATAATATGGGTGTAATCTTTGATCAGCTTCTTTTCAACCACACATTAGCTCAATAGTACAGACAGCTTTTTTTAATCTTTGCAACATTGCTCATCTGCATTCTTTCCTCAGTGTGAAAGATACTGAAACACTCATTCATGCTTTCTTCACTACCTATCTGGACTATTGCAATGCCTTGTTTTATGGCCTCCCGACTAAATATATCAATAGATTATGATATGTTCAGAATTCTGCTGCTTATCTACTTACACACACTAAAAAAAATAATCTGCTCACAGCACTCCTGTCCAAGATGATTTGCATTGGTTACCAGTCTTCAAGAATCAAATATAAAATTATTCTTCTCACCTTTAAAGCCCTTCATGGTTTAAGTCCTCATTATCTGTCGGAGCTGCTGCTTCCTTACACACCTGCTTGCGCATTAAGATCATTGGATGCTAACTTACTCACCGTACCTAAATACGGGTTAGTAACAACTTCTTGTTCGATGCAGTCAGTCCACATTAAACGAGTAGATGGTCAAGTCCGTGCCCGAGGGTCGATGTGGATCTTGTCTGATTTGGGAGTTTATTTGACAATCAAAAATAGGTCAGTGTGATTGTGTCCTCTAAAGGAAGTGGCATCCCATCTATTGCTGCCAGGATGGGCTTCAAGTAAATAACCACCCTCCAAATCTGAACATGTTTGGAAATGGACGGTTCAGAGGAATTTCAGAAGAGGAAGTGCACATTTAATGTATCGGTCTGTACTTTGGGTTGTGGTGCTTGACCTCATGTAAGCTGCTATTGTTTTGCTATTTTTAACACTTAGTCGACTATTATCTAAAGCAAGTTTGACACTTTTTTTTTTTTTTTTTTTTTTTCTCCCCCTGAGGCATTAGCACCTGCATATTTGCTAAGTAAGCCAGTGTGCTGATGGATAAGTAATTAAACTTTGATTTTTATGTAGAATTGTGTTATTGGCTGGCACTGTGTACAGAAAGTATACCTGCCTTACACCTAGTGTTGCTGGGATATCTCAAACAGGATCCTAGGGAAGTTGGCACCTTAACAAATGAACTATTGTAGCTAAAATCCCAGATAGCCACTTCAACAAAAGGTGACCTCTTTTAGCTCTCCTAACCATATTAGTTACTTTCACCATATTTATATAAGGGATAACTCAGATTTGTCACCTAAAAAGAGGGAAGCTTCTTGCATACAGTGGACTGCTTCCCAATGCATTTACATAAACTTATTTGGCTGACACTTTTATCCAAGGCAGCTTACAATGTTTGAGATACAATTGGTTATGTTTCTTTTGTTTGGAGCCCTCTAGTCGTTAACTGCATATGTGTCATGCATTTAGTCCTTTTAATAGTTGGCTATGGGAGTGAGGGAACTCTGCAGTGCACTTTGGCCTCCTTCAGAATTAACTGTTGCTGCCAGGATGGGCTCCATCCCCCATGACCCTAAACTGAATTAAGGGGGATTGAGAATGTTTTTGCAGCTGATTTTCAATAAATACATAATGGCAAAAAAGCGAAGAGTGAAACGGATGTAGATTTTGGTCAGAGGTGTCCATCTCTAATGCTGGAGGACAACAGTGGTGGCAAGTTTTCATTCTGTTTTTGTTGCTAATTAACATCTGTGAGAGATGGCCGGCAGTTTATCCCGGCCAGCACCCCTAGGCTGCTAGATGGAGTCCTCCCTGCAGCATGGAGGTGCCACTGATGCCTGCAGGGCATCATGGAAGATGGAGTGCGACTTCACAGCCCTGCTGGGTGCCGTGGGTGCCATTGGAGGGTGCTGCAGGAGGACAAGGGGTTTTCTATTTTCCCTATAGCCCAGAAGTACTTAGGTTCTTCTATCCCCGCGACTAGGAAGTGCTTCCGGGCTGAAGAAAATTAGAGTTTTTATCTGACCCAGAAGTGCTATGGAATTACATGGACAGAAGAACAGAAACGCTTCTGGGTCAAGAACTATTTAAAGGACTGTGGGAAACCCAGCAGACGGAGCCGGAGTTGGTAGGGAGTGTGACGGAGCTGCTGGGTGGAGAGGAGGATTGATTTATTGTATATTGTGGAGGTGCTTTGTGCACTTTATAGAAGAAATTAAAAATATTTCTGGGACTTTTACCTGGTGTCTGGACATGTTGTCTGCGGGTTTGGAGGAGCGACCGTGACCCCTAGTGTCACACATCTCTTGTATTGCTATTGCTATGCTATTAAATAATCAAAGTCCATAATTGTTGTTTTCCTTAATTAGCAGCCAAACATGCAAAATGAGCCAAAATACAACTAGTTAACCAGAGTCCTTCAAAGAATATTTAAAAACCAGTAATGGCGCACTGCATACTCTTGACTTGAGCATTCCTAGTTTTCATCGTCTTTCTCTGTACATTTAGCATTCATTTGCTCAGAGGTTGATGTGCTTGCTGCTTCCTGAGCAGCTCTTCTTTCCTCCACCCTAGCAGCCCACTTCTTCTCTTTCGTTGGCATCTTTTTGCATTAAAACTGATTAAGTTAGTTTTTTGTGTTGCAATTACTTAGTTTGTTTTCTTTAATTTTTCACTTAAGCTGGCACTTAAGTGTTCAATCTACCTCAAGAATGATTTAAGATATGAAGAGGAAGGGGAAGTGACGGCGAGGCTGGTAGGGATGACAATGGCACCTGTACACTTGTGCCGCATGGCTACTCTGCTGGCCGCTGCCGGGAGTTGATTCTACAATTAAATTAAAAAGAGGAATAACCTTGGAGGTCAATCATCACAGCAAAAGCAGATAGTAGAGATCACGTAGTAAATGTGTACCAAATTTAAGGTCAATAGGTCAAACGGTTTGCAAGTTACAGGCGATTTAAAATCCTGGACAGACAAACGGACAGTCACAGTAGCATATCATATAAGAAAATAAAGGTGAAGGTCTACATAATGTTGATCTACTCTTGTCCACAAAAAATTGACGATGCTGTGCAAGCAGGGAAATCAACAGTTTGGGGAAATGTAGTGAGATGATAGAATGAGAGTACCAACAAGCCATGGAATTTAAGTTTAATCACCAACAAGAATCTGCTTCTAATTAAGAAATTGGTTGTAATTTTGAGGCCCAGACTTGCCTTGGTCACCTGTAGGATCATGTCATATCTCATGTTTGGCTGCCTGTTAAGGAAAAGAAACAATTCAGAGGATCTAGTCTTGAACAAGGCAACCAAAATGAACGGCAAAGAAGTTTAGTTAAGAGCAGAAATTGATTAAGAAAGTTTTGATAAGGAAAACCTGCGACCCTTAGTTAGGCAGTCTGGGTTTTTTTTTTTTTTTTGAATATATCTGATGGTGACTTTGCAAATATCTGCAGAAGATCCATGCAATTAACTAAACAGACTTGGTTGGTGGACTCAAAAATGGCCCCAAAAAGTGTTCATTAGTGAGCAGATTTCTGATTATGGCTTTATCTACCGTATTAAGTAAAATTTCAATCTGCTAATACTTACGGATTCTGTTGAATCAATTCTGGCTTGTCGGGGTGCCTCCAGTTGTCTTGGCAACATTGGTGTAAGGTGGTAATCTAGCCTTGGAAAGGGCACCACCTCTTCATGGGGCATGGGATGACACTAGCTTATTGTAGGCTAAAAGGCACATTTTTTTTTTTTTTTAATTGTGGGAAGAAACAGACGGGTGTGGTGGAGGTGTGCATATGTGAAGTTCTAATCCGGTAAGCTGCAGTGTTGAAGTAGCCTTACTGTCCCTTGTGCCAGTGTGCGATTTCAGTCTCTGTTGTTTGTATCGGCTTTTATGCACGCAGTGTACAAACCATACAGTTTGTTGCTAGAAATAAGCCATAATTTCCATAATTTCTGTTTGTGGCTTTTTTCCCCTAAACACAATGTGGTGTTTAGCATTACAGTCTACGCTTCACGAGACTGGCTTTCACATACCCAATGATTTTCAGTCATGTAAATTGATGTGATCTGGAAGTCGGCAAGTCTGACAAATGCAATGGCCAGAAGTAGTGTAATGTGATCTTGGCTTTATAGAACAGCATAAATATCAAACAAATGATAAACCTATGCCAGGGCATTAATGCTGGGTGAACCATAACACTGTTCAAGGTTAGCAGTGTCATTATATGAAATAGTTTTTAGGCACTGATGCACTTTATTTTCCAACATTTTCCTGGTTTTTCTCACACACAAAGAATTGTGCAGGGGAGAAAGGGAAGGATAAATTCTGTCATTTCTGGAAAACTTTAACAGTTCTGTCTCTTCTCAGAATGGAAAAACATGGGGTCCTTTATTTGGCAAAACACATTCCCTTTAACATCAGTGATGTTTCCATTTCCTTTGGCCAGATTCTAGGACCACTCTAAGCTTTCTTGGCATTTTTGCAGCTTAAGGAAAAGGAGTGGCATAATCTTTTAATGTGTATCGGCCCAAACAGACCTTTTTTTAATTGCAATTTTTTTTCCTTTTGTGCATTACACTGAAGTACAGTATAAAATGTGCTTTTTCTTGACAAAACTCTCACAGTAAAGAATCAAAAATCTGATTATTGGATAATTGATGATCTTGTTTCCTACTTGTGGGGGAGCACAGTAGTTAGATCTATATATCGTGTGGGGTTTTCAGTCTGTGCTTTCCTCTTCCTGACACCATCCCTGCAGACAAGGGAATTTAATGGGAATTTCTAAATCTACCAGGTAAGATCACCAATGTCAGGTGCAAGGCAGCACACAGTCCTGTATTGGACTAGATAAATTCACAAAATAGAGATCCTATTATTAATAACTTGCAATATTCAGACACCACCTCCAGGCCTTGTACATGCTTTATTGTTACTACTTTTAAAATTGATGTTCACTGGCTAGGTATCCGTACTTTTGAGCAATTAAGTGTGAGGTCATTTGGTTTGGTTTGTTTTCATGAAACTGGCCTGACGTCCCTTCAGATGGAGTTAAGTGTACATAATTGTTTCCAAACCTACAATTGCTAAAACATGGAGGAAAATCTGTCCACGGTGAACTATGCAAATAGTAAAGAGTAAGCTTTCATTTCAGTCCCATAAGCTCCAAAATTCTGAACTAATATTTAGCTGTCTCTTGTCTAGAGTGAATTAAGTCACAAAGACAAGTCAAGTTGCGGACCATGCACTAGTACAGTGCGTTGCCACACCCATTACATGACGAAACAACTCGGGACCCTGGTTGGCAACCCCCCAGGCAGAGATGCAGTCTAGTCCAACCCTCCAGAAATGACACTCTATCTGCCACGACCAGGTGTTATGTGGGCGACCCCTTGGCCTGTTCCAGCCACTCGGGTCCCCAACAATGAGGATCCTACGAGCTGGATCACCCTCTGGGAATCTCAACACATGGCCGTAACTGACGCTCCCTCCCAATTCAGGGAATGTGCCTCATTCAGGACTCCACGAGCAACCGCCCATTCAGCACAAAGTCAAACCAACAATGCCTAAGGATTTTCCGGAGAGACAAAGTACCAAAGGAGTCCAGTCTTTGTCTCGGGTCACTGGATAGCATCCATGTCTCGCAATCATATAGCAAGACTGGGAGCACCAGGACTCTAAAGACTTGGACCTTCGACCTTTTGCATAGATATTGGGAGCGCCACACCCCCCTTTCCAGCGACCTCATGACCCCTCCCCGATGCTCTCCCAATCCATCTACTGACATCATAGGAATTCACCAGAGACATGAATGTCACTGCTGAGGTAAGTAAACCCCTCTGAGGTCGACATTCTCTCTGCAAACAGACACACTGCTGATGGCTGTGCATAAGAGGTCATTAAAGACCAGGATCTTGGTTTTTATCAGGACACTCGCAAGCCCAGACACTCAGATTCCTAACTCGGTATCTTGAGTGCCCCGATCAGAGACTCCATTGACTCCGCAAAGATCATAGCATCGTCAGGAAAGTCAAGATCCGTGAATCTCTCTTCACCAACAGATGCCCCACAGCCGCTGGGCCTCAACACTTCCCAACACCCAGTCCATACAAGAGTAGGTGCAGAACACACCCCCTGATGAACCCCAGAGTCAACTGGGGAAAAACTGAGGTTCTGCCTCCATTCTGCACAGCACTCACAGTACCAGTGTAAAGGCCGGCCATGATATCCAGCAACCTTGAGGGCATCCCGCGAACCCTCAGGATGTCCCACAGGGCAGCTCGATTATCACAGAGACCATTACTTACATATTAAGTTGGGGGTGTTAGAGGTTTAAGAAGCTGGACCACAAAGTTAGTTATAGCTGTTAAGTGCGCTGGCAAACCAGTGTGTTTTGGATGTGTGTTTTTTTTTTTTTTTTTTTTTTTTTTTTTTTTTTTTTTTGTGCAGCCGTGACACTGTCACTTGATAGCATGCAATGTGGCTTAATTTGATATGACAACCCAAGGGAATTCTGCTTTCATGAAATGGAGGCCATTATACAAAGTCAGTCAGCTTTGCGCAAATGCGTATTAAGAAGAAAAAAAAAAAAACAGAAGGGGGTAAGTTGGTTTACACCAGGCTGCCGAACAGGTTGTTCAAGCTAAAGTTTTGAGCTACAAGCTTGGCTGAAGTCTGGGATGGCAGGTTGCTTACTATTAGTTCACACAGATATCTGACTCGGTGCTCTCTCTCTCTCTCTCTCTCTCTCTCTCTCTCTCTCTCTCATGTACTCATCTGTTGCAGAAAGATAAGCATTATTCTGCTGCACAATGTGTGTACAGTGTAGCAATGCTTTTATGCATAATGCCAAAATGGTTTCAAATGTAAGTGTGAATGAATAGAATTAGTCCTCTATATACACCCTTTTATAGGTAAAGAGGGGAAAATCTAGATTTGACACAATTTTGTGTGTGTGTGTATACAGTAATCCCTCAGTATCGTGCTTTGACTTCCGTGGCTTCACTCTATTGCGGATTTTATATGTAAGCATATCTAAATATATAATGCGGATTTTTTGCTTGGACCATGGGACTTTTACTTCTGGTACATGCTTCCTCAGTTGGTTTGCCCAGTTGATTTCATACAAGGGATGCTATTGGCGGATGGCTGAGAATCTACCCAATCAGAGCACGCAGTTAAGTTCCTTTGTGCTGATTGGCTCAGCGACGGAGCGCCAAATTCAATTCCGCTGAGTTAATCGGGAAGTCTCGTCTCGCTCATTCAGCATCAACGTGTTTAGCTGTGTAAATAGTTAACTTTTGTGCATTTTCTTGCATTGTACGTATTTATTGCTGGTGGCCTGTCTATTGTAACGGATGTAACATATGTGATATCGGAAATGCTCGATCTATAATATTTAGATTTACTGCATATAAACAGTGTGTTTACATACATAATTTCAATGAATCTTACCTAATATCTAAGAGAATACAAAGGGTTTATGCTGTATAACTGTGCGGGAAATGTTGTTTATAAGGGCTTAAAATATATAAAAATAACCATATAAACATATGGTTTTTACTTTGCGGTTTTTTGCCTTTCGCGGGGGGGGGGGGGGGTTCTGGAATGTAACCCACATGATAGGTGAGTGATGACTGTATATATAATTTACTGCAGTGTTGTACAAAGCAACTCCTTTGACATCTTGCTGTACAAGGTACTATATAAGCTAAAAATGTGTTGTCCAGCAGTTCATGAAAAGGTTAAATGACAGAAGCAAATGGCGTCAATGCCACCAGCCCACTGCACAAGTTTAGAAGGGGAGGAAATGACTGTTAGGAGGTGGAAGAGACCTTGAAAGTGAGCAACAAACGGGTCGAGATCCAGCAAGTTGGTGGCAGCAGTCCAGCTGCTTTGCCCATTTTAGCAGGCCTCAAACGCTGGTTATTTTTGGGAGCAGAGACGTGGGCTTTATTGTCATTTACCTGTTCTTCCCTGGAGTTTTAGTGGTTAGTCACGTAGCTTATGAACCGCGGCATGTAAATACTCTGCTGCCAGCTGAAACTACTTTCCATCTCTCTTCTCCTGATATTTTCTCTGGGGTTTTGTTGCGAGTGTGAAAATCAAGATGAGGCATGTCTCTTTACATGGTGGTCCCTTGTGTCTCCATGGGTTTCCTCCCACAGTCCAAAGACATGCACGTTAGGTGGATTGGTGATACAAATTGGGCTATAGTGAGGGACGGATGGTTTCTGTGTGTGTATGCACTGCAGTAGACTGGCGCCCTGTCCAGAGTTTGTTCCTGCTTTTCACTCCGTACTCACAACCCCTGCCTCCTTGTTCAGAAATAAGTGGGTTAGAAAATGACTGACTGTAATTTTATTGTGCTTTGACATACTGGCATCCCATTTGTTTCTGCCTAACACTCAAAGCTGCCAACTGTAGGAATTTTATGATATGCCGCCCAGAGTGCTGTAACAGATTGGTGTCCCATCTGGTTTGGCTTCTGCCTGGTGCCAATGCTACCTGTTCATGAATTGGATTAATTGGGGTTGCTCGGAGTGTCTGACTTCCCAAAATGTATCCCATAAACCCAAGGGCTGTGCACACAGTTATCTTTTGGGAGTGCTTGGTGAGCATGTAGAAAACTAAAATACAAGTAGAAACTGGCACGTTGGTACAGCAGTAAGGTTTCAGATCCCATGTCCTCATGGTCCTGTTTAATTTACACTTGTTTTGTGTGAGGTTTGCACTAGTAGCTCTGCTTTTCCTCTCATCCCCAAAATCCTTAGTGGAATTTCTAGCTTTGCCCCATGTACTGTGGTGGACTGGTGCCCTGTCTGAGGTGAATTGCGCATTGAACTTGATCCTACCATGATAGTCACAGGACACCACAGTGTGTAAACTGGCTTTGAGAATCTTATGTGTTCTATTTAATAAGAGGTAAAAGGGTCATAAGTGCAGTTTTAGGTTATTTTTATGCAACATACACATCACAATCAATAGAGAGAAAACATTCTTCATTTTCCAGAAATATGCAGATTAGGCTGGTTGACCCCCAGATGGCTAGTGTTGGTGTGACTCATGACAGACTGAAATCCCCTTGTGGTTAATGTGCTGTGGATGTGCTTTAAGAAAGCATGGAGTCTTTCTGCATTGTGCCCAGTGTTGCGAAGTTTGGTCCCAAGCTCTCTACTGCCCCAAATTCAAGTAGGTGGGTTCAATAAATGGATGACAAACATTAGCAAACTGAATGATGAGCTGGGGGAAACAAACCTTTTTCAGTAAAACTAGTGGGCATAGCAAGATGCTTTACAGGTACAGGGCCACTTTGCAACTTAGCAATGTGTTAGTGAAAGAACTGCATGGTGACCTGAACTGGAGTGCTTCTACTCACTTAAGGGGTCTAACAGAACTGGCCCAGGACTTGGTTTCTCCTGGGTCAATGTACTGCCCAGTTTACACACAAGACAAACTGCAGCTCTCCTAACCCTGTGGATTCTCAGCTTGACCCCTTCATCCTCTGAACCCAAGTCTTTCTGTTCCTCCCAATGCACATCTATTTAAGTCAATGCCACTGGAATAGCAAACCCCTGGAAAAAATCTTTCCAGATATCTGTGGAAAGAGCAAGATCTTTTTCAGAAGTACAGGGTGAGAGACAGTCTCCCAGCCACTATCCAGCTTAGCACATGACGCTGCTTAGTGGTCCTCATTTCAAGTAAAACTTAAAAACCAGATGTGTTTTGGTATCCATAGATGTGATGTGTTTCTTTTTCTTTTTTTATATAGAGCTCACAATTCAGGATCCTCATACCAGGCATCACCGGAGGGGAGGGGTGAATTTCACAACCCAGTTTTGACGAGCATAGCAAACTCTATGGTGTAGTCTTTACATTCACATTTCTGGGGAAATAATTGTAGATGACACTGGTGATGCCTCATGTTCCTGCTTTATGTAAATTTATAGTTGGCACTGGGGTGAAATGTAAGATGCTAGGTTTGTTCCCCCCACCCCCACCGAAGACTGCATTAAAAAAATGTGGGTTAGATTGTTGTGAAAATACAATTAAACTAAGCTTGAGTTCACATCCTATTTTGTTTGATGGATGCAATCCAAATGCCAATTCTGACTGACTTGACTGTTTTAATTATTGCCCTTCTCTGCTAATTTGGGAAGCTTTGTATTTTCAAAATTGTCCCTCTGGGATGTGTCTCTTTTAAAGGGCGTTCACATTAAGTTTCCGACTTGGAACCTCCTGTTTCCTATTTTTTGGATAACAGCACTTGAATGCATCATAAATCACCAAGGTCTTTTTTTAAGTTTCTGTATGATCCTCACTGTGTGACCCTATGTGCAAACTGTTTGCTTGTGGTGTATGTGTGTGTGTGTAGTGGTTATAAAATAATCAGTGACTTCAGAAAGTATTCAGATCCCTTCACATTTTGTTATGCTGTTGCTTTATACTAAATACATCCATGAAAGTGAAAGTAGGATTTTAGACTCTTTTGGTTGTGGCAGGTGGATTTATTATATTAAACTGAAATCACACTGACTCAAGTATTCTGACCCTTTGTATGCCATGACGTCTGGTTGAGCTTGATTCTATTCTGCTGATCGTTGATGTTTCGACACCTTGCTTGGAGTCCATCGGTGGTCCATTAACTTCCTAGGACATGGTTAGGAAAGGCACACACCTATCTACAGTATAGAAGGTTCCACAAATGAAAATGTGTATTGGAGCAAAAAAAAACATGTCGTCGAAGGAATTGCCTACAGGATGCAGGGTTGTGATGAGGCACAGATCTGGGGAAATAGACAAAAGTCTGCAGCATAAAGGTTTTCTAGAGTACATTCTTATATGAAAAGTTTGGAACAACCATGACTCTTCCTAAAGATGGGCAATGTAAAGTCCACTAGGGTTCAAGCCCACACAAGTTGTAATGTGCCCAGTGTATCTACCCACTTGAGTTAGCTTCCTGCCTCTTGTGTCTCTGTTCCTAACAGCAGAGAAGTGATTGTATTCTCTTGGTCCCACGTTCACTGGACTGCTGACCTCAAAGGACTTTAGTTTAAGTATTACTGTTCTTAAAACTCTTAAGTAGTTCACTGCATTATGGAATTTCTGTGTGTTTAACTATATTTTAGCCACAAAAAAAAGGGCATTTTGAGAATCTGACTTGGTAACTGAAATGGGTTCTACAACATGAGTGACATGAGATTTTTTTTTTTTTTTTTTTTTTTTTTTTTTTAATTTTTTGTTTTCATATTGTTTGCTCTTCTTCAGTGCTGGCCCACATTCTGTTTAACTGGTACCTGTTAGTTCTTATAACCTAGGAATTATAACTTACTTGCAATTTTGTTCTGCATTCTTCACTTGTGGTGGTTTATTTGTGTACCCTTGTCCTGAAACACTTGCTCTCAAACAAATACCCAGACCCTTTATTCAGTAATGTTGAACTCTTTGTAAGTCATTTTGGATAAAAGTGTCAGCTTAAGTAAATACATGTAAATGGGAGCCTAGAGGTCGCACAAGGGTCTACCATTTGAAACGTTAAAGTGTACTGTTTTTAAAATATGTAAATTTAAAAGCAAAATGGGGAAAAGTGTGTAATGACATCAATCACTGGACTCATGTTTCTTTCTCTTGTCTTTAAGGTTGCTGGGTGCATTATCCTTGGGGTGTCCATATGGCTCCGTGTGAACAAAAACAATCAGGTAAGGATGGAGTTTGTTTTAATGTCTTTTTTTTCATCCTCTAACTTTAGACACCTTGTACCTGAAAAGATGGCTATAAGCAATTTTAGATGTGCACGCTAACCCCATAAAATTTGTAAGTGCCTTGGCATAGTGATTTGTAGGGCTCGGTTAACATATGACTGGACATTTTTTAAATAAACTTTTTCAGGTGCACACACCCCGTGAATGTCAAATAGCCTGTGACTACAAAATGTGGTGCATGTGTGTACTGCACATTACGTCATGTGCACACCTTAATAATGAGCTGTGGGAAAACTACAGCATGAAGCAGGTTCCTTATTGTTTACGTCAAGGTCCCCTGCAGGTCACGAGTTTGTTGAAATTTTTAAAAATCATGTGTGGAGCAATGTTCCCACAGTCTGACAAACTACTGAGCACAGCTAAATTGGAATCAGAAGAACTGCGTATGATCGTCTTGAAATAGCTTCAGGGTTTCCAACCCCTATAGATATACAGTATAGAGAGAGTATCTCTGTGTGTGTGTGTGTGTGTGTGTGTGTGTGTGTGTGTGTGTGTTAGGTCCATAAATATTTGGACAGAGACAACTTTTTTTTTCTAATTTTGGATCTGTACATTACCACAATGAATTTTAAATGAAACAAATCGGATGCAGTTGAAATGCAGACTTTCAGCTTTAATTCAGTGGTGTGAACAAAACGATTGCCTAAAAATGTGAGGCAACTTTTTGCGTTGTTGAGTTCACCAGTGCTTGCTTTCTTTCTCAGGATGTACCAAACTGTAGATTTTGCCACTCATAATATTGTAGCAATTTCT
>JANRMT010062791.1:232735727-232765414 GCA_026402145.1 Polypterus bichir lapradei | reverse complement strand
TTATAAATGATGCCCTAATTACAGTCCAGGGTTTCAGTGTGCTGTTAATCATTATAGTTGTCCATGTCCAAAAAGGGGTTCTGGTGTAAAAAAAAAAAAAAAAAAATTCCAACTCTATCGAGTGTCTGTCCCTAGGACTTGTTTATTGTCATAGCAAAAGCAAGTTTTATAGGGACTTGTCTTCTCAGCTTAAATGGAAAATCGGTATCATTGCTAATCAAATCTATCCTTGGTATAAGCACAACATCAGCTATATTCGAACCAGTAATAATCTCGCCTCCATTACATTGGGTTTTAGATCTCTAACAATAAGTAGTATTCCATTGCACAAACCTCGTTTACTATTTAAATTCTGCAGTAACATAATAGCTCTGATCTTCAATTTCAGGCTATGTGGAGCAAAACCAGATGGAGAAAGGGTATTCAAAAACTCAACAGGAAAGTTATCTCCATCATCATCATCAGTTTATATTGAGTCATGGCTCAAGTATATTACAACGTTGCCTGACATTTTATTAAGAACATCCTCATTTAATCGATCAACATCGGAATTTTTAGGGCATAATATTGCCTTTCCAGTTATATTCCTAACCATCTGTGGATTAATACTATCTCCAAAGATTTCAGTTACTAACGATCCATGACACAAACACTCATTCGGTATTTCTATAATATCTTCATCTAAGTCACAATCATTGGTAGGACTTTTGTTTCCAAGCTTCATTAGCCATTCAGTAAACTGTGGATCAACTGATTTTTTTTTTTTTTTTTTTTTTTTTTTTTAGTGAACCTTTTCAAGTCTTTGAAAAACGTATTGTCATGCGGTATCTTTGTACCATCTACCTTGGACTACCTTCAAAACTTGAAGCAAGTACAGTATAAGTCTTACCTGGTAGTAAGCTTTTATTTTTCCTTCTGGTTTCCAGATAATCTTGAAGTGCATTGTACTGTTCAACTTTTAATTTTGGCTGATTCATTCTGATATAATTCAGGCGATTTGCTTCGGTCTTTACATAAGTATCCACTATATATTGCTGTGTCAGTTTTCCAGCATTATGAATAGGGTTAAACCTTTCAGCTCTTACAGCAAGCCAGTAACAATCTTTGTGTAATGCGTTGTCTCTTGTCCGTATGATTTTGCTTCTTGAAATCTGTTCTCCATCCCTCTTCCCCATTTGGAAATAGTAAAAGGTAGGTCATTGGGTTGAGGATATTTGTTCTATTGGTCAAAGCGTAATCATTTTCGGTTGGTCTAGTATAGATCAGTAAATCTTTCAAATGGCAGTTCTCTGTCTTAGCAAATATTATGGCAATTTCATTAGCAGTAGCATTGTTATCTTCGAGGATCTTTCTTTCATTCCTGTCTAATTGTCATTACAACATTTGTTAGGGGTTGTCCTGTTCTTTGGGACTCTCTAATGGCTTCTATTTCAACCTCTTAGAGCATTTTATATGCTTATGCATTGGGATTTTTCGACATAATCACTCCCAATTCCTCCTGTTCTGTAGAATTAGGCATGCTGGTTGCTAAAGTACAATCATTGGTAAGTTAGACTGTTGAGATGAAGCCATTGCCTATAGAACCTCCCTGGAGGGACATGCTTTAGATTGGCATACCTCTCCAACTAGTCAGTTGAGGGCTTAGTGATTGGTTCAGTGGTAGCTTGTCTTCCTTAAACCTGCACAATCCATTAAGCACTGAATCATTTCTATCAAGACCTTTTGAACGTATCTTCACCTATGTAACCAGTGTCTGTATTCACTGCAGTGAATCTGAATATCCAGACAGGACTTGTATGACCAGTCGCTCGAGGGCAAATGCACAGTGTGGGAAATGTAAATTCAGCTTAATACATTCCTAGTCCATGTCAAAGTGTTTTAGGAGTGTCATTCCTATAGGTTTGGAAGATGTGTGAGATACACATGGCTTTCTATGTACGGATTTGATGATGCATATATTCCAATTCCCATTTTTCTAATAAAATTACCAAAGTGCACTTATCAGTCCAGTGAATAGGAAAAGAGAGGAGAAATTTAACAGACCAAACACTCCAATAACTGAGTTTGGCTGACCCACTTGCTATCCATAGCACTGAATGATGTGTTGATCTGGACACACAATGTTAAAATGAATTTGTTAAAGTAGGATTTCTGTAATATAAGGAAAAGAGAATAGGGTGACTGCTAATGATAGTTTTAAGTCCATTTGGTACTATGGTGGCAAATAAGAGTTTAGGCCAGTGGTTCTCAACCTGTGGGGCGGGCCCCCCTAGGGGGGCACGAAGTAACAAAAAGGGGGGCGCGAAGATGTGAAAAAAAAAAACAAGAATCAAAAAATAATGAAAAAAAATCTGTTGATACCAAAACAAATTAACTTAAACTACATTCTAATACTAGAACAATAAATATAGTGTTAGATAAATGTCAATAAAAGTTAAGTAGGTATAATAAAATATGCATCTACATTTCAAAAGAATTTTACGGGGGCACGATTAAAACTGTTATGAAAACTTGGGTCGCAAATACTTAAAGGTTGAGAAACACTGGTTTAGGCTGCAGTGTGGAAACCCAACACTAATAAATGTAAGAGGAGAGACCTATGAGCTTGTAATGGAAAAACGGATAAAAATCTTACAGTTGGAAACCAAAAACGAGAAGGAAGAGACAGGATAACGATCTCAAAACATGGGAACCAAGGTGCTAGGAATGTTTAGAGCAGAATAGGTTACAGGAGGCCATAGGGGCAAGTTCTGTGGCAAACCATTTGCAGGGCAGGTGTATAAAAGTAAACTACACGTGTTGAGGGGAAGATTTTTGGAAACCAGAGAGTGAACCTTAATTCGGTGACAATGAGGGAGCAGAAGGAGGGTTGAGGATCCAAGTATAGAGTGGACATTAGAAATGTCAGTGAAGACTGTTACAGGAAGACAACAGTATACCACATGTCCTTCGGGCTGAGCTGAAGGAAGAAGAAAAGATTTGAAGAGGATAGAAAATTTATGAAAGTGGAGAGTGTAAGATGAGAGCCCTGTGTTAGTCACCTAATGCCTTCAGACCCAGGTATGCACAAAGAGATGGAGCGGAAGTAAACTTAAAGGCCTCCTTGTAAAACTGGCAGTGCCAAGTGGGACACGGACATGTGTGTCTCTCTATATGGTACTAAGTCCTGAGAGCATAAGAGATTAGAGAGCCATATTTGTAGAGTTTAAATGTAAGAGGGGAGAAGCCGAAAGTGTGGAGCTGGAATGCATTAAATTGCACTAAGTAGGAAACTAAGATGGGTGATGGAGGACAAAATTAACCAGAAGCCGAGCAGATGGAAAGTAAACACCCAGATGCTTTAACTTTCACCTTTTCATGAATGCAATATTAGTACATTTGGATGATGATCTGGACTTTTGTAATTAAAGTCTACACAGTTAGTTCTGAAGTGTACATAGCCTTGGCAGAATTTGTAAGATACTCACCACATTAAGAAAATGAGCAATCATTAGTTTAGCATTTAATTGTACTTGGATGCAAATGTTTATCATTACAGAACTGTACATTATATAATTCAAAGTAACTGACATTTCATATACATTACATACTGTATGTTCACTAGAAAGTGATACTTAGTCTCTGCACATTTAAAGCTTGTTTTATATACTGTACACTAATTGAAATCCCAAAGTCCCAACTTAAGCTTTGGCTTGCTGACATGTTCAAAAACAGCTATAAAGTTGTGAACAACACTTCACCCCCCCAACCCCAAGGAATAGTTACTTCAGTCCCATCTCATTCACAAGTTTGTTTCTGCTAGCACACTGTTTGCCCTACAAATTTCAATGCTTCTGTAATCGCCTGCGTTATCTTGTTTCCTTTGGATTGCTGAGGTGGCATGGTGTAACAAAGATTAGTTTCATTTTGTTATCTAATCTGAGGTGTTTGTTCTGAAAGACACTACACAGAGTGATTAATTGACCTGTTTCATTTTACTTTCCTTTGACAGAGCTGTGGAGACTACATCATTCAACAAATGCAGAACAACATGATAATCGTCTTGGGTGTTGCTTTTGGACTGGCCATCCTCATGGTAGGAATGCCTGGATTGATTCATTTTGTTGGCTGGGGATTTGCTCTCTCTTGTCATCTAAGGCATACAATAAACTTTCCTTCTAATCTGAAAAGTGGCAAAAATAATTTTGCTGATGTGATGTTCTTCCGGTCTCTGGGAAGCATGCTGACTAGTCTCCCCAAACTGAAAAGTCTAACCTCGCATTCAATATGCCATTTCATAACTGGGGGTGCAGTCATTGTAAGGCACTTCATTTTAGTCTGGCTTCTATGCATTTTTTTTACATAATGTTGGTGCTGTGTATCACTCTGAAAACAAGAACTTTAAGGACTGTGTCTGTTACACAACATGCCTTATTTAGAATGTCTGTTCATTTTTGAAAATCCTGTAGTTTCATGTTTTATTTAGAGAAATGCCATACCTGCCCACTCTTCTCCCTTAAAGTACCACTCCTTCTCTTTTTGTCCAAGATGGCAGACAGTAGCAGAACTTGCAGCACTCTCAAATTGTCTTCCTCACGTTCTTTAGCACAGGATGACTCCTAGCACCCTAAAAAGAGTCCTTTGTGCAGCACATGAGACATTAAGTCTCTTCTGTTGCATTCTATGTACATTTCCCAGGAAATGGTCTGTAAAGTACTGAGTAATATGAAAGGATGCCCTTGAGGGCCACAGTCTTAGTTCTGCTTCATGGTGCCCAGTAATACAAAGTGAATACAAATGAAAAAGTTTGGGAACCCCTCTTAATTCTTTGAAACCTCAGCCAATGATAAACAAAAATCCAAAGTAGCAACTAAGATTTTCGATGATATTCAAGTCAGGGGACTGAGACGGGCATTCCAGAACATTGTACTTCTCTCTCTGAATGAATGCCTTTGTAGATTTTGAACTGTGTTTTGGGTCATTGTATTGTAATATCCAACCTCTTCGTAACTTCAACTTTATGACTGAAGCTTGAACATTATCCTGAAGAATTTGCTGATATTGGGTTGAATTCATCCGACCCTCGACTTTAACAAGGGCCCCAGTGGCCCAGTTCTTGGCCTGCCAGACCTGGGTTTAACAGTAACTGTGCCTGTGGCCTTCCATTTCCCGATTACATTCCTTACAGTTGAAACTGACAGTTTAAACCTGTGAGAGCTTTTTGTAGCCTTCCTCTAAACCATGATAATGAACAATCTTTGTTTTCAGATCTTTTGAGAGTTGCTTTGAGGATCCCATGCTGTCTGTCACTCTTCAGAGGAGAGTCAAAGGGAAGCACAACTTCCAAATGACCACCTTAAATACCACTCATGATTGGACACACCTGTCTATGAAGTTCAAGGCTTAACGAGCAAATCCAACCAATTTGGTGTTGCAAGTAATAAGTACTGAGCAGTTACATGCATTCAAATCAGCAAAATTACAAGGGGACCCACATTTTTGCACAGCCAGTTTTCACATTTGATTTAATTTCTTACAACTAAATACTGCTTCACTAAAAATCTTTGTTTGGGAAAACGCACCAGTACTCAGATGTTCCTAGGAAATGAAAGACATACCACTGTTATCTTTTTTTTGTTGAAAGTAGAGTCAATTATTATGCAGGCTGAGAGGGGTTCCCAAACTTTTTTTCATATGGCTGTATCTGTGCCATAAATATCAAGTGGTCAATAACTTAGAGTTGCTCAGCTGCCTTTCAGTGTTTGCATGTCTGAAGGTTTTTTGACTTTGCTGCTTCCCACCATCAACTTGTCTGCTTTCTGGGTAACACCAAATGTTATTTGGTGGGTATAAATGACTGAACTCTCTTTTTTTTTTTTTTTTTACAATGTCTTAGATATTGAGCATACTTCTTGCTTTCAGTAATCTGTTTAAAAAGTCACAAGTTGATATTTTGTGGCCAAACTGGACACCATGCAGGCTGCCACTGTAGAGTGAACATTCTTGCATTTTTCCTTGAACAAATAAAATGTGTATGTTATCTTGAATTCCTTCCCCCAAGTGAAGTGACATTCCAAAGTAGTTAACAGACCTTTGCCAGATGCTTGTGCCAGGGAGGACCTGGTATGGTATATGCAGAGCACAGCTGGGCTGAAAAACATAAGACAGGTGCTGTTTTGAGTCAGAAGGGCACTTTTAATCAAGCTGCTTTGACATTCTTGAGAATAAAATCAGACCTACAGGACCACAACCGCAAAATCAAATGGGCAATGACCTGAAAGGACTTGCTCTAGCAAACTTTATTAAATGCAACTGTATGCCATTGGCACCACAAGGTGTACCTGCCCAGTTGGCAACCTGGGTTTGTCTACTTTATAAACACCAGGCACATGGAGGCATAATTTCAGAATGAAACTCTACTTTTAAATGTTCTAGTGCTTCCTTGGCCCACCCATAAAGGTGGTGGGCAGTTACTTAAATCTAACTAAAAAGTAAGGCTTTACATAGAAAAAGATCTGCACTCTGTTCCGTGGTTTAAAGATGCAGGAAGAGGCTGAGGGCAAAAAGCTAAGAGATGAATAGATTGTTGACCACCTGTAGACAAACCAAATCTAGGCCCTAATGTATAAACGGCAAGTACACACAAATGTTGTGTACACCTGATTCCACGCACACTTAGAGATGTATAAAAAAAAAAAATAAAATTGCCGTAAAGCCACACATTTTCATGGTAGCACTGTTCCTTGGGTATGCGTGTTGCTGCTTGGTTTTTGCAAACTGGCAGCACCCAGCGTCAAAGCTGTGCCACCATTTCTGTGTCATTTCCCTTTTTCATATTTGCATCCATGACATAGTCTTTATTAAATACACTAAAATTACTTGTATATCGTTTACAAATTTTAATTCACTTGATTGTAATCATTCTGTAACAATATAGTGGTTCACGGAATGGCTAGAAAATTCCATCTGCCATAGTGTTTTGTCTTGGTAGAGTAATATATATATATATTGCTCTACTTTCCCCTATTGTATTATGTAGCCTTAGAATGCCTAATCTCACAGACTTACCACTGTTTATAAGGTGGTATTGTATATAATACCTTATCCCCACCTTCCCTTCTATATCTATAACCTCAGGCAATTAGATGTAGTAAACAGACAAGCAGGAGTTAAGTTACACATTAAAATAATGTATTACTGATAATATTCATAAATGATAACAAAATGCAAAGTACATTTGAATATTGGCAACCATACAACCTGATGAAATTGTGATGTGTAACTAAGGTGGCACACAGACTTGTAGTTACTTAAAATGTCTCTAGTTAAGGCATCATTGGTGCTCAGCTTTCTTCAGAACAGGCATCAAGCCTGTCTCAATATGGCTGAAGATGTGCTCTTCATTGTGCTGTTCTTGTCAGTTCATGGTGTGATGGTCTTCATCAGTTGTTAACAAGAGAAAGATACTTCTACATCATCACAGGTTAGCAAGAGAGAGAGAGAGAATGTGGTTGAGCAAGCAAATTTATAGGTTTTCTGTCCAACCGCTAAGCCAATAGGACCTCATGGTACTTAAAGGCCTCTGAAACGAGCCAATTCCAAACAGCCATATCTCGGACCAATGGGGGGAAATAGTACATCTTAACACCTGCAAACCCCAACCCCAAGACCATATGTTAAACTAAACTGGCTTTGTGTGGGGGATGAGAGAAAGACTTTAGCAAAGAAACTGGTTAAGACCCATCCCCCAAATCCTGTCGTAAAATTACAAAGAAAGTTAGTTGTAGACGGTTGTGTTTCAAACACAAATGTATTTTTGAGTAGATTTAATTATACTGCACTATTGAGTAAACTTTTTTAATTTACTCAAATTTACTTAAAATGAGTTTGATTAAATATAAGTAGTGGCAAAAATGGTTTTATTTTATTCCGATTTTCATTAGAATTACTCAAAAAAAAAAAAAATGCAACACTGGACAGTGACTGTATAACAAATAAATGCTAAAATTCCATATCATTTATTTGAACATACACAGTCACAAAAACGTAGTTTTATTTTCAAAGGAAAATTGAATCAAATGTCTGAGGATAATTTTTACTGAATTACTGACATTCAAATGTCAATGCAAATGGTTTTTATTTATTTATTTTTTTTAACTTACACAAAAAGTATATCTCAATCAAATGTCCCAGGTATGAGAGGTAAACAGGAAGAAAACGTAGAGAGTGAAAGAATGAAATCCTGAAGCAGATGCCGCTCCTCAAACACTTCCTGCATGTACGTCAACATATCCGGTTAAATGAATGGCTGCCTTTTCCACTACTTTTCAGTATGCGATAGCAAAAATCCTGAAATAAAATAAGATATAGGAAATCAAAACAGTTTTTTTGCATCGCTAAATAAATCGGTGTTCAAAATTAGCCAGAAAATAAATTACCTATGCAGAACACTAATTAAATAAGTCAAATAATACCGTGACGGTTACATAATACATAATGTCTGCAGGTAAAGGTGCAAATGGTTTAAGGAATGCTTCTGGCTGGAGGCAAATGATGTGTACATTCCTTCTTTAGTTTTTCGGACTTGATTCAAAATGCTCCTAAATTTTAATGGACGGGCAGCCATACCACAATCTCTTCAGAAACGGGTAATGCCCCTGTTTGTGCCAGTGTTCTCACAGGTTGTCCTAATTCTTGTTTCTCCTCTTGTTCCCAACTTAGATCTTTGGAATGACCTTCTCCATGTCCCTATATTGCCAAATCGGCAGGAAATGATGAGCTTCCAGAAACCACTCGTCTCAAGCCTGGGCAGGCACGGACTTCAAGATGAAGTGTTGCTGCACGACATTCATTTGACCGTTTTTTTTTTTTTTTTTTAAAGTTACCAACTGCATTTATTTCCAATTTGCTAATCATTGTGGACTGTTATGAGCGGTGAATTTTAATTGGTGGAAGCCGTGCATACATTATTTTGGTTTTAGTATAAAATCTTTATCTTGTCATTTTTTTTTTCCTCCTCCTGGAGGTGAAGTTTTACTATGTGTTCAATACTTACAAATCCAAATGTTTTATTACTTTCAATAAAAGTGTTTTTGTTTTTTTATAAGGCTGCCCAAGTATATTAGGTGTTTGTTTGCTGGGGCATAGTGCTGGCTGCACAGTAAATATTGACTTTGGCCTTTATCTTATCAGGGTGAGCCTGTGTGCGTATGTGGGAGCTGCAGTTTAGCTTATCACAAAGGTGTCATTTTGCTTGGCTTTTCTCTACATTCATAATGGCTAACACAGTACAATACCCTAGTACAGGGGTGGGCAAAGTCATTCCTGGAGGGCCGCTGTGGCTGCAGGTTTTTGTTCCAACCAAATTGCTTAATAAGAAGCACTTATTGCTCTAGAAACACTTGTGCTTCATTTTAGTTGTCTCGCTTGTTAAGATTTTGAACCCTTATTGCTTATTTAAGTCTTAAACAGCTGCATTCTCAGTTTTTAATTGCTCCTTATTAGCAATAAGATGCAAATGACAAAGGAAACCAGCAGTTATCCATTTTGCTTGTTCCTCTTTACACCTGTGTGTATTTATCGTGCACTATTTGGTTTAATTAAATACTTGGAAGGAAAGAAGAGAAAAAAGTGAGGATTGAGAATTACCCATCCGTTTTACACTTCAAAGTATTTGGATGATATCCTTAGAATGGAAAAAAAAATCTAGGATATGAGAATGACTTGACATGGCAGAGTTAAAGCACTAACAAGCCATGAAATGTAATTATTGGCAAGGATTGTTTTCTAATTAAGCAACTGGGTTGGAACAAAAACCCGCGGTCCAGGAATAACTTTTCCCACCCCTGCCCTAGTACTACATTGTTTTAAATATGCCATACCTGCTGATGGGAACCGTCCAACGTGTGTACCTGTTACTGGTTATTTTGTGAACCCGGCATGTACTCCATAATTAAATGGAAGCCGACATTCCAAATGTATAAAGCCAATCTAATATCATTTAGGTACACAAGTTTTGTGCTCGAGTGCAAAATCTCAAAATAGAGGAACCAGCTTGCTAAACCCATGTGATTAATGAAGGCCTGAACATATGGAAGTAGCAAATCCAATCTCTCAAAGCATGAGGCTGAGACTCCGATTTCATAGAGAGCTATAGTACTTGTAGGTAGGATTAGGGATTGAAATGCTGGGCAAGCATTCATCATGAAACCCTGCTTGATCCATTCCAAGGCCCTGGAGTTTAGAGCATGCAAAGGAAGCAACCCTAAAGAGGAAAGTAGTGTGGAAAACGTCCACTCGGTCCTGCCACCCAAAAAAGAGCAAATGATGGCCATTGTCCTGTGGAGGACCCAGAAAGGAGAGTCTCAACTGATCGGAGGTCTGAGGGGAGTCAAGTGCTGGATCCCCTGCCGTTTTCCTGTGAGGATCGATTTGGATTAAAGAAGCTTTCAGTTGACAACTAATGAGAAAGGATTGTGTCATAATATTTTCCCGGTGCATTGATCAGCATGTGGCATTTGGGAGGGAAAAGTTACAAATGCAAATTAAACAATGTTCTAAGTGCCCATGGAAATTACAGTTGTGTTCAGAATAACAGCAGTGTATGTATGTATGTGAATAAAGCTCAAAATCCTTATAATAGCTTTTATTTCCATACATGCAAACACATTGGGAACACTGCACATTCTATTCCAAATCAGAACATGAAGAAAAATGTACCAAATTTGTGAAGAAAAGGGAATATTAGGCTGTTCAAAATAATAGCAGTGTGGAGTTCAATTAGTGAGGTGATTCATTCTGTGACAAAATGGGTGTCAATTACGGCCCTTGTTTAAAAAGGAAGGGAGCAAAACTTGCACATGCTGGTTATGGTGCATTTCTCACTGAAAATCTGAGTAAAAAGTCATAGTACGCTGCTCTTCTGAACAATCATTAAAAAGTTGATTGGAGAGGGAAAAACATATAAAAAAGAAAAAAAGTGTAGATAATGATAGGCTGCTCAGCTAAAAATGATGGCAAATGCTTTAAAATGGCAACCAAAACCTGAAAGTGATGTGGAACAAAACTGGAAAACTCCCATTCGAATGGATCGAAGAATAGCCAAAATAGCAAAGACTCGGCTCCAGGAAGATCAAAGAAGGTCTAAAGTTATCTGTGAGTACTGTTACAATTAGAAGACACTTATGTGAAGCCAAACTATCGGCAAGAAGCCACCCAGCCCCCGACCGCAAAGTCCCATTGTTGAAAATAACACGTGTCGTAAAGAGGTTACAATTTGTCAAAGAACACGTTGACTGGCCTAAAGAGAAATGGCGCAACATTTTGTGGACTGATGAAAGCAAGATTATTCTTTTTGGGTTTAGGGGCCACAGACAGTTTGTCAGACGACCCCCAAACACTGAATTCAAGCCACAGTACACTGTGAAGCATGGTGGTGGTGGAAGCATCGTGATATGGGGATGTTTCTCGTACTGTGGTGTCTGGACTATTTATGGCATACCAGGGATCATGGATCAGTTTGAATACCTCAGAATACTTGAAGAGGTCATGTTGCCTTATGCCGAAGACAAAATGCTCTTGAAATGGGTGTTCCGACAAGACACCGACCCCAAACACACCAGTAAATGAGCAACATCTTGGTTCCAGACCAACAAGATTGACGTGATGGAGTGGCCAGCCCAATCCCCAGACCTTAATCCAATAGAAAACCTGTGGGGTGATGTCAGAAATGCTGTTTCTGAGGCAAAACCAAGAAATACTGAAGAATTGTGGAATGTAGTGCTGAAATACCTGGTGCCAGACGTTGGTCATCTCCATGCAACACAGATGTGCAGCAGTTCTCAGACACAGCAGTCATACAACTAAATATTAGTTCAGTGAGTCAAAGGAAAGCAAAATCTTGAAACATTTTTCATTTTATACAGTGAATGTTTAAGTTGGTAAAGAAGAATTCGGACACTTTTTGAACAGCCTAATATTCCCTTTTCTTCACATTCAGTAAAGGAAGAACACAAATTTGATTCAATTTTCTTCGTTTTGATTTAGAATAGAATGTGCAGCGTTCCCAATTCATTTGCGTGTAGCTATCCTAAGGATTTGAGCTTTATTCACTTTTTTAAATATACATGTAGAGTTGTGTTCAATACAATAGCAGTGTATCTTTATTTCATATAATATCATCCCATATTGCTGTGCACCCTTTTGACTTTGGCTTTCTACTAACAGTTTGATATAGTAAACCAATCAGTGTTTAATTAGGAGCGTCACCCTCTTTGCTTGAAATCTTTGCGAACAATAGACCTAAGTGATTTTTCAGGCAGAGCCCAAGACCTACTTTTTTACAGATGGATCAATATTAATGATAAAAATAAGGAAAAGTAATGTGATATACTGTAATATGTCAAAAGAATATTTTGTGAACAGGTTATATGAGCTAGGAGTCTGAGTGTCTGGGCTTACGAGTGCCCTGATAAAAGCCAAGATCCAGGCCTTTAATGACCTCTTCGGCACAGCCAGCAGCAGTGTGTCCGTTTGCAGAGAGAGTGTCGACCTTGTTGAGAGGTTTACTTACCTTGGCAGTGACATTCATGGCTCTGGTGACTCTTCCTGTGAAGTCAGTAGACGGATTGGGAGAGCATGGGGGGGGGGGTCATGAAGTCACTGGAAAGGGGTGTGTAGCGCTCCCGATATCTATGCAAAAAAAGTCTTTAGAGTCCTTGGTGCTTTCTGTCTTGCTATATGGTTGCAAGACATGGACGCTATGCAGTGACCTGAGACTAAATCAAGACTCCTTCAACATTGTGTCTCTTTCGGAGAATGCTTGGGTACCACTGGTTTGACGTTGTGTTGAATGAGTCCCGAATGAAGCACATCACCTGCATTGTGAGGGAGCATAAGAGTGATCTGGCTCATAAGATCCTCATTGTTGAAGACCCATGTGGCTAGACCAGGCCAACGGGGTGCCCACATCACACCTGTCTGAGGCACATGTTATTTCCGGAGGGTGGAACTGGACCGCGTGTCAGCCTGGGGGGGGGTTGCCAACCAGGATCCCAATCTGTTTCGTCATATGGTGGGTGCTGCAATGTGCATGCTCCCCAACTTGACTAGACCTGACCTGCCTTCATAAAGGAAGGACTGAAGAAGAGAATGTACTCCGGGCATTATCTCCCCAAGAGCACTAGAGGACAGCCCCCTTGGGTTGCAGTGGTGCCTCGGATTCCAACAAGGTGCCATGGGAGCTGGAGATCAGCACAGCTCTTTAGGGATCTGGGGGTGCCATCAGGGGGTGCGGCAGGGACTGTGGAGCCCTACTTTATCAGGCAGCTGCCACACCTGGGAGTGCTTCTGGACCTCGCTAATGAGCCTCCTGGAGTACTCCCATGTGCAGCATAAAAGAAGCCGTCTGCCTTCATCCGGGTAACCAGAGTTGGGAGGGAGAGGATGATGCTTGCCAGAGGAGAAGTGGAGATGGACTGAGAGGCGGAAGACAAGTGTGCTTTGTGTTTATACTGTGCTTTTGTATTGTGCACTGCAAGTGGGAAATAACTAAAAGAGTTTGCCACAGCCAGGTAAAAATGTGTGTGTTGCCGAGACTTATGCCTGTGTCTGCTTGTGTCAGGTTTGGGTGGCTAGAACTCCCCCTGCAGGCCACACCATGTGTATAAAACTTTCAAAACTGTGCTGTTGTTGTGGAGCTGCGGCAATACTTCCATCTAGTGGTTGACTTGAGACACTACACATGTCTTCATCCATCCATTCAGCCGTCTTCTAAACCAGTCTTCCTGGGGAGGGTCGTAGGGAAGGTGGAGCCTATCCCATCAATCACATGGTTCAAGGCAGAAATAAAACCTGAAGAGGGTGTCAGTCTCTGTTAGCATCGCCAGTCCACCCAACCTGCATTTTGTGAATCCATTTACTCAGGTTCAAGGCTAATTTTCCACATACAGAGTATAATAGAAAATCTTAGTGGCCCATCTGACCAGTATGCTTTGACAAGCCACTGTTATGTGTACATCAGCTTCTTACCTTCAGGGACCATAGTCAGTGGGTATTACTGTTCGAACGAGAACCCTATCTTGAAACCTCTGGGTCATTCCTTCTTCAAAGGTGACTTCCGCGGGTGCCCCATTTTCTAAATATATGACAAAGACATACTGAGTGGGTCAAATAGTGACTTTAAATTGTAAGTGGGCAGAGATGGACATTCCATTAGGTGACATAAGTGGCTGCCTACAGGGTACTGTTAGCGGAGGGGTACAATTCATGAAAGGTTGAGGTTGACCCCAAGTCTAATACTAAAGACTACACTCCTACAACTCCTGGTTCTTTAATGGCACTTTATGGTTTGTTACTGGGTTGTATGGTTCCTCGTCGAACCATTGCTTGACAAAGCACCATTTCCTTTGGAGAAGGGTTCTTGACATATGACGTTGGTTCTTAGTGCTTTGAAGAATTTCTTGATAATGTAGAAAAAATGTAATCTTTAACGTATGGTAGATAACCTAAATAAACTATTTGGTGATATTCAATTTATGTATTTAACTTGAGTTACATTTTAAAATAGTTAAAGTAGCTGGCATTTCTTAACTTTTTATAATTTCATTGACTAAAATGTGTTACATGTCACGTTAACACTGTTAAATTATTTTGAAACAAAGTAATCAGAATATTTTCTTTCAACAATTAGGACTGCAGTCATTACTCACTTATTGTATGCTAATCTTACTCAAAATGAATACTTTTCTAATCCTCAAAACATGGTATTGCCACTCTCCCTCGTCCCTTGTGGGAGGTCAGCCTCGACACAGACACGGACACAATGTTCCAAAAAAAAAAAAAAAAAAAAAGCAATCTCTACTTTATAAAGTCCAGCACACAACACAGTGCCCCTGCACCCAAGCACCTTTGTCAGTCCCTTTCTCTCCTCTCCGGACTTCTCCTTCCACCTCTCCTCCCGAGCGTTGCCTTCTTGCTCCCGACTTGACTCTTGACTGTAGGGGGGCGCACTTGTATCTTGTCAGGAGACCTGGTCCTCTGTTTCCGGATCCTCCTCTTTTCACTCTGGGGCGCAATGACAGTCTGGTTCTCCTTATGGGATACAAAGAGACCCTGTGCCATCTGCGCCCTTGTGGACTTCAGCGAGGTTGCCATCGGCCTTTGGAGTGGTGTGCTTTGGCCACCGACACTCACTAGCCGGCTCCTCGCATGCAACCTCGCTGGATCCGCTCCCACGGCACGATCAGCCACCCGCACTGCATCCACTGTAGGAGGCGTGGCTACTTGGTGACCTGAATGATACGATACCGACGTCCCTTCGCTCAGCACTCCTCTCTCATTTACAGTACAGGTCCCACTTACCTGTACCGTCGCGTCCCTCCAGCTGGAGAATCCAGCGTCACACCTCCACAACCACTTCTGTACCTCCGTCAGGGGCGTGCCCGCTTTTTCCACCAGCCTCGGATAATCTGCAAAAAAGACAGGACGGGCTGGAGGACCTCCTCTAGCACTCGTACAGCCGCAAGCACAGACTTTAAATTAGTCGGCAGGAGATTCGCTCTTACCTGCCGGCCGTGAGCCACACACATGCTGCACCCCACGCGCAGACTCGTCGGACTTGTCTGGTCCTTCACTATGCTAATAGCAGGAGGCCAGCACACATCCTCCACCCCCTTACCTGCCTTACGAGGCGTGTCCAGGCCCCTCGCCGCCGCTTGCTTCTTCAGGCCACTCTCCAGAGGACGGGACTCCAGGCGCTCCATCACTAATCGAGATGATCTCCACAACAGCAGGCTTCCGTTTCCCCCTACGCGGTAGGCACCCAGAAAACTGCGCCTTGAGCCCCCAGGCAATCCCTCTCGGGGTCCGGTACCTACCTCTGGAAACCCTTCTTCCGAAGGTAGCTTCCATGGCCTGGCCGCTTCTTCAGACCCGCCAGTCCTTTCCATCAGGGAGAGGCGGTGTCGTGGCGGGCCTATGGCGACTAGCAAGAGGGACTGAGTCGCTCGCACAAAGCTTGTGAGTGTCGCGGGAGCACGCACTTTGTGCTGCACTGAAACCGCGTGTGTCTTGCGCTGCTGTGCCGGGCTACTTTACCAATTATTTTTAATGGGTCCCTGACTTGAAACAGGCAGAGTCCCATCTGGGACGCCATGTAAAAGATAGTCCGGCCACGGACAGACACGACACCAATGTCCAAAACACACGTGTTTATTTACACAGTCCAGGTTCCACCAACTCACAGACGACTATTCAGTCCTTTTCCACTCTTCGGCCGCCTCCACTCCTCTCTCACAAGCTCCGTCTTCCTCCTCCCGACTACGGCTCATCGAATGGATTGAGGCGTCCCCTTTTATAACGTCCCGGATGTGCTCCAGGTGCTCTGAGCTGGTCTGTGGTGGAAGTGCTGCCCTTGCACCCGGAATCACTCTGGGCATACACAGTTTCTGGAGCGGCAGCACTTCCTGGTGTGGCGGAAGTGCTGTCCTCCAGGGCTCGGGAACCATCCAGGCGCCCCCTGGGGGTGTTCACGGACCCCCACAGGGCGTATCGGTGGTCCTTGATGGAAATCAGCCCTCTTTCGCCCTGGGGAGATATTACCCCTCTCCCAGTCCTTCCCTGCTTCAGGTGCCACGGTGGGGCAAAGTCCCTGGTCGTATGCCACACCCTCTACACCGTTAAATTGATTTAACTTAAAACAAATTAAATGTTATGTACATTACATGTTATGTACATTTCAGGGGCTCTTCACACCTTTGTATACCTGGCAAGAAAGTTCAAGGCTTACAGTAAATTGATTTTTTTCCCAAATGCAATGAGTTCTTGTGGGTTGGTGGAAGCCAATTTAGACACACGTTACCCACCCTACATCAGAAAAGCATCTTTTTCTTTGTTTTCAATACAACAATATAACTAATATTAAGATCACATGAAAAACGCAATCAACCAAGCTAGAGTCTGTTTACTTTCTCTGGTGATAAGTGAACCACTAGATGCTTTACCAATCTTGGGTGTTTTTTAAATTACTAAATTCCCCAGTTTTCATTCATATTTAATAAAATAAGGTTCATTTGGATTGACTTAAGACAAATATTTATTCTCAACTAAAGAAAAAAAAGAAAAAATGTTTAATAAATGTAATTTAAGTTAATCTGAAGAGATTTGTTTAATTTATCTTATGTATTCTGAACACTGTAGCGTGTGACCGGGGCCCTTGCCTGGCCAGGATACCTCCACGCTCGGAGGACTGGGGGAGCAAGCGTGGCCAGAGCGTTACATCCCTCAAGACGCTAGATGGCAACCCCCCTGGGTTGCAGTGGTGCCTCGCACTCCCGCAGGGCTCCATGGGATTAGGGGTTTGGTGCAGCCCTGTTAGGATCCACGGGTGCCACCAGGGGGTGCTGCAGCTGGATCTGCTGAGCCCTTTTGGGCAGTTCTTCTGCCACACCCCGAAAGTGCTGCCAG
Source organism: Polypterus bichir lapradei (assembly GCA_026402145.1). Classification (NCBI taxonomy): domain Eukaryota; kingdom Metazoa; phylum Chordata; class Cladistia; order Polypteriformes; family Polypteridae; genus Polypterus; species Polypterus bichir. Next base: position 232,747,972 of record JANRMT010062791.1, on the reverse strand, counting down.
AAATGTGTCATCAAGCACCTGGTGCACTTATAAAAGGAGCTAGCAGCCACTACTCCGGGAGCCAGAGTCAAGCTTGACCGGAGAGGTGGAGGAGAACAGAAAGAGAAAGGAAGAGTATTCTGTTTGTGTTGTGCTCGTGCTTTCGGACTGTGCTAGACTTGTGGGAAACGGAGGAAGGCGTTTCCCACGAGGTAAAAAGAAAAAAATAAAACCTGTGTGCCTTCAACTTGTGTCCTACGCTTGTCTGTGTCGGGTTGAGGAGCCGATGCCAGCCTGGTGGTCCACAACACAAAGTGAATGCATCAACTTAAAAATATTTCCTTTTAGAACTACTGAAACTAATTGTGTGAAACCATTATCCATGATTGAATTAAGTTAATTTAACAAAGTCATTTTTCTGAATGTAGCAGGACACTAACAGATTAAGGATTAGCCCAACGTTTCTCACCCTTTAAGTATTTGCGACCCGAGTTTTCATAACAGTTTTAATCGCGGCCCCCTAATGTTTTTTTGAAAGAAGCCCACTTATACCAATTTGTTCTTTTTTTAGTTAATGATATATCATAGATGCATATTTTATTATACCTACTTAACTTTTATCGACATTTATCTAACTCTATATTTATTTTTCTATTATCAGAATGTAGTTTAAGTTAATTTGTTTTGGTTTCAATAGATGTTTTTTCATATTTTTGATTTTTGTTTTCTTTTTTTCACATCTTCGCGCCCCCCTTTTTGTTACCACGCGCCCCCCTAGGGGGGCCCGCCCCACAGTTTGAGAACCACTGGATTAGCCCATGTTGTTGTAGGCAATGAGAGTCCTTCTGCAATCATGAGCCGTTGGTATTTCACAAATCTGTTCATGGTCATTTACTGTATTGTTACTGAACTAAATAAATCAAGGTTCTTCCTGGAAGTTTCATGCTGATAGGTCTTTTGAGAACTAAAAATGACATCACTCTGAAGAGCCACTCTGGCGCCTTGATTTTTAAGATTTGACATCCTATGGACAACAAGGGGTGAAGTCTGCCTAGGTTTCTAAATGGGCTTTGCCCGGCAATGTAAGTGAGCGTAGGCACAAGAGAGGAACTGACCTTGGGCATGGCGTCAGTTACTTCCCATCTAATTGAAGGATATTTCTCTCCATCAAGAACCCTGCCTTCCTTCACAGTCCTTTTCACACATTCAACCTGATTGAACTGTTTTATTGGGATCCACACGCTCACACATACCAGGCAAGTTTCCAAGCTGCTTGCATTCAAACATAAAAGTTTCATCATAGCAAAAAAACGAGAGAATTGTAAGATTAGGAAATGTTTACTTATTTGACTGATTACTGGTCTGGCCTCGTCTGTAGTTGTGTATGGATTGGCAGCAGGTCGGAGCTTAATGTGAGCTTCGCATTCATGCAATTTACTGGCAGGCTGTTTCAAAATGTTAAGAGGATAAGGGGTGTGTAAGGAAATGTGTAGGAAGGCAGCTCCATAGTTTTGTGGTCTATGGAGTCGGTGGTAAAAAAAAAATCTAAGCAGAAACAAAATAAAAAGATTATTTGTCATGTGAGAGTCCAGGAAGTCAGGCCTTGAGGGTGGCAGTGGGAGTGGAGGGTATTAAATCCACCCATCTGTCAGTTATACTGCACATAACACAACGTTTTAAACAATACTCACTAATGACTATATTTGGAAGAACCACATACTTTGTGTCAATAACGTTTTGATGTTTATGTAAAAAGGAATGCAGAAAAAAATATTGACGTGGAGGCAGAAGTAGCCAGTTGGAAAAGGAAACGAGTAGTTGGTGTAGCTCTGTGTTGTAAGTTCATGTTAGTGTGAGGCCCCAGCCATGTCAGCAGCCCACGGCATTGCCCCTTAGTGGGACGTCAAGTATTTCATAGACTGAGGATGGGCCGGTAGCAAGTGAGGAGACAGACGTGATTTATTGTGCAAAAAAAAAAAAAAAAAGTGCAAAGCGTTCATGTAAAACAACAACAACAACATTTATTTATATAGCACATATTCATACAAACAGTAGCTCAAAGTGCTTTACATAATAAAGAATAGAAAAATAAAAGACACAATAAGAAAATAAAATAAATCAGCATTAATTAGCATCGAATAAGTGTAAGGTCCAATGGCCAGGGGGGACAGAAAAAACAAAAAAAAACTCCAGACGGCTGGAGAAAAAAAAAAAAAAAATCTGTAGGGATTCCAGACCACGAGACCGCCCAGTCCCCTCTGGGCAACCACAAAGAATGAAAGTGTTCACAGTGTATCAGTTAAAAATACTGACATTGGGTGAATAAATACAATTTATAAGTTCTCTGTTAAAATCGATTCAATAAAATCAGTGTGTTAAATCAATTTCAGTTCTGCCCTGCCCTCCTGGGTGGTCAGGTCAATATGCCCTCGGCCACCATTGCCCCAAGCCTGGCTTTCACATACAACTTCACCTTTATTAAAAATGATGGTGGCAAAGCAAATCTGCAGAGCAATGTCATAGTGAGGCTCATCTGTTATCGAGAAGCCAGTCTCCAGTCTGACAGGGTACATTTTGTGTGCGGTTTTGAAAGTAACTGATTTCACTTTGTAAGGCAATATCTACAAGTGACTGACTGAGCCAATAACACTCAAGGTACTAAAGTGGTTCGTTAGAGCAGTGCCAGTTTTGGTTCCCCAAAGAACCACATCCACATGAAGGTTCCAGAAAGAACGTTTCATTTACATCTGTAACAAGTTCCATCGATCACGATGAATAGCTGATAACAGATTTGTGGAATACCAAGGGGTTTATGATTTTAAAAGGATTCATTGCTACATACAATCACAAGGCCAAGTTCAGTGGTCTCTGAGTATTCTGCTAGGTTGCTCACTACATTAAATACTTTTGCTTTGTCTACATTTTAAGAAACCTTTTAAAGCGGAAAGAACCAACTTTAAATTCAAAGAACTCTTCCCAGAATGAAATGGTTATTTGCCAAGCAGTGGATCTATGAGGAGCTGCACAACCCAGTAAAGTGCCATTTAAGAACCTTTGTTTTTGACAGCGTACTGCAACTTGTCTGTGGCCAGTGGCATCATGGGGGTTCACTTCAGGGGTTTAAGCTGTTGATCTCTGGCATCTAGCCCCTGATCTTCAAAATCTGTGGTTCTTCGATTTGACACCCATGTACGACTTGCCACGTGAAAAGCTGGGAGTTGGTTTTCGGTGGTTTGGTATTTGGGGGTTCAGTTTCAGTTCCTAATCCCACAATATCTGCCAATGCAAAGCACATTGCCTTTTCTAGCTACTGTTGCCCCAAGTCCCACACACAGCAGCAGCAGCATCATTTGGCATCACACAGCTCTTCCTTTGCGTGCCTCTCTTTGGATCTTTACTGCCAATCGCCAGTTTGCTTCTGCCTTCATTGCTCTCACTTCTCTGTCTCTCACCTATGGTGGTCCGCAAAGAGCTCTCACCAGTCCTCATTCTCTCTCACTATCATTTCCACTCCTCACTCTCCACTCCCACTGCCCAGTACCCACTTACTCCTCTACTTACCCCTCTCCTCTTTAAGGTTTCTTCCATTTTTTCCCTACAAAGGTTTTTTTTTGGGAGTTTTTATTTGTCTTCTTAGAGAGTCAAGGCTGGGGGGCTGTCAAGAGGCAGGGCCTGTTAAAGCCCATTGCGGCACTTCTTGTGTGATTTTGGGCTATACAATAAATAAATTGTATTGTATTGTATTGTGATGTGCAATGCCAGCTCCAGCTGATGCCATGCACTCGCCATCTTGCTAAACGGCAATCACCTCATACGAACGAGCGCAGGTACATGTTGCAGTACTATTTGTCAAACTGTACTAATGTAGCAGAAATCAATAGTTATGTCTGTTGATCTGTGGTGCCATGTTCAAGAAATACAACAGCTAAACAAAAATTCCTGCAAAATAAAAAATTGAAGAAAATGAATTGTGTTTAAGAATGACATTAAGAATGCATATGAGTTAATATTAATGACAAAATTTATATAACTGATTAATCTGAAACACAAACACTTGTATTATGGATTTTTTCTACAGGCTTCACACTTAATGCTCGAACTTTTTAGTAGCTGCATCTGTAACTATTTGGGAAACCCTCGAAAAACTCTGCTACAGAGCTTTAGAACGAATAAAGATGCATGCACGTAACAAATCAGTTATAATCAAGTTTTCAATATTTGGGTAAGACAAACAAAATCAAATAAGATGAAAAAACAGCCTGGACTAGATAGCAAAGAATAAGAAGGACGTCAAGTCACATATGACTTAAAAGACTCTGCCAAATGCTCAAATATTACTGAAAAAAAAAAAAAACTACCAAAAACTACTAGATTGAACGCCGAATAAAAACTCGGGTGCCACGATTCTAAGGGCGTGGTAATAAAACACGAGAAAATGTGACGTAATTGCTTAGTGAGCATGCGCAGTGGCACTCGATGGATGCCGTTTTTCAGTAGAATCCCTGTCAATTAACTAGTGGGTCAATTGAGTTAAAAAAATAAACACTTATTAAATTAACCCACTAAAACATCCCTCTAAGACACACTTATCACAGGTTGTTTTATAAACTTGGGTGACCATCTCTAAGTGCACGTACGTATATCGAGGACTCCTCTGCTGCGCTCCCGAGGTCTTTTAGATTTAGAAGCCAATAAAGAATCAACACCGTACTGCAAGGTAAAGTAAAAGTAGCGGGTCCTGTCACCGCACTTGGCAGCACTGAATCCAGAAGTACAACTTTTACACACTAATGTCTTTGAGACTTACATTTCACTATTCATCAAAAAAAAAAAAAATAAACAGAACAGAAAACAGAAATTCTAAAAATATGAATACTACTTCAGCTCGTGTTTTCTCGGGAAGCAGCGTTAAGCTTTGTTTACACAAGATGCGAGTCCTGCGCGCAGCCGCCAGACCGCAATTCTCCTTTAGTGAAAGCAGCTGCAGCTCGTTGTATAGCCGGACATAACGGTTTTGTCCTTGACTTGTAAGTGGGGATATTGACGTCAGTGAAAATCTCACTTCACCGGTAATCTGAACAGTTGCTTAGATTAGTCTCTGGGAACTAGGCAGCTGTTTCGGTGGGATTGTATTACGCAAACATAATGTGCGAAACAGTGTCGGTCGAAGCCCATTTAGAGCCCTAGGCAGGGACGGCATCTTTGTGTCTGCATAGCAGGTAGTCAGTTTTAAATGTTCAACGACCTTATCCCCTTCCGTGTTCGGAGCACGTGCCCTTATAGTTACATATTTGGCGCACCTCTGTGAACGTAACGCCGAATTTACATAGCTCGGGCACTTTAACTTTTAGAAACACACAATCATATTGCTTAGGTTTGTCAATTATTCAACTTCAAAATTCCTCTGCCTTCAATATTTCTAAAACCACCCAATGTGGGCCTTCTCTTTTCCACTATTTTAGCACTTTTGTAACCTCCTTTTTCACAATGTTACATCTCAGTTCTTCTCACACTGTACATGAACATCAGTCTTACTATCACATTCATTCTCCTCATTCAAACAACTTCTTCATATGTTGTACTTTCTCCAGGTATATTTCATTATATATTCTGAACGTCATGAGGGCAGAGCTAAATGTCTAAGTGTAAACATAAATAAATGTCAATTGGTAGAATTGTTGCAGTTAAAAAGACACTTCACAATCCCCTTGTCACTCTCAGTCACTGATTAATTTAAACATATTGTAATGACCAAGGGGTGCAAGAGACTGAGGAATTGACATGAGATTCTAAACAAGCTGGTGGTTTTGACTAATGGATTTTTCTGCAGCTCTGCACACTCCTGGCTGCTTCATCCCTGTGCCTGTACACAGACTCCCACTCATCTATCAGTCCTTTCTCAAACAACTCATCCAGGGTCAGGGGCAACCTATCCACCAACTTTTCCCCAGCCCATTGAGCCCAAGCAAGGACAAGGTCCAAAGGCTCACAAACAGACCAATGGGCTTCAGCAGTGGGAGATGTGTCCCAGGTACTTCTTGAGGTGCTGTTCTTGCGCCTTTCCACTCTTCCAGGCTTGCAGGAGCTGGCCAGCTTCTCTGGGGCACCCCATCCCACTTCAGACACCATGGAGACCTGTAAATACTGTGAAGAATAGTGCTGTTCTGAGGGGACTAGCACTGCAGATGTTTACACAACTGTGTATAATAAAATGCTTTTCCTTTAAATAAGTGTACCTTTCATTAAAGTACTTTAATGACAAAAATTGCTGTTAGACATCAAAACATTGTTTCACTTTACTTACTCAAATAACCAGATAGATATAAGCACCACAAATTATTCAGCCAATTTTAGTTATTTTAAAATAATACATATTGTGAAGGTACAAAAGTGTGGAGGGGTCCTCAGAAAATGTTAATAGACTCATCCAGGCTACCCAGTTTAATGTTAAAGTCCATAAAAGAGAATTGAAAGTAGGCACAAAAACAGAAAGAACTCATTAACACTGCCTTACTAGCCTTTTTGGCTTTTCTAACGTTACTGCTCAGTTGAACAGATGAGGTTCAGGGACATCCCATATACGGGGACACTGCTCCTAGTCTAACTCCATCCCTTTCGGGAAAGGTGATATTTACAGTGCGACACTGCAATGGACAGAGCTTCTGGATGGGGCTTAGTTACCCTCACTTGGCAGCTTCTCTGCAATGCAAAGGAAGTAAGAAATGATACCGTTAGCATGGGCGCCCCCTCTTGCCTAGGAGTAGTATTGCAAGCTTCAATAGAGTCCAGTGAGGGATCCTCATGTGCCTATGTGTGACAATATATGTAAGGTAAAGTGAAAAGGAAAGCAGTAAACTGCCAGAGGTTCAAATTTAAAGTTTAGCTTAGCAAAAATTGCAAAAAAGGAAATTTCCGAATATTACAAAAACAAATAGGTACAACCTACAGATGTGCTGAAGCAACTCAAGTAAATTAATCCTTGCAAGTTGAAGCAAACAATGGCCGTCTCTTACAATATATTTAATTGATACATGTGCAAAAATGATTTTTGAAAGATTTTGAAAATCTTAATGACATCAATTATCAATCACATCGACAATAACAACAGACAAAAAAGAAAACAACAAAATTACTCATACAACCTCCCCTCGCCACCTCCCAGCCTTCAGAAGTGGTGAACGTTACTTGAAGGATAAACAAACAAATAAATAAATGAATCAATAAATAAATAAATAAATAAATGAATCAATAAATAAATAAATAAATAAAACAATAAAACAAAATGGACAGTAGTACAGCAGTTGGCCAACAGGTAGAGGAAACTGAAACTCAATAGAAACCAGCAAGGGAAGCATATCACCCAGCTCCTGACCAACTGATCAGCACTAAGTCATTTCTGAATTGTAGAGCTGGATGAATTATTTGTACGTGAATCAGAAAGTTCCAAGAGGACTAAGTTAAAGAATGATGCCTTCCAATGAGATGAAGTGATGCAGTGAGGTGATCTCCAGCGAGAGGCCAGCAACAGTTTTGCAGCAATAGATGCTAGAGAGATTATGTTCTACTGTAGTACAGAAAGGGAGAGAGTGGAGAAATTCAAGAAAGTGAGAACCTGACGAGACAAGGAAACATGAACAGAGAGAATTGAGCAGAGAGATGTTGCCAAATAGGACCAAAAAGAAGCAACTGGGGGACACTGCCAGTACATGTGAAAGAAAGTGCCAGGAGAGTTTAAAGAGAAGAGATGACAGCCAAACCCCTTAAATGGCACTTGGGAGTTACATACAATCTATGTATAACTTTGAACTGAGTGTGCTACTGATTGGAATTTTTGGATGAATTTTCACATTCCTAAAAGCGCAGGGGAATCTGGAAAATGTAGTCCAAAGTAAAAGGAACACAAAGGCAAGACAACGATCTAATGTGGCATTTTGAAATCGCTCACGCCTCCATCCACACCACTCCAGAACAAAAGAAAGAAAATGGGCAGGTAATGAAAACCAACACACCAGCTATATTGCTAACAATATATAAAATTGTTAATAGAATATCCAAACACTTCAAGTTGTACTACTGATTCTAACAAAATTGCACTGAAATTGGCCATCTGCCACTGAACATTGACGGCTCAACTGTGGAGGTCGTCAATAGCACCAAATTCCTGGGAGTCCACCTGGCAGAGCACCTCACCTGGTCCTACAACACCAGCTCTTTAGCCAAGAAAGCCCAGCAGCGGCTCTACTTCCTGCGTAGGCTAAGAAAAGCTCATCTTCTACCAGCTAGTCTAACAACATTATACAGAGGAACCATAGAGAGCATCCTGAGCAACTGCATCACTGTCTCGTTTGGAAATTGCACGGTCAGGGATCATAAAGCCCTACAACAGATAGTGAAGACAGCTGAGAAGATCATCGGTGTCTCTCTTCCTTCCATCATGGACATTTACACCACGCGCTTCATCCGCAAAGCCACCATCATCGTGAATGACCCAACACACCCTTCACACTCACTGTTTACACTTCTTGCCATTGGGAAAAAGGTACTGAAGCATTCGGGCCCTTACCACCAGAATGTGTAACAGTTTTTTCCCCCAAGCAGTCAGATTCCTGAACACTCATGGACCGATTTGATATCTGATATACGTGTTCTGCTCTGCAATGTTGCACATGTTTGCACATTTGACTCACATGCACCTTGTTACATATGCACCTTGTTATATAGTATGTGTCTTTATGTTATGTGTCGTGGATTTTTCGTTGTCCTGTGTTCTATGTAGCACCATGGTCCTGGAGGAACTTTGTTTCGTTTCACTGTATGCTGTACTACTGTATATGGATGAAATGACAATAAATACTCTTGAATCTTGAATCTTGAAAAATTGGTAAGATTCATTAAAAGGACAAAGAGAAAACACAAATGTGTGTATCATTCAGTCTTTCTTACATTGCAAAAGACATGACCCCATTATTTACGAAATGCTCCCGATATCGGGAAGTCGTCCAAGGCAGCCAAAGCATCCAAAGAAGAACCATAAATGACATGGCCATTCCCATGAGATTATTTCAGTCCCCAGTTGAGATGGCCTATATGTCCGTACATTTGACAGTAAACGTCAACCCAATATCTAGTGAGGATGCATGTTGGCTGCCCTGACAGAGAAAACACAGGAAATGCTAGAGACCCTGGGTTTGCCTGGGCACTGGATACCATAGATCGGAATAGAAAGGCCCACTCATCCCTCATTATCAGGAGCATGCAATAAAACTTAACCCGGAGATGAACCGTCACAGCATATTTTGGTGGCTAAAAGTTGTGCTTATCAGGTTCAGTATACAAGAATCGCATATTACACTATGCAGTACAGATTGACATACACATCTAGTGTAGTCTGGTTTAAGAATTCCAGCCCAGTTTTTGACTATGGTTTAGCTCTGTTATTTGTGTTAATTCTCTAGTCCACAGTTTCTTAAACTTTAGGTTGCAATCCAAAACTGGTTGCAGTTCACTGCCGGAGGGTTGCAACTCGCCATTGTACCTAATCGGAATGGGTCGTATACAGTTTACAAAGTGTCTCTTGTTTAAGCAGCTGAATGATTCCATTATGAAGACAGCCCCCCCACCCCAATCTGGCAGTCATCTTTGCCTGTGTCTTGAAAACACTAAGAGGGCAAGCTTGGGTCACGACAAAAAACGTTAAAAAAACCCTGCTCCAGTTCATGACTTGCCCCATATTTGATTATAATTGTTTTCTGTACTGAGCCTTGTTTATTAGTTTCTTGACTTCCTGGTCTGCTGTTTTGAGTTCAGTTCATCTCCCAATTTCAGTGTCCATTAGTATTTCTCAATGCTGCCTTCCCTGTGCAGTCAATAAAATTAAGTAGTTTTCTGGTTATTTTTCTAGTTTAGCCATTGAGAAACCTTTCTCAGTTGCTTTCCTTTTTTATTGTGTTCATTTTACATTTTGCATTTTGATTTTTGTATTAATAATCTAATCTGTGGGTGGCACTGTGGTGTAGTGGTAAGGAAAGCAGGGTTCACCTCCCTGTGTGGAGTTTGCAGATCCTCACTGTGTCTGCCTGGGTTTCCTCTGGGTGCTCTAGTTTCCTTCCACAGTCCAAACACAGGCAGCTGAGGTGAATCGTTGATTCTAAATTGACCGCAGTATGTGGCTGGGGTGTGTGTGTGTGTGTTTGCCCGGCGATGGACTGGCACTTTATCCAGGGTTTGGTCCTGCCTTGCTCCCTGTGCTAGCTCCAGCAGACCCCTGCAACTCTGTTTAGGACTAAGTGGGTAAGAAAATGACTGACTGACTAATCTAAACTTATTAGGTATTACAAAGCAAACATTCTAATATGAGAAGAGTTAGGGTTCCGAATGGAAAGTCCATTTTACCAGTTTTGCTAAAGGTGGTTTTAGAAAACTATGAAGTTCATTATTTGTTTTAAAGGCATTCTGTTGGTATAACAGGGTGTCATCCAATTGGTCAGTCAATTAAATAAGGTGGATTTAGGTGAGGGGCAAATAACATCATTGGTTCTCTTCTGGGTTGCTCTCCTGCACCATGAAACAATGAAAATGGAAATCTGGCTGTACTGTGCAACACTCTCTCCCCACCAACGTGCACCCTTAAATTGGTTCCCGTAAAACACACACCATTCCTGCCTGTTTGATAATGAACTAAGTAATTGCTGGTAGTTTTGACCTTTTCATTTGAGAGTATACCCTAATACAGGGGAGCCCACACTTTTTTGGTTTGCGAGCTACTTTTAAAATGACCAGGTCGAAATGACCTACCTACATTAAAAATGCTTGCCGATGTGTGACACGTTGCTCCATTTTGCTGGAAGTAACCTTCCACTAACTCACAATCATCCAATTGATTATGAAATCACTTAAACAAATTGGTAACACCCAGAAGTTGCAAACGGAAGTTAAATGTCGCAACGGCTGTCTGGCGCCTACCTCATCGCTCCAGACTCAGGGGCATCCCAGCTTGTTCTAAGCTCCATATACTGAGGAGCACATTGCACATTGTTTCGTTCAGATTGCTTTTTCCTAGTGAGAGTATTTACAGAATATTCGGGGCCTCTTTCAAGTGAATCTCCCTGAGTGAATATGTAACCATTGCTGTTGTCATGTCTCGTGTCTTTCTCTCTCTTCATGAAACTGCTTGGCTCCCAGCAAACTCATTTTATTGAAATTTGGGCAGATTTATTCTTCAGGGAAACCTGTTGGGAAAGTTGAGTTTTCATTGACATATTGCTAAACACTGTACAATATCTGTAACTTGAAACATTCCCATTTGACAAGTATTTTAAAGAAAAAAGCATTCTGTGTGACTTTCATTATTGATTATTTTACTGTTTCATATTTAGCCTTAAGTGGGACTATTTCAACTGTATATTTTCTGTTTTTACTCATCCAATACCAGCTTCTTATGGCAACAGATTCTCATTGTAAGGCGCACATTTGAAATGGCGGCAGAGTCAAGTGTGCTGTTTGAATTAACCTCTGCAACATCAACTCAGTTCTCCTGCTGTTCGATGTCATACCTGCTTACTTACATGATCATTGTGACCATTGTCACACACGCATGTTTACGAGACATCTAAAGGGACTGAATAGATGTAATTCCACGCCGTGCCAGGGGATGGCAAAGTGTGCTAATTCTCTCTCTCAATCCCTTGCAGACCATTCTCGGGAAATTCCGCCTGTTTCTGGGGCAGCCAATGACGTCATTTCCAGTACCGGACCTGATGACATTACTTCCTTTACTGGCCTTTAAAGCTGCCATCTTGCTTCCAGTATATCAGTTCTGTTTTGGACTCAGATGTGTGAACATGTCTTTTCTTGCTAATCAATTTTGCAGCTGGGAAAAATAATACGGGTGTCTGCCCCAAACCTTCTCAATGTCTTTTTGTCATTCTTGTGACACCATAAAAGTAAAAATGCAAATAAATACAGGGCCCTCCATAACGTTTAGGACAAAGACACGTTTTTTCCTTGATTTACCCCTCTACTCCACAGTTTAAAATTACAAATCAAACAATTCTGGCATGAATAAAGTGCAAATTGCAAACTTTCATACATTTGCACACATTTTGGTCACACCTTGTAGAAACAACAACACTTTTTATACATGGATCCCTATTTCAGGGCACCATAATATTTGGGATATGGCAATGGCAAGCTTACTAAAGTCATTGTCATATTTAGGACTTTGTCGTATATCCCTCAAATGCAATGACTGCTTGAAGTCTGCAATC
>JANRMT010062791.1:232630926-232645187 GCA_026402145.1 Polypterus bichir lapradei | reverse complement strand
ATTGTAATAAAATAAAGAGTCCTTTCAAAATAGAAAAAGGTTTGGGGTTTTGTCCCCGTATATTGTCGTCCAGACAGCAATGAAAAGAATGATTCAAAAATGACTTTTCAGTACACAATGAATGATATACTGTAACAAAATGGCGTTTATATAGCAGATGGGATGATGGGAGGAAGTGGTTGGCAGGAAGTGACGATTGGAGGCGGGACCACAGAACCAACGTCACCAGGAGTAGACTGAAGTAATCGAGTGGGAACCGGAAGTGACGTCATCAGATGGGAACCGGAAGTGACGTCATCACGGCCATTTTGGAATTGTGATTTTGGAAATGTTTTATTTGTCTTCCGGTTTTCTGTAGATAGAAAGAGATTCAGGTAAGTACCACGTGATAAACCCTTGTCTCGCGAGATTTCACTCACCTTTAGGCTCTTTGACTGCCTCCAACTCGCACGTGTGTGACAATATATATATATATATATACAGGGTGGCTATAAAGGGCTCACAAGCTCAGCAGAAATCGTTAGGAAAACTATAATATTCAACTATTTTTTTTTTTTTTACATTTTATTATATTTATTAAAAGCAAGTAACATTCCATATAAGCCAATCAAACTTGACAAAACTAAATTCAAATCAACACCCACCCATGAGAAAGAGCAAGGCCAACAGCCAGAGTAAAACTTTAAGAGTAGAAAAAAAAGGGGTAGGAAATCCTTTTCCCCAATTTAAATGCTAATTCTAAAATGTTATTGATTAGGTTCTGCCCAGTTTTATAAAGGTTTTGAGCAGATCCTCTAAGTGAGAATTTGTTTTTGTTAATATACAGTATAACATCAGTTACCCTCTGACTTAGAATGGGAGAGAGTTAGGATTTTTCCAGTTGAGGCAATTACAGTTTGTTTGTCCTTCTCCACTCTAAGCCCCTCTGTGAGCCCACCAATCACAGCTGTTAATGGGTTAGGAGTGATTGTGACATCCAAGCTGTCTGAAAAGCATTTAAAGATTTTGGTCCAGAATGATGTTAATTTGGTGCAGGCCCAAAACATGTGGCTCGGTAAGGCTGGAACTTGAGTGCAACGTTCACAGGTTGGATCTTGCCCTGGAAACATTTTGGACAATTTTAAACAAGAGAGATGTGCTCGATAAATAATTGAATATTTGTATGCTTTGCGCATATGGAGCTCGAGTGAATTCTCTGCATGGCTGCCTTCCATTCTTTTGCTGAAATGTTGAGTAAGAGATCCTGTTTCCACTGTACTCTGGGATCTTTGAAAGGAAGGGACTTTAAAATGGCTTTATGTATTACAGAAATGATGTCTGCATCTTCAAGACTGATCAGTATTTCTTCTGGAATAGACGTAGGTGGGAGGTGAGGAAAAGTGGGCAGATTTTGTTTAGCAAAGTTTCTCATTTGGAGAGAGTGAAAGAAATGTGTTGATGGGAAGTTAAATTTGGACTGTAATTGTTTGTAGGATTCAAAGATGTTATCTATGTAAAAATCTTGAACTCATTTAATTCTCTATGTTTTCCAAACATTTAAAACTGTGTATGTTTGAGAGGGTGGAAAAAGGTATCACAGATAAAAGCTTCTCTAAGTTGAAGTACTTTCTGCATTTGTTGCATATTCTGAGTGAGTGAAGCACAATTGGGTTGTTAGTATATTGGCGATATCTTGTGTTTATTAGGGTGCAAAGCGAGGAATATAAAGAAGTACTGCAGGATTTTATTTCTACTGTGGACCAAGCCTGTGTATGTTCATCTATTTGCACCCATGTCCAGGTTTTTATAACTTGTATATTTGCTTCCCAGTAATAAAATTTAAAGTTAGGTATAGCCATTCCACCTTCTTCCTTAGGTCTTTGTAGGGTCGCTCTTTGGATATATGGATGTTTAAAGTTCCAAATAAATGAGGTTATGGTTTAGTCTAATTTCTTAAAAAATGATCTATTGATGTATATTGGAATGTTTTGAAATGAAAAAAGAAGCTTAGGAAGGATATTCATCTTAACAATGTTAATTCTTCCAGCTAAAGTGAGATGAAGGGTTGACCAAGCAAGTCTTGCTTATGTTTTTCCATGCAGACTAATATTAAATGTGCCATTGCCCACACCTTTATACTAGCACAAGCACAAGCCAGTACAGTGGTCACAGGAGGCTGGTGCTGCTGGTGGTTTTAGTCCAAATTCTGACCTTACCTGTGAGTTGCAAAACAAATTGAGATTTTTTTTTAATAGCTGACATTTTCCCAATTTTCTGTTGTTTTGATTATCATGTGTCTGCTGTAACCATTCCCCTTAGCGACACCGAACGATCCCAAAAGGGCTGTGTGGTAATGTGGCTCACTGGCATTACCAGCCATTAAATAAAGTTAGTTTTGTGTTCTCTGCAGTGTTAAGAGAGGGGCATTTGTGTGGGGAAAGAAAGACAAATCTTTCTACTATATAAAAAAACCCTGTGACGAAACAAAACTTTTTTGAAGTTTTTTTTTTTTTTTAAGTCCTGCGAGGCGAGACTTTGGCCATGAGATTTTTTTAAGTCACGCCCTCCTCTCAACCATTTTCAAACAAGACCACGGTCCTCTCACTACACATTTCTTTCACTATCTTCAAATTAGGAACTTTGTAAAAGTCTTTGTTAAAATCTTCCCGATTTTCCTCATCTTGCACCCTAATCCATGCTGGAAAACATATTGCTCAATCACAAGGACACTATCTCTGCAATATATAAAATCATTTTACAGTCCCTCCCTTTCAAGGATCCAAGAGGACACTGGGAAAAAGATCTTTCAATTAATATATCAGAAAAGGAGTGGAAAGTAGCAATGCAGAGAATTCACTCAAGCTCCATATACGCAAAGCATACAATTATACAATTATACAACTTTAAATTATATATCGAGCACATCAGTCTCATCTAAAACTCTCGAAAATGTTTCCAGGGCATGATCCAACCTGCGAACGCTGCAATCAAGTCCCAGCCTCACTAGGTCACATGTTCTGGGCCTGCACCAAATTAACATTATTCTGGACCAAAATTTTTAATTACCTCTCAGACAGCCTTGGACTCACAATCCCTCCTAACCCATTAACAGCTGTGTTTGGGGTTCTTCCAGAGGGGCTTAACGTGGAGAAAGACAAACAAATTGTGATTGCATTCACTACACTTTTGGCACGCAGACTTATTCTGATAAACTGGAAGAACCCAAACTCTCCTCTTTTAAGTCAGTGGGAAACTGATGTGTTATATTATTTGAAATTGGAAAAAATCAAATACTCAGTTTGAGGATCCGTACAGACTTTTTTCAAAACATGGCAGGATCTAATCAGTAATACTTTAAAATAAGCTCTTAAAGCACAGAGGAAGCAACTATTTCCATATTTCTTTGTTTTCTGCATTCATCTCTATTGGCTTATCAAACATTACTTTAGGTATGTTTACAAGCCTTAAATTTTACGCCGTTTGCCTTGCTCTCTCTCTCAGGGGTTGGGGTCGATTTGTTCTTAATTCAATTTTACTTTTTGTAAAAATTGATTGATTTGTATGGAATGATTGCAATAAAATTCATTAAAAAAAAAAGACCATGGTCCTCTCACCTCTCATTCGTGTGAATGTTTTTGTCAGTAAAGAAAGTAAAAATCAGCCCGGACCGATTGAAAACCTATTGAGACCAATTGAAAACCTAGCAGGTCCAAGCAGGGTCGGAAATAGAAGACAAAGTAGAACGTCATAAAGAGGTTCAAAAACGTCGGCGCGATATATATGCAGAGCAGGTTAGAGATAATGAAAGTACTAAAATTCAAAAGAACTGATAGTAAAGATCGCAATAGCGCTAACAAATGGAAATTATTACTCAGTGATACAACGGAACAGCGAAAAGAGATTGAATATATGGACATAGGTGATATGTCAGATATAGATACTGTAAGGCTTTAAAGTTTAAGTCGGAGACTTGTAGATTGTCTAATTCGTGTTTCCATCAGGGAAAAGTAGTGCTTCTTCACAATTTAGAGACGTATCCACAAGAATTAGATGATTTGCTGTTTGGTGAAAGTGAAATCCACAAACACTACAGGCAAAATATCCGAGTCTACAATAATCTGTTAGCGTTCGCAACATTCAATGCTCAAAATGTAGATTTACACGATTCTGGACCATACACTATGAGAATCTGTGGTCCCACAACATCTAAAGCTATGACAAGTTTAACTTTGAAGAAACCATTCGGTCAGGTTTATATTTATGATCATGGAGAAGCGATGCAACATGAAATCAACAGAGCTAAACGATCGAAAATATTAGAAATTCTACAGCCAATAATGCATACAAATCCATACGTCCAAAGGTATCGCACTTTACACAAAATGTATCTGCAAAACACGGACAAAGAAGTTTTCTTGGATTTCTATATAAATCAGAAAGATCATGGTCGCATTTATAATAAACCAACATGTGACGAACTGTCAGTAATGATAGTAACGCAACATGAAACAATTTTATTTCAATTTATTATGTTTTACTATTTTACTATGGTTAATTACTCACTGTAATGTAAAATAGTCAGTTCTATTATGCATATTTAACAGTTCCCATGAAAATAACAATCTTTTTAAATTGTACATCTGCTTATCCATACGCTAACGGCAGAGATGCAAAGTGGCTGCTGCATAGTGTCCGCCCGGGGGTTGGCGAGCAAAGCAAGCAGGGGACAGAGCCCCCTAGTAGGTATAAAGAAATAAAGCTCACCTTTTATTTTTACATTTAGAAAGTGCAGAGGGACGTCTTCGCTGACTACATGGGGGGCTTCTGGGGAGTGTCGCGGCGGGTCCCATGTAAGTGGAAAGACAGCTCTGCCATTGTCCAGCTGGAATGGCGTTGTTCGACTCCCACTGATGCGCATGCCTCCTGTAATGTAGCACTAGAAGAATAAGAGAAAGTGAGAAGCTTCTTATTATTGGCTTGGCAAAATGAGAGTCACCAAATAGCCTTAAACGAGCATGTCCGGAATGTAGGAGGAAAATATACACAACTTACACAAACTTGTTGAGAGTGACCAGGCCAGATATCAAGCTGAAGGATAAAGGAGAGCCGAACTCAGCACTTGTGCCACTACATGAATGGTTCCAAATTCTATTGTCAGAGTTCTAACACTGACCAAGCACAGTGAACGCATCAGCCCTAAGCTGCCTCAAATACCCCAACTATTCTGTGTTACCTTGAAAACTCTACTATTAATCAACAAGTGTAAGGGTTCAAAGGTTTAGTTCGCACCATTAATGCACTGTAATACTGAGATGCAGGCACACAACTGGTTAATCAGTTATGCCACAACAGATTTAGTTTCTTAGAATGGAAGTTTATAAATCTTGTTAGAATGGTTGATTAGGAAAGACATTCCCAAAATGGACTTCCATGACCATCTGCCCTATAATTTAGGAAAACAAATGGCAAAAATGAAAAAGTGATGAAATAAGGTTTTAAACATGTTTCAATTTTTATTCCTGTAGACTGCTGGGAGCATCGTTTTTGGAATTTCTATATGGCTCCGAATGCAAAAGGTAAGACCGTAACTAGAGTTCTCATTAGAGCAGTTAACATTTAAGAGTTAAGTGATACCAGACTCTGAAGAAAGAACTTTACACGTTCAGTTCAATGAAGAACTACTGTGTAAGAAACAGAACCCGATGTTAAAACTGTTTACACCACTTTACCTGACAGCACACTTCAGTATTGTTTAATATTGCAGAATTTTCTAATAACTTCCTTTACATATTTGGACACTTAGTTCACATTATTTCCCCTCTTCTTTGTGGGCCCACTTTATAACGGCAGCAGTTTTCTGTCCTACTGCTGCAGACCTGAGATACTGTTTGCATACGGTACAGCTAAAGTCATTGAGCAACCTCCCTTCGCTTGCATAAAGTAGGCAGAACATTGAAGAATAAAAAGAAAATATAAATTGATGCGGTGCAGTTCTTCCAGTTTTTGTGTTTGCAGGATATACAATCCTGTGTTCTTCTCTCCTATTCATCCAGCCTCAGAGTCTTCCACTCCAGCCCACTTTCTCTCGCTCTTTTCACTCCCATAACAGAATCATTTCCTTCTCTCTTCTCTCTATTCTATTCAAATTGTAATACAATCACAGCACTTTTAAACAAAGATGTCGACTTTGATCTGAAATGTCATTCTTTGTTTTTTCTTTTGAAGTGCACAGGACTCCCCCTCCCCAACGATCGACTGCCCCTCCTTCTGCTTCACCAAACTTTATTTACATGTCTATCATGGACTACAAGGTTAAGAATCCTGGCCTATGTCTATGGAAATACTAGAGAGGTTTTGAAGCATGTGCTGATACAGCGCATTGTCACACCTACCACATGACAAACCAGCTCAGGATCCCAGATTAGGACCCGAGTGCAGCCATGCAATGGGTGACACCTCAGCACCACACTAGTTCAGATGGAATGGAACAGTGGGAGGTTTTTTTATGGTGGCTGAAGTGCCAATTCTGCCACCAACCCTAAAGTTTTCCCTGAAGGTTGGAGGGCCTACTTGCAGGGCTGGATGCAGATTAACGTCATACCCAGGACAGAGAAACGGCAGGTTAAGGGCCTTGCTCAAGGGCCCAGCAGAGTAGATTCACTTCTGGCCTTTACAAATTTTTAAACCGCCAATCTTCTGATTGCCAGTGCAGATCCCTAACCTCAGAGCCACCACTCCGTACAAGCACTGGTGAAAATTTCAGAGTACCTGCTTAAAGACAGCATTTGTAGGTTGTATCTTGTGTAGCTGATGTTCAAGGCCACCTTCATCTTAGTGCATGAGGAAGTATACAACAATTTAAATGTGTCGCACTTGCTCAAGGTGAAAAGGTGACGGTCTAGTGAATTGTTTTTTAACCATGTAACTCTTTCACTTCTAGATCGATGAGTCTTCCATCCTTGTTTCAAATCTGATGATTGGAATCGGAGCCATCATCACAGTGCTGGGGTTTCTTGGGTGTTGTGGAGCTGTCCAAGAAAGCCGCTGCATGCTGCTGTTGGTATGTCTTAACTGAAGGGGGCTTAAAGTGTAAGGATTGCTGCTACTTTGTCCATAGTGTGAACTTTCTCTTAGGCTGCACAAACGGACAAACTATGGAGGCCCAGAACTGTAATGATGCGCTTGGAGCTGTCCGGCTCTTCGTGATGACATGCAGGATCACAAATTGTGTTTTTTGTTCAGGGTTTTCTTCATTTTTTGAAATGTGTTTTTACTCCTGCTCCTGCTTATTGTTCTTTAATTGAATTAATTATCCATCCATCCAATGATTATCTAACCTGCTATATCCTAACTACAGGGTTACGGGGGTCTGCTAGAGCCAATCCCAGCCAACACAGGGCGCAAGGCAGGAAACAAAACCCCGGGCAGGGCGCCTGCCCACCACAAGGCGCACACACACACACACACACCAAGCACACACTAGGGACAATTTAGAATCGCCAGTGCACCTAACCTGCATGTCTTTGGACTGTGGGAGGAAACCGGAGCACCAGGAGGAAACCCACACAGACATGGGGAGAACATACAAACTCCACACAGGGAGGACCCAGGAAGTGAACCCGGGTCTCCTAACTGCGAGGCAGATTTAATTAATTAATGGATTTTAATTTGTCTTTTATTTGAAGTTTAATGATTTGACACTGGCATCTATCTACTGTAACTTGTTGAGCTTTTTTGCACTCCTTTTTCTATTGTAACCTTTTAAATATTACTATGAGCGTATAAAAGTGTGCTATGTATAAAAAACTATCACCATCACCATCATCATTGTTATTACTTCTATTAATGGTCTTTGCACCTCATTTAAAAATAAATGTTTTGTGCAAAGCCACATACTGTATAGAAAATGCAAAGGCAAACCCAAAGATGCTTCAAAAGTTAATCAAGGCCATCCATGTTAGTAGACAGTCCAGTATGTATAATTTATTTATTTATTTTTTTGTTTTTTGCAGTTCTTCAGTGGATTGATGATCATCTTTTTGCTCTTCATTGCTGTAGGAATCATAGGAGCATTAAGCAAACCTGAGGTACACTTCTTGTCTTGCATTGCTTTGTTGCTTTCTCAAGGCCACAATGCTCCTGTTGCTATTCTCATGTTTCCAGTGACCAGTCATAGGACTCATGGCACGAGGTGGAGTTTTGTTTTTATTTAAAAGGTTCATTCACAATGTTGCACTGAATACCCACCAAACTGTCCCGACAGTGAGTGATTCCTCCTTACTTGCCTTCTGCTGTTTTTTGTTAGTTCTTAGTCCTGCTTTGTCAATCAATGAGCATGAATGCATGTAGTGCTAGTCACGTGTTGCATGGGCCATCTGACCTGTGGCATCATGTCAGCCATGATATACAAGATGGCCGCCAGGATTTTGAAGGTTCCTGAAGTTTAAAATAAGAAGATTAGATTTAGCAAGTTAAAATGAATAAAGGAGTCACTATATTCTTGACATATTCTTTCAGGGTTTAGATTTTGGCTTTTCTCAGGATTCAGCCTTGTGTGTTGGCCAGTTATGTCTCTGTGTTTTACATTTAGTTATTTGGCTGACACCTTTATCCAAAGCAACTTATAACATCTGAATACAATTGGTTGCATTTCTTTTGGTTTTCCAATTGGAGCACACGCAAGTGACTTGATCAGGGTCACACAATATTGGGATTTGAACCCACGACCTCAGGGTTTGAAGTCCAAAGCTTTAACCACTACTCTTCACTCTTCTGATCCAAACAACATGTAAATATTCTCCGTTTTTGCATCTCTACCACTTTCTATTAATTTGAAAACCAATTAGAACATGGACTGGGATCATTCATAGCACCAAAATCCAGAGTAGCCCTTCTCTTTAGTCTTTAGCCCTTTTGTTTTTTTACGATTTGGTTGAAACCAGGAAGTTCATGAACATTAAAACCCTTCCTATTGTCAATAAATAATCACTTTTTGAAATAATTAGAGTTATTTATAGGAAGGACTAAATGCATGCATAATAAAAGAAGGAGAAAAGAAGGTGAGGAAGAATTAAGAACAAAACAGACAAAAAAATTAACAGACAAGAATTTTAAAGCATTTCTACCAAGTACTGAAACTAGACAATGTCTTGTATTGCATTTTTATGGCATTATGGAATTATCATTTTAAAATACTTTTATGTTGTGACACGATTTTGTTTGACTTCTTCTGGTGGTAGCTATATTGCTATCAATGTGCTTGTAGCACAAGAAAAGGTGACTGGACAAAATAAAACAAATCAGGGAAGGAAAAAAATAAGAGACTGAAAAAGTGTCTCTGACCAACTTGACTGTTTTTATATAAAACAAAACTGAATTCAAAATGAAACCAAAGAGATCTGTATGAAAAACAAAAAGAAAAAAATTCTTCACATTGTTGGTATTTTCAAAGCCAAAATAGTACGATCTTTAAAGAGTTTAGATGTTCATTAATCCTAAAACTCAGAAGATAGGAAGTGGTTGCCGTCATATTACATGACATAACGGCGTCACATGCATCATATAGCGTCAACAAGATTTGTTAGGGAATCTCAAAATGAAGGCGGTGAAGAATTAAGAACAAAACAGGCAAGAATGGCTTTCTACAGAATGCTCACAAATGCATTTTACAAAAGTTAAATGACTGAGCAATTCAAAATGATGCAGAGATGCGAAAAAATGGGGAAAATAAAACACTACAAATCAATGGTAACTATTCTGTGCTGCCAACAGAAAATAAATGTGTGGATAAATGCAGATACTTTCCACCATCTATGATAATAATAATTAAGATAGTCCTGTAAATAAGTACAAGGGATGTTCAAAAAGTTTGCGCCCTTTTATATTTTCGATGGAAACGGTGAAGGCAGGAGGAGTAGTAATTGAGCATTAAAAAGTTGTTACGATGCTGGGAAAATTGTACCACAAAGGAAGGAGACTATAAGTGATGTAATTTGTTTTTGAAATTCTTAATAGATAAAGTTAGAAAGAAGTGTGGAAACTTTTTGAATGGCCCTCATATCAAGCAAAATAAGCACAAGCTTAGGGTACTAAAAGAAAACGGGGCACCACAGAGATTTTAAAAAAGCAGGAAGGAGCCTTTTAAGTGTAAATAAAGTTGTAAGTAAGCAAAAAATAAGCATTAACTGAATAACTTTTGATCCATAAATGTTGAAATCTATATATTGTGGAACGGGTCCCGGAAACGGACAGACGGACTACAGTTTAGCACCCATCACACTCATTTATTCTATTTACAATATTTACAAAGTTACTTGTGCACACCCAGTGCCTCCAGCACCGATCCCTCAAAGTTCAGGCCTCACAGTCCTTTGTGCCTCCAGCTCCGTCCTCTTCCACCCGACTTCCGCTCTCGAATGCAGGGAGGCGGCCCATTTTATTCCACCCCGGATGGGCTCCAGGTGTTTCCCGGCACTCCTCCTTGGACACGCTCCCATGTGGCGGAAGTGCTGGCTGCGCACCCGGAAGCCCTCCGGGTGTCTCCTGTCTTCTTCCCCCCAGCACTTCCTGGTGTGGCGGAAGTGCTGGGCTCCAGGGTTCTTCAGGCACCGGGGCACCGCCTGGCGGTGGCACGGGCCCCTACAGGGTTGGGCTTCCAAGCCCCCTACCCGAGGCCACCAACAAAACCAGGGCGGTCGCCCCCTCGTGGTCGGGATTTGGCACCAGCCCTCCTCCAGTCCCCTCGGGCGTCCCGGCTGGGCTCCACCCCCAGCCGCCTGTGACAATATATAAAAGTCAATGTAAGTGTGTATGTGTTGTGGAACATGACCCGGACACAGACAGGCAGACACGTTTGAATCACCCCACACACGTTTATTTACAAAGTCCATATTTACAAAAGTGCACAAAACAACCCCAAAAGTCCCCAAAGTCCTGACCACAACAATGCGTCACTCTCTTCAGGCTGCCTCTTTGCCTCCTCCACCAAGCTCTGTCCTTCTCCTCCAGACTCCAGCCATTGAATGGAGGGAGGAGGCCCCTTTTATGGTCCCCCGGATGTGCTCCAGGTGTGTCCTGGCAATCTTCCACCGACACGCCCCAGTGTGGCTGAAGTGTCGGCTGCATCCCCGGAAGCACTCTGGGTGTCCCTGCTCCTCTTCTCCCCCAGCACTTCCGGGTGTGGCGTAAGTGCTGAGGTCCAGGGCTCCTAAGGTATAGGGGCGCCCCCTCGCAGTGACCACGGGCCCCTACAGGATGGAGCTTCAAAGCTCTGCACCTGTGGCCCCCAAAGACACCAGGGAAGTCGCCCCGACATGGTCTGGGGAAGGCGCAAGCCCTCCTCTGTTCCTCCTGGGTATCCCGGCCGGGTCGCCACCCCAGCCATCTCTGACAGTGTGTATGTATGTATGCATGTTCCAGTATCACTTCCGAATGGCTGGAGTGGTTTTGCATAAGACCTAGCACTGTCTGAGCATGTTTCAATGCATAAGGCCATCCTTTCCAGCAAGGCCACCATGATGCCATTGTGCCCCTTGTGCCTGGCAACCACAGGAGTACAAAACTGAAGGACCAGGTCCATAAACCTGTGAATACAATGTTAGTGAAATAACATTAAAAATATTAGAAATGAAAATAACAAATAATCAAAAAATTACACAAAGCAAAAAAGGACCCGAATAACAGAGAATTTATATTTTTCTCATTGTAAAAAAAATATATAGTGCTGTGGAGCTGATAATGGAATCAAGACTTGGGATAATACAATCAGTATGTGCCAGCCTCCTGATTCTTGTTGCACTGGGAACAGATTGAATGTTGTTCAGTTTGTCTGCAAATACAACACCTGTTGCCGAAATGTAAGCCTCATGTGATGATGGAAAGAGACAAGCTGCTTATTCTCAAATGTGATTCTTCTGTTCCTTCTGCACCCATCCTTTTCCACTCTCAGTCTGCTAATGCATGCCTCTCCTATATTAATTATAGTGCCTTTAGCTTTCTGTCATATTTTGTTTCATTTATTTTTTCTAAATGTTTCTAGCATTCTGGGTTTGGAAGCATGAGTTGAATAAAGTGGTCTAGAGGATTTTTTTTCGCAGCAGAAAACTACAGAGCCTCATGAAGGAGTCCCAGATGTTCTTCACTCATTTGTGCAGAATATAAACCCCCATTAGTGTGCCCAAGCTGCAGTTTCGTCAAGTAAGATTAGGATTATGGGTTGGTGGCTGTTTTTTTTCAATTTGACTGTCAATGCTTTATTTACCTCCAAAACAAGAAGACAAAAGACCCTGTGAAAACCTTCCCATCCCTTTATTGGGATTGTGTAGGAAATTGTATCAAACTGAAATGTCCACGATGGGATAATATGTAGCAATAACAAAAGCATGTGTGTGTGTGCTTTTCCCTTTAAATATACAGATGTGTGGACAGGAGGAACTGGGAAAGAAGACTTAAAATATTGGATTATTTTTCTATTTGTGTAATTGATTGCATACAAAATGTTAGCAATGATGACTACGAATCTGAACGCGCTTGCTCCTTATCTCATGACACCAGCCTCTTGTGCAATTTATGGTGTGGTTTCATAGTTTTGAGAATTACGTACAAATTATTGTGGTGCAATGTCAAATAGCACTTTTAATTCACAGCCTTGAAATGTAGGGTCAATGAAATTTTTAGCTCAGAGGAAGACATCTACGAATGAGCGGCAGTGACTATCAATTATTTTGTACCCCCTGAGAACATTGTTGCTCAAAAGTGCAAGTTCCACCAAAGGAGACAGCAAAAATGACCATTGGTTGCTGCCCCCAAACACACTGTTCACAGTTGGATGAAAAAAAAAGATCAATGTTCCTCTAGTAAAATAGGAACATTACAATTAAAGTGTTAAATTAGCGATTTCTAGTTAAATCAATACAAGCGTCTTCTATTCAACAATTCACTACAACCAAAAAGTGCACAACAATCAATACATGAAATCAAAAGAGAAGGGGGTAAAATACACACACACACACACACGCAAACGGCATAAACCAAATGTGCCTAATAAAAAATACTGGAGACAGCTCTACAGGGGTTTTAATTTTCTTTAATCTTATCTTTAAACAAGAAAGTCAACGTCCGTTGGTTTGATTAGAAGCTTACAACTTCCCACAGCAACCCAATACACGATAGCAAAAAAAAAAAAAAGCCAAAACTTAACTTGATGCGGTGCAAATGCTCACCCACCTCCCTCCATTCTCCTTTAAGCCTCCACACACTGAAAGCTACGTCTGTTCAGCTTGCAAAACTGTAGAGTTGTCACACTGCTTTCTCCAAATACCATAGGTATTGCTGCAGCCTGGAGTAAAATGGGCGGATCTCTGGGGGTGGGGTAAATGTCAATCAAATTCCACTTCAGTGAACCAGGTTATTATTAGTGCAAGACTTACGCGAATCATGTTGTTGCAGCTACATATCAATCAAACATAAAATTTGTCCAATCATTATCAATATGAGATTGATCTCTGCAGCTGCCTACGCTGACGTCATCAGGACTCAATGAAGCATCACGTTCCTTGGTTCTCACTTCATGCGCTTGTCCAGGTCGTTCGCATTGCTTCAGATTTACTTCTAGCGCATGAAAGGACACATGGCTTCCCCATGCTGCCCGTCTAGTTTACGACAACTCCCTCAGAAATCGCGATCCTTTCCCCTCTTGTCCTGATAAAATACCTTAATTTGAACTTCCCAGATTTTACAGCCCGCACTCCCTTATTATCCAATATCGTCCTGTGTTTCAGATACCTTAATTGCCAAAAGGCAATAGTTATCAAGATGAATTAATCAAACATTAAACAGTCTAAACAGACTGAAGGCAATACTCATAATCACTGTCAAAATGTTTAAAACAATAAAGTGATAAATTTAACCCACTTAATTATATCCCCCCAGTTCTTACGACTGTGACGACCGTAATGCTAAGAAATTTATATTTCCGTGCATGGGACTGCAATATTAGGTCGAGATCTGTTTGCTAAACGTGAGTTACAGTTGATAAATACAAAGATTACAGAACAAAGCACTCTTCCTGAAGACGAGAATGTGTCACATAAGAATGCATACAACATTTAGGGCAGTGGCATAATTTGGGTGGGAGGCATTTGGTTTGGGCTTCAGAGGTTTTAAGTCCCTGATCTTGGAGACCCTTACATTAAGACCAAAGAGTTCTTCATATATTTCCCCTTGGGATTAATAAAGTATCTATCTATCTATCTATCTATCTATCTATCTATCTATCTATCTAT
>JANRMT010062791.1:232614767-232628378 GCA_026402145.1 Polypterus bichir lapradei | reverse complement strand
GATAGATAGATAGATAGATAGATAGATAGATAGATAGATAGATAGATAGATAGATAGATAGATAGATAGATAGATAGATAGATAGATAGATAGATATTATCTCCAATGCTAAGGATCACACACTTTTTGAATTTCTCTCCCCACCTTTTGACAGATTTACACAGATGATTTTAAAAATGAACAGAAGACAATCAAAATGATCATCCTTGGAATACCGTTTGGACTGGCAGCTTTAATGGTACACATTTGTTTCTATTTTTTTTTTTTTTTTTAATGCATAGCTTCTGCTGGCCTCTTGGAATGCTTCCCCAATTTGAAAGAATTAGATCAGCCATTCTTGTCTTTCCTCATAACTTAAACCTTTCAGTCTTGAATCAGTCTGATCGCTCTTCTCTGTAGTGGTGCCAGGGCCAGCTCTACCACATAGGCAAACTAGGCGTATGATTATTATTGTTTTGCCTTTTTATATTAGTTTTTATTTTTATATTTTTTCTGACCTTACTTGGAAATTCAGTTTAGTTTTAGTTTTCCTTCATCGTGTATTTTTAGTTTTAGTTTAGTTTTTATTTCACAAAGACATTTCTATTTTATTTTTATATCTATTAGTTTCAGTTTTAGTTTTAGCGATTATGGTATGGAGTTTAGTTTTGTGTCACAATCAGACAGAACTGTACACTTAACAGATTTGGATATGAGTTTATTGTTAGTGGAAGCTTACTACACTACATGGTTTACTATCTAGTTTTGTTTTAGTCTGATAAAAACAAGCATAATCAAAATTAGATACTGAATATGAACAATTTTACACAATTTTATAATTTTTTAAAATACTTTCTCATGAAAATCACGGAGGCTTAGGAAGAACAGGGCTCTTAGACTTGAATCAGTGTACAGACCCCACCTAGCTGTATTGAGGGAAACAAAGAAACACAAGAATGTAGTGTCAAGGTTAGGGGTAGTTTTTGTATCCAGACACAAAAACTCGTCACACACGGGTTTTTCCCAAACGTTTTCTTACTTTTTTTATTTTCCCACAAACCACCAGTTCACCACACCCTCTTTATTCCCATCCTGCCTTGTCTTTTAGTAAATCAACTATGTACAAACTCTTAAAGAAACACAGGGTTCAAATCTGGACATAACATTTTCCCCCTTTTCCCCTTTAACCTTCCGTTACATAGTCACTGAGCCAATACGGGGGAACCCGTGCCCTTTGCAGTCAATGATAAGTTTGTGAAGAAGCAGGAAGGGTCTGGGAAGATAACCCCAAAGATGTAGCTTCTGTTGGGGGCACTGCCAGAAGTCTCCGAAAGTGTAGTGCTGGCTGATGAAGGTGGTGGCACTGCACACAGACGATTAGCATGCCAACATGACCCATCTGTAAGCTGGAAAGTGGCAGGACCCAGTTGCCTTAGAATTTGAATGGGATCTGACCAGTAAGATTGTAGCTTGTTCTTGCGATTTGCATGCTTTACCCTTACCCAATCTGAAACAACCAGTCTGGGTGACTTTGCATGTTTGGCCCTGTCATAATTATATTTCATTTGATACTGTGACTGTAGTACCTTTTGAGCTGCTTTTGTGGGCATAACCAGGTTTGGACTTTGGCGCTAGTCACGTTAAAGGCAATTTTAGTTCCCGGCCTATCATTAAAGAAACAGGGGAGACACCTGTAGTAGCATGCAGGGAAGCTCGTGTGCAGCAGAGTTAGGTGGAGGGCATCATCAAAAATCCTTCCTTCCATTAAGTATGCTCTGATGCCCTCTTTCAGTCTACGGTTCAGGCGTTCCACCCTACCATTAGCTTCAGGGTGAAACACTGCTGTTTTGATGTGGTGAATACCATTGTCTTTGAGAAAAGAAGTAAACACTGCTGATGAAAACTGGGGTCCGTTGTCTGTTGTAATAACACTTGGCAAACCCCACTGACTGAATAGGTGGCTTAGAGAGCATATGATAGAGTGTGTTGTGGTGGAGCTCAGCATGATGGCCTCAGGCCATTTTGAATATAAGTCATGCACAACCAAAAGGTACCTTGGAGTCCGGAGCCCCATGGAGTTCCCCACAAATATCTATTTCTAAGTGTTCCCAAGGGGATGCCAGCAATGCCACAGGTCTCAAAGGAGCTGGTGTGGGCCTCAGTGTCTTGCCACTCGCTAAACACACTGAGCAGTCTTTCACCAGCAGTTCCACATCACGGTCAATATTTGGCCACCAGACCATGTCCCTGCAGCGTTGTTTTACTTTCACAATCCCCAAATGGCCCTCATGGACCATGTGGAGTACTCTTGCCTGGAGAGATTCAGGGGTTAAGGTTTGGTGGCCCCTTGCTACACATAGTTCATCCCAACAAGAAAGTTCATCTCGCACCCGATAAAAGAGAAGAAGTGCTGGCTCCACAACTTTTGGCCGTCCTTCCACAATATATTTTCGTATTAGACAGAGTAGTTCATCCTCACAGGAGGCCTGACGTAGTTCCACCATGGCCACTGTGCCCTTAAGTGCTTCCTGCAGCATGTGAATCCAGGCCCTCTCCTCCTCTGAGACCAGACCCACAGGCAGGGATACAGAAACAGCCCTAGAAAGTAAATCAGCAACTGTATTTTCATAGCCAGGTGTGAACTGTAGTTTAAAGTTATACTGGTTTAACCAATCTGCCCACCGGAGGAGCCGCAGTGGCTTGTGACCTGAACCCCCCTTGCCCAGAAGAGTGGTTAATGCCTGGTGGTCAGTGCGCAAGGTAAAATGCCGACCATAAAGATAAATATACCAACGTTCACAGGCCCACAAGCAAGCCAGCACTTCTCTCTCTCCCACAGAGTACTTCTGTTCAGCTTCTGTAAGGGCACGGGAGGCAAAAGCAACTGGGTGCTCCACACCATCAACTATCTGGGATAGAACAGCACCCAATGCCACAGCTGAGGCATCACATGTGACCAGAGTGGAGGCAGTTGGCTGAAACGAGCTAGTGTCGGTGGCCTTCTGAGCTGTTGTTTGATGTCATGAATTGCCTGTGTACAAGCAGCAGTCCAAACCCATGTAGCATCCTTTTTCAAAAGGGCCCTCAATGGTACTGTTTTGTCAGCATAATGTGGTAGAAAACAAAGGTAGTAATTTGCCATACCCAAAAATGAAGCCAACTCGGTAGTTGATTTAGGCTCCGGCAAGGCTATAGCATCCACATTAGACAGCAAGGGATGGATGCCATTGACAAAGTCAATTTCTGGAGCGCTAAAAATACACTTTTCAACATTTAAGGTGGCCTGGCTTTGCTCCAGTTGGTGCAGTACCTGCTGCAAACGAATATCATGTTGTTCTTGTGTGGGGCCATGTACCACAATATCATCTAAATATATCGACACACCAGGAATGTTTGCCAGTAGTAGTGACATGATCTTTTGGAAACAAAAGCCATCTGTGTGAACCTGAAAAACCCCCCAAGTGAGAAACAAAAGCAGCCAAATCCCGGCTAGCAGCATGTAATGGCACTTGTAAATAACCCTGTGCCAGGTCCAATTTAGTGAAAACGGCTGAGCCCTGGAACTGCGTTGTGAGCTCCTCTGTTGTAGGCAATGGACATTTATCAGGAATTATGGCTTTATTAACTTCCCTCAAATCCGCACACAAACAAATTTTGCCATTCTTTTTCCATGCCATAACAAGATTTGATATCGAAGGTGAAGCATCAACTGGCTCGATGAGGCCAGCCCCCTGCAACCTTTCCAACTCTTCAGAGAGCTCCTCACGTAGTGCCAGCGGAACCAGATGAAGGGGCTGAATCACTGGGGCCATGTCCGGGTTAATCGTCGGCTTGTGGACAAAGCCAGTGATGCAGCCAAGAGCTGTGAATAAGGCAGGAAACCCCTGTAGCAAGGAGTCCACAACTTGCAAAATTTGGCAACCCTCAAAGTTTGATACTGTAAATCTTAAAGCAAGGAAAAGATCATGCCCCATGATGTTAGCTCCACCTGTTGTGATGTGGAAAGACACTGCTGAAGTGGTTCTATATTTGTAACTCACAGTGAAAGTAACTGTACCCAGGACATTTATAGGAGACTGATGATAGCCTGTGAGTTGTACATTCCTGACAGAGAGAATTTAATTTCTTCCATTTGAAGGTCGTATAAGACACAGTGTTTTCATTGAATCATTGAAGGTGGGTTAGGAAAATGAGTCTGCATGTGAGCAATGTAGTCTATATTATTACAATAGATTTTCCCTTAATTCATGTTATCCCATCTACAGTTATTCCGTATTCTCCTGTTAAAGGAACCAAAATTATTTTCAGATCCAAGCTGTCTGGGAAGAATGTTAATATTTTACCTTGTGTGCCCTGTAGGGGGCCCCCAAACCCTCAAAAACACCAACACAAGTCCCAGGTACAAGCAAGTGAATTTTATTTTCATAATACCTTGACAAACATCCTTCTATAAGTTATAGCACCACCCTAATATACTTATCTTCTCTTCCTCTTTTTGTTCTTCTCCTTCCACTCCTTCAGGTAAGCTTCATCCTCCGCCTCCCGACTCTGACTCCCTGAGGTGAGGCATCAGAGCCCTTTTATTCCAGACCTGGGAGTGCTTTTGGTGTTACAGCACTACACTTTGGAAGCACTTCTGGGCCAGGTGGAAGTTTCTTACAGTAGGGATGGTCTGTCTCTACAACTCCCACTGGCAACACCCACAGAACCCAAAAGGGTTGTCTAACAGGACTGCAATTCCCAGCTTGCCCTGTGGTTTTCCATGCAGACAACATAGCCTAGGGAGACTGACACTTGTTGTTTCTGGGGAGCAAATAGTCCATGTGAGTGGTCTACCCCATGTTCTTCAATTAAACTGGCCTCCTGGCCAGATAAGGATCCGTGAACCATCTTAGCCAGAGTACCAGTCTATGCTTAATGTCCACGACACCTGAAATGGTCCGAGTGTAGGATATTTTCAGAACATGTAGCCTAGTGAAGGAGGCGCTTGATGACATCCTTCCCAATTATCTCCCAGTTAGGGTTTGCAACAATGACCACCCTGATTTCTCTGGTGTACACTCACTTGTAAAAACTGATGCAATTTGAAATGACTGGCATTTCTCATTTCCCTTCATGTCTGTCATTATAGATACTTGGAATGATCTTCTCGATGGCCCTCTTCTGCCAAATCGGTAGTACATAATGACATCCGTGACCCTGTGGATAAAATGAAGGAGTGTTGGGGAGAAAAGCCAAAACGGCAACAAACCAGCTGGGTGACTGTTTGTAGTTTGTACAATGAATGTTTTTTTTTAAACTTGTTAATAATTAAGTGGACTCTGTTGTCAAATATCAGTTATTTGAATCTTAGTCATACACTGAAACCTTTTAATTGTTCTCCACTCTTTAAATTTTCTATAATTTTCTGCATATATATGCCCTGTATCTACAAATCTGATGATTTTTCATTAGCATAAATACAAGCTTTCTAATACATTTCTGTTGTTTGCATCTTATTTTATTAATGCTTTCTATTTGAGGTGGCAATGACAGATTGGACGTCTAGCTCTGACAAGAGGATTACTTCTGTTCTGTTTTGTGTGTTGTATTTACACCATTTTTTGACACCCATTGCATGCCCAACCTACCTGGAAGGGGGTCTCTCTCTAAATTGCCTTTTTCAAGATTTCTTACATTTTTTTTTTCCTACAAGGGTCTGGTTTGAGGAGTTTTTTCTTGTCTTCCTAGGCAGTCAAGGCTGGGGGGCTATCAAAAAACAAGGCCCCTTAAAGACCTTTGAGGCATTTCTTGTGTGATTTTGGGCTATACAAGACAGAAATTGTAGTTGTTGCTTACTGTAAATGCTCACTTTTATCTTAATCTCTTCTACAATAGAGCTACTGTGCATACATCTGCTGATTTTAGTCTCATTATTATTTAAAGATAGCTAAACAGGGTACCCCAAAGACAAATGATTGCATTTAGTAGACCCTAGTACTCTCTTCTGAATACAATTGTTGTAAGCATGGACAAAATGCTTGCATTGTGAACTTATTTATTTATTATGCACTTTAAAAACAACATCAAGGTTGACCAATGTACTGTACAATAAAACCCAACTTATCAGACACACAATAACCAAAGGGTAAAAGAAACAGAAACACATAAACACATAAGAGCTGAAGAAATTCATAATAAAAAGTACACAGATAGTCAACAGATCACACCGGGTTAAAGGCCAGGGAGTAAAACTGTGTGGTTTTAAATAAGATTTAAAGACGGCAAGTGAAGGAGCCTACCTAACATCCATCCATCCATTATCTAACCCGCTATATCCTAACTACAGGGTCACAGGGGTCTGCTGGAGCCAATCCCAGCCAATACAGGGTACAAGGCATTAAACAAACCCCGGGCAGGGCGCCAGCCCACCGCAGAGCACACACACACACACACTAGGGACAATTTAGAATCGCCAATGCACGTAACTTGCATGTCTTTGGACTGTGGGAGGAAACCGGAGCACCAGGAGGAAACCCACACAGACACGAGGAGAACATGCAAACTCCACGCAGGGAGGACCCAGGAAGTGAACCCAGGGCTCCTTACTGCAAGGCACAGCGCTACCCACTGCACCACCGTGCCGCCCCCTACCTAACATGCAATGGCAAATTGTTCCAGAGTTTTGGAGGTGCAACTGAAAAAGCCTGATCACCTTGGAGATTGCATCGTGTCTTAGGAACAAGTAAAAGCGTCTGGTCTGCTGACCTGAGAGGGCGAGATGGTACATAAGGGTGCAGCAGTTGTGACAGATAAAATGGGACACAACCATTAAAGGATTTAAAAGCAAATACAAGGATCTTAAAATGGATCTGGAAATGAACTGGAAGCCAGTGAAAGGAAGCCAAAATTGGGGTAACATGCTCATGCTTGCTTGTGTCAGTTAAAAATAGAGCAGCAGCATTTTGCACCAGTGGAGGCTGGGCTAATTCCAAAAAGAAGCACATTGTAATAATCTAGATGAGAGGTTATAAAAGCACGTACCACTGTTTCAAGGTTACGTTTAGACTTAACAGGCTTGATTTTTGACAGATGCCTCAACTGGAAAAAGCAAGAGTTTACCATTGTGTTCACATGGCTATTAAGTTTTACAGTAGAATCCATTTTCACACCTAAATTTATGATCATGGATTTCTCAAATTGAGCCACAGTGGAAAAGTTGATGCAGGAGGTCCCACTGTTGCCGTTTGGTCTAAATAGCATGACTTCTGTCTTGTTCTCATTAAAATTTAAAAAATTGAATGCCATCCAGCTCCTTATGTCAATAAGGCAATCAAGCAGGGGCTGGACAGAGCATGGACCAGGGCATTTCAGAGGAAAATAAACCTGACAGTCGTCTGCATAAAGATGAAAGGAAATACAGTACCATGTTTCAGGAAAATAGCGCCGAGTGGCAGCAGGTACAAGGAGAACGGAAGAGGTCCCAGGATGAAGCCCTGTGGAACCCCCCAGGGGAAATGAATCATCTTCAATTTAGATCTAATGGCTTAATAGGTGAAAACACCCAGGAGAACGAAAGATGCACATTCTATCAGAAGGAAGACCTTCAAGTAGAATAACCGACTCAGACTGCAACGCAGTCAAGGGTATCGACAGAACTGGCAGCCAAGTCCAGTCAAGCAGAGCTAGAAGATGAGGCCACAGTGTCACTGAACATTTCATAAAATAAATGAATGTTAACTGAGTATCTGACCCATATCCAATGTGCTTTTGTAAGACTGCTGAATAGAGAGCGCAGTTGGCATGCTAACTTGTTCAGTAGAATCTGAGATTTTTGAAAAGCTGAGTTTGTTAAACCTCATGGTGAACAGCACCCCATAGTTCAATATAAGTATATTTTTTTCATATTTTAACCCTGTGGAGAAAAGACAAGTGTAGCGACATGCTCAAAGCACCCCAGGAGCCATTGCTACCACTTTGAACAATGATAGAATGCCATACTGAAATGCTTCTTGAGGTGATCTTTGGGTTTAATAAAAACACAAGCAATTTGACAAACAAGAGGAGACCATTCAGTCCATTGGGCCCATTTTGTTTCACTAATAGTTAAGCTGTCACAATATCCTATTCAGTTTCTTAAAAGTTTATAAGGCTTCTGCTTCAACTTTATGTCTCGGTCGTTTGTTCCAGAATCCCACAACTCTTTGCATGGAGAAGTGCTTCCTGGCTTCAGTCTTAAATACACTTCCGCTTAATTTCCACTGATAAAACTGCACAGTCAGTCATTTGACATGCTTGTCCATAGAATACACTGGGAGGCAGTGCTAGGCATTGGATCTGCCATTGTGCAGTCTAGCATGGCACCTCGCAGTCTGAATAGTATCCCAGAGTGCTCGGCATTGCTCGGTGTGATTTAGCTTAAACTACAATTTAAGTAAAATAACCATGACCTTTAGTTTTAGACAGCTTTAGGACCATTTACAGACTGCTCCTTTAAGAATATTCTAGACAAAAAGAGCCAATGACTTGCTGCCTCGAGATACAGGTCCTGCCAACATAGACCACAGTATTCTTATTTACCATTACAAATAGGGGGTTATCACTGCTGGCAGTACCTGGTTTCAGACAATATAACTGGGATTAAATTCTTTGTAAGTTTAGGTGACTGTGATGTAGAGTATGGCATGTCT
The DNA here is from genome assembly GCA_026402145.1 of Polypterus bichir lapradei. Classification (NCBI taxonomy): domain Eukaryota; kingdom Metazoa; phylum Chordata; class Cladistia; order Polypteriformes; family Polypteridae; genus Polypterus; species Polypterus bichir. The sequence continues at coordinate 232,619,730 of JANRMT010062791.1, read as the reverse complement.
TGAGATTCAGTCCTTGGTCCATAATCATTTTCATTATACATGTTCCCATTAAATAAATTCATCGAGAAGTTTAAGGTGACTTTCTACAGCTATCAAGACTTGTCATAGTAATAATAATAATAATCCATCCATTATCCAACTCGCTATATCCTAACTACAGGGTCATGGGGGTCTGCTGGAGCCAATCTCAGCCAACACAGGGCGCAAGGCAGGAAACAAATCCCGGGCAGGGCACCAGCCCATCGCAGGGTACACACACACGACAATTTAGGATCGCCACTGCACCTAACCTGCATGTCTTTGGATTGTGGGAGGAAACCAGAGCACCAGGAGGAAACCCACACAGACACGGGGAGAACATGCAAACTCTACACAGGGAGGACCCAGGAAGCGAACCCCAGTCTCCTAACTGCGAGGCAGCAGCACTACCCACTGCGCCACCGCACCACCAATAATAATAATAGTAATACATTTTATTTATATAATATATATTGTATTTATATATTGTGATAAGTCTACTTATGAAATAAGAGCCTTCCACAAGTAAAAAGGTTTGGGGACCGTCCCCATATAATATCTGTAGGACAAAGAAAAAGACGCAGACTTCTTTTGCAATTAAAAACCATAAATCGTGTTTGACATCGGTTACATGAAAACATGGCATTTATATACAGACAAATAAAATGGAGATGGGAAGTGAGTTGGCAGGAAATGACGTTGAAGCTGTGGGACGGATGCAACGTCATGAAAGGCGGACTGGAAGTGATGTGGTAATGGTAACGATGTCATCAAGAGGAGCCGGAAGTAATGTCATATGAAAGGCCCAGAAGTGACATCATCTGGGTTGGACGGATGCGACCATCTTTGGAATCCGTCAGCACATAGTTATATTTCTTCCTTTTGTCTGATGGAAAGAAAGAGAGAGAGGCACTGTTACCGCATATCAACCCCTCGTCTTGCAATATTTCACTCACCTTTGAGCTTGTCGACTGCCTTCAAAGCGCGTGTGTGTGACAATATCATAAAGCCAGAATAGCATGTTTTGATCTTCAATCGATGTAGCCGGAAATAAAAAACATCTCAGTACACTATCAGTGCATGCACCCCACCTCCTCTTCCTCCTCAGTACAAAACACTTACCTTTGAGCTTGGTTATTTTCTAAAACACATACCCTTAACTTACATACATAAATAAATACATTTTAGCAATAAACTATGGACTAATACAAAATCTTCTCACCTTGACCACAGTCAAAAGGTTAATAAGTGTAATAGGAGCACCTTTAGCTAGAACGAAATGTGATCATTAGATAGTCAATGAAAGTGCTAAGCTGCTAGAAGAAAGCCCATTCCATATGTGGTATTTGATCAAAATAAAGTCTATTCTTATTTACTCGGCTGCTTTTTTAGAAACACAGGACTGTCACATGTGTATAAATGACAGTCACAGCCTTAACGGAGCTAAGCCAGGCCTAATGAACATACTGAAGAGAACTCATCTGCCTCTGCCTAATGAGATGCCTCTACGTCCTCTGGAAATGAACATACAATTATCAAGAACCTCACTGAAGAACAAAAGACAACTGTACTCTCTTATAGGCTTCCTTCAGCTGTACATATGGGATTTAAAAGTCTCATTTAAAAGCAAATTAAGTATATTCTTTACTAGTACCATAATTGATTGCTATAATGGCAAAGGTTAGATTAAGTATAGTTATAGAAAGCAGTTCTAAATGAAGACATTCCCCAAGAGTGTGAGTGTGAATCATTAAGGACACATTCATTCTTTGTGTGGATCCAAATCCACACCAGTGTGAGTGGACATTTTATGTCATGAAATGAATCTGGACCACTGATGGGGATGGGACCCTAAATACTGAAATATCAGCACAAGTGTTTCAAAAGACATGGTGGTCATGAGGAAGTGAAGCTCCAATATGTGCCATCTGGTATAAGTTGACATAGCCCTAACAGGACTGTCTTGTTCCTGGAACATCAGAGTAGCTGTTTCAGCAGGACGAATAATCATCTTCAGCAAATTATCTTTAAACCCTGACATAAAAAGGGCTTTTTAATTTAAAAAAATACAGTGCTTTTTAAACGGACTTAACTTATGAAATGTCATAAATGTGTAGTGCCCTCCGTTCAAGTTATCTCAATAAAAATAGAGCACATTTCCTTGAAGAATGAGTGTACAAAAATTTCAATAAAATTGGTCCACTGTGAACCAAGTTGTTTCATGCGGGTATTTTGACAGTTTAGCATATGTGGCATGTTATAAGATCATGCCAACAGAGAGCAGCAGATGACCACAAAGAGACCCATCGGCTGAAGGACACCTCATATGCATGCTGGATGGATATAAGTTTACAGCAAATATCTGGAGACACACATTATTCTGCGAAAACAGCAATATAAATGAAGAAATAATATATAAAATATTGTAAAAAGAGGGCATGGTGAAGTGTGTTTTTTAAATAAATGAGCAGGCTCCAAAAGGGTATGGATGCATGTGTGTGGGTACGTGCTACTCTGGATTTGACTGGGGTGTTGGCTGATCGTGCATTCATGTGCAAATGGGAGCGGGTCAGTCAGGTGCTTCATTCACTCCTCGGAGTAGCAGGAGGATAGCACCTGCACAAAGTCAGGCATTATAAAAGGAGCCTTCAATGTAGAAAGATCAGATGAGAATGAAAAGTGGGAAAAATGTGAGAACCGTGAGTGCGCTCAGTGTCGGGTGTGAGTGAGCCACTCTAGGCATAGATTGTCCCCGCTCATTTAATGAAGGAATGAATACGAAGGTGACTGAGTCCTCCTTCGGGAACCGAGAGATGTCAGGAAAGCTAGAAGGAAGATGGGAAGTTAGCCAACTCCAAGCAGTCTGGCAGGTGTTGACAGAGTCAGCCAAGAGGGGGGTCAGAAAGAAGGACTGCAGTTGCTGGTGTCTCCACCAACTGACCAAGCCCTGGGTTCAGCTGTGGAGAAAAGAGAAAGGAAGTGGTGCAGGGCTCAGGTGAAGAGAGAAAGATCAAGGACCCCGATGACTGAGTTGTTTTATCCTTTGGATTATTTCTGGATTTTAACTCGTGGCCTGTTCATTTGAATTTTAAGGATTATTTCTTGATGATCTTTTTGTACTGTACTTTTGAACAATTTGATCTTTAATAAAAGCACTTTGCACCAACCCCTTGCTGACTGTGTGTGTCCTCATTTGCCCATCTTATCTCGGTTTATGACTATTGACGGTTCTGAGTCACGCAACCAGGAAGGGTGGAGCCAACTCGGACCTTCACAAATATTATCATAACCAAGTAAGTACTTTATGTCAATTAGAGTTGATCACTCGCACTCACCTTTGTTATTTAGAGTTCACAATACACTGGAAATTAACTTCATTATTCTTAGACCTTTACAGGGTAACATTTTAGTCTGATGGCAATGGCAACATCTAAAATGAATTGTATTTGTAATTGTATAATGCTAAATAGCAGGCAGGGTTTGTGAGTGGAAGTGAGCCTCAGAGTACATTGAATTGAATTAACAATGCAAAAAGTTATTTGAGAAATGAGTAAAAGAAAAATAAATATGATTTCTTGTATATAATTTAGAGTGTATGTTCAAATGAATGGGTAACGCCAAATGAATATCATATTTTCAAACGTGATTAATCCACTACAGGGTTGTCAGAGGTTTAAAACTATTGGGCACAAGGCAAAACCAATCCGGGATGGGACAGGATTGCATCACATGGTCACTCATGGGCAAGCCCACACCAATTCATGTAACAGGCAAATCTTGAGGAATGTGGGAGGAAAACCTGTGTGGTTACTGGGAGAATATGCAGACTTCATGCAGACATAAACCAAATACAGGATCAAAACCCAGGACGTTAGATCCATCCTCATCACTCTGTCACCTTAATCCGTGTTAACAATGTAATGGCAAAATGTGGATGAATAAAATTAATAAGATTTTTATTCCAATTTGTACTGATGCAAGACATGAAAGGGCCCAAAATTAGGCTAGTACTGTAGAATAATTTCAAGAAAGGTCATAGAGACACCTAATGGCCTCTCTGTAATCTACAACTTCTGACTTCAGTAGGAAGGCCTGACTGAGGAAATGTCATGCTGGTGCCAGGTTTCAGGATGGTGGAGCTGTCCATGCTCCTCTGTTTTTGAGGTATGGATTTGAATATGTCCATGCCTGCTTCTTCCCATCTGTACTTTATCTTGTAGATCTGCTCAGCTCACACTTAATTGAAATCTCTTTGATTCTGAGGTTGGATGCAGAGGCCATCATTTCACCATATAAAGTGCTGCAATAGGCCAGTTTGGCATATCTGAGCTCATTATGATGTACCAAAATGACTTATTTTACCATTATATTTCAATCAACCGAATATGAATGCATAGAGCCAAGTGGGACTGACTTTTAAATCCACTCCCTATTTTTTGGAATCTTCTGCTAAACTCCTGTCTGCTTTTGCACTCAACTAGCTAAAAATGTCATCTATACTAATAAAAGGCAAAGCCCTCACTGACTGACTCACTCACTCACTCATCACTAATTCTCCAACTTCCCGTGTAGGTAGAAGGCTGAAATTTGGCAGGCTCATTCCTTACAGCTTACTTACAAAAGTTAAGCAGGTTTCATTTCGAAATTCTACGCGTAACGGTCATAATGGTCGACAACGTCCGCCATGTTAAACTTTCTTATTTATGGCCCCATCTTCACGAAATTTGGTAGGCGGCTTCCCTGCGCTAACCGAAACCGCTATACGTACTTATTTCAGTGGTATGATGCCACTGTCGGCCCCCATATTGAACTTTCCAATGGTCTTTGTTACCTATGGGCCCATCTTCAAGAAATTTGGTATGTGGGTTCCCAACACTAACTGAATCCTACTTACGTACTGTCGCAGTAGGGGGCAGTAGCGCTCCCTTGAACCCTCAGGTACCAC
>JANRMT010062791.1:232586662-232598787 GCA_026402145.1 Polypterus bichir lapradei | reverse complement strand
ATAGATAGATAGATAGATAGATAGATAGATAGATAGATAGATAGATAGATAGATAGATAGATAGATAGATACTTTATTAATCTCAAAGGGTAATTCACATATTCCAGCAGCAGCATACTGATAAAAAACAATATTAAATTAAAGAGTGATAAAAATGCAGGTAAAACAGACAATAACTTTGCATAATGTTAAATATACAGTTAAAAAGAAATTAGATTAAATTAATCCATCAGTAATAGAATAAAAAATACCAATTCACTGGGAAGTCTATTTCCTAGCAATGACCAAAAACCTGCCTTAATTTGATTATTTCTGTTCAATGTATTTATGGTTAAATCCGTCTGTCCATGCTTTCAAAGTTCTATAACGCTGACCAGAGGGTAATAGTTCAAACAAGTGGTGACCAGGATGTGAAGGATCCTTAATGGTATTTGTGGCTCTGGTGAGTTAACAGGAGTAGGTAATGTCTTCCAGGGAGGGCAGACAGCAGCCTGTAATTGTTTATGCTGCGTGTATGACTCTCTGGAGAGCCTTCTTGTCTTTTGCTGTGCATCTGGTGTCACACACTGTGACACAGTTTGCTAGGATGCTGTCAGTGGTTGAACAATAAAAAGCCACTAATAGTTTTTGCTCCAAGTTGTTTTTCCTGAGCACTCTCAGAAAGTGTAGTCTCTGTTGCACTTTTTTTTTGACTGTTGCTGTGTTGTTTTCGACCAGGAAATGTTCTCTGAGATGTGGTTTCCCAGGAATTTAAAGGTGTGTACTCTTTCCACATGATCTCTGTTGATGTAGAAAGGAACCGATCCTGTGCTGTGCTTTCTGAAGTCCACAATGAGTTCCTTGGTTTTTGTGATATTCAGTGTTAAGTTATTCACTGAACACCATTCTGTTAGTCTCGGGAACTCATCTCTGTTGGCCAACTCACCTCCTTGTGAAATAAGCCCCGTTACAGTACAGTAGTGTCATCTGCAAACTTAATGATAGCATTTGTGGGATGGGTAGGAGTGCAGTCATTTGTATACAGAGAGTAAAGTTTGCAGTTTGCTGCTTACCTTTTCACCTGTTTGCATAGTGGGTCACAAAGTTAAATAAAATGTACCCCCAATAACTTGTGCTGCTTGTTTTTCTGTTATAGGTCCTTTCCTCAGACATTCCTACTCTTGACCTTCTGATCGCTAGTGGATTTGTGATCACTTTGCTTGGCTTTCTTGGTTGCTTTGGTGCCATTACAGAAAGTCGATGTATGCTGCTTCTGGTAAGTGATATGTTGCGATGTCGGATTGTGTCAAGGAGCTGATTGTGTGACAGAATCAGAGTAGGCTATAAATAGCACAAGGAACACCAGAGAGCACCATTCTGAGACAGGCTTACAATGTTTAGGGTAGGGACAGATCCCAGGAAGCCGTAAAAAAAGGATATACAACGTTCTAGTGCCAGAATGTAATTTGGGGACAAAGTCTCGATTTCTAGGCAAGAAGTTCAGCCAGAAATGAAAAGAAAGAGTATAGTGGAAACATCCTAAATGTCAGTACGTGAGGAAGCCACTGCATACAGTTAGATTGTGGGTAACTTGATTGAATAGTGAGGGTTAGAAAAGGCATTATGCTTTTCTGTTTATTTTCTTGTTTGTTGAATCAGTGTAACTTTTTTTTCCAAATGTTTTTGATTAACATTTCATTTTTGCATATATTGCAATCATTTGGTCTTTTTCTGATAGGTCAGGCTGCCCTGTGTATATGTATATGCATATGTTGTTGTTTTATATATATATATATATATATATACAGTGGTGTGAAAAACCATTTGCCCCCTTCCTGATTTCTTATTCTTTTGCATGTTTGTCACACAAAATGTTTCTGATCATCAAACACATTTAACCATTAGTCAAATATAACACAAGTAAACACAAAATGCAGTTTTTAAATGATGGTTTTTATTATTTAGGGAGAAAAAAAATCCAAACCTACATGGCCCTGTGTGAAAAAGTAATTGCCCCCTGAACCTAATAACTGGTTGGGCCACCCTTAGCAGCAATAACTGCAATCAAGCGTTTGCGATAACTTGCAATGAGTCTTTTACAGCGCTCTGGAGGAATTTTGGCCCACTCATCTTTGCAGAATTGTTGTAATTCAGCTTTATTTGAGGGTTTTCTAGCATGAACCGCCTTTTTAAGGTCATGCCATAGCATCTCAATTGGATTCAGGTCAGGACTTTGACTAGGCCACTCCAAAGTCTTCATTTTGTTTTTCTTCAGCCATTCAGAGGTGGATTTGCTGGTGTGTTTTGGGTCATTGTCCTGTTGCAGCACCTAAGATCGCTTCAGCTTGAGTTGACGAACAGATGGCCGGACATTCTCCTTCAGGATTTTTTGGTAGACAGTAGAATTCATGGTTCCATCTATCACAGCAAGCCTTCCAGGTCCTGAAGCAGCAAAACAACCCCAGACCATCACACTACCACCACCATATTGTACTGTTGTTATGATGTTCTTTTTCTGAAATGCTGTGTTCCTTTTATGCCAGATGTAATGGGACATTTGCCTTCCAAAAAGTTCAACTTTTGTCTCATCAGTCCACAAGGTATTTTCCCAAAAGTCTTGGCAATCATTGAGATGTTTCTTAGCAAAATTGAGACGAGCCCTAATGTTCTTTTTGCTTAACAGTGGTTTGCGTCTTGGAAATCTGCCATGCAGGCCATTTTTGCCCAGTCTCTTTCTTATGGTGGAGTCGTGAACACTGACCTTAATTGAGGCAAGTGAGGCCTGCAGTTCTTTAGACGTTGTCCTGGGGTCTTTTGTGACCTCTCGGATGAGTCGTCTCTGCGCTCTTGGGGTAATTTTGGTCGGCCGGCCACTCCTGGGAAGGTTCACCACTGTTCCATGTTTTTGCCATTTGTGGATAATGGCTCTCACTGTGGTTCGCTGGAGTCCCAAAGCTTTAGAAATGGCTTTATAACCTTTACCAGACTGATAGATCTCAATTACTTCTGTTCTCATTTGTTCCTGAATTTCTTTGGATCTTGGCATGATGTCTAGCTTTTGAGGTGCTTTTGGTCTACTTCTCTGTGTCAGGCAGCTCCTATTTAAGTGATTTCTTGATTGAAACAGGTGTGGCAGTAATCAGGCCTGGGGGTGGCTACGGAAATTGAACTCAGGTGTGATACACCACAGTTAGGTTATTTTTTAACAAGGGGGCAATTACTTTTTCACACAGGGCCATGTAGGTATGGATTTTTTTTCTCCCTAAATAATAAAAACCATTATTTAAAAACTGCATTTTGTGTTTACTTGTGTTATATTTGACTATTCCATTTTGTGTGACAAACATGCAAAAGAATAAGAAATCAGGAAGGGGGCAAATAGTTTTTCACACCACTGTATATATCTACAGTATATATATATATATATATATAAAACAACAACATATGCATAGTGTGAAAAGCATGCCCCCTGACACAGGCAGACAGACACCAGAAAGTCCAAAATGCACACTTCTATTAATCTCACAATACCACAATGCCAACAGTCAGTCTTTTCTCTTTCTCTACTTTACACAATGACCTCCTCTCCCCTCCTCACAAGCTTCATCTCCTTCCTCCCAACTCTGGCTCAGCTTCTTGAGGGAGGCGGGCCCTTTTATAATGACCAGGATAGGCTCCAGGTGCTCCGGCTAACGTCACTTCCTGGTGTGGCGGAAGCACTCCAGGTGACCTTGGAATTTCTTCCGGCAGCACTTCCTGGTTTTGCGGAAGTGCTGCCATCCACGGTTCCAACCATGTCCGGGTGCCCCCTGGCAGTAACTCCGTCTTTGCAGAGGGTTGAGATTCATAGCTCCGTGACCCCCCTGCATTCCAGGAAGGCCACCCACCTGTGCTCCAGGGAAAATATTGTCCCATTTCTGGTCCCCTGCTTCTTCCGGCATCCCGGCGGGGACATATCCCTGGGAATCTATGACAATAGATACCTATACCTATACATACTCATGCACATAAAGGTATTAAAACACTGTATGTATACATACTGTCTACTAATATGTCAGAAATACAATATAGATGTGCATACTCATATACATTTAAAGACATATATGTGTATACATTGTAAAGATGAAGACATGGGTTCAATACCAAGGATTGGAAAGTCAGGTGACAACCCTGTTTAATGAAGATTGATGAACAAAAAGCAAAATAAATGGCAAATGAGGCTGCAGAAAAAAACAGCATCAGCTTTAGGAAATAAAGACAGAGTCCTAGTGCTCAGGAACGTCATCAGGTCCAGACTGAACACGGACTTCCAATGGCTTGGTTCCTCTTTTATTGGCTGAAAGGACGAGGTGGAAGAGGAAGTGATGTCACCACTCCTCCTGTCCAAAAGCCTCCGGGTTGCGTATGAGAAAGGAGAAAGTTTTAACGAAGGCAATCCCTCCTGGTCTGGGGTCATATTGCTTACCTTCTTAGGACCCTGATAATGGCACGACAACATAAACATACTAAAAACTAATGCATATATACAGTATATATATATATTATAATGATTTTACTACTCATGAAGTGAGACACTGCCTAAAACAGACCATATAGCAAATAATAAGAATATTAAACAATGAAATAAAGACAAAAGAGGCAAAGATCATTAACCTAAACCTAAAATGCAAAACAAATACAAAAATACTTACATAAATTCCAAAGGCTAATGGGAATTTACCAGGGTGAAACTCCAGAACAGTCATTAAACAGGCTAAGCTATGTGTAAAGCAGCCAGCACAGTCAACAAAGCCAAATCAAAGTGAAAAAAGAGAATTCAAAATTTGAAATTGAATATTGCAATCCCAGAAAGAAGTTTTCAAAACACAAAATACCAAAGTTCTGCAACTCCAAAAGTGAAGGCTAAGACTGAACTGAAAGTCAAAATGCTACATAAACCAAAATGATAAGGGCTAAAGAATGCAAAGCCTGAACAGCAATGGGAAGCAGAAGAACACCACAAAGTTAACGACACTACGCTTGAGCAGTGGAAGAAGGTGCCTGATAAAGTGTACAACAGTAGAGTCTAACTGCAGTACCTGAGAACAGTCGTCTAATCTGGGGTCTTGTCACACATCCTAACAATTTACTAAAGTACCAGAGTTTCCAAATAATGAAAGGAAGTTAACAAAACTATGAAAAGGATTAGAGATACAAATAACATTAACAGAAATAAAACTAATACAAAACATTTTAGATAGGGAGCAGGGGGAATATGAAAAATGTGAATAATGCCATACCAAGAGTGAGACATTTATATTCAAACGCATATGAATATACACTGTATATGTATACAGACTCTCCACTGTACATGTACTGTACCTATAGAGTACATACACATCCAGTTAGTAAGCTAATCATACTCTGTTTTATCAACATTGAATGCATGGAGCATCAGTCTATAAATTGTAAAGCCATGAAAACATTTGCCCCTGCATTATTGCATACTAACTCACATTTTATTTGGTCCAGTCCTTTCGTATGGGCCAGTGATGTAGTAAGTCTGAAGGAAACGGGCACCAAAGTTTGGTATTTCTTTAATTTCTTTGTTTAATGGCAATCAAACATTCAATCTTCAGTTGTGAAAGATGCATTGCTCCATAATTGGTGAGCTCCATTCAAGAAACAAGATCCTAAGAATAACTTCTTTGAGTCATTTTACCAACCAGTCATTCCTGATTTCGAAAGCTCTGGGAAATAGAAATCTGTCCCAATTTGACACTTTTCTTCAGAGTGAAATTGCTGTGGGTTTGAGAGACAGATCCTGTGATGATAAATAAATTTAGGAAAGACTCCAGGAATAAGATGTTGAGTCCTATTAATCTGGGAAGAGCTTCAAATTCATTTCAAAGCCAGTGAGCTACAATCTGTGCTTCATTGTACAATCAGAAAACGCGTGGAGCAGTACTTAAATCACCACGCATGCAGCTGTATTGTCAGAATTCAAGAGATAACTGCAAAACTTCCCATAAAGTTGCAAAAAAATCTGGAAAAGCAGATGCCTCTGCTACCTGGGCTTAGATCGTCGATCATGACTGTATCATTAAAATGATGTTCTATCGCAGAAAAGAAAGGAAGAGACCACTGTTTATTAGCAAGAACACAAGAGCATACCTCAAGTATGACCAAGTATAACTGGATAAACCTTAAATCTTCAGGAGCAAAGGGCAGTTGGATCAAAAATGGAACTTTAGGGCCAAAATGGTCCCTATTACATGTATTTAATGGATAGCTAACTCTGTCAGTAAAATAAACTCCTCCTAGAAAGTCACAGCAGTGTTGGGTATGTCTTGCTTTAGGGAAGCAATGCTGCAACAGGACCTCAACAACTTTCCATCACTAAAGGTAGTATGATCTCTGCTCTTTCACCCCATAATGGCTATCCTTCTTGAGATGGCAATGCAGAGACATAAACTATGGATTACAGGCAGACAGATCTACGTATGAGCTAAATAGCAGCCTTCCATTTTTTCAGCAGCCAGTCTGGCTTTTAGCTTGTGACAGAGTTCATTGGGCAACAGCAGGCATCTCATGCTTTCACACCAAGCACTTTGCCAGATCTGTGCATGAGCTGAAACTAAAATGCAGTGTAGTCATACAGTAGGCTGAAAACTTGGAACACTCTGGCAACTCTGCAGCCAGAAAGTAAAAGGAAACAAAGGCAATGCTTGAGAATTGTCTAATCAAATTCTAATTGCTATATCCAATTTAGACATCATAACAGGATTGGAATCATTCAGTCTGTTCAGGTTCAGACATTCCCAAATGTGACTAAACAGTTGGCGCTGTACAAAATATCCGATGCCACACTCACACTCAGAGAAGGTGACCAAGTTAGAATCTGTAATATAGGAGGAGAACAGGAACATCCAAAGGAAAAGCCAGGCAAAGAAAGGGGGGAATGTGCAAACTCCATAAAGACAATGACCAGATCCAGGAACATTAGAACATTAGAACAATCGAGACAAGAACAGGCCATACAGCCCAACAAAGCTCACCAGTCCTATCCACTTAATTCTTCCAAAAACATCAAGTCGAGTTCTGAAAGTCTCTAAAGTCTTACTGTCTGCCACACTACTTGGTAGCTTATTCCAAGTGTTGATGGTTCTCTATGTGAAGAAAAGCTTCCTAATCTTTGTATGAAATTTACCCTTAACAAGTTTCCAGCTGTGTCCCTGCATTCCTGATAAACTCATTTTAAAATAACAGTCTCGATCCACTGGAGTAATTCCCTTCTTAATTTTAAATACTTCAGTCAGGTCTCCTCTTATTCCTCTTTTGCTTAAACTGTATATATTCCACTTTTTTAATCTTTCCTCATAATTCATCTCCTGCATTCCTGGAATTAGCCTAGTCGCTCTCCTCTGGACCTTTTCTAGTGCTGCTGTATCCTTTTTGTAGCCTGGAGAACCAAACTGCACCCAGTACTCCAGATGAGGCCTCACCGGTGTGTTCTAAAGCTTGAGCAGAACCTCCTGTGCCTTGTACTCCACACATCAGGGTGCTACATAATCTGACATTCTGTTAGCCTTCTTAAAGGCTTCTGAACACTGTCGGGAAAAAGGATCTGAAGCCATGGAATAAATTATATCATTTTGTTATTTGTTATTTTTTATTAATTTTTTGTGAACATTTTGATACTCATGTTAAAGAATATGCATTAATGGACAGGGCAAATACATTTTATGGACACGAAGAGTGTCTGTGTGGTGTGTCCATGATTAGATTACATTTACAACCCTGTGCGTGTGTGAGTGAACGCTAAGCTTTACGTCCAGTGGTGCTTGCACAGGCACTGGCCCCATGACCCTAAACAGACCTAACAATGGATGGATAGGGGGATGTGAACTGAGTAATCATAAAAGGTGGGCTCAGACCCTGAAGAGGTGCTTTGTTCACCTGTAGGTCATGTCAGTTTTATACAGAGGGATGACTGCTACAGCTATCTTGATTTTCTTATATGTCAAGATTTTTCAGTCAGCAGGTTATTTTCACCTACATTCATGTTTTGATTTCAGCAATAAAGTTCTTGCCAACTATGTCATATTACCAGCCAATAGCTTGATACTGTGTTGCTATCTTGTGCCAGGAACTTCTACAAGGGTGTAGAAAAAAGTTTATCTTGTGCATGAAATTTACTTCATTTTTTTCACAGAAGTAATGCACATGCCATTCATATATCTGGTGGTTTTATTTAACCTGAAACAAAATTGATTGATTCTGTTAAACTAAATTTATTTACACAGAGCCCGTTTCCAATTGTTTAATCAGAATGTTAGATACAGTGTATTTATAAATATGTTTAACTGAAATCTTGTATTTGAACATACAAGGGGGCTTCCTTGCAGCCTAACACACAGGAGAGGAACCCGTTCTAGACAGGAGGCCAGTCAATTGCAGGGTACATTCATGCACACTGGGCACATTTAGTGTTGCCAGATAACTGAAATAACGTATTTCAGAGTCTGAGCTGCATTAGAAATACAGAAAAACATTCTAGTCTCTCTATATATAAAATCCAACATCTGTCTGTCTGTCTGTATGCCTGTCCACTTTTCACAAGAGAACTACTTCACGGATTTAGGTCGGGTTTTTTTCTATAATTTGCTTGAACATTCTGGTTGATTTTGCAACTTCTCTCATTGTGCTAAGTATCATAGTTCGCTTGCAGTTCGCTTGAGGCCCTCCTCACTCACACGCCAGCCTCTGTTTGAGTCGCTCTGTCTCTCGCCACATGTTGGAATGTACCTTGCCTCTGTTTAACTAATGATACCTGTTTGTTTAGCGATTTTTAAAGTTTCACTACCATGCAGGTGGGGCTGTGGGGGAAATGTAGTTTAATAAAAATGAGATGTAATATGAAGGGTTGGGGCACCCCATTTAAATTATTAGTATTTGATATAAGTCAAGCCTCTAGTGTGCACCAAGTGCGTTGATTCTAGAGTCAGATTATCCAGGACAGGCGATGCGGACCGAAAGTAATAGTGGTTTTATTCTGAATAAACAATCACTTCTTCCATAACTTAGCGTTATGGTGTGATGACTTCACTGACTATTGTTGCCAGAGTAGCCATGTTGACCTACTGCAAATACATTTTTTCATCCTGATATTCCTTATAACCAGTGGGTCCTCTGGGGGAGGTGGAATGAAACAAAAAAATGGCCTCTACGTCCCCTCAACAGCCATGCTTTTTTTTTTTTTTTTGGAGGAGTATCACAATGGTTAAAATGAGTCCATATTAGTAGTATGTAAGTCTTTAGGTTGCTGCAATTTATTAAATCTACTTTTAGAATATAGTTAAGAGACGCTCAATTCTAGGTTTTGGCTTTTATCTGATCTTTTGTTTGATTGTTTAAATAATTTTGCAAGTGATTCAGATCTGATGTACTGTACCTCTATACCAATACTCTGAATATGTAAAATTAATAAATATGAATTCATCAGAAAGATGCGAATTAATAAGCAGCCATGGTTGTGAATATACCAGCTACTTGCCAACTGCTGACTTCAGATCGTTCCCACTGCATGATGCCTGTGATTTTGTATGAATTCATCACCGCATTATAACATGATACAGGAGCCACTATGTAAGACTGCTGTAGAAAGTTACACACTTGAGATGCGACATTTTAGAAATGACCTTAGCAGATATACTATACAGGCGGGTTTTTTTTTTTTTTCTGAAAAGACCAAATCAATGTCACCTTAGTAAAAAATTACCTTTGAGTAGCAACATAATCAGACTTATAATCAAATAGTCCTCTACTGAATTCGAACATTCCAAGTAAGCTGTTAGTATAGATTTCAATGTAAGTATATTTTATTTGTTCTGAACCAATTTTTCTTTCTCTTTTCAGTTTTTTGTTGGCCTACTCATCCTCTTCTTGCTTTTGTCTGCAGCTGGATTTAGTGTCATCATTTTCAAATCCAAGGTATGCATTTAAGTTTATTCTTTCACAATGTTCTTCTCTGCAAAGAGCGATACTATAGTACAGTACAAATCAGGCAAGTGTCCAGATGAAAGGGGCAGTGCTCACAATTGTTTGTTATTGTGCTTTTTCAATTGAACCCCTTGCTCTCTTCCATCATGTATCTTGGATCCCATCAATCAAAAACAAACTGAAGTCCCAGGTCTTCTCAAACCTAGAATCATTTTAAATCTTTATTTTACTTGAAACTTTTTGGGAATAATGTCTGTAATTCAGAAGGAAATTTTTTATTTGTATTTTCCAAACACTGCGGTGGGCTGGCGCCCTGCCCGGGTTTGTTTCCTGCCTTGCGCCCTGTGTTGGCTGGGATTGGCCCCAGCAGACCCCTGTGACCCTGTAGTTAGGATATAGCGGGTTGGATAATGGATGGATGGATGGATTTTTCAAACAAGAATATCCTTTCAGTGTTTCCAGCACAACCACCATTTTCAGTTATGTGCTGTTTTTCTAAGAATGAGCTGTAGCAGGCTAGAAGATCTACACAAGTGCCTGACAAGGTGCTAAGAAAAAAGAAATTCAAGCAAGTGACTGCATCACATATCTATATATTAGTCAAAAAAATGTAATTGTAAATGCAAGGAAATGGTGACTATATGAAAATATTAAGTATCAAAAAATGAAGAGAAAACCTAAATTGAGCAGGGTCTGGTTCCTACATGTTGTGTGGGTTTGGCTCGGCCACTGTTACGGTTTCTCTAGTGTTTCCTCCTTGGCTTTAATTTCTTTTCCTTCTTTATGTTTAGTCTGTTTTTTTCAATCATTATTATTATTATTATTATTATTATTATTATTATTATTATTATTATTATTATTAGCAATGGTACCTGGCACTGCTATGGCAGAATAAATGTCAGGTGCAGTCATTAAATTAAGTTTCTCCGGGAGAAAAACATTTCAGAACGAAGCATAGCTTATGGTCTTTGCCTGTTCAGATATGGAATCTGCTAAATTTTTCAGGGGTATTTTCAACGGTGTATTCCGCATATTGTACAAACTTATCTTCAGCTTTATAGATTGTGTGATTTGTGTTGCTAAATACGTTTTGATTTTCTTCCTTATTACATTAAATTGTTTTTGATTTAGTATTTTGTTGTTTCTTTATCATTTCTTCATTTTTTTGTACTATTTAAATGTCAGTTCTGTTAGTTATTTATCTAATCTATTGAATGTTTAGGCGAGGAGGATGGGTCCCCCAGATGAAGCAGCTGTAGGGACCACAATCAGTCTTTATAAAGGCTTGAGAGGCTATTCAGTACTTAAAGACATTTCACAACTGCAGTTGTTTTGCTTCCATCCTGTGCTTCCCTCACTATATTGGCAAGTTTTGTTGGTCTTTATACATTTTTCTTTTGGATTTCTCTTTTTTCAATTTTGCTTTGGTCATTAGTTTTGATTTTTGGATTATCGGTATTATGAGTGCCATGAAGGACAGATGGGTATCCCTGCTGGACAATGGCATGACCTTTTGCCAAGATGGAAGGTGCCACAGGATGGATGAGCAGAAGCTGGAGGCCAAGAGCAGTTCCATCTCCCATACCTTAGATAGCATTTTTCTGCTGGAGGCATCCTAGCTTGGATGCCCTCAGGGAGTGCAACCCAGTTGGGGTCCCCGGGTACCACAAGAGAGCGCTGTTGGGAGAGGACTGTCCTAGTTCTCAAATAGCCCATAAGTGCTGGATACGGATGGATTGATCCCTTTTCATCATTTCCAAAATATACTAAAGCGTCAATATGTAATACATAATTGACAATATAATATGACTTACATAATTGTTCCCAGATTTGTTTCTTTTTTCTATGGACAGCAATAATTATATTAGATATTTTTCATTAGTCCATCCATTTTATAAACCAACATGTCCAGTTTAAATTTAAGGGGAGACAGATCCTACAACACAATGGCTTCATGAATGTATACATCCATGTTCCTTTCTTTCTCCAGATCAGACAGACAGTGACAGAATCATTACGAGCTTACATTCCTTTAAACCAGCAACTGCGGGACTTCCAGGACAACATCAATAACTTGCAAGAACAGGTAAGCTGTCTCTCTTGAATAGCTTCTATCTATCTATCTATCTATCTATCTATCTATCTATCTATCTATCTATCTATCT
>JANRMT010062791.1:232556790-232586652 GCA_026402145.1 Polypterus bichir lapradei | reverse complement strand
TCTATCTATCTATCTATCTATCTATCTATCTATCTATCTATCTATCTGACTTATATCCAGCACTGACAGAATAAATTAAGTAACCTTTGAAATCCCAAGTTTAAAATTAAATACAACATGACAGGCTTCCTTGACTCCTTGTGTACATCCGACTGCTACTGGTAACAAAGCTGTCAAACAGATCAAGGCCTACCCACAAGATTCTCTACTAAACAATATTAAGAGGGCCCCCTTGTGGACAGATCACAGGCGCACTCGCAGCTTTTTCAGTTCACTGATGTTTAAGCATCTGGTTTTGGCCTCGGAAGTGTGTAATACATTGAGCAGCACTTGAGGAGGATTAAGGGCTGTTAGTGTAATTGGGTGAGTGTCAACCCACTTTCAGAAACGCGGTGCTCATCCTCTGTCCCGAACTCTAAAAATGTCAATGCAAAATCCTTAGATCTCAAATATTAGATAATTTAATGGTGTAATGAAAACAAAAAGACATGTGTAAAGCTTTGGGCCACCAAGGTGAACCCCATATATTGTGATGGCTAAATATACAGTTTGCAAAAAGACTGATAAATAATGTCTTACCCAGACAGGGGGGTTCTTCAGACTGATTCAATATAGTGATGCGGGCAGTTATCAATGTAGCAACCTGGAAAGGTGGACTCAGGAGGGCAGGACCCGAGCGTCATGATAGAGGTTTAAGGACCGTCGATCGTCCATTCTGCAGAGGGAAGAAGAGAAAAAGCAATAGGCAACCACACCATAACAATGGTTATTTGAATTCAATCTTCATAGGCCTTGCTCATGAGATAAACAAGAGGTTGAGATGGCATTGATTTGATTGACTTAAACTCAAGCTCTCAAAGTTGGACAATAGGGCATATATGGACAAGGTGGATTATTCACATTCAGTTCCATTTTACACTAATGGAAAAGAAAATTGAAAATACTGATAGAAATGAACTGAGAATCCTTTTTGACTGGAGAAGAGTGAGGAGCACTTTGAGCCAGTAGCATTGACTGATGGATGTTTTGGTATTTTCAACTGCACCTCAGCTGTTCCACTGCACACCCAACTGTTGAATGCTTCCAGAATTTGGAGTACATTAATTGATGATGTTTGCTTAATAATTTAACTTCACAAGATATGTTTTTTAAGCTCTTTATGATGCTAAACTACAAAGACATGCCATCTGTGAAGCTTAGACACCACCTATAAGTGTATTGTCAGTTGCTCACTATTTATATTCCAGGATGAAATTTGGTTTTTCTTTCCTCCATTCTCACTTTTGTTTACTGTCTGCCAGCAGTCTGATACGATCTGTTGCTCCTTTTGCTAATAAGGGTCACAACCTAGAAAGCTGCTGTCTCACACAGTGTCCTGTTTGGTTGCTCTGTTTCCTTCAAAAGGCCAAGTGTTGTGGACTGATTAATGGCCCCCAAGACTGGAGCGAGGGGGCACCGGACACATGTAACTGCAAGCCTCCTGACACCTGCACAGTGTATCGCAACAAGAGTGTCTTCAAAGAGGTGAGTAGAAAAGCCTGTTCATTTAATGTCCGGGAACAGCTAATCTATTGGCCACTATTGGCAACAACTGTATGAGTAAACCATGTCAGCAGATCAATACATTTAGTTTTAGAAGATAGCCAGCTCACACTTTGCCATTTTACAGAGTCATTTAAATTGTTAAGGAGAATAACTAAAACAAAGTGCGGGAAATTACTAGTATGATATACATTACAGGCACCCTGCCTGGGATTGGTTCCTGCCTTGTGCCCTGTGTTGGCTGGGATTGGCTCCAGCAGACCCCCGTGACCCTGTGTTCAGATTCAGCGGGTTGGAAAATGGATGGATGGATGGACATTACAGGAGAAGGGCTTTAAAAGCTTAAGATGGTGCAGCTATTAGTCATTTACTGCTTTGTAGTGTAGTGCTTTTAAGGTCTTACTATATACCTGTAAGTGACTAGTAGATCTGTTATAGGTGGCTCCTGTGTAAAGTCACATCAGTGCTTTGGAAGTCAAACAAAGCCATTTTTAAAGTCTTGTTATACCAGTGTTTCTCAAGCTTTAAGTATTTGCAACCCGAGTTTTCATAACAGTTTTAATCGCGCCCCCCCTAACGTTTTTTTGAAAGGAGCCCACTAATACCAATTTGTTCTTTTTTAATTAATGATATATCATAGATGCATATTTTATTATACCTGCTTAACTTTTATCGACATTTATCTAACTCTATATTTATTTTTCTAGTATCAGAATGTAGTTTAAGTTAATTTCTTTTGGTTACAATAGATGTATTTTTCATATTTTCAATTCTTGTTTTCTTTTTTTCACATCTTCACATCCCCCTTTTTGTTACTTCGCGCCCCCTAGGGGAGCCCATCCCACAGGTTGAGAACCACTGTGTTATACAGTATAGCAGTAAGGGACTAGTGGATGAACTATACTTATCTCAAATTCTAAAGAGTCAGTAGCCAGTTTTAAACTTTATTTTATTCAAATAAAATAATGGTAACCATTGAGGTATGACAAAACCCTGCAGCTGTTGTGGCCTTCCAGTCTAACATCAAGTTAGCTTCAGGGATCTCAATCTGTTCAGTTAGGAAGTCTAAATGATTGTGAATCAACTTCATCTGCTTTGGTGCAAATGAAAGTGACAACAGGTGACCTGGAGAGGCAACAGCAAGATAACCCCTTACAGGTAATGGTGGCCACAGACCATTGCTCTTTCCTTATCCCTCCTGACTGATTCTTCTCTAGTTTTGTGCTTTGCTAGTGTCCTTGTCACTACTGGTAGCATGAGGCAGTACCAGGTTGCACAAGTTGCTCAGCTCTTCCAGGATTGTACATCCATATGTGTTATTGCCAGAAGGTTTGCTGTGTCTCCCAGCATAGTCTCAAGAGCATGGAGGAGATATCAGGAGATGGGCTGTTAAACAAGGATGGCTGCACAGGCCCGTCAAAGGACATCAATGCAGCAGCAGGACTGGTATCTGCTAATTTGTGCAAGGAGGAACAGGAGGACTACTGCCAGGGCTCTACAGAATCACCTCCAGCTGGCTACTGGTGTGCATGTTTCTGAATAAACTGTCACTAACAGACTCCATGAGGGTGGCATGAGGGCTCGATGTCTTCTAGTGGCACCAGTTCTCATAGCCCATCACTGTGTAACTTGATTGCCATTTGCCAGAGCATGCCACAATTGGCAGCTGGAACCCTATGTTCTTCACAGATGAGAGCAAGTTAACACTGTGACAGACATGAAAGAGTCTGGAGACATCGTGGTGAATGTTATGCGGCCTGCAACATCATCCAGTATGACTGGTTTGGGGTCAGTAATGGTCTGGGGAGGCATATCCTTGAAGGGTCACACAGACCTAAATGTGGTAGGCTACAGAACCCTGACTGCTGTTAGCTACCAGGATGAAATCCTCAGAGCCACTATCAGACTTTGCACTGGTGCAGCTGACTCTGGGTTCCTTCTGGTGGAGGACAATGCCTGGCCTCATGTGGCCAGAGTGTGTAGGCAGTTCCTGGAAGATGAAGGCATTGATGCTGTTGACTGACCCGCATGTCCTCCAGACCTAAATCCAATTGAGAATCTTTGAAACGTTATGTATTGGTGCACCCAATGATGTCCTTATCCAGGTCCTGGAGGAGATCCCCCAGGACACCATCTGCTGTCTCATCAGGTGCATGACCAGATGTTGTCAGGAGTGCATACAGGCACGTGGGGGCCACACACACTACTGAGTCACATTATGAGTTGCCGTGATTAAATGCATGCAAGTTGAATCAACCTATGATGTCAAGTTTTGATTTTGATTTTCATTGTGAGGTTGAATCAGCTCTCTTTGGGGTGGTGATTTTGGTTTCCGTTGACCATTGTTACATCATTTTGTTCTCAATGAATTACACAGTATTCCGCAGTGAAGATTTTCAACTTGAATATTTCATTCTTAGAGATCCAATGAGTGATTTAAGTGTTCCTTTAATTATTTTGAGCAGTGGATAAATATATAAATATATATTTTTATACACAGCTCAAAAAAATTCAATGGACACTTTGTAAACACATCAGATCTCAATGGGAAAAAATCCTGCTGCATATGTCTACTAATATGGACTGGGTAATATGTTAGGAACGAAAGGACGCCACATTGTTTGATGGAAATTAAATTGATCAACCTACAGGGGGCTGAATTGAAAGACACGCCAAAAATCAAAGTGACAAAATAATGCGGCAGGCTAAGCCATTTTGCCAACATTTTATTGGAGCAATTCCAAATTGTACTCAGTAGTTTGTATGGCCCCCATGTGCTTGTATGCATGCCTAATAACATTGGGGGGGATTGGCATGCTCCTAATGAGACAACTGATGGTGTACTTGGGGATCTCCTCCCAGATCTGGACCAGGGCATCACTGAGCTCCTGGACAGTCTGAGGTGCAACCTGGCGGCATCGGATGGACCGAAACATAATGTGACATCCAGAGGTGTTCTATTGGATTGAGGTCAGGCGAGTGAGCATTGGGGCCAGTCAATGGTATCAATTCCATTTGACAATGGGTCAAAGGATTTCATTCCGATACTTAATGGCAGTCAAGGTGCCGTTGTCTAGCCTGTAGAGGTCTGTGCATCCCTCCATGGATATGCCTCCCCAGACCATCACTCACACACCACCAAGCTGGTCATGCTGAACGATGTTACAGGCAGCATAACGTTCTCTACGGCTTCTCCAGACCCTTTCACGTCTGTCACATGTGCTCAGGGTGAACCAGCTCTCATCTGTGAAAAGCACAGGATTCTAGTGGTGGACCTGCCAATTCTGGTATTCTATGGCAAATGCCAATCAAGCTCCACGGTGCCAGGCAGGCAGTGAGCACAGGGCCCACTAGAGGACATCAGGCCATCCTCATGAAGTCTGTTTCTGATTGTTTGGTCAGAGACATTCACACCAGTGGCCTGTTGGAGGTCATTTTGTAGGCTCTGGCTGTGCTCATCCTGTTCCTCCTTGCCCAAAGGAGCAGATACCAGTCAGTCCTGCTGATGGGTTAAGGACCTTCTATGAGGGGCCCTATCCAGCTCTCCTAGAGTAACTGCCTGTCTCCTGGAATCTCCTCCATGCCCTTGAGATTGTGCTGGAAGACACAGCAGACCTTCTGGCAATGGTGCATATTGATGTGCCTGCCACCCTGGAGAAGTTGAACTACCTGTGCAGCCTCTGTAGGGTCCAGGTATCACCTCATGCTGCCAGTAGTGACATTGACTGTACACTAATGCAAAACAAGTGAAAAATCAGTCCGAAAAGATGAAGAAATGGATATTTTCAACCGTTTAGCTATTTTTTGAGAGCCATTTCCTGATTTTGTGACACATCACTGCTGTGTTCTTGGGTTTTTGCTATTGTGAAGGATGACTAAGGGAGTTCGGCCCACATGTCACATCATATTGATACCCTAGTGAAATAGGAAGTCATGGCTGACCACTTAAGTGTCCCTACTCACTCAGATGAGTTTAAAAATGGAGAATGTGAATGGGAATATACTTCAGTTGGATTTTACATATGACTTTATGGGGTTCCAAGAACTGTGGCACACATATATTTGAGAAAGAAGTGGCTTTTATGATAAGAATCTATTTTTTCTTTCAATTATTGTCCTTCAATGAAACTTTTGAATTCTATTAATATTTAGAATGAAAGGTCAAAGAGATAAAGACATTTTTCACATCCTTTTTTGTTTTTATTTTCCAAGAATGCTGATGTTGGTGGAGGGCACTATATGCAGTAATTAATTAATTAATTAATTACCTGCATGGTCAACTTTCGCTGACACCACAGTTCAGTGGAGTCATTGCTGTTTCTTAAAAGGTGAAATGGAGCACAAACAACACTAAGCTGGTGCCTTTTTAGTTTTGTTTTTTTCTTCTAGTCTTGTGAGATGTTTGTGGCGAAACTTCTGCAGAGGAATTTGGCATTGATTGTGGCCATGGTCTTTCTCCTCACCGTCCTCATGGTAAGGATCACTTAAGTTTTGCTCTCTCTTCATTTTTATGCTTTTAAGAGTGGCTGTACATGTCAGAGTGTCTGGCAATGGACTGGCATGTCCTATATAGGGTTTGTTCCTGCATGATGAATAGGCATTACCCTCCTATGACCCTGAACTTAAGTGTTTTGAACCTGGGAGGATATAAGGATGGAAAACGACTTTCACTCTCACATCTGTCATGTGCCCACTTTCATCGAAGGCCTCATTAATATTCATGCTGAGAGTCACTTTTCAAATTTAGTCAAAGCAAGAGCTTCACCGTCCCCATGCTTCACTGTCCCCATGCTTGTATCTAAGGATATTGGTGCTCCTGGGGATTGAATAGTTTTATGTAGTCTTTTGTCTTCTGATTACTGCCCCAAACCGATGGGATACCCAATCCAACTGGGGGCAAACTATATTTTGCAACTACCAGGCATCACAGTCAGGGTGTACTTGTTAGGAAATTAACAAAGTTGACATGATCAGGGACAAATAAATGGCCAGGAGATGAACTTATAACTAAAGGAAATGGCAAGCAGGAGTCAGAAAACCAGAGAAGCAGAAGAAGACAAAGTCTTCTTGGTAGTGCCTTTAGCTACATAACATTACTACACAAGAAAAGCAAAAGAAGGAGATCTAGAGAGTAAGTTTGGTCAGAATTAGGACACTGTAAGCTGGGTGCAGCCATCTTATACAGGAAAGATAAGGTCTTGTACCTGTTCTGCTAGAGATCAAAATTGATTTTTAGGAGCCAGAGGACAGGATGCAGTTAAACACCATACTAATAGTTGAACAAGACAGAATGTATATTTGACAAATGCAAAATGTTAACAAAAATTCTAACTAAGCTAAGGGACAACACATACACAAGGAGAAACACAGAACACATACACTTGATAAGAATATCCACCATCTCGGATAACTGGAAGTGCACAGTGCTGGCCTTTATACCGTCACATAGGTGATATCTTACACCACACATTCCCAGCCACCTCTACACAGCAACACCATGACAACCATAAATATTAGGTGGTCCAAAATGTTGGTGTGAATGGGAAAACAGTAATGGGGTCATTGTGAGACATTAATTAATTTTAACATCCTGAAAAACACTATGAAAATGAAATTAAATGTTAGATTTGGGTTCCCCAATTTTTAAAACCACAAATAATACCCAAACCTGCCCTGAAAAATTAAAAAAGGCAAGCAGGCTATAATAATAGCATCACTTGGTCAGCAATGGCCATTTGCTGCACATCTGTGACAAAAACACACAAAACGGTTTTGCCAGAAATGGTGATCACAAAGGAAAAATAATCAGCATCAACCAAAATAAAACTTACCCTGGGTCATAATTACACAAAATACTTTGCATAAAAACATTTAGATTAATGAAAAAGTAACTCTGAGAATTATGAGAGTGGGGGAATGGAGTGAAACTATGATGGAGGTGTTACCCCACAAGTGACTCAGTTTAAATGTGAAATGTTCACCCTCACTGCTGGAGTGCCCCGATTCCATAAACTGTGTATATATACTGTAAGGGAGAAAGTAGTCCATGGAGTCCCAAAAACAAATTGGTGTGCCAACTGGGCCACTGCATTTACTGCAGTGGTCCAAAAAACAGAACAGAAAAGGATACAAGATGTAGCAAAAGAAACGAGGCATGTTAAGAGCTTATTTGGCTTATCAAAAAGTTTAGCTCTGTCGTGTGGGTCCACATCAGGGTGCTCCCTCATGAGGGACTGCTTTTCTGAGAATGAGACACCAATTTCTGGGAGCTCTCAGATTTATATGATCCCAACTAGCAGAGGTAGGGATTCAGTGGGAGGGGGAAGGGTTTAGATTCCATCAGTGGGCATGTTCTCTATACTGCAAAGGAAATGAAGGAGAGTACTGTTAGCTGTTGCTCCCCCTCTTGTCATGTTGGGGGTATTGCATACCTCAGGTGCCCATCTATGACACTAATATATATATACTAGTGGGCTTCTCCTTTGCACACCAACCCCAACCCCCTCCCGGCCTGCGCTGCATGCCAGCCTCTTCGCGTCTCTGCCGCTTGAGTATGTGGATTTCACTTTCACCAAACAACAAATCTTTTAATTCCCTCGGATTTGTCTCTTCATTGGGAAGAAACACTACTTTTTCCTGATGGCAACACGAATTAGAAGATCTATAAATCTCTGACTTATAGTTTAAATACAATACAATACAATACAGTTTATTTTTGTATAGCCCAAAATCACACAGGAAGTGCCACAATGGGCTTTAACAGGCCCTGCCTCTTGACAACCCCCCAGCCTTGACTCTCTAAGAAGACAAGGAAAAACTCCCAAAAAAAAACCTTGTAGGGAAAAATGGAAGAAACCTCGGGAAAGGCAGTTCAAAGAGAGACCCCTTTCCAGGTAGGTTGGGCGTGCAGTGGGTGTCAAAAGAAGGGGTTCAATACAATACAATACACAGAACAGAACAAATCCTTAATAAAGCATAATAATAAAAATTTTAGAAGTACAGAGCAGAATTTAACAGTAGATGATATCATATAATAAGATTTTGATATTTTTAGAGTGCTGGAGACCTCATCCGTCAAGCTGCCTCCCCATTTGGCCATTCCATGGCTGAAACGTTGCTCGGCCAGCCAATCCGATGAAAGGGCCCCTCTTTCCCATGATTCCTGTGATCCTCCACCAGGGATGACTTTACCATAGGCAGGCAAACAACTTGGCAGGTGGGCCGTGGCACCAATTGCCACATTTGAGTACCGAGAACAGAAACAGAATAGGTGAGGGTTAGTATTCAATTATACTTATCATGTTACTTATGTTTTAGTGCTAATGACTAACAACAGAGATGCAGTATGTACAGTTAATCAGCAGCTCTAGTCAGGATATGCTAAACTGAAGTAGTAAGTCTTCAGCCGGGATTTAAAGGCTGGGACCGAAGGGGCATCTCTTATAGAAGCAGGAAGACCATTCCACAGTTTAGGGGCCCTGTAACTAAAAGCTCGACCTCCCACTGTTATTTTATTAATCCTTGGAATCATAAGCAGACCGGCATCTTGAGATCTTAATGTGCGCTCAGGTTTGTAAGTCATGATAAGTTCAGACAAGTAAGCCGGACCTTGGCCATTTAATGCTTTATATGTTAAAAGGAGGATTTTGAAATCTGCCCTAAACTTAACCGGGAGCCAGTGTAAGGATTTAAGAACTGGAGTTATGTGTTCATATTTTCTTGTTCTTGTAATAATTCTTGCAGCCGCATTTTGGATTAACTGGAGGCTGTATAAAGAACAGTTTGAACAGCCAGTGAACACCGCATTACAGTAGTCAATCCTACTAGAGATAAATGCATGAATTAATTTCTCACAATCCTGTTTATTTAGAAAGCGCCTTAATTTCCTAACATTTTTAAGATGGAAGAAACATGTTTTGGACAACTTTGTAATATGTGCTTTAAATGACATGCTAGAATCAAAGATAACTCCTAGATTGTGGGCTGATTCAGTAAAATTAATTGGGATTCCAACTGAGTTAAATGTCGACAAAATATTGCTGTGATCAGCGTCATTCCCTCCAACAATTAACATCTCTGTTTTATCTGTATTTAAAGACAAGTAGTTCTCATTCATCCATTCCTTTAATTCACTAACACAACTAATTAAAGACAACATCGGAGAAACTTCATTTGATTTAAATGAAAGGTATAACTGGGTGTCATCTGCATACGAGTGAAAATTAACATTATGTTTCCTAATGAGAGATCCCAGTGGAAGCATGTAAAGTGAAAACAGTAAAGGTCCCAGTACTGAGCCCTGTGGGACACCATATTGAACTTCTGTGTATAATGATGGAGTACTGTCAGCACATTTCTGTACATATTGGAATCGATTTGATAAATAAGAACTAAACCAAGCGAGCACGGGGCCTGTAAGCCCAACATCATTTTCTAGCCTGTGCAGTAAAATAGAATGGTCAATGGTGTCAAATGCTGCACTTAAGTCTAATAACATAATTACAGTGGAGTTTCCTTCATCAGAGGATATCAGAATGTCATTTACAACCCGTGTTAGTGCAGTTTCTGTACTATGACCAGTGCGAAAACCAGACTGGAATTTCTCAAATAAATTGTAATGCATAAGGTGTGACTGAAGCTGACTGGCGACTACTTTTTCTAGTATTTTAGAGAGAAATGGTAAATTTGAAATAGGCCTATAATTATTTAGTATGTGTGGGTCTAGGTCTGACTTTTTAAGTAAAGGTTTAATGACTGACACTTTTAGTGCATCAGGTACTGTGCCATGCAGTAATGAACTATTGATAACGGTTAGAATAGGTGCTGCAAGAACATCCATTGCACTTTTTACTAGTTTTGTTGGCACTGGATCTAGGGAACAAGTAGAGGGCTTCATTTTAGTAATTAAAGTTAAGACTTCCTGCTCAGTTACAGGATTAAAATTACTAAAGTGCTGAATGCAATGTACAGCAGGGTCTGCTAAGCTAGTATTTGGTTTGTACTGTGATGCTGAGATCTGGGATCTTATATTTTTAATTTTCTCATTGAAGAAGTTCATGAAGTCTGTACTGCTAATATCTGTTGGTATTTTGCACTGTTGATCTGAATTGCCATTTGTTAATTTAGCCACTGTTCTAAACAGTACCTGAGGATTTTTATTATTGCTATCTATTAATGTAGAATAGTATTCTGAGCGAGCTTTAAAGAGGGCTTTTTTATATTTATTAACACTCTCTGTCCATGCAATTTGAAAGACATGTAGCTTTGTTGTTCTCCATCTACGCTCCAGTTTTCGACACTCTAATTTAAGAGCTCGAGTATTTTCATTAAACCAGGGAGAGTTTCTATGCGCTTTGATCACTTTTGTTTTAAGGGGAGCCACTGTGTCCAGAGCATCTCTCAAGGTCACATTATAATGTGATATTAGCTGATCTAAATCCGAACGATATCTTCATACTTCTGTCATATCACCTATGTCCATATATTCGATCTCTTTTTCGCTTTTCCGTTATTTCACTGAGTAATAATTTCCGTTTGTTTGCGCTAATGTGATCTTTACTATCATTTTTTTGAGACTTTTGAATTTTAGTGCTTTCATTATCTCTAACCTGCTCCGAATGTGTATCGTGCCAACATTTTTTAATTCTTTACAATGTTCTACTTTGTCATCTACACTTTGTCTTTTATTTCTGACACTGGGAATGGTTAAATCTCTTGGCACAAAGTCTCATCTCACGAGACATGAAATTATCTCTCTGAAAAAGTCTTGTCTCATCCCAGGCTAAAAAGTTTTGTCTCGTCCCAGGATTTTTTTATATACTATATATATACTGTTTATATATACAGTATATTGTAATCGAAAGAAAGTCACAAATACCAAAATAAAGGTTTGGGGACCATCCCCGTATATTGTCGTACAGACAATATTGAAAAAATGCAATGATTCAAAGTCCTGAAAGTACAATGAACAATTTTACTGTAACAAAATGGCGGTTTTATAGAACAAAAACAGGTGACAGGAAATGGTTGGCAAAATGGTGACGTGGCAACAGGAACTGGAAGCGACGTCATTTTGAAAACCCGGAAGTTGCGGGATTATTTCACTTCTTGTTTCCTGTTGGCAAAAGAGAGTTCAGGTAAGTACCACGTGACAACCCCTTATCTCGCGATGTTTTACTCACCTTTAGGCTCTTTGACTGCTTCCTAATCGTACATGTGTGACATGACCCCCCCCTCAGCCCAGACCCCTCGGGTCGGGCGACCTGCACCGCGAGGTCGTGGACACGAGAGAGAGCATCCGTGTTGGCTTGCAAGGAACCCCTACGATAAATGACACTAAAACGATAAGGTTGCAAATCCAAAAACCACCTAGTGAGGCGCGGGTTAGACTCACGATGAAGAGACATCCACTGCAAAGCGGCATGATCCGTCACCAGAGTAAACTCGCGTCCCAATAGGTAGTATTGTAAAGACGTGATAGCCCACTTGATCGCCAAGGCTTCTCGCTCCACCGCAGCATACTTGGTCTCTCGTTCCAACAATTTCCGGCTGAGGTACATAACGGGGTGTTCAGCACCGTCGACACATTGGCTCAGCACAGCACCCAATCCTGTGGCCGATGCGTCGGTCTGGAGAATAAAAGGAATAGAAAAATTAGGAGATTTCAACACAGGTGCTGACGTAAGGGCCAATTTCAGGTCACTGAATGCTTTGTCCACCGAATCATCCCATACCACTTTTAAAGGTACTCGTTTCTTCGTTAAATTCGATAAGGGCGCAGGAATTTCAGAGAAGTGTGGTACAAAACAGCGATAGTAACCCGCCAGCCCTAAAAATGCTTGAACCTGCCTCTTATTCATCGGACGGGGCCAATTCAAGATGGCATCAATTTTATTACATTGTGGTTTAACAGTACCCCCACCTACCACGTAGCCTAAATATTTGGCTTCCTTCAATTCGAAGAAACATTTCTTCAGGTTAATATGAAGCCCAGCTGACGCTAGTGTGGAGAGGACTGCTTTAACCTGCGATACATGATCCTTCCATGTGCCGGAATAAATGACTACGTCATCCAAGTATGCGGCACTATAGGAATTGTGGGGCCGAGGCAATGTATCCACAAGACGTTGAAAAGTAGCTGGTGCCCCGTGCAAACCAAAAGGAAGCACCTTGTATTGCCAATGTCCACTGGGCGTACTAAAAGCGTTTTTTTCTTTAGTGGAGTCCGTTAAGGGAACTTGCCAATAAAATCGGAGCTTTATCCTCTCTAAAGTTTTATCGAAGCCCAAATGGGCTCCCAGAAGGTGAGCATGTGCTAATTCACACACTTTTCGCTGAAAAGTGCGTGGGATTAACAATGATGCTCGCACTTCACCCCCGTGTTCTTCCACTCGGTATAACAAATCATTTTTAATAACAGAGAACGGCGTGGGTGGCATGGGATTCAGAGTTGTATAATCCTCGGTGGACACTACAGCATTCCTAGCAAATTTTAAGGAATCACCGTTCCACTGTTCTCTTTTAAAGGAAGAGGGTGTTAGAAGGAACTGGGACGTTAAAGCTTGTATTGGGTCTTGTGCGACCTCCATGGGAGGGGCTACTGCCTCCACGTCCTCCACGTTAACTGTATTAGTTCCCGCAGAGGACGATGGGACATCGATTTCTTCGCACTGGGTGCTAGTATCCGCCCGTGCTACTGAGGGAAATGACGTGGAGGCAGTCGGATCAGTTTGTTCCATCATTAAGCCTAAATATTTCTTCGGTACAGTTACGTTTTTACCGCTGATAATTTCATTCCAGTCCCTACCAAGTATAACTGGAAATCCGGTAATACAGCCATGGCCATACTTGTCAGATTTCCATTTACTGTCACAACACATCTGGCTGTTTTATAATACCGGATATATCCGTGAATACATTTTAGACCGGTTTTTATTTTAGTCCACTGTTGTGGTAAAACGAAACGGGTAGCAACAATAGAAATGTTACTCCCGGAATCAAACATTGCCCTTACCTTTCTGCCATTTATAATAACTGCACCTGTATAGGAAGAGACAAAGGGTTATTCACGGTGGCACAGTACCTTTCTCCCCTTACCAACGAACAATCCATTGGTTCAAAGGAGCAGTTAGGAGACAGATTTCCAACCTCCCCACACTTGTAACAGCGGGGAAGATTGGCTGGTCTGTCCCTTCTATGGACGGCAGGTTTGGGAGCTTGTCAGTGGGCCTCAGGAGCTGCCCCACATGCCTGTTGGGTTCGGCGAGAGAACCGTTCTGATCGCCCCGATTTGCAAGCCACCCAATGACGCTCCGCGATTTTTATTAGAGAGTCCATGTCCTCGTAACTGTGTTTCCGGACTTGCTGGGCTATGTGTTCGGGGAGGGCATGAACAAAGGTCTCACACGCTAGTAGCTCGGCCATCTTATGTGAGTCATTGACGTCGGGCCGTAGCCAACGCCAGACGTTTCCCCAGGCTTCAAAGCCCTGGGTTTTCAGTGGCCTCTCGGGGTCAAATTGCCACTCCCTCCACTCTCTTGCCTGCTGCTCCGGAGATACGCCGTAGCGTTTAAAGACCTCTAGTTTGAGAGCGTCATAATCAGCAGCCTGCTCCTCAGTTAAATCATAATAGGCCCTCTGCCCCATTCCCTTCAGGTAGGGAGCCAGTTGGTACGCCCACTCTGACCTCAGCCATGCATTCTGCTTAGCGGTACGCTCGAAGATCAAAAAATACGTTTCGATGTCATCAGATTCAGTGAGAGTTGTCAAAGCAATGGGTGGTGACTGAGAGACCTCCGTCCGTATCCTAGCT
The DNA here is from genome assembly GCA_026402145.1 of Polypterus bichir lapradei. Classification (NCBI taxonomy): domain Eukaryota; kingdom Metazoa; phylum Chordata; class Cladistia; order Polypteriformes; family Polypteridae; genus Polypterus; species Polypterus bichir. The sequence continues at coordinate 232,572,299 of JANRMT010062791.1, read as the reverse complement.
GCAGAACGAGCCTCCGATTCCGCCAACTGGGTCCTGGTCTCCCCATCTGAATTTTTAGGGTCTGTAAATCTCCCATGATCATGGAGAGAACAGTATTCAGGTCTTGTTCTTCAGACATCTTGAACAATTAATCCTGCCGACTACGCCAATTGTGATCGAAAGAAAGTCACAAATACCAAAATAAAGGTTTGGGGACCGTCCCCGTATATTGTCGTACAGACAATATTGAAAAAAATGCAATGATTCAAAGTCCTGAAAGTACAATGAACAATTTTACTGTAACAAAATGGCGGTTTTATAGAACAAAAACAGGTGACAGGAAATGGTTGGCAAAATGGTGACGTGGCAACAGGAACCGGAAGCTACGTCATTTTGAGGAGCCGGAAGTGAGGTGGTTTGTAGGTGCCGGAAGTGACGTCGTCAGTGTTGGCCGGAAGTGACGTCATCGCGGCCATTTTGAAAACCCGGAAGTTGCGGGATTATTTCTCTTCTTGTTTCCTGTTGGCAAAAGACAGTTCAGGTAAGTACCACGTGACAACCCCTTATCTCGCGATGTTTTACTCACCTTTAGGCTCTTTGACTGCCTCCTAATCGTACATGTGTGACAATATATATATACATATATTTATATAAATACTGTATCAATTTATAACTTTCTAAGCTTTTGAGGCAGTAACTTCATTTTAACATATTTTATACCTTATGGAAACAGCAACATTTCAGTAGTGAAATATTTTTTATTTGACCAACAGAACTAATTTAATTTTCATTAAACAAAAATAGGCAGGTGCATAAATTTAGGGGATCCAAAGAAATAATCCCATCAATATTTAGTAGATCCTCCTTTTGCTGAAATAACAGTTTATAGCACCTCCTATAACCACTGACAAGTCCCTGAATTCTGGCTGGTGGTGTTTTGGACCATTCTTCCATACAAAATGCCTCCAGTTCAGTCAGGTTTGATGGCTTCCGAGCATGGACAGCCTGCTTCAAAATCAATACATACATTTTCAATGATGTTCAGGTCTGGGGACTGGGATGACCATTCTAGAATATTGTACTTGTGTCTCTGCCTGAATTCCTTGGCAGATTTTGAACAGTGCTTCGGAATATTGTTATGCTGAAACATCCAACCCCGGCATAACTTCAGCTTTGTGACTGACTCTTGAACATTCTTGTCAAGAGTCTGCTGATACAGAGAGGAATCCATGTGGCTGTCAACTTAAACAAGGTTTCCAGTACCTGTGCAAGCCACACAGCCCCACAGCCCCCTTCACCAAATTTTACAGTAGGCAGCAAGTTCTTCTCTTGGAATGCTGTGTGTTTTTTCACCATGCATAATGCCTCTGGTTGTGGCCAAATAACTCTACCATAGCCTCATCTCTCCATAGTATTTTTTTCCAAACTGTTTCTGGCTTGTCGAGATCTGCTTTTGCATACCTCATGTGACTCTTCTTGTGGTGAGTACTCAGAAAAGGCTTTTTGTGCATCACCGTTCCACCGAGCTGTTCCCGGTGCAAAGTGCGCTGGACTGTGGAACGATGTACAATGACACTATCAGCAGCCAGAAGTTCTTGTAGCTCTCTGGAGGTGGTCTGTGGTTTGTTCTGTGACCATTCTAACCACCCTTCGGCTGTCCCTTTCAGATATTTTTCTTGGCTTACCACATCTTTCCTTCACAAGGACTGTTCCTGTTGTCTTCCATTTCCTAACAACATTTCTGACTGTGGAGTCACAGTCCAATCCTTTGTGATAATTTCTTGTACCCTTTCTCCTAATTCATAATGACAAATTATCTTTGTTTTTAGGTTAGTAGAGAGTTATTTAGAGGTTCCCATATTGCCATTCTCTAAGAGAGAACCAAGGACAAGCACAACTAGCAATTACCTACGTCAAATAACCTTTTTATGATTGTTTGCATCTGCCTTTGTAGTTTAAGGTCTAATGAGCTAATCAAAGCAATTTAGTGCTGCAGCCTGCCTGCATTAAATGACTGCAGGTCTTTAAATTAATGTAATTAACTCTTTCAGGGCTGATGTCAACTTTTGTCAAAAGGTAATCAGCTGTACACCATGACAAAACCAACCGCTATGTATTAGTTTAGTTTAGTTAGGAAAGTTAGCTTCATTTGTTTCAACTAGGATTTTCTATGCTCCCGTGAACAGCAAGGCGCAAACAATGGCAAAAAAGGCACTGACATCTGGTGAGAGATCAAAGCGGATGCGTAAAGCAAATAAATCTGTGGACAATGTTTTGGCTATTCTCTCTGAATTAGACTATGACTTGTTGGACTCCAATTTTGATACAAGCAATTGTAAACAAATATGAGGTTCCAGCTTCGGCTGACTAGTCCCCAGCTAATCATGGTGTTGAACAGGTTCATGTAGCTGACGCGCCTATGGCACTGTTTGCCTGGGAGGACTGCCACTTAAGAGGTAGAAATCAGATTGCAATGCACTGTGACCATGACCACTGCTGCTTCTGCCCCAACCATGTGAAGATAGCCTGGCAGCATGTCTGCCACACGTTCTTGGCAAACTGGCAGCCACAGCATGCAACAAACAGACATTTTATGTTGATTTCTGTGTGAAGCCATCACTTTTCAGAAAACTATGTTTTTTGAAAAAAAAATTCAGCCCGCAAAGAGTTACAAAGGTGCCCAAACTTTTGCACATCCCACTTTTTACAGTATATCTTATTTCATACAACTCAATAATGCTACACTGAGAATTCTGGCCTGATAAACATCCCCTTGTCTACATTTCTCTAGTGAAAAATTGGTATATTGCTGTGATCTTCTCATATGAAAACAGAGCAAATTATCAAGCAACCTCAGAGGAATGCCCAAATTTTACATAGCATTGTATACACACACATACATTATTTATATATAAAAATATTTTATATTTTGTTTATATTTTTTCATAATTTATAATAAAATCTTGGAAGGGAGAATAGGGAGACGAGATGTGATCTTCTCGGAAGACAATTTGACATCCCATGAGAGACAAGGCAATGAGACAGCATTTAAAACAAGTTCACGGACATCTAACCAAGAAGTTGTTGGAATGCTTTTGGCAGACACACTTCATAATAATAATTATAATAATTAATTACATTTATATAGCGCTTTTCAAGGCACTCAAAGCGCTTTACATACAAGGGGGGGGATCTCCTCAACCACCACCAGTGTGCAGCATCCACCTGGATGATGCGACGGCAGCCATAGTGCGCCAGAACGCCCACCACACACCAGCTTACTGGTGGAGAGGAGACAGAGTGATGAAGCCAATCAATGTATGGGGATGATTAGGAGGCCATGACGGTCAGAGGCCAATGGGCAAATCTGGCCAGGATGCCGGGGTAACACCCCTACTCTTTTCGAAAGACATCCTGGGATTTTTAAAGACCACAGAGAGTCAGGACCTCGGTTTAACGTCTCATCCGAAAGACGGTGCTTTTTTACAGTATAGCGTCCCCATCACATGTGCTCCCAGCTCTTAAAACAACGACAAGCGACAAGCAGAACACACACCTCGCCAGCAGCAGCAAGCCAGAAGATGATCCAACCACTTCTCCTTAGCATGCATTCAACCAAACCCCACCCCCCCAACTCCCCTCAGACCCCCTTCACAACGCAAGTGGCAGAGACGCGAAGTGGCAAAAATACAACTGCTGTACAGGCTTTTAAATGATTGCCGTGCAGCACAATAAGCAGAATACGCAGCTCACCAGCAGCAGCAGCAGCAACAAGCCAGCAGATGATCCAACCACTTCTCCTTAGTGTGCGTTCAGCCGCCCCCCTTCACAACGGAAGCAGCTTTATACGTCCCACACCTGGGACCGGAAATAAAGGACAAGTATTGTTTTTACAAAAGTTTTAAAGTAAAAGTGAAAATAACGCATATGTAACAATTCCCATGAAAATAACAATCTCTTTAAATTGTGTATCCGGTAAACCAACCCCGGGGGTGGGTGAGCGAAGTGAGCAGGGGCGGAGCCCCGAATATACATATATATATATATATATATATATATAGAGAGAGAGAGAGAGAGAGAAAGAGATATACAACACACACACATACACAAGATAATATAAAATACATGGTCGATGTACAGGTAGGTTGGTATAACCTGCTTGGCATTGCTGCCTGTCGCACCTCCTCCGGTGCCCATGAGTCAGCTGCAGGGTCTTCAGCTAGGAACCACCATTCACCAACGTTTCGCTCCTTTAATCGCTAGAACGTCTCCTGGTGGCGGAGCAGTGACAGGGACGTCTCCCTGTCACCCCCTGCAGCTGTTATTGGGGTTATTTGTTCTTTCCCCAGCTCCTGTCCTTTCTCCTCAACCAGAGCCAAAAGCTGCCTTTCTCTGCCTCTTCTGCCAGATCTTTAGTGGCCTTTCTTAGGTTCCTTCCAGTCACCCCTGCGTCCCTCAGGAGGCGTGTGGTTGACAGCCCCACATACCCTCGGCATCCCACCTCCACTGGGTAGATGGTGGTCTTCCAGCCGGCCTCCCTGCACTCCTCAGCCAGCTCAGAGTACTTGGCCTTCTTGCGCTCGAAGGCAGCCTCTATCTCCCCTTCAGATGGAACGGTCAGCTCAATGAGGTGCACCGATCTTACTTTGGTTGAACCACACCACAATATCAGGGCGGAGAGATGTAGTTGTTATCTCCGTGGGGAACCTCAGCTGTTTGTTGAGGTCAACCCTCATGTTCCATTCTTGGTCGGGGGAAAAAGGCCTCGACATCTCTCTTGGCCTGGTGTAACTTTGTCCCCCTCCTTCCGTGACGAAGCTGGTACAGTCCTCTGATAGTGGTGGTCCTGTGCTGCCCTGTCGACGCCCCTCCAGCACCTCAGCCAGTTTCCTCAAGACCTGGTCGTGGCGCCTTCTGTAGCGCCCCTGGGAAAGTGCTATCTTGCAGCCTGACAAGATGTGTTGGAGACTTGCGTTGGGCGCGTTGCAGAGTGCGCAACTTTCCTCATTCCCAAACCACTGGTTGAGGTTGCGAGGACAGGGAAGCGTGTCGTAAGTTGCACGAATCAGGAAACTGACCCTTGCCTGTGGGATCCTCCACAGATCCGATCAACTGATGTTCCTACTGACGACTCCCTCCCAGGTCGTCCAGCCTCCTTGTCGGCCCTGCGACACGGCCTTGATCTTGTAGCGCTCTTCCTCTGTCCTCGACACCTCTGCCACCACCATCTCCTTCCTCTCCTTGCAGTTAGCCTTAGACCAGAACCGTGGCGCTTCTCCCCATCCTAGCCCTGCTCTTCCGACCTGGACTCTGCCCATGATCTCCTGGTGTTGCAGCCTGCTGACGGCTTGGTCAACCTCCGCTTGGGCATTCCACTTCCGGCCAGTGGAAACCATGGCGTTGGCATTCCTCACTGACTGGTCGGTGGATTCCCTTAGCTCGAGCACCAGCCTGGACTTTTCTTGCTTGTAACCCAGACTGATGGACTGCAGTGGGAGCTGTAGTGTGTTCTTCCCAAAGAGGCCCGTTTCGGAAAGGCACCGTGGCAATCCCAGCCATTTTCGGATGAACGAGTTGGCTTTTGCGTCCATCTTAGTCACGGCGGATGAGGGGATCTCGCTCATTTTCAGGGGCCACATTACCCTCCTGAAGAGTGTGAACTGATAGCACCAAACCTTATACTTCCCAGGGAGTTGGCTCCGATCGATCTTTCGCAGGCCATCCGTGAGCTGTTTCATGACAGACCTCCCCATGTGCTTGTCTGACAGATCTGCATTATACTGCCTTCCCAGGCTTCTGATGGGTTGTTCAGCCAGAAGGGGGATTTTCTCTCCCCCAACGGTGAAGATGGTGTTGTCATTTCTGATTCCCCTTCTGAGTGACAGGCTACGAGATTTGGAAGGTTTTATCTTCATTCTGGCCCATGACATCAACTCGTCCACCCTTCCCAGCAGCCGGGATGTACATGCTGCTGTCTGAAGGAGGCTGGTTACATCATCCATATAGCTCCTCACTGGGGGTAGCCTCTGACCAGATGGTAATTTGATTCCTCCAACCACTTGTCTTGCTCCGATGAGGATTATCTCAAAGGCTGCCACAAACAAGATTGGAGAGATGGCACACCCCATTGCAATTCCCACCTCCAACTGCTGCCACCCGGTGGTGAAGTCTTGGAGGGCAAAGCACATCTGCAGGTCACTGAAGTATAGCGCTACCGGGTTCTTGACGCAAGGAGGCATGTGGAAGAACTCCAAGGCGTAGTTGATCAGCTGATGTGGGACTGAACCATATGCATTAGCGAGATCGAGCCAAACTACATGCAGGTCGGTCTTCTCCTGCTTGGCCTTCTGGATCTGGTCCCAGATCATCGTAGAGTGCTCTACGCACCCTGGTAAACCTGGAACCCCTGCTTTCTGGCAGCTGGTGTCAATGTAGCCATTCTCTAGCAGGTAGGTGGTCATCCTCTTGGCCAGCACTGAAAAGAAGATTTTGCCTTCCACGTTCAGCAGGGCGATGTTTCTGAATTGGCCGATGTCCTTGGAGTTTGCCTCCTTTGGGATGAAGACCGCTACGGCCCTTTGCCACTCTGATGGAATGAGCTGCTTTTTCCAGACAGTTCTCATTAGATACCATAGCAGCTCCAGTACCTTGGGACAGTTCTTATATAGCTTATAGGGGACTCCGTTGGGGCCTGGTGCTGATGAGGACCTTGCCTTCTTCACGGCTTGCCTGACTTCGCTGACTTCGTATTTATGGTAACGCCTCATGCCCATGGACCTGGTGACACTTACTTGCCCCAGTGTCCTAGGTTGAGTCTTATCTACTACATGCTTGTGGGGTTTTCTTTCTTATCCCTAAAAGATGTCATGTTATGTTAGTCTACATTTTCCTGTGTGTTCGAGAGTGAGTGATTGCATGAGTGCAAATAAAATGGTCATGCCCTTGTATGAAGCACAGCAGAGGCTATGTTTATCTCATTGACCAAGATCATGCTGGATCAAGAATAATTAAACAATTCAACTTTTCTCACAACTGTATATAATTACAGCCTATAAAGTCAAATTAAGCTTACAGCACGGCTAGTTATATGAGTAACCCCATATTTTTTGCCTTATAATAATTTGTAAGAAAAACACATAAAATGGTATTGCCTAAAATGATGAATGGCAACATAACTATCATAAAGAAAAAAAAATAATCTGCATCAACAAATGGAAAACTTACTTTGGGCAAAAATTGCACAAGATAATTTACATGAAAAGATTTGGATTAATGAAAAAGTAATTTAGAGAATTTGGACCATATGGGAATGGAGTGAAACCTTGATGAAGTTGTTACCCCACATGGCAGAGAAATGTAATGTCAGGTTACACAGAAAATATTTATACATTCATAACGAGATCCCACCCAGCAAACAGACAAGAGTGAAGCTTGACTCCCTTATTTCAAAGTGGTTTTGCCAGAAGTTGGTCCAGTCACTCCCATTTCTGTTGTTTGATTTGGGGGTCTTTTTTGATGATACTAAGGCACAATGAACATTTTAACACTTACTTATTTTGCTTTCTCCCACAGATCATTGGACTGGCCTTTTCACTGTCACTCTACTGTCAAATTTTCAGTAAAAAGAATAGATAAATACATTTGAAAAAGATCCATTGCTCTTCCTGTTTTATTTGTTCTGTGTATGCCTTGTTTTCAGCCTGGGTTCTTGATTAATTTAGTGAAAGAGAGAAGATGAGCATCGACAGGACGGCTAAAAGAGGTCTTGACTTGCTTTGAATCCCCAAAGATTACTTGTGAAAATTCCTTGAGTCCAGCCCGCTGAATTTTGAGATGGTGGCACAGTTATGCAAATATCAATGTGCCAGGGATGTGGGTTGGATGTGTGCATTCACATCTCAAGGACTCCCATAACATAACAATAAATTGGCCTGGTATGAACCATGAGAGTGTGTGTGAATGGAAGTGTGCCCTGTAATGTTGCACTGACATCTTGTCCAAGATGATTTCTTGCAATGTGCATGATGTGGATTGGATTGGGCTTCATCGTTCCATGTATCCATAATGAGAAAAAGTAAGATTAATTTGTTGATTTCTCAGAATGATTTTCTGTGATCTGATAACATAACTGATTAACTAGATAGGGGGTTGTATTGAGTAATGGACAGAACACTTCATAACAAACAAGAGCTCAATAGATGGTAGTGCGCAGTTATTAATATCACATCTCTTAAATTGTCCCATACACAAAACACAAGAGAAAATGTGAAAAGGTTTGGGGTGACACAGGCTATCCCATTTAATGTTGAAGATCAGGTTTTTAAACACAATCTTTTAATGACTATGCCCATCCTCTAGAGGTAGTAGGACACAGATGACATTGCACATCCTCAGTGGCCTCCAGGTCATCTTGGCTCACAGCAAAAGCAAAGGATAAAACCTCTCTGTCCTGGTCTATTTCAGCACAAAGCTCTGAAGAGACAGGTTGTGTTCACTTGAGGGACACATCCATCATTCTTTTATGCACAGACTCTACCTTGCAGATGGCTTTAAGACCACTGAACCTGGAGATGGTATTGGGTCGGGAGGTCCTCACATTGTATTACCCTCACTCCCTCCTTCAGGACCACTTAGATTTGACAATAAATCCTCAAATCTGGTAGGAGATCTTCAAGGAATCTGAAAATTTCACAGAGGAGGCACCATTGATCAGAACACAATCACAGACTGCTGACCAGCAATGTACAAGTAAAAATGGATCCACAAGGCATCAGATGAATACAAGTACTGTATAGGCTACTGTGGGTTGTAAAAGTATTTGACCCCCTAGACAAAGTTTAAATTTCCTGTAATATTTTTCTTTGAAAATCCATCTTTAGTTTCATACTGATACATATAAATGAGGGCCTCTTGGACAATAAATTTTCACTAAAAAATCCTGAAAATCAAATTATGCTGCAACAATAAAGAACATATCTGTGAAATCTGCTGTTGGCTAAGTATTCGAGCCCTAAGAGCTTGCAAGACTGTATGATTGTTAACAATGCAATGAGGCTAATGAAAACAGGAGTAAGCAATCAAGCCATTCATCCTCTAGCTTGCTGAGTGGTCTCTAAGTGATTATTTAGGCCAGTTCTTAGGAACATACAACTGGGAAATCAGCACAAGTGGCTTATTTGGTGAAATCTCAAAAACTGACACAAATGAAGACAAGGGAGCTTTCTAATGACTTGAGACGCCCTGTGATTAAGAAGTTTAAAGATGGCAATGGTGCCAAGAAGATTGTCAAGCTCCTTAGCCTCAGTGTGTCCACTGTGAAGGCCATCATAGCAAAGTGGAAGACAACTGGAAGCACAGTGAACCGGACTGTTAAAATAACAAAGAAAATGTCAAGAAAATGAGTCCGAGAAGTAAGAGCAAATCCTTAGGTGACTCTCTAAGTATCTGCAGCTGTAGTGGATGTGCACAAGGCTACAATATTGAAGGTTTTTCACAGAGAGAGGCTGTATGGCAGAATAAAGCCACTACTAACAAAATGTCACCTGAAAGCTCGATTAGAATTCACTAATAGCCATCTTGACAAGAGTCCTGCATTCTAAAGTCATGTACTTTGGGCTGATGAGCTCAAAATTGAACTTTTTGGCCTCAACACAAAGGCGTGTGCCTGGCGGATGGAAGGGCAAACACCATACCTCCCATCAAGCATGGTGGGGGGGGGGGGGCATCATGCTTTGGGGCTGCTTCTCTAGGGCAGGCACTGGATCCCTTGTCCATATTGAAGGAAGAATGGATAGTAAGAAGTATATCCAGATTTGGAAAGAAAACCTTCAAATGTCAGCCCTGAAATTGGAACTCGGACGACGCTACCACTTTCAGCAGGACAATGACCTGAAACACTGGGCAAAAGTAGCCAAAGCATGATTTAACAAAAAGAAGATCCAGGTTTTGCAGTGGTTTAGTCAGAGTCCGGATCTGAATCCAATTGAAAATTTGTGGCCTGATCTCAGAATTGCATTTCAGAGATGAAATACTTCAAACTTTGTCCAGTTGGAGCAATTTTACTAGGAAGAATGGGAAAAATTGCCTCCATCCAGATGTGCTAAGCATGTAGATGGCTATCCAAAGCAATTGCAAGAAATTATTACTGCAAAGGGTGCTGCTACCAAGAATTGACTGTGTGTCATGTGAAGGGGTCAGTTACTTTTTCAACAGCATTTTTTTACAACATGACTGTCAATTTGCATTTGTTTAGTTCACCAAGCTCTAAATGTTTAAAAAAATATGTACGCAGAAAAATAAAAGTTCACTGTGATACTCTGCATTTGTGATTTTTATAGGTTGTAATGACCCAACCATCCATCCATTATTCAACCCGCTATATACTAACACAGGGTCACGGGGGTCTGCTGGAGCCAATCCCAGCCAACACAGGGCTCAAGGCAGGAACAAATCTCCGGGCAGGGTGCCAGCCCACTGCAGGGCACACACAAACCCATACACCAAGCACACACTAGGGACAATTTAAGATTACCAATGCATCTAACCTGCATGTCTTTGGACTGTGGGAGGAAACCAGAGCACTCAGAGGAAACCCACACAGACACAGGGAGAACATGCAAACTCCAAACAGGGAGGACCAGGGAAGCGAACCAAGGTCTCCTAACTGCGAGGCAGCAGTGCCACTGTGCCGCCCCATATTCTATTCACTTCAGTTTACTTTTACATAGCACACCTCATTGCACTTAATTCTGAAATTAGACGCTGTAGGCATCAGAGATAACCTACAAAACTGGGCCTCTAGTTGGTTAACCAGCAGGAGACAAAACATACAGATGGGAGGAGAATGCTCTACCTGGAGAGAGGTCATCAGTGGAGTCCCTTGGACTGTTACTTTTTCTGATTTATTTTAATAACATTGATTCGGATATAGTTAATACACTTGTAATATTTAGCAGATGACACTAAAATTGGTGGGATGGCAGACACTGAGGAAGGAGCAAAAAGAATTTTTCAAAAGACCTGGACAAGTTTCAGAACTGTGTAAACACCTGGAAAATGCAGTTTAATGTAGAAAAGTGCAAAGTGCTACACATGGGCAACAGGAACATCAACTATAAATACAGGCTACAGGAAGTAACCCTGGAAAGAATTTAAGGGTATATGTTAATGCAACATTTCTATGGACTAGGCAATGTAGAGAAGCAATTATAAAGGCAAATAAAATGTTAATTATATCATAAAAACTGTTGAATTTCCGTCAAGGGATGTTATGCTCAGACTATATAATGCACTGGTGAGAGCACATCTGGAGTATTGTGTGCAGTTCTGATCAAAGCAGTATGATAAAGACATAGCAGCACTTGAAGATGTGCAGAGGAGGACAACCAAGTGCATCATGGGACCTAAAGACATGTCCTCCTGTGACAGACTCAGAGAATTAAATCTGTTTAGTCTCAAGCAGAGTAGACTGCGTGGGGATCTCATCCAGGTATTTAAAATCCTCAAAGGCACTGATAAAGTAGATCCAACAACATTATTTCATCTTAAAAGTGGCCTGAGAATGCATCCTCTCCAAGTCTAAAGAAGGTAAGTCTTAAATGGGCTTTGAATAACCTTACAAGCATGGTGAATATGATGGCTTGTCTGGTTTGGAGGAAGAAATATTTAAAAATGTTTTTCTAAACACTGAAGTATAAAGACATTCAGGTTAGGTGACTTGTTGACTCTAAACTGACCTGCTGTTAGGGTCTGCACCAGTGGACTAACATACAGTATTACTATGGCTGGTTTCTGTTCAAACCACTTTGTTAAGCTAAATACTATACAACATTGGGGTTGTCATTGCAACATGCAAGATCTGCATTAGATTCTTTTAGTTTAATGCTGAATCACATACTCGAGAACATCAGTGAAAATTAAGTGGAAGTGTATTGAGGACTGAAGCCAGGAAGCACATCTTTACACAAAGAGTTGTGGGACTCTTGAACATTAAGAGGATGACCATTTAGCTTTTACTGGGCAAAGTAAAAGAAGATTTGAATGAAAGGGGTCTGACTGGGTAGGAGGTGCAGGACCAAGCTGCATGGAGAAGGTTGATTAAGCATAATGACCCCAACACATGTCTGAAGACATGAAGAGGAAGCATTTAGCTCAATTCAAAGAGGCCTTGTATTCTGGAACAAACTTCTGAGCCGTGTAACTGAAAAGGAAATCTTGAAAACTTTTAAGAATCTGGACAAGATATTGGGACACCTTCACCTAAACAAATGACTTTGATAGGCTGAATGGACTCTTCTTATTTGTCAAATTTATGTTGTTATGTTCTTCTTCTTTTGGCTGCTCCCGTTATAGGTTGCCACAGTGGATCACCTTCTTTCATATCTTTCTGTCCTCTACATCTTGCTCTGTCACACCTATCACCTGCATGTCCTCTCTCACCACATCCATAAATATTCTCTTAGGCCTTCCTCTTTCCTAGCAGCTCTATCCTTAGCACCTTCTCCTAATATACTTAGCATTTCTGCACATGTCCAAACTATCGCCATCTTGCCTCTCTGACTTTGTCTCTCAACCATCCAACTTGAGCTGTCCTTCTGATGTCCTCATTTCTAATCCTGTTCATCCTTGTCACACCCAATACAAATCTTAGCATCTTTAACTCTGTCACCTCCAGCTTTGTCTTCTGCTTTCTGGTCAGTGCCGCCATCTTCAACCCATATAACATAGTTGGTCTCACTTACCGTCCTGTAGACCTTCCCTTTCACTCTTGCTGATACCCGTCTGTCACTCTTCTCCACCCATTCCACCCTGCCTGCACTCTTTTTTTCACCTCTCTTCCACAATCCCCATTACTCTGTACTGTTGATCCCAAGAATTTAAACTCCTCCACCTTCATCAACTCTACTCATTTCATTCTCACCATTCCACTGGCCTCCCTCTCATTTACACACATGTATTCTGCGTTGTTCCTACTGACCTTCATTCCTCTCTTCTCTAGAGAATATCTCCAACTTTCTAGGGTCTCTTCAACCCGCTCCCTAGTCTCGCTACTGATCACAATGTCATCAGCAAACGTCATAGTCCACGGGGACTCCTGTCTAATCTCGTCTGTCAACCTATCCATCACCATTGCAAATAAGAAAGGGCTCAGAGCCGATCCCTGATGTAATCCCACCTCCAACTTGAATGCATCTGTCACTTCTACCGCAGACCTCACCATGGTCACACTTCCCTCATACATATCCTGTACAACTCTTACATGCTTCTCTGCCACTCCCGACTTCCTCATACAGTACCACAGCTCCTCTCAAGGCACCCTGTCATATGCTTTCTCCAGGTCCACAAAGACGCAATGCAACTCCTTCTAGCCTTCTCTAAACTTCTCCATCAACATCCTCAGAGCAAACATCGCATCTGTGGTGCTCTTTCTTGGCATGAAACCATACTGCTGCTCACTAATCATCACCTCATTTCTTAACCTAGCTTCCACTACTCTTTCCCATAACTTCATGCTGTGGCTCATCAATTTTATCCTCCTGTAGTTACTACAGTCCTGCACATCCCCCTTATTCTTTAATATAATTTACAAAGGACTGCCAACTAACCCAACTCTGTCCCTAACAGATGCAAGAGTCATCCATTTTTGCAAAATTATTAAAAAAAAAAAAAAACTTTAAACCTTTTTTCTTGGCCTGTCAATTTTTCTAAAAAAATCTACTATTTCATAGTATTACCTTCACTTGTGTCACACCTAATGTGTACATGTTTTTATTTTTCTGTTTGCCTAATTTTTATAGTTCACTTCTTATGTTAGCATACATAATAGCACAGTCATAATGCATTACAAGTTACAGGATTGTGAGAGAATGTAAGAGAATTTTCTTCAAGGCTGGTGAAATTGTGAGCCTGAAGACCAGCACAGGGGAGCAAATACTATTTTGAAATAGAAATCTTTAAAAAGCCCCCTTCCACCAGTACATTATTTAAATTCTCTTCATCCCTAAGTACAATTTTTCCATGAACACCAATGGAAAAGGTTAAATCTTTCTTGCGTCACAACAATCCCCTTATCAAGCCTGATTATATAGCAGTCTATAAGTAATCAATGCTAGTCTATCAATCACTGGTGGCTTATGCGGTTTGCTGGTGTGTGGAGCTCCCAATATCTAAGCAAAAGGATAAATGTCTAAGTCTTTAGGGTCCTGGGGCCTCATGCATAATGCCATGCGTAGAATTCGCACTATAACATGACATAAGCACAAAAGCCGAAATGTGCTTATGCACAGAAAAATCCAGATGCAGGAATCTGTGCGTACTCCAACTTCCGCATTCTTCCGCTACATAAATCCCGGTCAGCGTGAAAAGTAACGCTTGTGCATGCGCGTGCTGTCCCACCCCAATTCCTCCCAGAATTACACCTTTTTGAATATGCAAATCAATATAAATAGCCCTTAAGCTCAGCCTTCTGTGAAAAGATAATGGAAAAAGCACGGAGGAAAATATAAGAATTTCAGCGAATACCAAGTGGAGGCAAAGGAAAAACATACTAGTTGTTGATTTAAACCGTGGTATAATCAACAAAAGGAAGTTGATCGAGTGACATAGCGTGTTGGAGAAACTTGAAAGTTCAAGTTCACAAAGTCGCACAGTGACTTAGAAAACTTGAAATAAAAAAAAAACTTGAAATAAAAAAGAAGTTGTCAGATATCAAAGTCGCCGTGAAAAGGCGAGTTGTAGCCCACCATCTCAGTGTCATATGAAAACTTATTAGGGTACAGAGTAAAAAAAGGCACACAGTGGGGGAAAAAGCACACAATGTCAACTTCAGTCTTGAAATTTCCACTTTAATCATGTAGTTTATATTGTCATTAAAGTAGAACATCATAAACTTCATCTTAAAATCATTTTAATCAAATCACATCGAAAATTAAAGTAGCATGTTACAGTTTTTTACAATCGCTATGACAGTTTTTTCAAAACATTTAACAAGTTTCCTAAACTCTGAACATGGTTAGCACAACATCCGTCTTTGTAGGCTATACAATTAACACGTTTCTTGTTCCTTTGATACATAATGCATACAGTTAACACCAATTTAAAATGCTTGAACTTCTTTTACACACAAGCTCAACCAAGACCAAAACAATGTAATTTTACAGTCAGATTTACAAATGCTTTCACACTGTATGTCAGAACAGATAACATCATGTTCTAAACATAACTTATATAGGCTAAAGTCAAAGTGAGCAGCTGTTCATATTGTGAATTGAAACACAAATATATTGCCTGTATTTTATTCCATTGCCAATGAGAAACAGCTTATTGCAGTTATGCAAATATATAAATCACAGCTGATTCCCATCTAGGAACCACACTCAGGTGTTGAGGTTTTTCCAATCACATGATCATATGTTCTAAAAGTGGACTCTTTGGGCTGATCTTGTGTGGAAAAGGAACAATATAGAGCAACACAAATACTGTAAAGAAAGAAAGAAAGAAAGAAAGAAAGAAAGAAAGAAAGAAAGAAAGAA
>JANRMT010062791.1:232537026-232551741 GCA_026402145.1 Polypterus bichir lapradei | reverse complement strand
TATCTATCTATCTATCTATCTATCTATCTATCTATCTATCTATCTATCTATCTATCTATTAGTTCTATATACCCAACAGACAATAATTTATCCCCTCCACTACTCTGACATGCTTGAGTCCCAGCCAGAAACATTTTTGACGTTATTAAACAGGTCGCGCGACTGACATGAGGCATTAGTGTATCATAGTCTAAGTTGTTGCAAACGCCATTTCTGTGTGCCAAGTGATTTGTGTTTATGTGTTTGATAGAAAATAGATTGGGCTGTGGTGAACTATTCTAGTAGATGGCTGCAAAAGTCTAGACGTTTCCCCATCATATTTTCGTACGAATACATTGTAAGTACAGTAATGCAGTTTTTATAAATATATAATTATTTTGCCTTATAATTTGCTTTTCTTTCCCTTCCCCATTGCATTTTGGCAAACAGGAGGGGGCGCGAAATCTTCACTTGTCCCCGGGCGCTGAAAACCCTAGCTACGCTTCTGGGTATCTCACACTACTGAATTAAAACATGAATGCTGTCAAAGAAAAACAATGCAATTCCAAATATACAGATATGACTTATTCATTTGTCCTTTTGTTCCATGTCAGTGTGTCACTTCACAAGAGTATTCACATGTCCAGTTGCATGTGTGATATGTTTTTTAGTTAGTCAGATGGCTGGCACTGCATGGAGTCAACATGTGAGGCAGGTGTATGGTGGAGTGGAGCCACTTAGGTTCACTCTTATGGAGTCATTTAAATGTTCATCTGTCAGTCTTGATCTGAACTTTGATTTCATGACATTCATGTCAGAAAAGGCAGACTCACAGAGGTATGTAGACCCAAACAAAGCAGGCATTTTCAGAGCTGATTGGTGAAGATTCTTATAGTTATCTGGCTCTGTTAAGCTCCAGAAATGCTGAGAATGCTGTTGAGACTTTAACTGCACATTATTTTGAAGGTTTACTAATATATAATATATAAAATCCAATGTTTCACTGTCTGCATGTATGTCTGTCCGCTTTTCACGAGAGAACTGCATTACGGATTTAGATTCTATAATTTGCTTGAACATTCCGGTTGATTTGGCGACTTCTCTTATTTCGCTATGTATCATAGTTGGCTTGCGGTACCGATTTATTTGTGCGAATCCGACTGAGACTTAACGGGCCGAGGGGAGGGGCCTTCCTCACTCACTCGTCAGGTTCCGGGCGCGTTCCTTAACTCCACTTAGCTAGCGAACGAGAAAACACTTACATTCAACTTTGTTTGATATTTAAAAATAAAGTGTTACTTAGGTCTTGATCAGTTTGAGTTCGGATATTCTCTTAAGTGTATGCCACATTGAAAAGATAGATTGCCATTCAGATTGTGGATCGTGATTTGTGTTAAAAGGATCGTGATATGATTTTTTGGAAAGATCGCCCACCCCTAATTTGACTAATCAAGTTTTCAAATGTATGTAGGATTCATTAACCCTTTGGCGAGCTACTTGGAAAGGGGTTGCGAGCTACCGGTAACTCGCGAGCGACGTGTTGGAGACCTCAGATTTAAAGGTTTGAATTCACCAGATACTAGAATTTTAAAGAAGGCGGGGAAAGTCAAGCAAAATGACATTCATAATGGCTAACACGGTACAAAGCATTAGTACTACGGATATTAAAATAAGGCGGGGTAAAGAGTAATTGAGTGACGTACGCATGACGCGTGTGGTCCGTTTTGGCCCACGTGATGCATTACTTGCGCGAAGCGAGCGACAGATTGATGTGGACTGATGCGCGATCGGTCTGGATGTCTGGGAGTCTTGGTGAGTACCGACGCCAGTGCGAGAAGACGGCAGGACGAGCGAGAGCTGGAGCAGCGCGAATAGGAGGCTTGGATAGAAAGGCAACAACAGCCGTAGTATAGCAGAGAAAAAGAAATACCACGCGAGCGGGTGTTCTAAACTGAGAGAAACGAGTAGGGGTGGCAATGCATAGCGACAGTAGGAGGCAGGATAAGACGGAAAAATGCTAAGCGAGCGACGGTCCTCGACGGTAATGGGGCAGGCAGGACAAGCGAGCAGGAGGCCACATGACAGCTAAAACGTGCTGGATTTGTGCACCAATTTCTTACTGCGGTGAACTGGAGCAGAGTTTAATAGTTTCTGTGATAAGTGAATGTGAATAGTATACATTACGTTCGAATAAACATGAACAGCATGAGTAGAAATACATTTATTTTCTATTTTCTTTTTCACGTATATTGTTCGTCTCCACCTGCCCATACATTCATTATTTAACGCGTGTCATCCAATTACGCGAAAACTTTGGCACGGCATATTGTGGCTGAATCAAGTGCCAGGCTGAAACCAGCTCTGCATGCTCACTGTTGTGGTTTAAAAAGTGGTCTTCTCCCTGCATGTCTCCAGGGCCAGCACCTTATCAGAGAGTCCCTTCTCCAGACACCAAGACGACCTCACCTTTATACTGTAAGCACACTCATAGTCGCACCTTTCTGACTGCTAAACCTGAATGACTGTGTGTTTATAATGAGCATACCTCTTACAGTACCCAAGACTCTGCAGCACAGACCATTTGGTGGGCAAGTCGAGAAGGGGGACTTTACCCTAAAATCCCAGACACAAATCAGTGTCACTTTTATTTCTGTGATTTTATCGTAATTGGACATCTGGATGTCACGTCAGGGGCACTGTAATACTGTATTCGCAAACGTGTCCCCTCTACTGCATGTACACATTATTTTCCTAATGTAATACATCTTAATAAGGTGAAACCGCAAATAATTTCCAGTGTAATTACCTGAAATTCCAAATAAGAGCTTTACAGCAAGAGTTCACATCAGAGAACATCACTAGAACTTAAATGCTAAGTATAAGCAGTTTCATTATATGCTGCATGATTTTTAACTTCTAATAATAATTCTTTACATTTATATAGCAGTTTTCTCACTACTCAAAGCACTTTAGTGAGTGGGGGGCCACTTCAGCCACCATTAATGTGTAGCATCCAACTTAGTGATGTGACGGCAGCCATTTTTGTGCCAGTATGCTAACCACACATTAGCTGTTAGGTGATGCAGTAGTGAGAGAGATATAGCCAATTAGATGATTAGAGGGCCAGATTGACTAGGCCATGGAGGGAAATTTAGCCAGGACGACCGGATACACCCTGCTGTTTATGAAGGATGCTCAGGGATCTTTTATGACCATAGAGAGTCAGGACCTCAGTTTTAAGTCTCACCCAAAGGATGGCACAGTTTTTACAGCACAGTGTCCCCATCACTGCACTGGGGCATTGGGATCCACATTCAGACCAGAGGGCAAGCAGCCCCTGCTGGCCTCACCAGCTCCTCTTCCAGCAGCAACCCATGCTTTTTCCTAGATGGTCTCCAACCCAAGTACTGGCCGGGCCCGCACATGCTTAGCTTCAGGTGGATGACCTGTTCTGAAGTGCATGTGCTATGGCTGCTGGACAGAATGAACACAAAGTTAAGAAGCACCATCACTGCATGATTCGACAAAATAAACACCTTTGTCTGAGTTGCCCTGTACTTCACAGAATTTCAGAAGTACATTATTTCAGAACATTATACAATTTTGAAAGTTGGATTCTTTTGTCAGTATGGACTTCAGCAAATACTGTATATTTGGCACTTTGTGTCCATGTTCAGTGTGGTTGATAGAAAGACAATATTGCAACAAAGAGACACACTCAGGAATCAACAATATTACTCACTTATTTCTTTACCTTTACATGGTAGCGGCCAATATCCATCTAGTTTTGACCATCAGTACAGCTGGAGATATTCAAAATTTAACCATGATACCAGAACACCAGGTGGCATCAGTCCGTCATGGTAGGCAAACCCAGCCTCCTTCCAAACCTCAATGGAACACTTCCATTAATAAAAGAAAAATCATAAAATAAGCCCCGCAAGCAGTGTTAAACTTAACATCAAAAAATTGTAATTAAAAAATCTAGTTTTTAAATGCAGCACTGCAGAGCAACCTTATAATACATAATACAGTCATATGAAAAAGTTTGGGAACCCCTCTTAATTCTTTGGATTTTTGTTTATCATTGGCTAAGCTTTCAAAGTAGCAACTTCCTTTTAATATATGACATGCTTTATGGAAACAGTAGTATTTCAGCAGTGACATTAAGTTTATTGGATTAACAGAAAATATGCATCATTACAAAATTAGACAGGTGCATAAATTTGGGCACCCCAACAGAGATATTACATCAATACTTAGTTGAGCCTCCTTCTGCAAATATAACAGCCTCTAGATGCCTCCTTTAGCCATTGATGAGTGTCTGGATTCTGGGTGGAAGTATTTTTGGCCATTCTTCCATACAAAATCTCTCCAGTTCCTTTAAATTTGATGGCTGCCGAGCATGGACAGCCTGCTTCAAATCATCCCATAGATTTTCAATGAAATTCAAGTCAGGAGACTATGACGGCCATTCCAGAACATTGTACTTCTCCTCTGCATGAATGCCTTTGTAGATTTCAAACTGTGTTTTTGGGTCATTGTCTTGTTGGACTATCCAACTCCTGCATAACTTCAACTTTGTGACTGATGCTTGAACATTATCCTGAAGAATTTGTTGATATTGGGTTGAATTCATCCGACCATCGACTTTAACGAGGGCCCCAGTCCCTGAACTAGCCACACAGCCCCACAGCATGATGGAACCGCCACCAAATTTGACAGTAGGTAGCAGGTGTTTTTCTTGGAATCTGGTGTTCTTCTTCCGCCATGCAAAGCGCTTTTTGTTATGACCAAATAACTCAATTTTTGTCTCATCAGTCCACAGCACTTTGTTCCAAAATGAATCTGGCTTGTCTAAATGAGCATTTTCATACAACAAGCGACTCTTTTTGTGGCGTGAGTGCAGAAAGGGCTTCTTTCTCATCACCCTGCCATACAGATGTTCTTTGTGCAAATTGCATTGAATTGTAGAACGATGTACAGATACACCATCTGCAGCAAGATGTTCTTGCAGGTCTTTGGAGGTGATCTGTGGGTTGTCTGTAACCATTCTCACAATCCTGTGCATATGCTGCTCCTGTATTTTTCTTGGCCTGTCCGACCTGGGTTTAACAGTAACTGAGCGTTTTGCCTTCGATTTCCTGATTACATTATTTACAGTTGAAACTGACAGTTTAAACCTCTGAGAGAGCTTTTTGTAGCCTTCCCCTAAACCATAATACTGAACAATCTTTGTTTTCAGATCTTTTGAGAGTTGCTTTGAGGATCCCATGCTGTCTGTCACTCTTCAGAGGAGAGTCAAAGGGAAGCACAACCTGCAATTGAGCACCTTAAATACCTTTTACCGCTCATGATTGGACACACCTGTCTATGAAGTTCAAGGCTTAACGAGCTAATCCAACCAATTTGGTGTTGCAAGTAATCAGTACTGAGCAGTTACATGCATTCAAATCAGCAAAATTACAAGGGGACCCACATTTTTGCACAGCCAGTTTTTCACATTTGATTTAATTTCATCTACTAAATTTCACAACTAAATACTGCTTCACTAAAAACCTTTGTTCGGAAAACACTCCAGTACTCAGATGTTCCTAGGAAATGAAAGACATACCACTGTTACCTTTTTTGTTGAAAGTAGAGTAAATTATTATGCAGACTGAGAGGGGTTCCCAAACGTTTTCATGTTACTGTAAGTAGCACAAAACCTCATCTCCCTTTATATTTTATTGCTTAATATGCATAAGTACTTTTATATTCTTGTCAGCTGAATTTTTACAAGTCACAATCTTGATACATCAAAGGAACCAATGAATTAAGAGAGCCATATCCACATTACTCATTATAATGGACCGCTATGCACAATATCAAACAGCTGTTGTCTCATCTCCTTGCCATCCAAAACAAACAAAAGAAAAAAGTTTGGCCTCATCCTTGATCTCTTCGAGAACTGCATCTGCAGTAGCAATACTTCAAAATCTGTGTGAACCGTCACACGCCACAATTCCAAAAACACAGATAATAATGAAGGGAGCTGTCAGGCAGCTTTGCCAACCCTTGTGGAAATTCCCCGAAAATCTGCACTCTTCATGTCCCCTGGCCGCTAAAACTCCTAGCAGCAAATCAGTGAGAACAGCTTCATTCTTTTCTTTTTTATTTCATTGTGCTTTTGTGTTTGACATCTGGGACACTCATTATGATTGATTGTCACCCTGTGAAATATTCTCATTAGTGCATATGCACTTAAAGCAGAGTTTCTCACCCTTTTTAAATGAAGCAAGCCCTTTTTAGTTTTTCTTACTGCCCACCTCCAAAAAAGAAGCAGCTCAAAAAGGTAAAGGCTATTTAACAGTGAAATGAAAAATCATTTCCGCTTTTTACAATCAGTTTCATAATAAATGTAATAGCTTAGCTGCATATCTGTTACAGCGAGATTCTCATGACCACTACCCTCCCCACATCGCAACTATGATATGACCACCTAGTGAAGGACCCCTTACTTAAATGCTCCTGTTGGTGTCTCCTATTGAACTTCACACAGTGCTGCCTCCATATCCTGGCTTCATCAGCAGGCATGTCAATATCTTACTGTATACAGATGAAGCACCTGCTCTTCTTATTCAAATCCTTGACTGCATTTGTAGCATTGGTTTACTTTCCTATTTAATTTTCAGCCCTTCTGTCTTCAAAACCAATAGAACAGCATTTCTCCAAATTCCTGTCCATAGTGTTTATATTTCCTGCCCTGAGACTGCCTACTGAATTGCCCTGCCACACAAAACCCCAAACTACAAAATCTACAGTTCTATAATTACAAACAGCTGTCCTCTACACACAAAGTATGAATCCAGAGTTGTGCAATGAATAACTTGCATTAACAGTGTGACAGCAGTTGGCCCTATACCAGTGCTTGACCCAACACAGACAGAAACGAGAGGCACTTATAATAGCAGAAATGTTCTTTATTTATTCTTCGCTCGTGTGGAACGTCTTCCCCATTCCCATGAGCACACAACACAGTCCCCAAAGCACAAAACACACCACAATTTTTTTCCTCTTCTCTCTAGCTCCACCACTCCTCTCCGGCAAGCTTCTTCCACTACCATCCGACTCTGGCTCCCAGAGTAGTGTCTGCTGGTCCCTTATATAGGTCACCCGGAAGTGATCCAGGTGCTCGTTGACCTACTTCCGGCAGCACTTTCTGGCTGTGGCGGAAGAACCGCCCATACGGGCTCAGGTATAGTTGCAGCACGCCCAGATCCCAACAGGGCTGTAACAAACTCCAATTCCCATGAAGTCCTGCGGGAGTCTAAGGTACCACTGCCATCTAGCGTTCCAGGGGAGGTGATGCTCTGTCCACACTTGCTCTCCCAGTCCTTCCAAGGCAGAGGCGTCCCGGTCGGGCAAGGGCACTGGCTATCCATGACAACAGCCAATCAGGTGCATTTAGCATGAACTAATAGACTAATAAATGACATGTAGGAAGGCTTGCTGGCCAATGAATGTTCACAATTTTGTTGTGTTACCAAAACTGTGAATGATTTTACTATGAACGTTGGTTGTCTCAGTGCTTTATTGGGTATATCTGTTTATAGCTGGTATGCAAGCTGAAGCTTCACTTCTGTGTGCTGGGTATATCTCTGGTGGTGCTTTTGTGTCCCAGTGTAGTGCAACTGCTGCTAAATACCACACTTTATTACCATATCAGATAGTAGGTGGTGCATATCTTTAGCAATTTTTGCTTATTGCTGCTTTTTCATGCATTTCTTACAGCAAAAGGAATTCCTTTTGGGAGAAAAGGGTACTTGGGCCAATGAGGGGAAAGCGGCTTGGCCTTAAGCTCTTGCAGCAATCCCTTTGTGCAGTGACTCCAAACATCCACTCTTTTGAATATGCTGTGAACTTTTTAACTTTGACCCATTGAAAGTGAGAGTTAACATGACATCATACTTTTGTTTACTTTCCTTTCCCAGAATTCATGTTCACTATATAGCTTATAGGTGTCATGACTTTTTATGTTCCCGTTGCCTTATTATTAGTTGGAGGATTATTTGGTAGTATGATTTCTGTTGTCTTTGGTGTCAGATTTGTATTATAGTGATTTTGTGCTTAGCAAGCGTCTCTGTTGCTACCATTTGACACCAAAATGTTTTCACAACCTTGAAGATGTTTAAAGTGGCACTGTATTCCTTCAGGTTGTGGTGGCAGCAGCTTGGAGTGGGACTGTAATCAGGAGATTTTGATAAGTAAAAAATGTCAGACCAAGGTGTGTCCAGCAGGCAGCGATAGCTCCCTGGGAATGAGTTCTTTCATGATTGTGGCATGTTACATAACCCGAATCTATACAGATTTAACATAAAAGGCGATATCCCTCCCTGGGTAAGAAATCATTCAGGAGAAATAACTTAGCTTTGTTTAATATCGGTTTATGCTGCATAACAGATGCATGAAGCCAATGACAAAACCCAGTCTGGGAGTGGGCGCCAAGGTGTAGAGTCTGTCGATGTCGTCGGTGCAGTGGAAGGCATTTTCAGGAACAGATGACGGTATCTCCCATCTGTCTGTTGGCTTCAAAGGTGTGCTGGGCAATGTTCCATGGTTTTATCCTCTTTCTTCACATGAAGGGCCCCCCTTAGGCGAATATATAGTTCCAAACAAGGCAACGGTGCTTAAACGAGGATACAATTCCATGCTGACTTTACAGATAGAAATAGCAGTCCTGACGTAACCCTCCCCATTTATCCAGGCTTGGAACTGGCACGAAGAAACACACTGGATTGTGGATCCCCTGTGGCTGGGTTTCTGATGACATTGTTATCTATAGCGAGAGTAGGGAGCAGGTTGAGGAGACCCTGGAGAGGTGGAGATATGCTGTAGAGAATAGAAGAATGGTCAGTAGGAACAAGTCAGAATACATGTGTGTGAATGAGAGGGAGGTCAGTGGAATGGTGAGGATGAAGGAGTAGAGTTGGCGAAGGTGGATGAGTTTAAATACTTGGGATCAACAATTCAGAGTAACGGGGATTGTGGAAGAGAGGTGAAAAAGAGAGTGCAGGCAGGGTGTAATGGGTGGAGAAGAGTGTCAGGAGTGATTTGTGATAGACGGGTATCAGCAAGAGTGAAAGGGAAGGTCTACAGGACGGTAGTGAGACCAGCTGTGTTATATGGGTTGGAGATGGTGGCACTGACCAGAAAGCAGGAGACAGAGCTGGAGGTGGCAGAGTTAAAGATGCTAAGATTTGCATTGGGTGTGAGGAGGATGGACAGGATTAGAAATGAGTACATTAGAGGGTCAGCTCAAGTTGGATGGTTGGGAAACAAAGTCAGAGAGGCGAGATTATATTGGTTTGTTCATGTGCAGAGGAGAGATGCTGAGTATATTGGGAAAACAATGTTAAGGATGGAGCTGCCAGGTAAGAGGAAAAGAGGAAGTCTTAAGTGAAGGTTTATGGATGTGGTGAGAAAGGACATGGAAGTGATGGGTGTGACAAAGCAAGATGTAGAGCACAGGAAGAGATGGAAAAAAGTGATCCGCTGTGGCAATGCCTAATGGGAGCAGCCGAAAGAAGAAGAAAACTGATTGTGAAACTGGTTGGAATGAAAATCTTTAGCTACCATGGGTCCTCCAGTGCTAAACTTGAGAACCACCGCTGCACGTTCTTTAAGATGCATTGGGACTAGAGCTGGGCACAGTGCTAAAATGTCACTTATAGACATGTTGCAAAAGCACTCAGGTATGCTGGACAAAGGAGCAGGGTTCAGATAGTTAGCAATCTGTCTGTAAAATATGATTGTGTGTTGCCTTTGTAAAATTAACATATATTCAGTTACAGTTGGTGTAGTTCTAATGTATTCCTGTTTTCTTTTTTAGAGAGAAGCTTCTACCCTTCACATTAATGTTGTCACACAATACACTTTGTAGTTGCCCATAGGTCTGGGACAGAGCTGTGGATATTTAAAGGGATTTTCCAAGTGAGTTGCAAGTGATGAGGCTATCCCACTGAAAATGGTCTCACTCAGAGATGATACCATGGAGCAAAGGGTGTCTTGCATCAAGAAAGAGGACTGTGAGTGTGATCCCATCCAGCTGCTATCTGGGGTTCACTCCGTGAAGGTGATGGACTGTCCAGAGGTGATGTGTGCTTTTAAAGAGGAGGAATCTGGCAAGAGTTTCATTCAAATGAAAACAGAGGATTCTGAATGCATTTCAGGTGGTTTTGATGGGCAGAACTATGAAACCTTAAACAGTTTCAAAGAAGAAGTGTCTTCAGAGAGTGAGATTAATTCACAAGTGTGTCCATCATCATTAAATGAGAAGACTTACTTAGAATACAATGAGGGCATGCAGTGGTTTTCTCAAGGTCATTCTGGCACACAGTTTCCTGGGTCTGAACTTGCTGAAGAGATATATTACAGTCGAGAAATGGAAGAAAAGTCATGTCCAACACAGCATGAGACAAGTAAGTGATGCAGTTTTAAAAATGACCATAGTTTGAAACTCCTGAGGGTTAGTCAAGAGTAAAAACTTTGAGCATGATTTAAGACTGGTCAAAATACAGGGAATCCGTAAAGTATTCACAGCGCATCACTGTTTCCACATTTTGTTATGTTACATCCTTATTCCAAAATGGATGAAATTCATTTTTTTCCTCAGAATTCTACACACAACACCCCATAATGACAATGTGAAAAAAGTTTGCTTGAGGTTTTTGCAAATATATTAAAAATAAAACAACTGAGAAATCACATGTACATAAGTATTCACAGCCTTTGCTCAATACTTTGTCGGTGCACCTTTGGCAGCAATTACAGCCTCAAGTCTTGTTGAATATGATGCCACAAGCTTGGCACACCTATCCTTGGCCAGTTTCACCCATTCCTCTTTGCAGTACCTCTCAAGCTCCATCAGGTTGGATGGGAAGCGTCGGTGCACAGCCATTTTAAGATCTCTCCAGGGATGTTCAATCGGATTCAAGTTTGGGCTCTGGCTGGGCCACTCAAGGACATTCACAGAGTTGTCCTGAAGCCACTCCTTTGATATCTTGGCTGTGTGCTTAGGGTCGTTATCCTGCTGAAAGATGAACCGTTGCCCCAATCTGAGGTCAAGAGCGCTCTGGAGCAGGTTTTCATCCAGGATGTCTCTGTACATTGCTGCAGTCATCTTTCCCTTTATCCTGACTAGTCTCCCAGTTCCTGCCACTGAAAAACATCCCCACAGCATGATGCTGCCACCACCATGCTTCACTGTAGGGATGGTATTGGCCTGGTGATGAGCGGTGCCTGGTTTCCTCCAAACGTGACGCCTGGCATTTACACCAAAGAGTTCAATCTTTGTCTCATCAGACCAGAGAATTTTGTTTCTCATGGTCTGAGAGTCCTTCAGGTGCCTTTTGGCAAACTCCAGGAGGGCTGCCATGTGCCTTTTACTAAGGAGTGGCTTCCGTCTGGCCACTCTACCATACAGGCCTGATTGGTGGATTGCTGCAGAGATGGTTGTCTTTCTGGAAGGTTCTCCTCTCTCCACAGAGGACCTCTGGAGCTCTGACAGAGTGACCATCGGGTTCTTGGTCACCTCCCTGACTAAGGCCCTTCTCCCCCGATCGCTCAGTTTACATGGCCGGCCAGCTCTAGGAAGAGTCCTGATGTTTTCGAACTTCTTAAAACTTACGGATGATGGAGGCCACTGTGCTCATTGGGACCTTCAAAGCAGCAGAAATTTTTCTGTAACCTTCCCCAGATTTGTGGCTCGAGACAATCCTGTCTCGGAGGTCTACAGACAATTCCTTTGACTTCATGCTTGGTTTGTGCTCTGACATGAACTGTCAACTGTGGGACCTTATATAGACAGGTGTGTGCCTTTCCAAATCATGTCCAATCAACTGAATTTACCACAGGCGGACTCCAATTAAGCTGCAGAAACATCTCAAGGATGATCAGGGGAAACAGGATGCACCTGAGCTCAATTTTGAGCTTCATGGCAAAGGCTGTGAATACTTATGTGCATGTGCTTTCTCAATTTTTTTTTTTTTTAATAAATTTGCAAAAACCTCAAGTAAACTTTTTTCACGTTGTCATTATGGGGTGTTGTGTGTAGAATTCTGAGGAAAAAATGAATTTAATCCATTTTGGAATAAGGCTGTAACATAACAAAATGTGGAAAAAGTGATGCGCTGTGAATACTTTCCGGATGCACTGTATATTTTCACTTGAGTATAGTTTCTACTTGGCATCATTTCTTGTAAAACAAAACAAAATGATTGCAGTTTCCAAATTTTACTTCTATTTTATTTGCAAGATAGATTGGCTTTTTGAAGCTGAGATATTTGTCTCAGATATTTCAGTATATCCTTTATCTTTGTTGCTTTTTCTTTTTGCAACCATTTTTTTATTTGAATTCAGAAAGATAAGAGAACAATAAAAGATTGTTGTTGTAGATTTTCATAGAGAAACATGAAAGAGAATGTACATGCCAGCACTGCATAGAGGGTTAAGTAAAATTTGAATTTATAACACACTAGCTGTCCCCCGTGGCTCTACCTGTGTAGTAGTGAAACAGGACAAACTTTAAAAATCAATAAACAAAAAGGTATCGCTAGCTAAGCAGAGGCAAGTTACGCTCCAAAACACAGAGGTAGATCGACTTCCCACTCCTGACGTCACTCTTCCCCCTCCCCTCGGCTTGCATCCTCTCTCTCAGATTAGCACGAATATATCACTCCTGCAAGTGAATTATGATTCTTAGTGCGACGAGAGAAGTCGCAAAATCAACCGGAATGTTCAAACAAATTATAGAAAAAAACCCAATCTAAATCCGTGAAGTAGTTCTCTCCTTAGCTAGCTAAACGGAGGTAAGGAATGCCCCAAGGCTGTTGCTGGAGCATGAGTGATGAGGGCCCCGCCCCCTTCCCTTTGGCCTGCTGTGTGTCTCTCGGATTCAAACAAATAAATTGGTACCGCAAACGAACTATGATACATAGCGCAATGAGAGAAGTCGCAAAATCAACTGGAATGTTCAAGCAAATTCTAGAAAAAAAACAGATCTAAATCTGTTATGTAGTTCTCTCGTTTATTCGCTAAGCAGAGGTAAGATACGCCCTGAGGCTGGTGCATGTGTGAGGAGGGCCTCGGCCCACTGCGTCTCTCTCGGAGTTGCGCAAATAAATCGGTACCACAAGTGCACTTTGCTACTTAGTGTGATGAAAGGGGTTGCAAAATCAACTGGAATGTTCAAGCAAATTATAGAATAAAACCCAATCTAAATACGTTAAGTAGTTCTCTCATGAGAAGCGGACAGACGTACAGACATACAGATGCTGGATATATATAGAGATGTGGGTCACTGATAGGTCCTGGAGGCCCACATGCCATGTAGAAGAAAGGAAACTACTGAAATTATACCTGATTGTCGCAAGGGTTCACTGTCAACTACGACTTGATCAAGGAGATAGTGTTTTCCCATTTACTAATAGTACATGAAGGTACTCCATTGATCCATGTAGATGGCAGTTCTAATAGAACAAGATTGTAAAAAGAAGACTTCCAGACAGAAAAAGAGACAGGTTCAGGATTCTTCCATTGAAAAGCTATGAGACTTTTGGTTGCTATTTTGGCTAGTAAAATAATATAGGCCTTCTGGTGATGAACAGAACGAGAAAGAGTAGAGAAGTCTAGCAGATGTAGAGTAATAGGAGAGCATGGTAAAGAAATAGATGAGACGGAGGAGAGCGTGGAAGCAACTGAAGTACATAGAACAGCAACAGTAGGACATTCCCAGAATGTGTAGAGAAAGGTGCTTTGTGCATTAAGGGAGCATTGGTGGCAGAATGGATCAGAAGCTAAACCCTTCAGGAAACATTTTCTAGGGTAATTGTAAGCTCTGTGGAAAATTTTATACTGGATATGTTGATGGTTATAATTTCTGGAAGAATATTTTACTGCGGTGGGCTGGCACCCTGCCCGGGGTTTGTTTCCTGCCTTGCGCTCTGTGTTGGCTGGATTTGGCTCCAGCAGACCCCTGTGACCCTGTAGTTAGTATATAGCGGGTTGGATAATGGATGGATGGATGGAAGAATATTTTATGGTTTTGAAAAAGCATAATGGCGTTGTTGACACGAACAGATTGGTGTTCCATTTCTGAGTGGCTGGGAAAGGCATTGTTATGGCATCACAAAGGTGGGCAAACAAAAAAGGAAATGTGTTTAGTGGAAAATGAGGGTAAGAAAAAGTAGTCAGTTAATGGATGGTTGGGAAAAGGCACGCGCAGAAGAACTTATTTCACATGTCCTGAGAACAAACTTAATCTGTCAATAGAAAAAGAAAGAGGAGGAAGGTATAGTTTGTCTTTCAGTACCTGGAAGGAGGCAAGCCAGGTTCCATCAAACAAATGACACAGTGTGCTGATACCTTATCAATCCTAAATCGGATAGGAGACAGGGTTGCCCACCAATGTTTAGAGTGCAATTGCAGAAGGAACTGTGGACTGCTGGGACAGGAACACCTCCGGGTCAGGAGCTATAAAAGGACGAAGGCTCAGTCCAGACGCTGAGCTGTGCTGGGAGGGAGAGGAGCAAAGTGTCTGGGCGAGGAGGAGTGATTTGGTTTATTGTTTATGAGTAGTGTGGAAGGTGCTTGGTGCACATTGGTGGGAAACGAAAATAAAGAGTCTTGTACTTTTACCTGGTGTTTGGCGTCATCCCTGAGGGTTCAAGGGAGCACTAGCGCCCCCCTACTGCCACA
>JANRMT010062791.1:232519527-232536626 GCA_026402145.1 Polypterus bichir lapradei | reverse complement strand
TATATATATATATATATATAGTCACAAAAGTCACAATGAGACATAGCAAGGTTTGGGGCAGCCATCCGTATAATTTGGTATCCTGGCTACAAATTGTCTTTTAAATGGTAGCACTGCTGTGCTCAAAACCGAGTCCAATACAGAACTGAGGGAATAGGGAAAAGGTGGAGGCTTTTAAAGTTGAAGACAGGAAGTGAAGTCAAAGGGGTCGGGCTCATGGAGGTCTTCTGTTATTGGTGTGAGCCCGGACGTGACATCACAGGGGCTGGAGCCGGCAAGGTCTCCTTCCATTGGCTCGGTCCCAGAAGTGACGTCAAGAGGACCAGGTGGAATCTCCCGTGAATGGTCTGCAGGCAAGGGAAAAAAAGAGTCAGTGCACTCTGCCACATCCTGGTATGTCTCGGAACTGTCCTCACTCAAGCCCTTTAGCTGCCTCCCATGCGCACGTGTGTGACAATATATATATATATACACACACACACACATACAGACCCAGAGAGGCATATGTGCAAGTACAAATTCCAATACGTACAAGAAAGAACAAAATGAATGCAGACAATGCGGATAACCTGTATGGAACAATGTCCTGGAGAACAACTAAACAGTTCTGGAATAGTGTTCAACACAGTCAAAGCGACCGAGTACTAGTAGGAAAGAATGAGTCAAGGGCATTAAGCATCTTTTGAGGGTCAGTAAACCTTTGCTGTCCTCCATGGAAGGAAGTCCATAGTCTCGCCAGGAAACCAGGAAAGCGAAGAGACCAAGTTGTCAGACCTTTTTGATTTCCGGAGAAATGGCATTACAAGCTAAGTAATCAGTGAAAAAATAAATCTCCCAACATTCATAAGTTATGTTTTAAACTTTGCATGCCTCTTTCAGGATGGTAGCTCTGTCGGAATAATGCAGGAGCTTGACTATAATTGGACATGGCTGTGTACTGTATTCTATCGGTCTCACATCATTTCAGTCCTGAAATTGGGCATAGACGGAAACCATGCAGCCTGTTGTTTTTCCAAAAAAACCAAGGATATTCCCAGTCTCAACATTTTCCAGGACCCAAATAATTCTGACGTTGTCACTCCCAGCTCTGTCTTGTTCATTAAGTATCTCATGGAGAAATTGGATTTCAGCACATAAGGCACAGATCTCAGCATCATGTGGCCCCACTTGAGTACAGACCTGCATAAAAATTGTGGCAAGCTTTTGTTGTTCATTTCTAATTCCAGCGATGTCGGCATGCGGTTCTGAAAAACTTCTCTGTATTGTCCCATTCATGGTCATACTGAGAACTTTATTTTACTCTACCACAAAGGCCTTCAGTTGGTCAACACTTGAGACTGCTGCAGTGCTATCGGCATTCTCTGGGATTTCTTCACTGAGTTTGAATGTGGGGAAACTGGATGATTCTTTGAACTTAAATGATCTACAGGGTGGGCCATTTATATGGATACACCTTAATAAAATGGGAATGGTTGGTGATATTAACTTCCTGTTTGTGGCACATTAGTATATGTGAGGGGGAAAACTTTTCAAGATGGGTGGTGACCATGGTGGCCATTTTGAAGTCGGCCATTTTGGATCCAACTTTTGTTTTTTCAATAGGAAGAGAGAGGGTCATTTTTAAGATCTCACATGCCATCTTCTATGCTGTCTTTTTTTTTTTTTTTTTGAACCTTCGCAGCAGCATCAGAATGTATTTGAGCATTAGAGAAAAAAATTAGGGAGACTGAATGATTAAAGTGGAAAATTCAACTTTAATCTCGTACTTTTTTTTTGCCAATAAAATAGACTGTTGTAAATGTCATCTTAAAGATTTTAATCGCTACGTGCTTTTGGGCTTCCTTCTGCACTGACAGCAGCAGCAAGCAGCAATTGCCACACAGAACACATTAAATTCATGATATTCCAGCTCTCTGCACATTTAGAATCCTTAGATTTACTCTTAATATCACTTTCATAATACAATTTGTTAAAGCATGTATGTTACATTTTACAGATAAATCGTTAGCTTCATTTAAATAATTAATACTGTCAATAATTACACATGTGGGGGCGGCACAGCGGCGAAGTGGTAGCACTGCTGCTTCACAGTAGGAAGTCACATCCTTGATGTCCCCTGCCTGGAGTTTGCATGTTTTCCTGGTGGCTTTCCACAGTGTGCTCCGGTTTCCTTTCAAGGTCATACAGGTTTGGGGATCTGGTGATGTTAAAGTGACGCTAGTGTATGTGTGTCCAGGGATTGTTTTAGTCTCATGCCCGATGTTTGCTGAAATGGGTGTGTCCCTGGATTGATGGATGTAATCATTAAACATCAATCCTTTTCAGACCCCAGGTCATCCTGGGTATGATGTTAATCTGCATCCAGCCCTGCAACCTGCAGGCAAAATCCTGGGAGATGGCAGCAGAATTGGCACTCCAGCCACCATAAAAAACCTCACGTTGGTTCCATTCCATCTGAACTAGTGTGGTGCTGAGGGGTCACCCGCTGCTTGGCTGCAATCAGGTCCTAATCTGAGATCCTGAGTTGGTTTGTCATATAGTGGGTGTGACAATGTGCTGTATCAGCACGTGTTCCTAACCTCTCTCCTCTTTTCAGAGTTACTGTGGCAAGGTGTCCTGGGAATTTAGTGGATGTTTCTGGCAATTCAAAACGCAATGAAGCCGAACGTTGTTTTCTCACCGTGATGATATCTCGCACTGCCACCTGGTGGAATCCTCCAAATTTACATAAAGTACGCACGCAAGTATCAACAGAACACTGCTTGCGTAGAAGTAGTATCTGTAGGAGCATGCATCATGTGAAGTATAAACCCGGCCTTAGGCTCATGCCTTGGATCGGCAAACACAATTTGGGAAAATAAGGCATCTGTTGGCTCTGACCTCCAGTGAGGCCAGCAGTGTGAATGCGCAAGAAGTAGATGAGGCAAGGGAGAGAGTGTGGAGCTGTGTGGAAGGAACCATAGAACATCAGTTCAGTAGCAGTTTCAGCCACAGAATAAACAGTGCTCACCCCCTGGTCCTTGTTATAGGTATCTATATGCCCCTCATGGTACATGAAACCCTCCATAACAAGGAGATGGAAGACCTGAAATACAGTGACTTCATTAACTGAGGTGCTGCTGTATTCCCTCAACCATAAGCAGTTCATAAGACATTTTTCGGGTGGGTTGAGTCCATCATAAAGATGCTCTACTTAATTTAATTTTTCTTTCACTTGTTTCCTTTGTGGCCTGATAGCAAGATTCACTGCAAAAGATGTTGTTGATCAGTTATATCCTGAAGAGGACTTTCCAGAGGAGTTAGAAAGCTGTGGGGAAGAAGAGTCTGAGGAGGAGGATTACTACGTGGATCCATCAAGTGAGCAGCACTCATCGGATGACAAGGAAGAAGAAGAGGAGGAAGATGAAGGAATGACTGAGATCTTTATGTCCTGGAATGGTGAAATGAGCTGGTCCCCAGCACCTTATACACGTGAGGGTGCAGGCAGGTGTGCTGTTGAAGACGTCCTGAAGAGGACTCCCGGGCCAACTAGATTAGCAGTGGCCAATACAGTCGACATTTTGTCAGCCTTCCTGCTTTTTTTTCCAGCTTCCATTGAAAGAATTGTCATTGAGATGAGCAATCTAGAGGGGATGCGGCGGTATGGTGAACGATGGAAGAAAATTGATGAGTCTGAGCTACGTGCTTACCTTGGTCTTCTGGTGCTGGCTGGGGTGTACAGATCACAAGGTGAGGCTGCCTCTAGGCTGTGGCATCCAGAAACGGGAAGGCCAGTGTTCTGTGCAACTATGCCCCTCAAGAGGTTCTGTACCCTTTCAGCAATTCTACAGTTTGATAACCAGGAGTCAAGAGCCGCACGGCGGGCTACGGACAACCTGGCGGCCTTCAGGGAGGTCTGGGACAGATGGGCCGAGAGGCTACCGCTGATGTACCACCCTGGGCCTGACGTCACGCTGGATGAGCGGCTTCTTGCATTCAGAGGTAACTTCTACTTTAGCTCTTTTTTATTTAATGTAAGACTCTTTCAGTGTAGTAAATAAAAACTTAAGTGTAATTCTGTTTTTTTGTTCTAAGTTCTGAACCATTTTTAATTTCAAGGTATAGTTAATTTCAAAAATAAAGTGCAAGTTTTCACCCTCTTAGAAGTTTTCCCGTTGTTTTCTTATAGGATGTTGAATCACATTGGATTTCATTTGGCATTTTAGATACTGATTGACAAGAACAAAACTCTTTAATGTCAAAGTAAACACTGATTTCTTGAAAGTGGTCTTTATTAATTACAAATGTAAAACACAATATATACTGCTTAAAAAATTAATCTGAGTATAGCATCAAGTCAATGAAACTTCTATGCTATTGATCTGGTCAGTTAAGTAGCAGAGGGGATTGTTCATCAGTTTCAGCTGCTTTGGTGCACTAGAGGGGCAACAATGAGACGACCCCCAAAACAGGAATGAATGGCTTAACAGCTGGAGGCCACTGAGATTTTTCCCTCCTCATCTGTTATTTCACCAGTTTTGCATTTGGCTACGGTCAGTGCCACTACTGATAGCATGAGGCGATACCTGGGCCCTACAGAGGCTGTACAGGTAGTCCAACTTCTCCAGGATGGCAGGCACATCACGTCTCATTGACAGAAGGTTTGTTGTGTCTCCCAGCACAGTCTCAAGGGCATGGAGGAGATTCTAGGAGACAGGCAGTTACTCTTGGAGAGCTGGACAGGGCCCCTCGTAGAAGGTCCTTAACCCATCAGCAGGACTGACCACTATCTGCTCCTTTGGACAAGGAGGAACAGGATGAGCACTGCCAGAGCCTATAAAATGACCTCCAGCAGGCTGGCCACTGGTGTGAATGTCTCTGACCAAACAATTAGAAACAAACTTTGTGATGGTGGCCTGAGGGCCCGGCATCCTCTAGTGGTCCCTGTGCTTACTGCCCGCCTGGCACCGTGGAGCTCAATTGGGATTTGCCATAGAATACCAGAATTGGCAGGTCCGCCACTGGCGGGCACCCTGTGATTTTCACAGATGAGAGCAGGTTCACCCTGAGCACATGTGACAGACGTGAAAGGGTCTGGAGAAGCCGTGGAGAACGTTATGCTGCCTGTAACACCGTTCTGCATGACCGGTTTGGTGGTGGATCAGTGATGGTATATCTGGGGAGGCATATGCATGGAGGGACACACAGACCTCTTCAGGCTAGACAATGGCACCTTGTCTGCCATTAGGTATCGGGATGAAATCCTTGGACACATTGTCAGACTCTATGCTGGTGCAGTGGGTCCTGGGTTCCTCCTGGTACACGTCAATGCCCGGCCTCATGTGGCAAGAGGATAAAGGAATTGATACCATTGACTGTCCCCCATGCTCTCTCGCCTGACCTCAATCCAATAGAACGCCTCTGGGTGTCACATTATGCTTTGCTCCATCTGACGCTGCCAGGTTGCACCTCACACTGTCCAGGAGCTCAGTGATGCCCTGGTCCAAATCTGGGATCATTAGGACCATGCCCCACCAATGTTGTCAGGCATGCATACAAGCATGTGGGGGCCATACAAACTACTGAGTACTGAGCAATGAAATTTTGGCAAAATGGACTCGCCTGCCACATCACCTTTTCACTTTGATTTTCGGGGCGTCTTTGAATTCAGCCTTCTGTAGGTTGATAATTTTCATTTCCATCAAACGATGTGGCATCCTTTCGTTCCTAACACATTACCCAATTCATATCAGTAGTGGTATCCAGCTGGATTTTTTTTTCCCATTGAGATTTGATGTGTTTTCAAAGTGTTTTTTGAGTAGTTTGTGATTCAATATTGTATAACAAAAAATGTGAAATCTTCCAAGCAGTTTAATACTTCTTTAGGCACTGTATATCTTCACATCTATGTAGAGAATAGATAATTAGCTGCAAACCGAATATTATTTACTCTTCCTGTTTGCTACAGGTTGCTGCCCTTTTCGCCAATACATGCCAAATAAGCAGGGCAAATGTGGAATTAAGTTATGGGTGGTGTGTGATGCACAATCCAGTTATGCCTGGGACATACAAGTCTGTACTGGAAGAGCAGAAGGAAAAGCATCAGCAGCAGCCTCAGAGAAAAAACAAAGCCAACGCATCATCCTTGATATGACACGGGGTCTCAGGGGTCATAATGTCACCTGTGACAATGTCTTTGTCTCATGCGAGCTTGGCCAGGAGCTCCTAAAAAAGCAGGTCACTTTGGTTGGCACCATGCGACGAAACAAGCAGGAACTGCCTGCTGCTTTAACCCTAACCAGACACAGAAAGGTTTTCTCTTCCATGTTTGCTTTTACTCCCACTACCACTCTGGTTTCTTATATTCCAAAAAAACAGACAAATGTCGTACTGTTGAGCACCTTTCACAAAGATGCCCAAGTGAGTGACCGGGTAGACAAAAAGCCGGTGATGATCCTCGACTACAACAGAAACAAAGGTGGGGTGGACAATCTGGACAAAGTCACAGCCACATACAGTTGCCAGAGGAAAACTGCACGCTGGCCCCTCGCCCTATTCTTCAAAATTATTGACATATCCACGTTCAATGCTTTTGTAATTTGGAGTGAACTCAACCCAAGCTGGAGGCCAAGCAAAAGGAACTGGAGGAGGCTCTTTTTGGAGGAGCTTGGTAAAGAACTGGTGACGCCTTTCATGCAGAGGCGGCGGTGTCTTCCACACACTCACCTATCAGCATCCCTTGTAAGGGCCGCACAAAATTCAGAGTCCGGCACTCATGATGTCTCACAGGAACCCAGAGCAAGGAGCAGGAAAAGGGGGGGATGCAATTTCTGTCCCAGTAAGAATGACACTAAAACGAGCAGAACTTGTTGCCAATGTAAAAGATACATTTGCCAAAGCCATACATTGGAAATTCATAGCTATTGCTTTGCTTGTAGAGAGTACTGCTCCAGATAGACGGATGCAATACGACTGATGTGTGGTTTTGCCCTGATGTTCGAATTGTTTTTGCCCCTTTTTTCAATGTGTGTTTTGTACAATGTTTGAAATTTGGCTTTACACTTCAGCAATAGGCTTTGGTGTGTTACATGCATTAAATAAACTGCTCAAAAAAATGAAAGGAATACTTTGAAAACACATCAGATCTCACTGGAAAAAAAATCCTGCTGGCTATCTCTACTGATATGGACTGATATGGTAATGTGTTAGGAATGAAAGGATGCCACATCATTTGATGACCTACAGAGGGCTGAAATTCAAAGACATCCCAAAAATCAAAGTGAAAAAATGATGCGGCAGGCTCGTCCATTTTGCCAAAATTTCATTGCAGCAACTCCAAATTGGCTCAGTAGTTTGTATGGCCCCCACATGCTTGTATGCATGCCTGACAACGTTGGGGGGGGGGGGGGGGCATGGTCCTAATGAGATGACAGATGGTGTCCTGGAGGATCTCCTCCCAGATCTGGACCAGGGTATCACTGAGCTCCTGGACAGTCTGAGGTGCAACCTGGCTGCATCAAATGGAGCGAAACATAATGTGACACCCAGAGGTGTTCTACTGGATTGAGGTCAGGTGAGAGAGCATGGGGGACAGTCAATGGTATAAATTCCTTCATCCTCCAGAAACTGTCTGCATACTCTTGCCACATGAGGCCGGGCATTGTCATGCACCAGTAAGAACCCAGGACCCACTGCACCAGCATAGGGTCTGACAATGGGTCCAAGGATTTCATCCTGATATCTAATGGCAGTCAAGGTGCCGTTGTCTATCCTGTAGAGGTCTGTGCGTCCCTCCATGGATATGCCTCCCCAGACCTTCACTGACCAACCACCAAACCGGTCATGCTGAACAATGTTACAGGCAGAATAACATTCTCCATGGCTTCTCCAGACCCTTTCATGTCTGTCACATGTGCCCAGAGTGAACATGCTCTCATCTGTGAAAAGCAAAGGGCACCAGTGGTGGACCTGCCAATTCTGGTATTCTATGGCAAATGCCTATAGAGCTCCACGGTGCTAGGAAGTGAGCACAGGGCCACTAGAGGACGTCAGGCCCTTAGGCCCCCCTCATGAAATCTGTTTCTGATTGTTTGGTCAGAGACATTCACACCAGTGGCCGGCCTGCTGGAGGTCATTTTGTAGGGCTCTGGCAGTGCTCATCCTGTTCCTCCTTGCCCAAAGGAGCAGATAGTGGTCAGTCCTGCTGATGGGTTAAGGACCCAGGAGGGGCCCTGTCCTGCTCTCCTAGAGTAACTGCCTGTCTCTGGAATCTCCTCCATGCCCTTGAGACTATGCTGGGAGACACAGGAAACCTTCTGGAAATGGCACGTATTGATGTGCCTGCCATCCTGGAGAAGTTGGACTATCTGTACAGCCTCTGTAGGGTCCAGGTATGGCCTCATGCTACCAGTAGTGACACTGACCATAGTCAAATGCAAGATGAATGACAAAACAGATGAGGAGGGAAAAATCTCAGTGGCCTCCACCTGTTAAAACCATTCATTCCTGTTTTGGAGGTCGTCTCATTGTTGCCCCTCTAGTGCACCAAAAGCAGCTGAAACTGATGAACATCCCCCTCTGCTACCTAACTGACCAGATCAATAGCCCAGAAGTTTCATTGACTTGATGCTGTACTCTGATTAAAAAGTGTTCCTTTAATTTGTTTGAGCAGTATAGTTGGATGCAATCCGACTGATGTGTGGTTTTGCCCTGATGTTCGAATTGCCTTTGCCCCTTCTTTCAATGTGTGTTTTGTACAATGTTTGGAATGTAGTTTTACACTTCATGCATTAAATGTTTTAGATGGTTATGTGCTCATTGCAAATGCTGTGAATCATTTGTCGGTTGCTGTGTGTCCATTTCAAATTCAGGTTATTACTTAGTGGTTTCCCTTTAGAACTCTCTTATTGTGCTAAATTTACAAAATTATTCTTGATGGCTAGGTGCTTATGAACATTTCAGCAAATCATTCATAGTTTCTATGTGTGCATTTAAACATTTGTTAATTCCTCATGGTTTCCATGTGCTGGTCTTTAGAACGGCCATGATATTCTAAATCTTGTGGAGATCTTCGGCACTTCAGATTAAGATGGTTAAACAACATAAAATAGGTTTGAAGTGGAAAAACTTGATGTCCAGAGTGACTAAAAAGGCACGTTCATGCAGGATGAAGGACTAAGCGGCAGGTGATCAGCATAAAATGTATGTTAGAAGTTAACTGGATTTACGGATGGGCAACCAGACAACTAAAACTAATACTAACACATTAATTGTTGTAAACAGTTAATAAGAGCTAATGGGCAATTTAGTTAATTGAAGATGATGTAATGTGAGCAGGAGCTCTTATCTGATTGGTTGAATTTTACCAAAGAGACACTTCTAAGGGTATAAAACAGCATACAGCTCAGTCACTCATTGACACCTTTCCTGTGAACAGATGGATGACATTCCCTGCTCTCTGTGCCTCCAGTTCCTCTGAAGATGGACATACTGTCTTTGAAGACCCCGCCAAAATATTGTAAGACAACTGCACTATCCTACAGGCTTCTTCAGTTGTCTTGCCATTAGGAGTAAATGCAGCATTTAAAAGTAAGTTAAATCGATTCTTTCTTTTCTTATATGTAAACGTCTACGCGTGGAAGTGTGTGTGTCTGTCAGTCCGGTCCAGAAGTGAGAGGTGTTGTTGGGGTAAGGGCTCCACCTCCGCGGAAACAGAAACCCGTTTAGCCACTAATAACACAAGCGAGGCCAGCACATCAGCAAAACGAAACCTCCGAAGAAAGACAAAGTTACTTAGCCACTAACATCGGCAAAACGGTATCCCTTTTACTTTTCCTCCCACCGCTAATACACAAGCGAGGCGAGCACGTTGGCAAATCAAATCCTTCTAGGAGAGAGACACCCAGAGTAGTTTCTTTCAATTACCTGACATCTCTACATTTCAATTTAGTTTATTTTCTGACGATTTAAATTTTTTCTAGGACCCTTGGCTTTTTATAGCACTGGCTTACACGGCTAGTGTACCATAAGTTTCCTGTTGTCGATATGTCTGCCAGGGTTGCTGGGAGGGTGTAAATTGTCTCGAGTATGAGTACAACTCTAAAAGAACGCATTCCCAAGGCACATGTGTCCAGCAGGGGGCATATCTACCATACGGAGAACTTGGTTAATGTGGAAATCAAATTCTAGTTCAAGTTTACACGTACTGTCAAGTACATGTCTATTCAAAACAGTTTACAACGATACAATACCAACAAAGGCACCTACATACACGTATTGTCTTTTAGCAGATTAATCCTATTTGTATTACTTGTATTTTGTATTGAAAAGACTAAACTTTCAATCACAGTTGTAGTGATGTATGAACTTGTAACCTGGATAACTACTCCTCCTTTAGCTATTTCCTGTACTTGAGTGGCTATTGAGCACATTTACTTTTATTGCTGTTGTTATACTGTATAATCATTTTCCACAATCTGCTAAATGAATGTGTGTCCTACCGGCAGATAATGTTATAAACTGTGTTCTGAAATCTGGCAGGTAAGGAAGACAGAAGTTTAGAGTAAGGTAGTTCTGCTCACTAATCACAGTGCAGGAGAGTGGTGACATGTTACATGTTGATTAGCACAAGCAAGGAAGAATTTCACTGACCTCTGTACACTTGACAGCAATGACTCTATAAATATGAGTACAAATTCTTTATGATGCATTTTGAGAAGAAAAAGAAATCCTCAGTTGTGCCAGACAGTGTGGATTGCCTCCTAAGGAAAACCAACCAATTAAAGAAGCCATAATTTTAATGAAACGATGCTATGAACTAACTTAAGGATGCACCTGTGCTTCAGTAGTATGAGTTACGCAACTTCAATGTGTTTAAAAGAGTCAATGATGACTTTCATAGTGTGATCAGAGACAGACAGAGAGCATAGCCAGCCAGAGACCCTTCTTGTCACATGTCATTCTTGCCTATTTTCTCTCTTTTTAATAGCAGTCATTAAAGTTGTCTGTTGAATTTCTTCAGTCTCCAAGTGTCATTTCTTTCTGTGTCTGGCACAGTCTGTCACGAAGCGTTCAAGCAGGGCACATCAAACCTCTTCAAATCATTTTCTCACTCACCTTAATGAGAAATGATAATGTCCTCTATTAGGTAGGTGAAAATCTAGTACAGCAACCACAGGTCAGCGAAAAAAACACATTATGAGTCTAAAGGCCAGGTGCTTAAGACATTGTGGTATCCTTAGGGAGGACAGAGGAACACAGAATTACAAAACGCAACCACACAAGGATGGACATAGCACAAGGAGCAGGACTGACTGGGTGGTCATATTTCATACAAGACATCTCAGTCAGGAGTTGGAAGTTTTAAAAATGAGACCAGCACCCTGCTGGCAAGAAAAATGGCCCTCAGCTCCTGGCAAATCATGAATTTAATAAAGCAGACCTATGAATGAGGGTAAATCAAAAAATAAAGGCAATTTGAAAATTATGTGGTGACCACAATAGATAGAGGCTGACGTAAAACAACATGTTTGCAGTGGCTTATGGGTAGTCTGAACACAAACAGCACAACACTCTGCTGTTAGTCTAGTTGAAGCCAAAAAGAAATAAACATGGACGCAGAAATTCATCAGAATTCTTATTTTCTACTTTGGTGCTCTTCAAGTTACATTCTTTTTAAGGACAACGCTAACAAGGTTCAAGTATAAGCAGTACGTATACCTTGTCTCAAAAAACAGATGCAAGAGTCATAAAAAGGTTTGGGGCAGCCACCCATATAATATTCCCTAGCTACAAAAGGGTAAATTGCTATCACTGATGTGCTAAGAACGAAGTCCAAAACAGAACTGATGAGTTTTGTAGAATATGGCAGCTTTAAAGGCCAGAAAGGAAAGTGAAGTCATCAAGCAGAAAGGGTCCTCTTCCATAGGGTCAGACCCGGACATGACGTCATCAACAGGGCTGGAACAGGATGGGCTCTTCGTCCATGGGTTCTAAACTGGAAGTGACATAATCAGAAGAGCCAGAACTGGAAGTGACATCATCAGAAGAACCAGCAACAGAAGTAATGTCATCAGAGCCAGGTGGAATTTCCTGTGAACAGTCTGCAGGAAAGCAAGAAAAAGGTCAGTGCACTCCGCCAACTGCTGGTCTGGCATGGAATTACTGTCATTTAGACTCTTTAGCTGCCTCCCATATGCACGTGTGTGACAGCCTGTACACCTCAGGCGCTATATAAATAAAATGTAAGCAGTATATATACCTGTATACTTCAGGTACTATATAAATAAAATGTATACTACTACTACTACTACTACTAATAATAATAATAATAATAATAATGCAATGAGTGTGTCTTTCTCTGAATCCAGCTGGCAAGCTTCTTTTTAGTACAGTTTGGCTGTGCATGGCCAAAAATCCTATTTTATTCACATTGGCTAAGGCGAAAATCACACTTACTTTGAGCACAATGATCTCCTTTGGAAAAAGATGTGTTTCATAAATATTAGGAATGCAAAAGTCATGAAATTTATAATGATTTTAACTGCAGGTCCATTTGAACTAATAACCCTAAGGTCAAATTATAACCAGTATATCATCCATTGACAAAAGTTGCCATGACACAACTGTCCAGTGCCAGTTTAATCCAGATGTCCTTTGGAAACACTGCACAACAATTTTTTTGAAAAGTCTTGCTTCCTGAAAAGATTTTGCTGACT
Organism: Polypterus bichir lapradei; assembly: GCA_026402145.1. Classification (NCBI taxonomy): domain Eukaryota; kingdom Metazoa; phylum Chordata; class Cladistia; order Polypteriformes; family Polypteridae; genus Polypterus; species Polypterus bichir. The sequence continues at coordinate 232,523,931 of JANRMT010062791.1, read as the reverse complement.
GTGACAGGTACTACTGGGTATGCACAAATATAATTTTGGTTTTACTGCATCACGTAGGAACTCTGAGAAATAGACATTTATATGTTTACTGACAATAATGTATTTAGTCACGTTTATGTTTCACATAAGCTATTAAATTCAACAGAATTAAAAGTGTTTTGCTACTGATTTTCTTTTGTATTCAATGTCTGGTGCATCACGTTGCAGTGTCCAACAGTAGTCAGCAAGCATTGATGAATTCCAGTTGCCCTGGTATCATTTCTCCATCGTAGCAATGTCCTGGTGAAACCTTTCACTGTGTTCGTCACTGACAGCACCAAGATTTGTGGGGAACAAGTGCGAGTGGAGGAAATGAATCTTGAGTGACATGTTGCACTTCATTGTCTTGTATGCTTTGAGAAGTTTGTCTACCAGTTGAATGTAGTTTGGGGCTCTGTAATTGCCCAGAAAATTGTCAACAATGTCTTTAAAGGTTTTCCAGGCAATTTTTTCCATCCCAACTAACATATCTTCAAACTGCTTGTCACTCATAACATGTCTGATCTGGGGGCCAACAAAATTGCCCTCTTTGATCTTGGCGTCAGTTATTCTTGGGAACATCTGTCTTAAATAATAAAAACCTTCACCTTCCTTGTTCAGTGCTTTCACGAAATTCTTCATGAGTCCCAGTTTTATGTGAAGAGGACGTAAAAATATCTTTGCCGGGTCAACAAGTGATTCATGTGCCACATTTTTCTGTCCTGGAACTAACTTTTTACGGAGTGGCCAGTTCTGTCAAGAATAGTGCGATTCTTTGGCACGGCTGTCCCATTCACAGATGAATCAACAGTACTTTGTATAGCCGAGCTGCAGTCCTAGTAACAGAGCAACGACTTTAAGATCTCCACAGATATTCCACTTGTACCTGCTATACTGGACGTGCTTCAGCAACAGTTTCATATTCTCATACGTTTCTTTCATGTGTGCTGCATAGCCAACAGGTACTGAAGGATAAACGTTGCTATTGTGTAGCAGAACAGCTTTCAGGTTTAACATTGACGAATCAATGAAGAGACACCACTCTTCCAAGTTGTGATCACAACCCAAGTCCGAGAACAATCCTTCAATGTCACAACAGAAACAGAGACTGTCGACTTGTGCAAAAAATTTGGTTATATCATGATGTCAGCCTCGATACACAGAAATTTTCGTACCTGATGACAGCAAACACCATTCCTGCAGTCTTGAACCCAGCAGCTCGGCTTTTGCTTTTGACAGACCCAAATCTCTGACCAAATCGTTCAATTCGAACTGTGTTATCAGATGTGGATCGCCTGATGAGCACGGTTCAAAATCCTAGTCAATGTCAGTACCCTGCATTGCAGTTTCTTCATCTGGTTCATCTATGGTCCAATCCTCTGGTGGTTTCGGAATTGGAAGACTGTCGTCATGTGGCACAGGTCTCATTGCTGAAGGCAGGTTAGGATATTCAATTGATTTCTTGTTTTTGGAAGAAAAACCAGACACATTAGTCAAACAGAAGTAACAGTCCATCACATTGTCTTTCTGTTTTCGCCATATCATCGGAACAGCAAACGGCATCGTCTTTCGAGTGCCTCTGAGCCAGGCTCTCAGACTGACAGCACATGTCACACAGCAAATGTGAGGCATCCATTCCTTGTCTTGATCACCAGTTTTGCAGCCGAAATACAGATGATAAGCTTTCTTCACAAGAGCAGTCATCCAACGTCTTTGAGGCACAAGTGTATATTCGCCACAGATATAGAAGAATGTATCGCGGCTGTTACGACATTGACGAGACATATCGCCCACCACCAAAACGACTATAGCATCAAGCTTACTTACTGTTATATTGCTACAGATACTATACTTTACTATACTGATACTATACATACACACTGACTATCTATATTAACCAAATGAGCAGGATCAGTGTATGCAAGCCACCTTTATAGCATGCTGAGACAGCGTCAAGCTCATTAAGACCTGCCCAGGATGTCAACTTCCACAGAACAGCTTCCAACCTGGCCTGATTCCATGCCTGGACATGCCCAGGCTGCGCAAACCGTTGTTGATAAGTCACTTATGGGAGCGAAAATGTTTGGATACAAATATAAGAAAAAATCATGACAAAATTGAAACGGTACGTGATGGGTAAATTTTGATGTGATGTTCGTGATCAGCACCCAAAACTCTATAAGAGTGGTGGCTCTGAGGCTAGGGATCTGCACTGGCAATGCAGTAAATGCCAAAAGGGACTCTGCTCTGTTGGGCCCTTGAGCAAGGCCCTTAACCTGCAATTGCTGAGCGCTTTGAGTAGTGAGAAAAGCGCTATATAAATGCAAAGAATTATTATTATTATTATAAGAAACATCCAACAGTGTTCAAGAAGCAAAAACTTTGTTGTGCAATGAAATCGGGCCGCATATTGCAGACTGTATTGGAAGCACCGGTCCCAAAAAGGAACTGTACAGAGCCAGGCTGTCTATAACCAGTCGGTGTGTTGTCACACAAGAATGTATTTATTTGGAAGCTCATTTTCTACCTGTGAACAGGGTTTCTTAGGAAGATACATAGTGGATTTAGAGCAATGCAAAGAAAGATTCTATGCAGAACACATTTCCACATATTGTTTGCCATTTCTATTATGGCAAAATGTCTTTGGTCTGGGCTCATTTTTTTTCCAGTGTGGGTTCCCTTGGGACTATTAAGATGGCTTACTTGTCTAAACCCCCTGCCACATTCCTCATAAGGCTTAAGTAGTAAGCAGTAAGGCTTCTCTCGGGGTTCATTTCTTCAAGGTTACTTGGTATGCTTACTGTCAAAGCAGAAGTAAACCTCGCTCTTTAGTCATGACAGTCCACTTGTACTGCCTAATTTTATATTCTGTTAAGTTTGCTGGGAGGGCTTGGGGTACCACCCACATTGTTCCGATAACACATCTTTTTGCAATTCAGTTATGGTAATTAGTTGTATGTCTAGATGGATCAGGGAGTTTCTTTTTATTAGTTATGTTCACCCTAGCATAACTGGAACTATTGATGTTATTTCAGTCCACATTTGGCATATCTTAGATTGCATTTTCTGGTTCTATTTTTTGCCTCTTCCTTCTTACAACTGAGTAATCATAAGGGACTGATACTTCTGTAATCCAGGCTTCCTTTGACTGTTTTACCTTGATAGCAGTTTTCTGGTATCTGTTTGTTTTGTCAGTTAGTACTGGTGTGTCCCATGTAACTAATACCTCCCCACTGGCTATTATGCGGCATGGATTGTGATCCCATTGCCTTTTTGGTGCTGTGTGTTTTTCAGTGTGTATGCTTACAGCCATCAGCACCTCACACCCATCAATCAGATGAGTGACAGTTTCTAGTTTTGTTTGGCAAAAGCACCAATTATCAGTTAGGCAATTCTTTCTATTAACACGTTGTGTGCCAGCCGTTTTGCAGCCTGTTGTCCTACTCATGCTTTACACTTCCAAACTGAAGCATTTCAGTCGGAACTCTAACTTGGCGGTGTGATGAGGCTCTCAGCATCACACAGTAGTCACGAACCTCTAGGATTCTGTGCTGTTCATCTTGAAAGACGTATACAGACAAATCTTTAAACACACCAAAGGCTACAATACAAAAGTCTTTAAGTGGAACCTTCTGTTCAAATGTTGGGTCCAGGCTGTTACATCATGGGCAGGAAGAATATCCTCCATGGTGCATATCCAACTGTGCATCTCCCTGCAGCAGGCCGACCCACCGACTGTGCATTGTGACTGAAGTTGTGGAGTACCCGTTCACATAAGCCCAAAGAGCATGGAGGTTTAGCCTCAATACTCATTAAAATGAACAAAAAAAATGAAGATGGCTCTCTTGCTTATTGTGGAATTGCAACATACCCACCCCTTTTTGAAGGTTATGTGCTTTAATAACACCTTCACTTAGTTAAGACTGCACATCTCTGCCATTAACACAGATACAGTACCTTTGGATGGTTAGTTTAAATACACTGAGCACGTTAATTTATTTAATAATAGATTTGGTTTGTTTTCCACCTCATGAATACAGATGGCTCAAATGAGTTCCATTCCTGTGGATGTTCATTTGTGAATAAGTTGGAACTTGCAGTGAAAAATATTCTGTCACCTCATTTACATTTACCCCCAGAAAAACAAGTCAAAAAACATTGAATATTTTTCAACAATAAAAATAAAATTTTATTATGTTTAACAGAAACATGTAAATATCAATGTGTTAATATAAATATAGTAGGAAAGGTTATGTCTAGTGTCCACTGCTGTAGTAATGCAGATTTATTACACGTCCATTTTGTGATACGCTTTGAGACGGCCGCCAATGCGTAGTCTGATGTTGAAGTTTGGACAGTAGACGTGTGTTTCTTTGCATACTTATA
>JANRMT010062791.1:232477058-232514527 GCA_026402145.1 Polypterus bichir lapradei | reverse complement strand
TGCTTCAAGAATGATTTAAGATATGAAGAGGTTGAAGAAGTGACAGCGAAGGTGGTAGGGATGAGAATGGTGCACATACGCATGAGCCGTATGGCTGCCCTGCTGGCCGCTGCCGAGAGTTGATTCTACAATGAAATAAAATAAAAATAAAAAGAGTAATAAAAATCATCACCCAGAAAGTGGACAGTAGAGGTCGTGTAGTATATGTGTACCAACTTTCAGGTCAATAGGTCAAACGGTTTGCGAGCTACAGGTGATTTAAAATCTTGGATAGACAAACAAACAGCCACAGTAGCGTATTACATAAGAAGATACTTTGGATACATTTCATTTGCTCCACTCCTCATTTTTCTCCGCAATGTCAATCAACAGTGGCATCCACGAGTGGCTCTCCCTTTCTCATGGTAGTTTCGGCTCCGCACTTCCATTTTGCCCTTCACTGATCTCTTCATTACTACTTAACCTTTTAACAAGGAGGGCATCCTTGAGGGCTCCAACGAGGTGCAATTCTAAGGGGTGTAGGGTGGATTAGGAAGAACAGTCCATCCGAATTTAATGACTGCTCCAGTGTGGTAATCTCAGTGACATTTTTGAGAGATCAGACTCATTCAGTACTGCTATGTTTTTGACACATGTATGATGCATGACACTCCCCATTAACAGTTAATTTTATTATGCTGAATACATGATCGTGCTCTACAGTACAATTATTCCATGGACACAACCACAAAGAGCACTCACGCTAGGCATCCTGCTGCTGGTAACTCCTGCTCAGAACTTCAACCAGCTGCCCAAGGACGGCTATAAAGTTGTTGTTAAAGGCAGCTGTCTCAGCCGCCTGTGCTGCCCGCTCCTCTGCCTCTGCCGCCCGCGCCCTGGCCTCGTCCTCGCGGAGCAGCTGGATGTGCCTCTCTCGCTGCTCCAGCAGCTTCTCCACGATCTCCTGGTTTTTCCGCTTCACTTCTCGCAGAACCTCACAGATCTCCCGTCTTCTTTTGCCTAATAATTGAAAAATAAATAACCAGACATTTATACATGCACACCACAGAAATCCACAAACTAAGGCGCACTTAGATTTGTACCCCGAAAGCATTGCACAATCACACAATACCAATGTCTGCTGAATTTGTTGTAAACATCGTCCTTAAGAGGCCCAATACTTGCCTAGAATTGATCGAGGCTTTTTCTGACCGTTTGCTGGAGCAGTTGCAGTCTTCTGCAGGGGTGGCTGAGAGATGTGCTTGCTGCTAGCTTTCGAACCACTGTGATCTTTGTCACCTGGGCATTGCTGAGATGAGCCTGGAAAGTAAGCAGAGTGCATTTAGGACTGGGCCATTTAATACAAGAACTTGTCTTGTGATACAGTCCTTTTAGTGGTGTCAGAGATGCCAGGGGCAACGACCCGGCCAGGATGCCGTGAGGGACCGGATGTGGGTCTGCGCCCACCCTGGATCACGTGGGGGCCGCCTTCCTGGTTGCTTTGGGGGCCACGGGTCGAGGGCATGGAAGCCCTACCCTGTAGGGGCCCGTGGTCACCGCCAGGAGGCGCCCCAATGCCTAGGGGACCTGTTACCTCAGCACTTCCGCCAGGAAGTGCTGGGGGGAAGAATTAAAAGGGCACCCGGAGAGCTGCCGGGAGAACAGCCAGCACTTCCGCCACGCTGGGGCGTGGCCAATGAGGGAATGCCGGGAGCCACCTGGAGCTCATCTGGGAGAGGATAAAAGGGGCCGTCTCCCTTCATTCGAGGCTGGAGTCGGGTGGAAGCAGGACGAGGCACGAGAGAGGTGTGGAGGCGGCCCAAAAAGAAGGCATTGCGTGGCCAGGACTGTGTTTGGGGTTTGTGCACTACTTTGGACTGGGTCTTAGTGACTATTTATTGTAAATATTGTATATATAATAAACGTGTGGTGGTGACAAACAACATGTCCACGTCGGCTCCACAGTGGCTAAGGTGATAAAAAGAACTGTCATTATATCCTGTGGTTTGGGCTCATAACTACTGAAGCCATTTAAGAGATTTTAGTCCCAACTGAGGTCCAAAACCGTGCTGATATTCAAAAACGATTGTGAACATCACCCCCTGGAAGTATGAAAGACTGGAGAAAGGTGCCGAGTACGTAAACACCATAGGTAAGATGTTCCTGACCTGAAAAAGAGCAACAGCCACCAAGCGAAAAGCTCAAAAATGACCCCAAAAGCATATGGTGTTTTTATTTTTGAGGTTTCCTAATCTACTACATGGCAGCGCTAGGTTCCAATAGACCAGTGGTTCTCAACCTTTAAACACTGGGGCCCAGTTTTATTGTTTTTTGTTAAGTGATGACACTTTATTTGCAGTAATTTTAATGTAGACTAGACAACATTCCCCTCCCACCAATAGGACACATTAACAAATAGAAGACAATGTGACATACTGGTTAAGGTTTTGGACTGCAAATCCCGATACTGACACTGTGTGATCAGGAGCAAGTCACGTCACCTGCTTGTGCTTAAACTGAAAAAAAAAAAAAATAATAATAATAATAATAATAATAATAATAATGTAACCAATTGTATCTCAAATGTTATAAAGCCTTATTCAGATGAGATTAGTTTTACACCAAGAGGTCATGTAGACTCTGTGATTTACTGGCACTGCTTTATTCTGGATCAGCACTTCCTGGTTCCCTTATATTTAATGTATTCATACTGTCAGCTCAGACCAGTTCTATATATTAATAACTTTTATTAATAAGAACAAAATGCCCGTTTGCATTCCGTACCTAACCACTTTCCTATATAAAGTGTGAATATCAGTGTGCCGAAGTAATATAACACGCACTACACATCCCAGTTATTCAGCGTTCACCACAAGGAGTACACTGGCAGCTCATTACACCCCCCATCCTCCCTTCAGGCTGTGGGTAAAGTCATTGGTATCAGAGGACCTCTGTAACTTTAGCCCAATTCAAATCACTCAAATATGAGAAATGTTGATGTCACGAAACACTGTCTTCGGTCAGTGTCTGCTAGTAGCTCATAGTCGGACGGCGCTCAAAGTACCCCAAAACCCACATAAAGTACAAAGTCTCTTGAAAGCAAAGTCACTATTTTTTATTGAGAATAAAAATGATAAACCAGTATTGGTGGGAGAGATAAAGGAAAAAATCCACAACAAAAAAATCAAATTAAAAAATATATTTAACATTCCAGCAGAACAAAATAGTCGCATCCAACAAACAGGACGAATTCAATAAATTACTGATAAAAATCATGTGTAGTACTTATACGCAAGAGCTCATAAAAGGTACATAGTCCAAAGCAGCAAAAAAAATAAATAAATAAAAAAAACAATAAAACAGTAGAAAGAAAAGGTCGACTAACTGTTCCAATGGCTCTGTAGCAGCAAAAACCTCTCTCTCTCCCCAAGTGCTGAAGGTCTAGGAAACTTGGTGGTTTAAAAAGTTTGGAAAAATACCTTTAAGACAAACTTAAGCAATGAACCTTTGTAATACGCAGAATAGCGACACCTATACTGACCCATAGACATATATAGATAGACGCCGCTTTCACTGTGTTGCCCAGTCGACATGATACGTCAGCGCGTCCGTCCTATTGCGAGTGGCAAAAATGCCATTTAAACTAATACAGGTTGACGTGGAAACCGGGTTTTCTGATGAAAAACCAATAACGTTTAAAACAGTATCGTTTCCATACAACAGATTTTGGCGAATCGTTTACATGCAATTATTTATATCCATTTATACACTAATAATGGCAATTAATAATAATAATAAATAATAATAATAATAATAATATCCTCCCATATAAGTAACATTTCTCAGACTGCTTTCTTCCACCTCCGAAACATTTCTAGACTTCGTCCTGTTCTTACGCAACACAGTACTGAAGTATTGGTTAACACCCGAGTCACCTCAAGTATTACTGTAATGCTATTCTATCTGGCATCCCACACAAACTTATCCATCACTTACAACTTCTTCAAAATTCTGCTGCCAGGATAATAACCTGCTGTTCTAAATCCACTGAACATATTACACCTATTCTATCTCAACTTCACTGGCTCCCTGTTAACTACAGAATACAATACAAAATACCACTCTGAACATGTAAAGCTCTCCACAACCTCACTGATCTCCTCCAGACTTAACACACCTCTCGCTCACTCAGATCCTCATCTGCAGCTCGACTTTCTGTACCACACATCAGACTCAGTGCTCTGGGAGCTCGAGCGTCTCTCATAGTGCTCCTCAACTCGGGAATTCTCTTCCTTCTCATATACGTCCGCTCGATTCAATAACACATTTTAAAACTGCCCTCAAAACTTATCTTTTCAAACTGGCATACCAATTATACATTTTGCACTGTTAATGCCAGTTATCTTTGTTTGCTAATTACAGTATTGCTTTTTGATTTATCATTCTCTTGTTTTAATTTTACTAATGTTGTTTAATTTTATTGTAAGGTGACCTTGGGTGCTAAGATTATAAAACGGGATTTTCTAATGGCCAAATATAACGAAAACAATTGTTCAGCCTTACCTATGAAATGTAATCCCTCGGGATCTGGTTTGGAGCGTACAGCGGTTTGTACAATCCCAAGTAGCACATTATTCATTACTTCACTCCGCAGCAGTGCCACTCGCAATATGGCGGCGACGTTGACGTACGATGCTGCTGGTCATGTGGCGTTTAGTAATTCAATGTCTATGTGCTGACCACTCACCCCTCGCTAATGATACTGTGGCCCTCATAAGTATTTCCTACCCAGTCGCTTAAAGGCAATGGGCTTCTACCATTCACATACAGGGGGAGGAACACAGCCTTATCCATACTTTATTCCTACATATATACCATCTTACATACATCTCACACATCCCGGGGATTACATCAGATTTCTAAATAGCCATACGACATAATATGCATGAACAAATTGAATAAAACTATTACCATACCCGTAATGAGATTACCTTTCCCATTTCGTTCTTCCTGACTATTGCGAAATCAGCTGATTGCTGGCTTTTAGCAGCCCCGCGCACGTAGAATGAACACTACCCGTCAACTGACTAGGCTAGTCCGCCAAAGAAGAGGACTTCGCCAAGCCGGTAAGTGGCGGCATTATCAAAAATTAAAATCTGATATTCATCGGAATGATGTGCCAACATTAAGTGTCTTAGGGGGAACTTTACGAACATTTTAGCACTGCACCTGTCAGCTCTTTACTGTACTTTATTTTGTTAAATAGCGGCTGCTGCTGGTTTTTCCGGTGACGGTTTTACTACCGTCACAGTCGATTCGCACTGGATTAGTTTACAATACAGAATTCTCATCTTTCCACATGAGAACCTTACCAAAGCCCAATGAACCAACTTTATATAATGTGATATGGACGCTATATAGCATCCGACCTGACACAGCCTCACACTGAGGCACGTGTAAAACACTAAGAACTTTTATTTTTCGTCATCTGTGGGACGCGTCTTCCCAAAAGCACTTTAAGGCAACACAAATCACTTTTCTGGAGGCTCGTTAATCCGTGCAGCTCCTCCGGGTGGTGGCCACGGAGCCCAACAGGTCTGGGTCCTGAAGTCCCACACCTGTGGCCCCGATGTAACCCAGGAGGGCTGCCACCACACGTTCCGGGGGATGTAGAGTGTATCCCATGGCTGCTCCCCCAGATCCAGTGTTGAAGGGGCGTCCCGGCTGGGCATGGGACCCAGCCGCCCGTCACAATAAGAAGAACCCTTCACAGAGTGAAATGGGTCTTTCCGCCTCTGTGAAGAACCATACAGCCCAGTAAAATGACATTTATTTTTAAGAGTGTATTTGCACAGGGTTACCTTTACACCACACTCTTAAAAATGCTGGTTCTGCAAAATCACTTGATGGGTCTTTACTGGATTGTGTAGTTCTTCAAAGAACTATTGCTTGATAAAGCACCATTTCATTCTGGGACAGGTTCTTTGCCAATGACATTGGATCTTAGTGTTTTGAAATACTTCTTAACATGTACCAAAAAAAAAAAAAAAAATGAAACCTTTAATGCATGATAGGCTGCCTAGCAGGACACCAACAGATTAAGAAAATTTGAATTTAGCCTGTGTTATTGTATGCAGCAAGAATACCTTTTAAAATCAAAACCCTGTAGTATTTCACAAATCTGTTACTATCTGCTCATTGTTATTTGCTGAAATGGAGCCTGTTAGGGGTCTAAATAAACAAAGCTTCTTTCTGGAACTTTCATGTGGAGGGGTCTTTTTGGAACCAAAATGGTTCCCCTATGGCATCACTCTGAATTGCCACTCCAGCACCTTTAATGTTAAGGCTCCAGTTGATGGGGTGAAGTCATTTTTAATGGAGGACTTCAGTATTTTCAGTCCTGTCATGTCAATAAATTTTCACAGACTGCATGTTCATCTTCTGTAGAAAAGTCCAAAGAAATAACCCCAGGTTCGATGTGTAAGGAGACAATGCCTGGTGAGCCTGCTGGATTGTTGCAAAAACATTCTAGAATGTTTCTGGTCAAGCCTGAAGATTTTCATTTTTTTTTCCCATTTAAATGTGCCAAATAATTAACTTCAACAATTTCCAAATGTCTTTAAAGTTTGGAAGACTCCATGCTTTTTGTCTTTTAGTACCACACAGCAGATAACACTTGAACAGCTGGTGCTCTCTACTCTTCACGGTAAAAGTAAACCTATAACCTCAGAACATCTGGGTTGTATGGTCTTTTTTAACATTTTTGTTTGTTTCTGGGTTTTTGAGATGAATCTTGTGAGGTTTATAAGGAATTGGAAGGTGCCAGAGCAAATGATTCTACAGGGCATTTGAGGAACTTGTGCATGATGGCTTCCTTATATTGGGAAAAGGATGTTAGGGATAGAGCTGCCAGCCAAGAGGAAAAGAGGAAGGCCTAAGAGAAGGTTTATGGATGTGGTGAGAGAGAACATGAGGGTGATGGGTATGACAGAGAAAGATGGAGAGGACAGGAAGATATGGAAGAAGATGATCCACTGTGGCAATCCCTAACAGGAGAAGCTGAATAAAGAAGAAGTACATGATGGCTTCCTTAATCAAGTGTGTGGTGTATAACAGGTTGTCATCTGCTGGTAACTGGACTTACGGCAGCCATTTAATTTCCCCAATGCAGGAGTAAATTGTCCCTTTCAATGGGTTCAGAACTGAAATTTGCAATCAGTATCCCCCTAAACTATTAAAACGATGATCATTTGTTATTATTATTATTAATAAACTGAAACTGACAACCCATCTGTACTCTTAAAATTGCTGGTTCTTTAATGCCATGTTATGGTTCCTTACTGGGTTGTGTGGTTCCCCATTGAGCCATTACTTGACAAAGCACCATTTCATTCTGGAAATGTATTTTTTTTTTTTTTTTGCATGTGAATTTGGTTGTTTGTGCTTTGAAAAACTTCCTAATATGGAGAATAAACCATAATGAAGATTATTATGACTAATAACAATGAATATATGCAATTATATTAAAACGTTAATTGTAGAAATGAACATTATTCCAAGCCTTAACAGTATTATACAGGGTGATTCAAAAAGATGCATCCGATTTCAAAATTATTTATTTAATTTGTAAATCATTACAGAACAATAACAGTAAATTGTAAAATTACATAATAAACCTTATGCTCACCTAAATCATTTACAAGTACCCAATATGACCTCCTCCAGCTGTACGGACAACGTCAATGCGATAGTCAAACTCATCCCATACTTGACTGAGCATGTCGGGTGTCACTGTACTCCTCCGATGCGATTTCGGAATTCATCCAGTGTTATTGGGAGTGGTGGCACATAAATGGAATCCTTAACGTACCCTCACAAAACAAATGCCACACGGCGTAAGATCTGATGATCTTGGGGGTTAGAAGTGGACTGCCAAATCGTGAAGAATATAAAAGTGGAGAACACAGAACGCTTTCTGCTCAGGGGTCGCCATGTCCTTGCAGACTGAAGGGAGCCATCTTCGGGTGACAGTCAGAAACTCTATGACCCCCCAACCCCCTCTTTCAGTTGGTATGTGATTGATTCCTAGGCGCCTCATGGTTGTAAAAATATGGCACTTTGAAATCAGATTAATCTTTTTGAATCACCCTGTATTACTATAAATGCTGTGACCACATACTCATGGACACACAATCATTTCAGTTTGCAATCAATCTGAAAATGTAGCATCCTATAGAGCAGTGCTTCCCAAACTCAATCCTGGGGACCCACTGTGGCTGCAGGTTTTTGTTCCAACCAACCTCTGTTTTTTATTGGACTTTTAGCCTAATTAACTGAGTCATTATCTCCCAGTTTCTGTGTTTTGGAGTTAATGTAGAAATTGCAAACTAATAAGGTAAGACCTGCTCCCTGGCTAAATGAAAGTACGCGATCACTGTGCCGTGTCTGTCGAACTGCTGAACGGTGTTGGAAAAAAGATGGACTGACTATCTCTAAACAGATTTTCAGGACTTCTCTTTTGAATTTTCAGGCTGAAGTTAAGAAATCGAAACATGACTTCTTTGTCGATTTAGTATCTCGTCATTCAAACAATCCTAGGGTTTTATTTAATTCAATTAATACGGCCATTCACCCTCATTCTATGATGGGATTAAATAGCACTGTTCATTCATGTGAGCAGTTTCTATCTTTCTTTGTCAGCAAAATTGATACTATCCGCCGTGGCATTGTTCAAACTGGCTATGAACTTCCTACTGTTAATCATGACATTGTTCTAGATTCCTTTGATCAAGTCTCACTTTCAATGCTAAAAAGAACTGTTGACACCCTTAAACCAGCTTCCAGCCCCCTCGATATTGTACCACCATGTCTCTTAGTGGAAGCCTTTGATGTGCTGGGCCCATCTTTACTAGCCATTATAAATGATTCTATTAGTTCGGGGGTTGTGCCCTCATTTTTTAAACATGCTGCAGTCCATCCCCATCTAAAAAAGGCAGGATTAGATCCTGGAGTTTTAACCAACTTTCGTCCAATTTCCCAGCTGCCATTTCTGGCTAAAATTCTAGAAAAAAATTATTTATAATCAATTGGTCAATCACCTTAACTCCAATAATTTATTTGAGATCTACCAATCTGGTTTTAGGCGTTATCATGGTGTTGAACCGGCACTCCTGAAAGTGTTCAATGACATTTCTCTTATTACTGATTCAGGTGATGCGGCAGTCCTTGACCTGTCCGCTGCCTTTGACACTATTGACCATGAAATATTCCTGATGCGGCTTGAACATCTTGTTGGGCTTAAAGGGACTGCTCTTAACTGGTTCAGGTCATATTTAACTGGTAGACACTTTTCAGTGACTTTAAATTCCTCTTTTTCATTTACTGCTCCCCTCAAATATGGTGTTCCTCAGGAATCCATTTTAGGTCCTATTTTATTCTCTATATACCTTCACCCTATTGGAGCGATTTTTAGGAAATTTAACATTTCTTTTCATTGCTATGCTGATGATACTCAGGTTTATATTCCCGTCTGCAACTCTGCAACAAATCAACTCCATAACTGTCTGTCTGAACTAAGATCCTGGATGGCTAATAATTTTCTTGATCTAAATCAAAATAAAACAGAGGTGCTTATAGTGGGTCCTTCAGCTAAAGCCCAAATTGGTCTTGGACTTCTCGGCTCTTTCTCTGTCTTTTGCAAACCTCAAGCCCGCAATCTTGGTGTTATCTTTGACAGTAACCTCTCTTTTGAAAAACAAGTAAATTCTGTAGTCAAGAGTTGCTTTTTCCAACTTCGTCTATTAGGTAAGATCAAGCCTTTTTTATCTTCTAAAGATCTTGAGAAAGCTACTCATGGTTTTATTTTTTCTCACCTCGATTATTGCAATTCGCTGTATTCTGGGATTAACAAATCTCTGATACACAGGTTTACAGCTGCTCCAAAATGCTGCTGCTCGCTTTCTGGTTGGGGCAAGGAAGTATGACTCTGTTTCTCCTATTTTAGCTTCGTTACACTGGCTGCCTGTCAGTTTTCGAATTGATTTTAAAATCTTGCTGCTAGTTTTTAAATCTTTACATGGGTCTGCCCCTGCCTATTTATCAAAATTGTGTGTTTTACACCAGCCGTCCAGAGTGCTTAGATCTTCTGGTTAGTTGTCTCTTTTGTGTTCCCTTGTACCAAATGTAAAACCAAGGGGGACAGGGCCTTTGCAGCTGCTGCCCCTCGCCTGTGGAACTTTTTACCTCATCACATAAAGGAGTCGTCTACAATTGAACAGTTCAAAACAAGATTAAAAACTCACTTCTTTTCACTTGCATTCAGTGACCTTCAGTAATACTGATGGTTTCCTCTTTGTGATCATATAACATTATTTCTATTTATTTATTATCTATCTTATTTTATGTTCATATATTTTATTACTATTCATGATTTACTGTTTATTGTTTTTGTTTCTTTTTTTTTTCTTTTATTCTATTATTGTAAAGCACTTTAGCCGCAGCATTACTATGTTGTTTTAAATGTGCTATATAAATAAATTGACATTGACAAACTAAGTTTGGTAGATTTTTATTAAAATGTAATAAGCAGTGATATGGGGAATATGTAGTTGTTTTTTTAAGTCATTAACAGTATTTTCAACCTAATTTTCATTCAGCTTTTCCAGGTGGTCTGGTTATTTAACTGAATATTTACTAATTAGTGAGTCTGACACTGAAGTCATTGCTGCTTTCATCATCCAGGGTGTCTGCTCTGCTTGTTGTTTATTTTCGCTATTAGGGTTAAATGAAGGGAGCAAACTACACAGGAAAAGGGGAAAAATAATAGGAAAACAATGAAAGAAGAGTTAAGCATTCATAGCTTTAGAAAAAAATAGAAATATTTCTAAATGTCTTATAGTAAATGTAAAAACCATTCTCTTTTTTTCTGAATGCAGAATAAGAGAAGAGGGGAAAAGACCGGCTAATTAAATGAGATCAGTTGTTATCTGTTATTATCTCCAAACGTGACTCTGATTGGAACAAAAACCTGCAGCCACAGTGGGTCTCCAGGACCGAGTTTGGGAACCCCTACTATAGCCCAATAAACCTGGAAGAAAAACAGCCACAGTTAACTGTAATTCCAGTCAAAGGAAAAGGCAAATTAAATCCAAAAGAGTTATAATCCTACCAGTGAGACACTGCAATATGTTCACCAATTCTCTGGAAAAAAAAATCACTGAACAAAGTTTGACAAAGTGGCTTGTGATAAGCAGGTTGTGACCTGTGGAGGACACTCACAATGACAGCACACAATAAGGTCTGCGGACAAGCGGCTCAGGGCTCGGTTAAAGTCTTAGCCTTGTACAAGCTGGGATGTCTGCAGGGGTTGATGGCGATATATGAATGTATCCAATGAAATTTAGGACTGCCTTTCTAAGCTTTTTATTGCACCCACGCTACAAACACAGACTCTGCGTGGTTGTGGAGGGGAGACTTGCTTGCATATTTGCAGAGGGTAGCATTGTGCTCATAAAACCCTGCCTTATGTGAAAACGTACAATAATACATCAAGCACATTTATAGCAGCAAGACACTGGTAATAAAGAGGCAGAATATTGATAAATCTTAATTGCATATATTGCTAACTGCATAAATAATGTGTGATATTGTCATAGCAATGCACATTTATACACACACTCTGGTGGAATCCCATTGTAATGAAATTCATGTGAGTATAAAAAATATTTTGTTATAACGAATTTGGGGAAAATATGTATACTATTTTGACCGGGGTCACTGGTGATTCACCATCTCTAACAACAGTGGCACAAGGTTAACAGTAAACCAAGGGCAAAGCAATTGGTTGTCCTCTGAAGGATCAGGGCTACCACATAATGGGCTTGTCACATAATGTTTAGAATATTTATCATCGGTCTTTGGCCTTGCTCTTTCCTGGTCTGCCACAGCGATGATTCCAAGCAACTGATGTTCTTCTAATCTGAAGAAGGGAGATAAACTAGGATGCTTGGCGGTGTCGCAGCAGCTATCTTGTGTGCTTGAGCATTGAAGTAACAGCTCCTGTATTGAATGAAGTCTTGAGACTGTACCTGTCTTCTCTAGTAATAAAGTATCTGTATTTTCTATTTATAACTGTTTTATTCATCACAAAGAAAACTTTGAGAAGCACTATGAAACTCAAACAGGACAGTATTCGCACATGACACTACTACTCACGCAGTCGCTCGGCGGAGCAATGACTCAGAATTTGGCTATGGATATGATGTCGCACTTACACTCATACAGAGCCTTGCTGAGACTGGACATTTCATAACAGACTGTTGCTTTCTTTTGGTCTAACAAGAAAAGGGCAACCGGTTGCCGGGATTCCAGGACTCTGCCAAAGTACAGATGTGGTATTAAGTATTTTTTGCATCGCATTACTATATGACAGTGGCCATTTTTGGTCGAAAAAACATTAATTATACTGAAATTTACATTTTTTAAAATGAAATCCATTAAACATGATGTGTATGAACGTTTGTCTGGGCCAACAAAAAGTGTTTGTTATTCTGAAAATTTTATTACTTCAGTATTCGCTATAACAGGATTTGGACCTGTGTGTGTGGATATCATTGGTTAATGCTTGTGTCAAATGTAATGGTTATTAAGAGATATTAAACTATAAAGCAAATTTAATGTGATGAAATCACATTCATATGTCTTAAAATATAATAAAAAGATTCTAAATGCATTACAAGATGTATACTCAGTAAAAGGGGGACAGATGTCATTTACTTCTCAACACATGAAGGATTTTTGTTAATTAAGTAGTATTACTGACACATCAGTAGTATTCAGTGTTTAAACAGGTAATCATGTTTAGTTTAGCACACTCACCAAAACCCCTCAATCCACAATTGTACAGGAAGAATATGTAGACCCCATACAGACCCTGGCACTGTGAGGCAGAAACAACAGCTCTGCACTATCACTCTGCCAAAGTTCAAACATCTGTACTAAACGTATTAAATTTATACCTGAGTAAAACTGAAAATATACATATAATCCCTGTTCAGTTTTTGTCACTTGATTGCATGATAGACGGCTGGCTAATCTCTCCATCACTAGCTGTCATTAAACGATGGGTGCACAATGTTACCCACAGCAGAAGGCAATACCTTCGTGAAATAAATTTTTTTTTTTTTGGTTGAGTGGTGAGAAAAAAGCATCCATAGACAGCATCACATAGGCGTAACTTAAATGAAAGAAAAAAAAAAAGAATGTGAATGTATTTGGAAATCAACAACAATCTACCCTTTAGATAAATCATGGGATTATTTTACGCTAACTCTTACCTTCTCCAGAATGACTTTGAAACAATGTCTTCTCAGTCCTCTTTGAGTCAAAGAGTTCACATTTCACAAGGACTGCTTGCTTCTGAAAAGAATGGCCCGCATCTTGAGCGGCAGCTAACCGAGTAACCTCTCCGTGGTGAACAACCGGCTCCGATTTAAGAGTTTCGTTTTTGACACTGTTTACATTTTCATGTCCTCTCGTGTCAGTGCACATGGAATGATGCTCATGATCCTCTTTAATTTTCACAGCCTCCCATTCACAATCCTCCTCCTTAATGCAGAGGCTCTCCTGTCCATGGTGGATCGACTCCCAATCACTGTTCTCTTCCTTAATTTGAACACTATCTTTCTCCATGTTGCACATGAAATGGGGGGCCATGTCCACCGAGAAAGACTCTCTTCCCTCGTTATTGTCTTCTGAGACTCCCTCCTCCAATTTATAGCTCTTCTCTAGAGGCCCACTGAGATTCTGCAACATCTCCATGTTCAGTGTAGAAGTGTTACTCGAATAGGTCGATTCCTCTGTTTCTCTGTCAAAGAAACGGCATAATCAAACACACACAGAAAGATAAATAAACAAATATACTTTTTATTTTTGATCAACAACCCTCAATCATTATAACAGTTTCAGGAACAACATTTCTCATCAAAAAACAAATGTGAAATTAAAAAAAACTTAGAATGTAGCATTATAAGAACACTCACAAGATTTAGAAGCTCAACTTCACATGCATCAGTTTTGTGTTTCTTTCACAAGTACAGATCCTGGCCTGGTCCACATCTTCATTTGCCCAGTTCCCAGATTCTCCCACTGCACTTGCAAATTGGCTTACGCTGACAAAACGTTAATAGGGGGATCAGGGCTGGACCTTGATGTTCAGCCTATCAGAAGTGACCCAGTATTAACCACTATGGGATTAAACACACGTAGAAGTGCACAAAGACATCAAACGTGCTGACTCTGAAAACAATCTGTGCAGTGCAAGTAAAGCAGCAATAGTATAATGCGACAACAAGGAGGTAAAAGCAATAGGCAGCAAAGGGTTAACTAATAGGAAAAGATTCCGCCCATTGACCTTGATTGACAAGTGATGACACCAACCCAGAAAGAGGCATTCTGAAATAAACAGTGCAGGCATTAAAAGAGCCATTTAGAAATGTGCTGTTCGGAAAAGTCACATTGTGAAGTAAAAGTAATCTGTAAAAATAAGACTATTTTAAAACAAAATCCATAATCATAAAACAGCATTCTTGAATTTCATAATAAATAGAAATACTTTTATTTAATTATGCATTCTTTTTCCATAATTTATTGACCCGAGTGTATATATTTTTGTACTTTTGCCGTTTTATATTGCCATAAATGGTATTCCGTACTAATGGCCAGTATATGTGGAATTAATTAATTATTTCAGGGGCATACATTAACTGAAATGTCACTTCATTCTGTAAAATTCTCAGATATTCTTTGTAATATATTTACATTGATGGGCTGCATGATGGTGCAGTGGTTAGGGTTCAGATCTTTGCCAGCCCCCCGTCTGTGCAAAGTTTGTCTGTTATCCCCATGCCTGGATGGGTTTTGTCCCATGAATACTGTTTCTGTATTGACACTTTACTGGGTTGTGCATGTCCTTGTAGAATCATTTCTTGACAAAGAGCCGTTTCATTCTGTAAATGGTCCTTTGCCTATGAAGTTGGTTCTTTGTGCTTTGAAAGGTTTCCTAATATGTAGACACAACAGAAATATTCACTGCATAGTATGCTACCTAGCAGAAAAGCTCAAGAAAACCTGAACATGACCTGTGTTATTGAATGCAGCAAGAGTTTGTTTTTTGTTTTTTTGTTTTTTAAAAAAAATCAGGAAGCCACTGGTATTTCACAAATCTGTGATCACCTGTGCATGGTTATTTATGGAACGCGTTGGGTCTAAATAAATAAAGATTCTTATTGAAACCTTTTTATTTTTTTGGAACCATGAACAGTTTCCCCAAAGATGTCGAATTTTTATGAGTGTATCTTGTCTCCCATATTCAATACTGCTGGTGTTTGCGTTTGTGTACCCTGTCCAGAAAAAAGTGATGCGACGACGGACACATGGAGTGAAGGTGCTAACTACACAAATTGGGGTAGCAGTGCTAAGTACTGCGCCACCACGCTGCTCCAACATTCTAATTTTTTGTGTTAATCAGCTAGACTTTTAAACCCAGTTTTACCAAGGGGTCACGCGCTGAGAAAGAAGTCACGGAAAATCGGTGCCCGTTACTATGTACCGTCACGAGTCTGGACAGGGGAACGCACACTCGGTAACAAGCATTCCAGATTGACGTCTGGATGCGACTTAAACTTAAAACGGGACTGGCCGTGGTGAAAAAAAAACCGAGCCGTCATCCCAGAATCCATGTAGCGGCACGAACACACAGGCCCCGAGGGACGCTCCACCGCGCAGCCAGAATGAGACTTAGTTTCTCATACCTGTCGGTTTGGAATCATCATAGGCAGAGCAGCCGTGCTGTAAATCTGATAATTACTCTATGAGAAAATGTACATTCTCAAAATTTGCAGATCAAATGCCGATCACATACCCGTCCTTTTTCCTCTCGCTCTACTTAGATGCATCACCCCCTACAGACGCACGCCCATCTCAAATGGCAGCCTCAACGCATAGTCCATAATAGCGGAGGCACGCCAATTGACCAGCTCGACCCAGTTCGCCACTCGATTCCTTCTTGGTTTGTGCCTTGACTTCCCAGTTTAACGTTCATGCAGGCGATTCAAGTTTCCGTCGCTCTTCGTGACGTCACACCCCTTGAAGTGGAGGGGTTGGGAACAAGCGAGATAAGATACGGCACTTTAATTCTGTACTGTTCTTCCCACTAGTTTGCTATCCTGCTTATTCAATTGCACGGTTGCACTCTGATCCCAATCCGGATGGTTCGTCGTGTAGTGGGTGCGGAAACGTATTGTAGTCTCCCAACCTCTCTCTCTTATTCAATTTCGCTTATAACAGCCCCGTGAACAAGGCAGGAATCAGAGCCTTGTATCCAGTGGCGTAGCTAAGAGGGAGCGATTCGCCCCGGGCGGCAGATTTTTGGGGGCGCCATTATTGGCCAAAAGGCTCAGCAGAATTCGTGTGTAAGCAGCAAGGGTCGAAAAAATATCACCCATGGATGAAAAAAAAGTCAAATTTTCTGATTTTTATCCACAAATGCTTCAAAAATAATTTTCAGACTGTCCTTCTGTGACGGCATCAGACACAGCAGCTGAAATTTATGAGGCAATGACAAAAATAAACAAAAACATTACACCGATCATAAGTTCTAGGAAGATAAACAACTAATTTATAATTTCGTTTCGTTATCAATCCGAATGCGTTCTTACTCTGTGCAGAAAACATCCCCACCTATCACTTGTACACTCCACTGGTTCTGGTTTTCGCAGCGTAATTAATTATATTAAACTAATAATTAGAACACGGCTTATCAGTGCGTCTGTACTATATTCTTGTCTAGGTGATGCTTATAAATAATATGTGAAAATGTATTGCTATTTCTCTATATATGAATAAATCTATACAAAATGTATCTTAATTTTTCTCTATTTTCTATTTAAATAGGTTAACATATTAACATATTAACATATATTGAAGTAGCGCCCGGCCCCGAGCGGCACAAACTCGTGCTACGCCACTGCTTGTACCTGTTAGGAAATGCCCTTTGTGTTATATCCGTTTTTGCCAAAAGTAAATACATATAACCACACAATATACAAATTGTGACACTATGTTAATATATCGCACAGAATGTAATATATAAAACAATAAGCCCGTAAAGAACTGCACTAATGCACTGTAGTTGTGTATTTTTTAAAGTATGCTTAATTTAGGTTTGATAAAAGTATTGTAGCGATCCGGCTATATAAGTACAGTCATCAGGGTCTATTCGTGTTTATTTTGCTTAACTCGGTCCTGTTCAATCGAAGCACTATCGTTGGCTCCGCTATTTTGAGTTACCGAACAAACCTACAAAACTTTGAGCACTTGTCAAAGCCCTATAGCTTTTCCCGTCTCACTGCTTTACGTATCCCGTCCAGTTCACTTGTCACTACCATCTGTCCACTTTTGGCTCCTCCCTCCTAATTCTCTCACCTTGCACTTCTGTCCCCACTTAGGAGGTGTGCCCGCCCCTTACAATTAGAAACCTCACCTCCCAGTCCTCCCATTCAGGTTAGAAAGTGACTGCCTGCACGTCACAGTATTTAGATATCTGGGAGAGACAGCAATCGGAGACTGTGTTTAAGTAACTGAACTAGGAAAGAAAATCTGTGCGCTGAACGGTTCTTTTGGTAACTGGTAACGTTTCCAGTAAAAACCGAAGGAGATGATTGTCTGGGTGAGTGTAGTCTTTCCTTATTTTCCCAGCTCGTTTTCTGACCCGTGATGCATACAGGACTTCAATGGAGTCCAGTTTAAAGCCTACAGTCTTTTCTGCTGTCTGCATAACACACTGCATTTTATATTTTGAGTGAGCTGATGCTTTGCCATGCCAGACTGTTATGCGGAAAGAGAGGATGCTTTCTTTCAATGACCGCTCTGTAAAACTGGACTAGCACTGATTGGGACATGCTAATCTTTTTAAGTTGATTAAGAAAAATCATCTGCTGCTTAGCTTTTTGATAAGACCTGTTACCCTTTCATCTCAGTTCAGACTTTGAATGATAGTTGTGCCAAGAAATGTAAATGATTCCACCCTGTTACTAGTGACATCATTTATAACTATAGATATGAGGAGTTTCTCCTAAAGTCCAGCATCATTTCTACTGTTTTCAGGGAATTCAAGTTAAAACTGTTGACGGTGCACCAACTGGCCAACCATCCCCATCTGTGATTAGGCCAACCAGGATGGTGTCGTTACTAAATTTCAATAGGTCAATGGAGGTGCTGTCATTGGTGTAGACAGAAAAAGGAGAGTACACTAAACACAGCCCTCAGGTCAGAGACCCTGACTCAAATTCTCTCATCTTTAGTGTCTAAAGTGTATTACTTAAAAAGTCAGAGATCCAGAGACCTGTGGCATAGCCCAGGCTCAGACTGGGAGGTTTTTTTTATGGAAAAGCTCCAATTGTGTTAAATGAACTAAAAATCCACAAACATGATCTTCATGAAGTTA
Organism: Polypterus bichir lapradei; assembly: GCA_026402145.1. Lineage (NCBI taxonomy): Eukaryota > Metazoa > Chordata > Cladistia > Polypteriformes > Polypteridae > Polypterus > Polypterus bichir. The sequence continues at coordinate 232,496,046 of JANRMT010062791.1, read as the reverse complement.
ACTGGGGAGTCTACGTGCTGCAAGATGTAGTGGAGGGCTATGTTCTTCCTTAACTGAGCTGTTGGCACGGTAAGCAACCTGTCAAGGTGATGTTCAAGAATTCGCTGTTCAAATGTCTTCATTATTATGAAGGTCAGCGCCACTGGCCTGTAATCATTAAGACAGGACATGATTTGTTTCTTTTGCATGGGCATGACGATTCTTTGAAACAGACAGGGACTTTGCTTTGAGCCAAAGACTGAGCCACAATGTCTTTAAACACAGGTACTATTTGAACAGCACCTGTTTCAGTAAGGAGGATTATAAGGGATTGAGGTTGTCTGGACCAGGAGCTTTATGATATTTCTGTCTCTGGACAGGGCGACAGCCCATGGTAGGGTGCACACATATAAACAGTCACTTTAAATCATTCCTGGTCTTCATAGTTGGTAAATTCTCCCTTTGTTAAGGTGGGTGCTTCAGCATCTTTTGACATCCAAAAGATGTGCATGGTAGGGTGATGAGCGAACTTGAATGTGCGTGCACCCACCCATGACTGTGTCCTGTGACGGCACTGCATTCAGTGGCTTCAGATCATTGACCATGAAATGAACTATGTGGATTTGAGAATTGAAGAATTAATATATTAAAATGTTTCAAATGTGCAATGAATACTATTTAAAATTATGAAATGAAGTGTTTTTTTCTTCATAATAACACAAGTCACGTATCACAGATTTGACCGATGACAAAATCGAAGGTCTCAATTCAGACTTTCGTTTTCCAGTTTTTATTCCATCTAGCCATGATCGAACCCTCTTTACCAGCTTATTGCACTTCAGACTCACATGCAGGTCCCGAGTCAGAGCCATCTGTTTATATCTATTTATTTATATTTTTATCTCTTTATTTTGTTATATTTCAAAATGGTTTTCATTTAATATTAAGCATTTAATAAAGTACGTGAGAATTCATAAAACAATATTATAAAAAAAATCTGCTGTTATAACTTTTATTCTATTGGTTGTCATTTAAGTCGATTCGACACCGTCATTGTATATTGAAGCTTCACATTTCTAAGAGACAAAACGGCCGGACACTGAACTTCAATTCCCAGCAGCACTTGCAAACACTTTCGTTTGATCTCCGACGTTAAGTGCCATCCGCTTTGACTGGCGTTTATTTATTTATTTTTAATTATTATTTTTAGGGATATTGGTATATTACATGTTGAATTTGTACATTGATAATCACTTGTCTTTTACTGTTTTGTACTTTGTCTGTGTGCACTTATTCTTTGTTGATCATCATACATCAACCATACAGTCTTAAAAAAGATGCCAGAGTGGCTCTTCAGAGCGATGCCATAGGGGAACAATTTTTGGATCCCAAAAGACCCATCCACAAGAAGGTCCCAGATAAGATAAGATTAAATAAGATAAAAAACAGGCTAAATGCAGTAAATAATTATGAATAGACGGTAACAGATTTGTGAAATACCAATAGGACATGATTTAAAAAGGGTTTTCATCGCATACAATACAGGCCAAGTCCAGGTTTTCTTAATCTATTGGTAGCCAACCATACTTTAAAAATGTAAGTTTACTTTTTACATATTAGTTCGTTTTTCAAAGAGCCTTTACCAGAATGAAATGGTGCTTGGTCAAAAATGGTTCTATGAAGAAACAGACATACCAGTAATGAACCATAAAGTGCCATTAAAGAACCAGTATTTTTAAGAATGTAGTTCCCTGTTTATCTGTCTATATTAGTGACTTCCCTATCATATGTACTGTACAGTTATGTTGTACACAATGTATACAATAGCTTTAGGGTAGCTCAGTGCTTGATAATGTTGCATTACAGGAGTGGTATAGTGTGTCCGCGGCTCCAAAAAAAAAGGCCAGGTATTAAATCCGTAAAGCCGTGTCACTCTCCGTGGGCGCGATTGCACAGCCGTGGGGAGTTAATTGAAGTGGGTGCAATTGTTCGCGATTGCTTCATTGGCTTCCTGCAGCGTGTAATTAAGGCGCTGCGTCCACTGAGACGCGGATGTATATATTAGGGTCGGCACCAGGAAAAGGAGGAGAGATAAATTGAGAAGGATATAAATGGATCGAGAAGCCAAGATGGATTGAGGAAGAAAGCAGGAGGTTAAAGGACATGAATAGCAGTTTTGGCAGGTACGATCTGGCCACCTGGAAGGAGGAGACAGCACGAGCTGGGGCCCCGCGAAGGAGCGTTTGGCTGTTGCGCTCTAGGAGCTAGTTCGCCCCACTGAATGTTCGGGTGGAGTGGAGTGGAGTGGGGTGAGGTGAGCAAGGCAGATGTCCTCCCGATGGATCTGAGGAGCAACTATGGAGGCACGAAAGAAGAAGGGAGGAGAGCCGACCTCGGACAGTCTGGCCGTGATGACGGTAGGCAGCCAAGACAGAGGTCAGCTGAAAGAAGCTCATGGCTGTTGGGACTCCACAGGCTACTCGAGTAATGGGTGAGGCAGGGAGAATGATGAGATGGAGGTGTGTTGAGATTGGGAGGAGAGAGACTACATTTTACCTTCGGATTTTAAAGGATTTATTTTTTTTTCTTCTCACTCCTTTGGATTTTATGGATTTATATATGTACTTAGTTTTTGAACACTGTTTTAATTGTTTCTGTTTGGACACAACGGTTTGTTTTAATAAAAGCACCTTGGCACTTTTTGGAAATATCCCCTGGCTTCATTTGAGATTTGTCCTCATATGTCAGCTCATCTCGGTGACATTACCGACGGTGTTGGGTTCAAGAGCTCCTGGAAGTCAGAGGGGAGCTTGGAGCGAACCCGCATCATCACAACAGGGTCCTGGGATCAAATCTCAGCCTGGTGATGCCAATGTAGTCTCCCTATACCCTCATTGCTTTTGTCAAAATGCTACTGTTGCCTTCTCCCTTCAACAGATGTAAAAGTTAACTTGATTAATAAGACCAATGCTGCTTTTTCACTAGCGTCAGAAACAAACCAAAGGCTTGTTCCTGATTTGCTTCCGTTATGTTTTGTCTTAAAAAAAAAAATAAAATAAAGAACAAGCCTCAGCGTGTCGAAACACAGCAAAAGTCTTAGAACTTGCTACCTGCATACCGGAGGCTGCTTATGACAGCACAACTGGTGACTCTGGAGCCTGAAAAACACCAGGACAACAAGCAGAGATCACATTCATACTGATCAGCAATGTGCCTGTCTGGATCTCATTTCTTATGATCACATCCTTTCTGGCTGGTAACTTGAATGTAGCCACCTCAAAATCCATGGTAGTGTAACCTGTAGACAACCCCTCCATATAGGGGATATCTAACCCATTGCCAGCTTTCAGGGTTTGAAAAAATGGGGCCTGCCCAGCTTCTATCTTATCTGCAAAATGCTTCTTAAAAAGGTTTACCCACATCACTGTAACTTGGGATACTGTGTCTAACAGTTCATTTAATGTTGTACCACGGGACACTCAGAGCAGATATGGCCTTTCAGGTATCACTCTCCAATCCTGCTACCTGACCCACAGCTGCAGGGCTCAGAAGTTTAAAGTAGGTCACGTACTAGAGCAGCGGTTCTCAAACTGTAGGGTGTGCCCCCCTGGGGGGGCGCTGAAGCTCTACAAGGGGGGCGTCGAATAAATGAACAAGACATCAAAATTCATTTTTTACAATTTTATTTTAAATTTGCAAGCATATAATCACAACGAATGCATTATAACTAAAATTAAAATAAAACATTTCTAAGGCATAGATCTAATAACTAATATGTGCCTGCTTTAAAGTACACAGCCTGTCCTGGTTTGGTTTGATATTCAAGATGGACACTCTGAGCTCCTTTTCTATTTGAAGTTTGTTTCTATGACGAGCGGCACCACTGCTGCTGATTCACGTATTTTCAGTCCAGAAAGTTCGAGACATATCGGTATCTGTCACGAACATTCGGGTAACAGTAGATCAGGTGATAATGCGGCGTGACTGCACCACATTGGCAGCATAGCCAATAGTGCCAAATTGAGTTAAATAATTTAATGTGTATTAGGTCATTTTTATGATACAACTAACAGTGGTATAATATTTTTCGGATGAAAATACGTTCATCTCGCGTAGATTGACTTCATCGGTGTCCTCGTTTACAAGATTTTTAAAAATTAAAACATATTTAATTGTTTCTTTACATAAAAAAAATAATTAAATAAGAATAAATAAGGGGCGGCACAGTGGCGCAGTGGTAGCGCTGCTGCCTAGCAGTTAGGAGACCCGGGTTCACTTCCCAGGTCCTCCCTGCGTGGAGTTTGCATGTTCTCCCTGTGTCTGCGTGGGTTTCCTCCCACAGTCCAAAGACATGCAGGTTAGGTGGATTGGCGATTCTAAATTGGCCCTAGTGTGTGCTTGGTGTGTGGGTGTGTTTGTGTGTGTCCTGTGGTGGGTTGGCACCCTGCCCGGGATTGGATTCCTGTGTTGGCTGGGATTGGCTCCAGCAGACCCCCGTGACCCTATGTTCGGATTCAGCGGGTTGGAAAATGGATGGAAGAATAAATAATTTATTCTTTGTTTTTGGGATTAGAATTACTACCAAAAACCATACAAGGCATTTTAACAGTTATTAAATTGCAAATATTTAATCGAAGTTAGCCGAACACATGCAAATCTTATGGAAGTAAAAATGATAGGATACCGCGACACAGCACGAGTATCATACCTTTGTTAGTTGTATCATGGGTTATTCTCATCTATTTTATATTATGCAGTGGGCGCAGAATTATTCCAGGTAGAAAAGGGGGGGCACGAAATATGAAAGTTTGAGAACTGCTGTATTACAGGATGGACAATTTCACACTATTTGATCTGCTTGTTGGCACTGATGACAAATTGGCCTACCTTGTGAATCCCAGGCATAATGGCCATTAGCGTGAGGCCTCCTAACTGGCTGAGAATGTACTAGTGGCTGGGCAGCATCAACTTTGGGAACCACTGGCCTCAGTTCCTTCAGCATTTCCTGAGTCCATTCCTTCATCTGTGTTTTCAAGTCACCCAGAATCTTTTCTTTCAATGCTAGTCTCCAGTCAGCCTTTGAATGAAAGTTAGTTGCAGAGTACTCACCAACAGCTCTGCAAAGGGGATGGGTCTAACACCAGATGGTTTTGTTGCCATTGAGTGAATGCATCTAAAAAAAATGTACAGCTAGCATACAGGAAGCTGTATCAGGTTCTTTGATCCAAACCGAAAACACTGTCATTGTCTATAAAGGACATGTGATATGAGCGGCTGCTGCTTCACCACCTGAGGCCACAGGTCCGCCATGCCCTCGACCCTCTGCAGTTTGCATAACAGGAGAAGGTGGGAGTGGAGGATGCCATCGTCTACACGCTACACTGATCCCTCTCCCACTTGGACAGAGGCCGTGGTGCAGTAAGAATTATGTTTCAGGACTTCTCTAGCACCTTCAACACCATCCAACCTCTGCTCCTTACGGACAAGCTGACAGAGATGGGAGTAGATTCATACCTGGTGGCATGGATCGTGAACTATCTTACAGACAGACCTCAGTATGTGTGTCTCAGGAATTGCAGGTCTGACATTGTGGTCAGCAGCACAGGAGCGCCGCAGGGGACTGTGCTTTCTCCAGTCCTGTTCAGCCTATATACATTGGACTTCCAATACAACTCGGAGTCCTGCCACGTGCAAAAGTTCGCTGATGACACTACTATCATAGGCTGCATCAGGAGTGGGCAGGAGGAGGAGTATAGGAACCTAATCAATGACTTTGTTAAATGGTGCAACTCAAACCACCTACAACTGAACACCAGCAAAACCAAGGAGCTGGTGGTGGATTTTAGGAGGTCCAGGCCCCTCATGGACTCCGTGCATCAGAGGTGACTGTGCAGAGAGTGCAGACCTATAAATACCAGGGAGTGCAGCTGGATAATAATTTTGACTGGACTGCCAATACTGATGCTCTGTGCAAGAGAGGACAGAGCCGACTATACTTCCTTAGAAGGCTGGTGTCTTTCAACATCTGCAATAAGATGCTGCAGATGTTCTATCAGACGGTTGTGGCGAGCCCCCTCTTCTAAGCGGTGGTGTGCTGGAGAGGCAGCATAAAGAAGAGGGATGCCTCACGGCTGGACAAACTTGTGAAGAAGGCAGGCTCTATTGTAGGCACGGAGCTGGACAGTCTGACATCCCCGGCAGAGCGATGGGCGCTGAGCAGGCTCCTGTCAATCATGGAGAATCCACTGCATCCACTGAACAGTATCATCTCCAGACAGAGGAGCAGCTTCAGCGACAGACTGCTGTCATTGTCCTGCTCCACTGACAGACTGAGGAGATCATTCCTCCCCCACACTATGCGACTCTTCAATTCCACCCGGGGAGGTAAACATTAACATTATACAAATTTATTGACTGTTATACCTGCCTTGCACTCTCCACCTTGCATTTTTTAACTTGCACTGCATTTTTATCACTCTTTAATTACTATTGTTTTTATCAGTATCCTGCTGCTGGAGTATGTGAATTTCCCCTTGGAGATTAATAAAGTATCTATCTATCTGATGACATCAGTTTTCAGCAGGGGGCACAGTGCTCCTGGGAATGTGTTCTTTTAGAATTGCAGCTTTACTACAAACAAAAAATTCCACCCCAGCAACAACATACATATCATCACAAGAGGATGCCATAATTCTTTTATTTTATATAATCTTTGCATCTCTGGATAATGCAAACTGCTATGATAGTATCCTGTTTGTAAGCTACAGCTTAGCATTCAATACTGTTGCACCATCAAAGTTGATCACCAAACTATTTGATTAAGCATCACCCTCTGTAACTGAATTGTGGACTTCATAACCAACAGACCTCTCAGCATATGTGGATAGGAAGCATCACATCCTCCATGCTGACCTTCAACATAGTAACTCCACAGGGTGGTAAGCTGAGCTTCTTTCTATACTTTTTGTTCATCTAAGACTGTGTGGCCTGACACTGCTTCCACTCCATTATGAAATTTAATGATGACACGATCATCTTAGGCCTGATCCACAACATTATGGGAGCTTACAGAGAAGAAGTCTGTTGAATCAGGGGTGTCAAGACACAAACTAATCTTTAATAGCAACAAAACGGGATGTTATTAGGAATGATTTATAGAGCAGATCCTTTTAAGTTTAAGCAAAAGGCGATTAAGAGTTGACATGAATAAAACGTTTACATTAGAAAGGGAAATTAGTACAGACAATTAAGTGTGCCATTTTAAAAGAACAAGGGGACACAGTTGGAAATCTTTTAGGGGTAAATTTAATGCAAACATTGGGAAGTTTTTGTTTACACAGAGAATCATAGACACATGCAATAAGCTACAAAGTAGTGTGGTAGGCAGTAGGACTTCAAAACTTGATTTGCTACATGGATAGGTATGGAAAGCTTTGTTGGACTGAGTGGCCTGTTCTCGTGTAAATTTTTCTAATGTTTTCTAAATTTCTAAAAATCAAGGTGTTGGTCATAAAACTTCAGGAATCAGAAGGTAGACTATACTGACATCTGTAATGGGGAAGGTGCTGTGGAGAGGTTGAGCAGCTTTACATTTCTTCATGAACTGAAATGGGCACAATATGGTTAATCTTATGTCAAGATGGCTCACCAACACTTCAACTTCCTCAGACATCTGAAAACAGCTTGCATTTCTATATCTGGTATTCTGAAAGTCTTCAGGTGCACAAAGTAGTCTACCTTCAGAGCTCAACTCCAGAATGTAAAGCACCGTAAAGGGTGGTGAATGTGGCGCAGAATTTGACCAGCACCCAGCCGCTTTCTGTTCAGGACATACACAACACTCACTGTCTTAGAAAGGCAAACAAAATTATTAAGGACCTCAGCCATCCTGCACAGTCCCCTTTATCTCTTCTCTTAGGACCACTGGCAAATTTGTAGATTCAAGGACAGTTTCCAAGGTTATTGAACTTCCAGCCATAATGAGAAAATACTGTATGTATTAATTGTATATAGTTATAATTTGTTGCACTATATGTATAATGCTTTGTATTTTTTTGCTACTGAATCTCTGCTACTGTTTTGAGGAGACATAGAAGTAAGAATTTCACTTTACTATGTATACACGATAAGTTTGGACTTGAAACAGTGCTGGGAACAGGGACTTAAAGTGCATTCTCAGACAAGGAAAGCAAGTCAACCCTAGGCAGAGTAAATTCTTGCCATCTTGCAAGTCAATAGATGCCTCTTGTCTGAGATGCAGAGAAACTCCCATCTTCCTTAACTACATGACGTCTAGTTATGTTCTGCCTGTCCACAATTTTCAGGCAGTGCCTAGATCACTCTAAAAAGCCTTTTGATGCTCATTTTTGGAATGGCACACTAGAAATAATCAATCTATTAAGGATGTGAAAACTGTCACTTACTCTGTATCATTTTGCTCATTTTGAAAAATGCAAAACCACCTACGCTTGGAAAAGGAGGGTAAATTAACGTGACGTTATTAGGAGGGTTATTTGAAAACATTGGAGTTCCCTTAGTGGCATTCTTAATTAGCATAGTCTGTGGTAATCAATGAAGATGGATTTTTAAGATGGAGTGGTGGATCTGAGGCTAAGGATCTAGGCCGGTGTCTGGAAGGTTGCCAGTTCAAATCTCATTACTACTAAAAAGGATCCTACTCTGCTGGGCCCTTGAGCGCGGCCCTTAACCTGCACTTGCTCCAGGGGTGCTCTACAATGGCTGACCCTATGCTCTGACCCCAAGGGGTATGCAAAAAATATCAAATTCCTAATACAAGAAATATTGTAGGGTATCTACTGTTAAATTCTGCTCCATACTTGTACATTTTTTATTTTTATACTGTATTGAGGATTTCTTCTGTTCTGTGTATTGTATTGTATTGACCCCCTTCTTTTTGACACCCACTGCACGCCCAACATACCTAGAAAAGGGGTCTCTTTTTGAACCGCCTTTCCCAAGGTTTCTTCCATTTTTCCCTACAAGTTTTTTTTTGGGAGTTTTTCCTTGTCTTCTTAGAGAGTCAAGGCTGGGGGGCTGCCAAGAGGCAGGGCCTGTTAAAGCCCATTGCGGCACTTCTTGTGTGATTTTGGGCTGTACAACAATAAATTGTATTGTAATAAATTGTATATAAATAACAAAAACAAATGTTAATCTGTAACCAAGGCCACAGTTGTAAATGTTTTAGGGTTAAATTTCACAAAATCATTAGGACGTTTTTCTTTACAAGGAGAACCATAGAGGAATGGAATACGTTACCAAGTAGTATGGTAGACAGTAGGACTTTAGAAACCTTCTACCAACTTTACTACCTCAGTTTATAGTACATTCTCTTCCATTGTTGCTGTTGCTGTTCTTCATAATGAGTGAAGTTGTTACATAAACAAGGGCACTAGAAGGATGTTGTGTGGAAGTTAGGGTCCCATGACCCTGGTTGCTCTTTGGAGATGCCCAATCAGTCAATGAAACAGGCAGGAGAAGCTCAATCAGTTGTTCTTTATTCTGCATCTTGCAAGATGTAACACACCCACAGAGACACAAACACTGGTGGGCAGTATGTAAATGTTACAATGAAGTGCCAGGTACGTGGTCCTTTAACACACTCTAAAGGTTACACAGCAGTTCCAAAGAAGTGGTTACATATTCATAGAACACACTTGGTTGCTAGCAGGATATGGCAGAATGGATGTTGCTAATATTGTCTATGGTGACCAGGTCCACTTTATTTACCGGCAGTCCCACTGCTTCATGAACTTCTTCACATTTTCTTATACGACTTGTTCCTCTATGCTAAATAGCTTGCTAGTTGACTTAGACTGAAAGAAGCTCTTAACTAAGCATTTCATCTTTTGTTATAGCAAAACCTGTCAAAGGAAGTCAGCTAACCTGACCAAACAGAAAGATGCCTGCACCCTTCAGTGAGCAATGAAGTTACAGAATGCCTTTTGCTTCAAGAAAGCTTTTATTTAAACAATCCACATTTAAAATTATTTTATGGCATCAGCAGAACATACCTTAATGCTAGTTTTAATTTAATAGTTGCAAAACCATCTGGAAGCACAGCAGGGTTGAATAATGGCACGGGTCTGTAGCCATTTATCACTATATTATCTTAACACCAAAGAATGCACAAACTCAAGATGTGAAAATAAAAAAATAAATTACAAAAACAGTAAGATATGCACTTTTATGATATTAACACATTGACTGCCAAAGTGGAAATAGGTACATTTGCTCCTGACACCAATTTAGAATCAGGGTGTTATTTTAATATAATAATTAAACACATTTTGCTATTGAGTAAAACTTACAAGAAAATTGTTTGCACATGCCAGATATACGATAGATAAGTTAGTTGGCTGTAACAGATCATATCTCACAGTTTCTATTTGAACTTCATAGTGGTAAGATGCTAATCATTAAAAGATATTCAAAGGTTGGGATTCTACATAAGCAGATTATTTTTGTGCAAAATAAGTGTTATCCAAAATATGGCTAACAAGTAAAACTCACTGAAAGTAAAATACTCTGTTCTGTGATGCTACACTAATTTGTTTTCATATTTCAGAAGCCCACTGTCCTCTGTTTACATGTGTTACCCAGAAATACAGTCAGGTCCATTAGGCATTTGGACAGGGACACAATTTTCAAATTTTGCCTCTTTATGCCACCACAATGGATTTGAAATGAAGAAATAACTACATGATTGAAGGGTAGGCTTTCAGCAGTAATTAAAAGGGTTTAACAGAAGTGGTGTATGAGTCATTTAGGAATGACAGCCATTTTTATAAATGGTCTCCCATTTCCAGGGGCTCAAAAGTATTTGGTAGCTGTTCCATAGCCAGGTGTGTGCAGGTCCCTCATTATTTCATTTACTATTAAGCAGGTAGAAGGTCTGCAGTTGATTCCAAGTGTGGAATTTGTATTTGGAAGCTGTCACTGTGAACTCTCAATATATGAGGTCCAAAGAGCTGTCCATGCAAATAAAACCAGGCCATCGTTAGGCTGAGCAAATAAAAAAAAACCTTTAGAGAGACAGCAGAAACACCAGGAGTGGTCAAATCAACCATTTGGTACATTCTTAAAAAGAAGTCTGGACAGCCATGGATAATCACAGAATTCTACCTTTGGTGAAGAAGAACCCCTTCACAACATTTAGCTAAACCAAGACCTCTCTGGGAGGTAGGCCTATCAAAGTCTACAATCAAGAGAAGACTTCATGAAAGTAAAGACAGAGGGTTTACCACCAGGTGCAAACCACTGGTAAACCTCAAGCATAGCAAGGACTTTGCCAGAAAATATTTTTAAAAATAAGAGTCCAGTTTAAGAACAGTTCTATATGTACAAATGAAATTAAGATCAATATGTACCAGAATGATGCATACAGAAAAGAAGGAACGGCTCATAGTCTGTAAAATACCACATCATCTGTGAAACGTGGTGGAGGCCGTGTTATGGCCTGATCATGCATGGCTGCCAGTGGAAGTCACTCACTGGTGTTTATTGATGTTATGACTACTGACAAAAGATGCAGGATGATTTGAAGTGTACAGAGCTATACTGTCTGATCAGATTCAGACAAATGTTGAAAAACTGATAGGTCAATGCTTCACAGTACAAATGGACAATGAGACAAAACATACTGGGCAAGTTAACCAAGTATTTTTCATGGAAAAGAAGTGGAATATTCTTCAATGGCCAAGTCAATCAGCTGATCTCAACCCAACTGGACATGCATATCACTTGCTGAAGACAAAAGTGATGGCAGAAAGTCCAGCACCTGAAGACAGCAGCAGTGAAGGCATGGCAATGCATCACAAGGGTGGAAACCCAGCATTTGGAGAAGGTCATGGGTTCAGAGTTCAGGCAGTCATTGACTGGAAAGGATTTTCAAACACATATTGAAAACGAGTGTTATATTTATGATTATGTTAGTTTGTCCAAATAATTTTGAGCCCCTGAAAATGGGGATCATGCATAAAACTGTTTGTCTTCTCTAAATGGCACATACAATGTTCCCGTTAGATGCCATAAATCACAACACTTTAATCATATTTGATTGCTTCATTTTAAATCCATTGTGGTGGTGCACAAAGCCAAAATTATGAAAATTGTATCAGTTTCCAAATACGTATGGCCCTGACTGTATGCTTGTTTTTGGCACTACAGACCTGAAAATGGCACACACAATAACTAGTAGGTGGCGTCCATCTTTAGATCGACCTTTTACGGATTAACTCGTATTTAGCAGTCAACATGTTAAACAACCTGACATGTTTCAGTATGGTGGAACATTTACATCTCCCAAGTGTGCATCTTCAGTACATTGTAAGGCTTCATTTCCATGTTTCCTTTGACATTCGGTTGCCTACATTAACCCATTTCACAAAACTTCAATAAAAAAGCTATATCTAAAATGAAGGATTTTTTTTTTACTTAGTGCATAGAAAGACATATCAAAGAAAGTAATACATAAATAAAAAATCAAAAGTATGCACCTAAAAAGGCAAACAAATTCAGTCTGGAGTTCAATTCTTAAGTCACAAAAACAAAGCAAAAACATCAGAAAACCAAACACATGACTCACTCTAATATCTTCAATCCACTAACTCAATGCTGTTCTATGGGGCCTGACTCTCAGCTTAAAGCAAAATAGGCAGAGGGTGGTCCTCCAGCAGTTCAAATTGGTGGCCTCACCCTCTGATATTCTGTTTAAAGGGGCCAGTGCAGCATAGCTAAATATGAATACATTAACACAAAAGAAATCATAATACACACATAACAAATAATTAAGGAACAAAAATATAAAAAAAAATAACTCACAAGAAGACCAAACACATTAGCAATAACAAAACATACATAATTATATTTAAAAAATAGCAAAAATATTACAATTAAGGAAATATTTACTTAAGAAAGGGACAAATCCCTGGCTAAATCTTAACACTCTGGCTGCAAGGACAACGGCAGACTTGAAACACTGATGATGGTTTTGTACTGGAAAACATACTGTACAAATATAATCTCTGGGAAGGTGCATATAGTAAAACATATGTTTTTTGATCTGCAATAATATATTAGCTTGAAAATTTTCAAATGCGTATTTCAAAATGTTGCTTATTTCAACCTGCATTTCTTTGTATTCTGTGTTTGGTACACAGAAATTTCTTTGGAAATCGCTTGATAGCCTCTTTTTTCTTTTAATTACTAATTTGTCGTTAATTTACAGTAACAGCCTGGCGTAACACCTGCATTGTCTGCAGTAAATTCTCATTCTGTAGCTCATACAGAAAGAGGTCATGCTAATAATCATAATCGTCTACATGCTCCTGGGTGTTTCTTGATAGGTTCTATGGGTCTAAAACAACTAGAACAAGTTGTCAGCTTCCACGTGTAACTTGTTTTAAAGCTGAATCTGTTATTTTTTTTCTTAACTTTTGTCTCTCCAGTTACATGGTAGAGTAGTCACTTAGGACTGAAGCTGCAATTATTTGAGCTATGTACAAACATTTGTCTTTGATGGCTAAATCTAGTTTTATGACTACACTATGATTTTTGATTCTTTGATCTATCTTGTGTTAGCTGAGCTCTCTCTCAGTTCAGTTCTTGTGAGTCAGGTGAACCTAAGGTTCACATGGGGCTCAGCAAGGGGTCAAAGTGTTTATCACCATATGTGTGGTCTTGTCAATTTTTTTTATGTTGGTCTGAACTCCCATTTTTACCCTTCTTTCCTGTGTGACTTCTTGTGTGGATATGAAGAGAGCCTATGCGCGTGAATTGTTTGCCACATTCAGAACAGCGATATGGCTTCTCTCCTGTGTGAATCCTTAAATGCTGCCGCAGTGTGCTGCTGTCAGAGAATCTTTTCCCACATTTAGAACAGCAATATGGCTTTTCTCCTGTATGAATTACTGAGTGTTTTTGAAGGCTGCTTGTGTCTAAGAATTGTTTACCACATTCAGAACAACAATGAGGTCTTTCTCCTGTGTGAAGCTTTGAGTGTCGTTGAAGACTATTCAGGTGTGAAAATCGTTTACCACATTCTGAACAGCAATACGGTTGCTCTCCAGTGTGAATTCTTTTGTGAATCTGAAGACGACTTATTTGGAAGAATCTTTTTCCACATTCGGAACACTGATGAGGTCGGTCTCCAGTATGAATTCTTTTGTGCTTTCGAAGGCCGTTTCTACCAGAGCATTGTTTGCCACAATATGGACAGCAATATGGCTTCTTTCCGGTATGAATTAACAGATGGTCTTCATAATCATATTTGCATTTAAAACTTTTCTCACACTCTTGGCAGACATGCAAAGCTACTGATTTTTTTTTCTTCACCTGATAAGTGTCTATAGCATCTATTCTCATCAATTTTACAATAGGAATATGTTTATTTTGCAAGGCGGCTAGTTTTAAACTCTCTGTTGTAAATGTTGATTCCTTCATGCTTTCATCACACTGCTCCTTTTGTGAACTGCATTGAAGATGGGTCTCAGAAAATAACTGGGAAGAACTGCCCCTGTCTTTAAAACCTGCATTAAGACAAAGACATACAGTTTAGGTGATATAACAAATTTAAATACAATAAAATAAAACTAAACTTTCTAAAGATATTTGACATAAACAACAACAAAAACATTGATATTCATAGTGGATTTTCAAACACAAGATGTAGCTCAAAGTTGCTTTACAGGAGTTCAGAGAAACTTTCAAGAAAAGAAAAGCAAATTAAAATTAGATAAGAATCATAATGAGTAACTAACTTACAAAAAATAAATATACAATTAACACATATATATATGGAAAGGAAAAAGGAGAACTATACAAAATCTGCAGGGGTACCAAGGCCCAAAAACCTTTCAGCTCCCATTGGGCATTCTACCAAACATAAACATGCTTAAGTAATTCATAATTTAAAAGGCTTTGTCTAAGGAAAAAACAGCATATTCCTGTAAGGGATCAGTTTAATTAATATAACAGATCTCAAATACAATTTTGTTTTGAACCTGGCTGTGGGAATTGGTAATGGTGGCCCTGAAGAATGTCTGGACGAGGGGAAAGGACAACGTGACATCTAACATGTTGGTGGGGTGTACATTGGTGGAGGTATTTTTGACGATGAAACCATTTAGATCAGGTGCGTCCAACGATTCTGGAGGGCTGCAGAGGCTGTTGATTTTCTTTCCTGTCACTTTCTCCATCAGGGACCAATTTCTGCTGTCCATTGACTTCTACTCCCTTTGTTTTAATTGTCATGTTTTTAAAGACTCCATCTTCTGAATTGATTTTTTTTTCCCATTAAATTGCAGCCAAATAAAAATGAGATGTGAAGTTAGCCAACAGATGACCAGCTAATTTCAATCTATTTCTCTCCAACCAGTTTCCTAATTAGAAACCGATTCTTGTTATTAATTAAACCTGTTATTTAGCTCCATGGCTTGCTGCTGCTCTCATTCTGCCATAAGAGACATTTCCAAAATAATTAATTTTCTTTTTTCTAAGGGAACCATCAAAATGTTTTATGGACCTAAACAGATCAACATTACTGAGACCTTCACCGTTCGTTATTTTCAGATATTGTATGATGGACAGACTGTCTCACTTTTGTGCCTCATTATTGTCTGACTGCTAATTACAGAAAAAAGAATCAATTCAGATGTATGCATCTTAAATAACAAGTTCATTACAAATAAGGCAAAAGAAGTTAATTAACAGCAGAAACTGGTCACTAATCAAGAAAATGGTTAGAATGAAAGCCTGCAGCCATTGTGGCCCTCCAGGATCGGAGTTGGACACCCCTGATTAAGATAATCTGCTTTGCTCAATTTAACATAAACGTCGTTAGGGTTGGACTATGCTGGCAATCTATTCATTTTTATAGACAATACAAAATAATGCTACATTGGAAGTATTATGCTCTACGTATTGCATTTTAACAGATTAAATGTTTTAAAACCTAGCAGGATTTAATCAATAATATTTTAGAATAAGCACTTACATTGGAAAGAAAGGCTCCTTTATCTCTTTACTACCCTCAAAAGTTTTGCTCTGGCTGTTGGCCTTCCTCTCTTTCTCATGGGTGGGGGTTGAATTGAATTTAGTTTTGTTAAGTTTGACTTGATTGCATGGAATGTTACATGCTTTTAATAAATTAAATAAAAAAAATGCTTTTTGATAACTTGATAAGGTAACAGGTTAACAACATAGAGATGCAACAAAGCTGCTGAGAAAAAGATAGAGGAGAAAGATGTTTTGGTTGCTAAAAGAAACCTACACTCATTGATAGACAGGATGGATTTCAGATGTAGAACAGAGTGTGATATTTTATAAACTGTACTCACTTAAAAAAAAAAAAAAAAAAGTAGTACAATAAATCTGTTGCATCATGTCACACATTAACCTGTGTATTATGCAGAATGCCCCTCTGTTCTCTGAGTGCTGTGAACATGGCCACTCTCCCTGCATAAGCTAACCTAGCAGATGCTCTCTATCAAGGAGTACAGTCATGGGCAGAGTTAAAGTTTACGACCTGAGCAAACAGTACATACTACTGTGACAACATATTTACAAAACAAAAAATATCTATTTGATCAAGTACATTAAAAGTTAAAATGCTCCAACTTTCTCCATCCATCAATGCATTTTATAAACCACCTTATCTGGAGTAGGGCTGTGTGGAAACAAGAGCCTATCCCAGCAGGCACCAAGTGCAAAACAGGTACAGTTCCTGGACAAGGCGTCAGTCCATTGCAGGGTGAACAAACACACAAACACACACGGGCCAATTTAGCATTGACAATCTACCTAACCTGCATGTCCATCAAAACAGTTAGGCCAATTCCAGAACACTGTTAATGTTACTGTTGTAATTGATCTGCCAGCCAAATTAACAAACGGTGAGCCTTCAAAAATAGCCCACAAAACAATACTCACCCCAAAGCAAACATGAGCTTTCTAGATTGCGCAGGCCTTGGAAGAGAGGTCAGATATTTAAATTCAAAACAATTCTGAGAGCCAAGAGCACATCCCTACCAAATGCACTTTGAAACACAGCAGACTCTCAAAACTAAAGTAAGCATCTGAAATGTGTTACCAGCAGACAAAATACTTTTCACAGCCAGAAAGCCAAAGCCAAGTCTTCCCCAGATGAGCTGCAAGGGAGCTCAAGTGAACAAGCAGACTTCTGATTTTGCGGGTGTCATGTTATATAGAGCTCTCTCTCTCTCTCTCTCTCTCTCTCTGCTATATCCACCTCTTCCCCAAGCAATCCCAGACGACTCCCTAAACATCACCAGGGAGATATCACTCAGGACACCACACTTCTTCAATTTGCAAGCTCACAAGGAGGAGCTGGCAGCACACTTGGGGGGCATGGAGTCAGAAAGTACCTGCTTACCCAGCTCAGCCGAGGGGGAGTTCTCTCTTTGCTCTATTGGCTGACAAAGGTGTAGCAGCACTACAACTCCCAACAGCCCTGGCAGTATTACACAACTGGACACATTCAGAAGGGGGGGGGGAGGGCAGTTGCTGGGAAGAAGGAAGAATCAGCAGTCTCTTTAAAAAGGAGCCAAAAATGCAGAGGGGACTGCAATCATCTGTGTATATTTGTCTCTACGCAGCATTGCAACTACAAATCACCTTTGGATTACAGTTTCATTCTTGGTTTATGTTTGTTGAAGCGATTTTTGTCTGAGCTAACACGTTGGTAAACGTGTTCTTACATGGAGCACTCCCAACATCCATGATTCTTCACACATGAAACACTGTACTTTCCCAACATTCAGGAAACTGTTCATTTGGTATCTCAATTCATTCTCATGATCATCCACACTTGTTGTTCTGGACTGTGTTGCAAGTGTTTTATTGTCTAGTGCTTAGTGTTTCGTGAATGTAAATAATTATCACCGTTAGGGAACTGGAGAGGGCTTTATACATTTTTGCTTAAAATTGTTTTTTCCTCTACATTATCTGATTAATATATGCTTTATTATCTCTTTATTATTTATAGAGTCTTTGTGCCACTTATCAGTGTCTGCCCGTAATAAAGCAAACAAATTGCCATCTTTGGACTGTGTGAACCTTAGCAGCCTCGAGAGAACTACAAGGGTGTTTGGTTACCCCAAGGCCCATAGTGAATTCCTGAGCAGAGACTAACCAGTGCAATGACCTGGAAGCATTATAGGGGAAGGATGTTTTGAAAGAGAATTTGCTGTGATGCAAGAAACTCCTTGGCAGTTGGAGCTCTGATAAGCCACTGCACCAAAAGGAGTCCTCTTTAGTGCATCAGGGTAAGCTGGTACGTTCGGACTTCAAGGCTCCAAAGCTCCAGTTTTGTGAAAAAAATTGATTACAGGTACATCCAGATACACAGTAAGACCGAAAGTTTGTGGACACTTGCCTATATGAGCCTGATAGACAACCTTTTCCAAAACAATGGGCATTACTAAGGAGTGGACCCCCCCTCTGTGGCTATAACAGCCTCCACTCTTATGTGTCCATTCAGCCAAAAGAGAACTTGTGAGGTTAGGCACTGATGTTGGATGAGAAGAACTGGCTCACAATCAGCATTGCAATTTGTCTCAGAGGTGTTCAATAGGGTTGCAGTCAGGCCACTTGAGTTCCTCTATATCATTATGGAGCAGGATTCGTACACAGGAGTACTGTCATGCTAGAACAGAAAACGGGTTTCCTCAAATTGTTGCCACTAAGTTAGAAACATTAAAATTGTCTGAAATGTCTTTATATGCTGTAACATTAACAGTAGAAATCACTGAAACCTAGGGGTTGTGGACAAAGACTTCAGACCAGACAGCAGGTGTGGATATAAAGAAGCTTTATTTTGCAGCGTCACAGTAAGAAGAGTTTCAGAAAAGCAGACAATCAATATACATGACAGCGCCAGGGCTCTTCTGAACCCCGTCTGTTGGGTGGGGCAAAGTTTTTATACCCCTAGAATGCGTGATTTAATATCATTATGAAATGCAACAGTCAACAC